>CM029523.1:71086291-72286291 GCA_017140615.1 Eucalyptus cladocalyx | reverse complement strand
CAACATGAGGAGAGGATTGCTTGGAATTTAGACCAGAAAGGTGGATTTCAAAGAGAGGAGGAATTACGCACGAGCCGTTGGACAAGTTATTGGCAGTTAATGCTGGGCCAAGAACTTGTTGGGGAAAAGAAGTGGCTTTCAAGTAGATGAAAATAGTCGTAGCCACTGTAATACTTAACTATGAGGTTCATGTGGTGGAAGGTCGCCCTATAAGACCTTCTAATTCTATCATACTTCACATGAAACATGGATTGACGATGAAGCTCACTAAGGAAGGCCATAAGTGGACACATGACGGGGAACATCATAGCTAGAAACTGCGAATCCGTTTATACTGAGCATATACGAGTATATATCAACTGCTTACTATCACCCATTCATCTCCTAACGAACTAGTAGTCACATGTAGGATGGCCTTGACATCATTGGTACTCTTCTCAACAACGTCTGCCACACTACTTGTGACATTTTGCCCGCCACCTTTTTTTCTCAGCTTTGGATAGTCTTATATGCCCATTTTCGTTACACTCATAATACTTTATGCAACCCTTGGATTTTCTATGTTGCGATTTCAATCTACTTTTAGCTTTGCTACTAGGTCCTTGATGTTGATCTCTACCTTGCATCGTCAATCCACATGCTACATCTTGAGTCGAACCATCATATCGTAATTTTCTCTACCACTCATTAGGGAGTAGGATGGATTTTACCTCAAGAGAGGTAATTGTAGTGCAGCCATGTAATAGTGAGTCAATAAAGTGCTTCCATGACTTCGGTAGAAACGCTAACAACATCATGCCTTATCTTTCATTGTCTAGGATTTCCTCGACATTCTTCAACTTCATCATGAGTTTGTTAAACTCATATAGGTGGGCTTTGATGGATGTACATTTAACATAACAAAATGAAAAAAAAAAAAAAGAACCTCATTTGTTAAAAACCTCTTTAGATAGCAATCTTGTTTTGCTAACAACATCATACCTTGTTTTGCCCACAATGCTACGGCATCCTTCTCCTCGGCCACCTTTATTAACACCTCATTCGATAGATTTAACAAAATTATACTCATTGCCATCCTCATTAGCTCATCCTTTTCAACATCTTTCATTTGTTTCAAGCAACTTATCCTTGCTCTCTAATGCCTTGGCAAACCTTAAGTTATTAATAGTGTCTCCATCTTGATGCTCCACAATTCAAAGTTGTTCATTTTGTTAAATTTCTTGACTTCAAATTTCATTTCGGACATAAATATAAAGTCTTAGCTTTGATACCAATTATTATAAAAACAGAACAGATCTTTGTAAATATATTGGGACGCTAAATTTTCAGAGAAAATTAAAATGATGAATGATAAATGACATGAGGGAATTTCATGATTTGGTCCAAATGTCGAAACCTATATCCATGGGGAGAACAACTGCCAATAATCCGTTAATTAAAAAGAGAATACGCAATTACAATCACTTACACACTTAGATATTTCCCAACCCTAGAATTACCCTCAATGCCCGCTGTTTATAGCTGAAATCTTACAACGTACGCCCAAGAAAAGAGAGTGTCCCCCCCGATTGGACAACTGAAGAAAATAAAAGAGATTGACAGAGCGCCAGACACAAACTCTTTTTATTTTCTTTTGTTTTTTTTCTTCTTCCTGTCGTTATAAGAGCTTCCAACGAGCTCTGTATACGTATGCTCAATCACAAGCCCCACCTTTGTATTGATATAATGCTAAAATGGAGGCCCTCCATCACTGTTGTTGTAGAGCGTGAAGATAATTCAACCAAAAGAAGACGAGCTTGTGTGTCCCATTAATTAATGCCCAATTTTGTGAAGTTATCGACCACGTGATATTCACTTGAATATCATAATTTTTTTTCAACCGCTTAACTACCATAACTTCTAAAAAAACATTCATTTGAGTGCTATAATTTTGAATTGATCACTAAGTACTATAACTTTTAAAAAATGTTCTTCCAAGTGTTGGAAATCCGACATGACATAGCACTTGTGGTGAATGTTTTTAAAAAGTCGTGGTCTTCAAGCGATTAATTGAAAAGTTATATAATCTTCAAGTGATCACAAAAAAAAATAAAAAAAATAAAGTAATGGCATCAAGTGAGCGTCGTTTATAAATTATGACACATAAGGAATTGAAGAAAAAATAATGTTACTCAAGTGAGAGGCATATGAAAGTTATAGCACATATAGTATCATTTTTCCTTATAGGTTCAAACAAAATCAAAGAGGCAGTTGAATTTTGTCTATTTGGTTGGACTCACTTTGGATCGTGTTTAATCAACGGGCTCAAACTCAAGATATAATTTTTAATAGGACATGCATCAAGTGGACATGAGTAAAAAAGAAATTCACGCCACATTAACCAACCCGTGAATATTTCCTTCTACCGGTCGCATTAGAAAGGCAAGCCAAAAAAAAAGATAAAAAATAATAAAGCTTAGCTGACCGTCTCCCTAAAACGACGGATTGACAGTCAAACATAGGCCACGAGCAAATTTTGAGGAAATCGTGGACTTCCTCAGACGGTTTCTTTTTTACTCTATCTTTCTTATTTCTTTTATGAGAGTTGTATAATTCTTTATTGCAAGCTCAAATTGAGAAACAAATCAAAGTAATAATATTCACACAATAAGAACGACAACTGCTGCCTGAGGAATTGCTCGTCCTCAACAACCGTTGCCTGAGGGTCGCACATCCCGAGCGACCGTCGCCTAGGTCGTGTGACCCATGGCATCACACAATGTCGTGCGACCTTAGGCAACGCTGCCTACTCACTCAACTTAGGCGACCACCACCTGGGTCATGCAACCTAGGGCGTTGCTTGAGGTCAAGCGACCTCAAGCGAGGTAACTCCGCAATCAGATCTGGCCATTGGCGGTTGGCTAGTGGTTGAACTCTATTGAATTTTTTTTTTGATTTTAAATTTTTTTAAAATAAAATCCATTTCCAAATGTGAGTTTTACCAAACGACATTTAAGCCAAAACTATCCTCCAATGCACTTTAGAATTATAATTTGCCAAACACGATAGTATTTTGAAATATTCCTTTCGTCCAAAGGTATTTGCATTTTCTTAAAGTCATTTCCTCAAAATTGAACCAAACGAAGCCTACGTAGGCCCTATTTGGTACGACTTTGGAGAAATGACTTTTAGAAAATGCAAATACCTTTGGGCTAAATGAATTTTCCGAAATGCTATTGTGTATGGTAAATTGTAATTTTAAAATGCATTGAAAAATAGCTTTGATTTAAATACCGTTTGATAAAACTTACATTTGCAAAGGGTTTTTATAATTTTTTTTAAAAGAATTAAAATTAATTCAGCAGAACTCAGTTGCCGACCAATTGCGTTTGGCCACTAGCCACAGGGCAGCCTTGCCTGAGGTCACGGGACCTCAGGCGTCGCCCTAGGTCACACGACCCAAGTGGCGCTACCTGAGGTCGCGTGACCTATGTGGCGGTTGCCGTTCTTATCGTGTGAATATTATTTCTTTGATTTGTTTCTCAATTTGAGCTTGCAATAAAGCTTGAGGAAGTCCATGGTTTCCTCAAAAATTGCTTGTGGCCCGTATTTGACTATCACTCTGTCATTTTTCCAAGGATGGTCAGCTAAGTTTTATTCCATTTTTTTTTTAAAATTTTTGGCTTGCCTTTCTAATGCTGTCGACAGAAGGAAATATTCACCAGTTGGCTAATGTGGCATGAATTTTTTTTTTACTCACGTCCACTTATGAATTAACGCATGTCCGGCTAAAAATTATATTTCGAGTTTGAGTCCGTTGATTGAACATGATCCAAAGTGAGTCCGACCAAATAAACAAAGTTCAATTGCCTCTTTGATTTGGTTTGAACCTACAAGAGAAAAGTATGCTGTAAGTGTCTTAACTTTCATATGTTACTCACTTGAGTGCCATAATTTTTTTTTATTCCTCGAGTGTCATAACTTATGTACATTGCTCACTTGATGCCATTACTTTTTTTCCAATCACTTGAAGGTTATATAACTTTTCAATTAATAACTTGAAGGCTATGATTTTTTAAAAACGTTCTTTACAAGTGCTATATCATGTCAAATTTCTGACACTTGGATGAACATATTTTAAAAGTTATAGTGCTTATTGATCAATTCAAAATTATAGCACTCAAATGATTTTTATTTTATTTTACAGAATTTATGGTAGTTAATTGATAGAAAAAAAAAGTTGTAGTATTCAAGTGAACATCGTGTTGTCGAGAACTTCACAAAATTTGGCATTAATTAGTGGGACACACAAGCTTGTCTTCTTTTTGTTGAATCAAGGGATTATCCCAAAAGTAGGCCTTCTTTTTGTTGAAATATCTTCACACTGTGACAACAACATTTAATCAAGGGCCTCCTTGATTAAATGTTGTTGTCAGAGCATGAAGATATTTCAACAAAAAGAAGACAAGCTCGTATGTCCCCCTAATTAATGCCAAATTTTGTGAAGTTCTCAATGACATGATGTTTACTTGAATATCGTAACTTTTTTTCACCACTTAACTACCACAACTTCTAAAAACATTCATTTGAGTGTTATAATTTTGAATTGACCATTAAGTACTGTAACTTTTAAAAAGTGTTCATCCAAGTATTTGAAATCTGACATGATATATCACTTGTGGAAACATTTTTAAAAATTCATGGCCTTCAAGTGATTAATTGAAAATTTATATAACCTTCAAGTAATTGCCAAAAGAAGAAGAAGAAGAAGTAATGGCATTAAGTGAATGTTGTACATAAGTTGTGCTACTCAAGGAATCAAAAAAAAAAATTATGGCACTCAAGTGAGGGGCGTATGAAAGTTATAGCACTTGTGATATCTTTTTCCCTTGCAGGTTCAAACAAATTCAAAGTGGCATTTGAATTTTGTTTAGTTGGTTGGACTCAAACTCGAGATACAATTTTTAACGGGACATGCGTTAATTTTTTTTTTTTTTGATACCTAGGGAACCCCGTACAGCCGGTAGCCAATGGGTAAACCCTGGGGTGACGCTAGCGGAGGACCCACCACCCCAACGTCGCGTTTAAGACCCCGTACGGCCAGTGGGATTCGACCCCCTCCATTGTCGTTAACTTCATTGGAGAGCCTTATCCAACTAGGCCACCGCAGGCGGTGGTTGGGACATGCGTTAATTGATAAGTGGACATGAGTAAAAAACAAATTCATGCCACATTAGCCAACCAGTGAATATTTTCATCTATTGGTAGCATTAGAATGGCAAGCCAAAAGATAAAAAGAATAAAGCTTAGCTGACCGTCCTCCGTAAAATGATGAAGTGACACTCAAATATGGGCCATAAGAAATTTTTGAGGAAACCATGAACTTCCTCAAATGGTTTCATTTTTACTATTTTTTTCATTTTTCATTTTTGGGATTTGTATAATTCTTTATTGCAAGCTCAAACTCAAAAACAAATCAAAGTAATATTATTCACACAATAAAAATGACGACCGCCGCTTAAGGGGTTGCTCATCCCCGCTAACCGCCGCCTCAAAGTTGTGCGACCTCAGGTGGCACCACCTAGGTCACTCAACCTTAGGCGATCGTCACTTGGTGGTGCCTAAGGTTATGAGACCTCAGGGGAGGCTGCCTAGTGACTAGATTTGGCCACCAGCAGTTGGCTAGCAGCTGAACTCTGCTTAATTAATTTTGATTCTTTTTTTAAAAAAGAATTAATTAAAGCCCTTTGCAAATGTAAGTTTTACTAAACGGTACTTAAATCAAAGCTATTTTCCAATGTACTTTAGAATTACAATTTGCCAAACACGATAACACTCCCAAAAATCCCTTTGGCCTAAAGGTATTTGCATTTTCTCAAAATCATTTCCCCAAAGCCGAATCAAATAGGCCTATATATACTCAATCACAAGCCCCTCCTTTATATTGATATAATGCTAAAATGGATGCTCTTCATTAAATGTTGTTGTGGAGCCTGAAGATAATTCAACAAAAAGAAGACAGACTTGCGTGTCCCACTAATTAATGCCCGATCTTGTGAAGTTCTCGACAACACGCCATAACTTTTTTTTTCGATCACTTAGCTAGCATAACTTCTAAAAGACATTCATTTGAGTGCTAGGATTTTGAATAGATCACTAAGTACTATAACTTTTAAAAAAATGTTCATCCAAGTGTCAGAAATCTGATATGACACAGCACTTGCGGAGAACATTTTTAAAAGTTGTGGCCTTCAAGTGATTAATTGAAAAGTCATATAAACTTCATGCGATCATAAAAAAAAAAAAAAAGTAATAGCTTCAAGTGAGCGTTGTACATAAGTTATGACACTCAAAAAATTGAAAGAAAAAAAATTATGGCACTCAAGTGTTTAGCGTATGAAAGTTATGACACTTGTAGTATCTTTTTCCCTTGCAGGTTCAAAAATAAAAAAATAAATAAAAATCAGAGAAACAGTTCAGTTTTGTTTATTTGGTTAGACTCACTTTGGATCGTGTTTAATCAACGGACTCAAACTCGAGATACAATTTTTGATAGGACATGCATTAATTGACAAGTGGACACGAGTAAAAAATAAATAAAATTCACACCACATTAGCCAATTGGTGAATATTTTCTTTTGTTAGTAGCATTAGAAAGGCAAGCCAAAAAAAAAAAAAAAGGATAAAGAATAAAGCTTAGCTGACCGTCCTCCATAAAATGACGGAGTGACTATCAAATATGGGCCACAAGAAAATTTTGGGGAAACCATGGACTTCCTCAAACGGTTTAATTTTTACTCTATTTTTCTTTTTTGAGATTTGTATAATTTTTTATTGCAAGCTCAAATTAAGGAAAATAATCAAAGTAATAGTATTCACGCAATAAGAAACAAATCCTACAATTCAAATGATAAGAAATATATGAAGAACTCGGTTGCAACTTTTAAAATAGATGACCAACCAATAAAAAATAATGGATATTATTCTCTAGCCAAAGAAAAGTTTATGTGGATATTGTTCCCAAATAAAAAAGCTTAATAACTCAAAAAATAGGAATGTAATTATCTTTTTTTTTTGGGCCAAATGTGTAATTATCTTTTATGTTTTGAACTTCCAATTATTGTAGGATTTTGTAATTCAATAAGTCATAACTATGGAGAAAGGTTCGTTAATTTCTATTTTTCTTATTGGTAGAAAGTAAGAGGTATTCATAATTGTCGAATTTAGTTTGTATCTATAAATTTTAGACATATAATTCCTAATTTTTTTTCATATAATCTTGTTCAGATGGATGGAGTTCGTATTGACAGCAACTTCACTAATGAAAATAATAGTAGTGATGAAGATGAGATGAACAATGCAACTGAAGATGCTATCCATGAAAGCATCACCATACCAAAGAACGTGAAAATCGCATCTTGCATAGGTATGGAATTTAATTCTTCTGATGAGGCTTATGCATTTTATAACAATTATGCTAAAGAAGTGGGATTTGGCATTAGAGTGTTAAACTCTTGTAAAAGGAAAGGCAAGAAGGAAAATTGTGGTGTGGTATTTTGTTACGGTTGTCAATGGTACAAGTTCAAAAAGGAGTCGGTTAAGTCAAGACCAAGAAAAAGCTGTGGTTGTTAGCCTCAGAAGTGGAAAATAACAAAAGTTGTTAAAGAAGGAGGACGTGAGAATTTAAATTTTGAAAAAAAAAAAAGATGTTAGAAATCATGTTGCAAAGTACAAAAGGCTGAAATTGCAAGAAGGAGATAGGTAAGTACTTTTCAATTATTTTTCAACCATGTAGTTGAAAATTTCCAATTTTTATCATGTGCTTGATTTGGATGATGAGCAATGATATCTTTTGAGGGACGCACGATCAAGAGATGCGTATAAATAATTTGGAGATGTACTCACATTTGATACCACTTATTTGAAAGCAATTTTCGAGACATAAATCGTCCTTGCACTTTCAATGCCAGTCGACCTCCCGCCACCCACTGTCGGTGTCATCTCTCCTCCTCTCTTCTATATATTACTAGACTTCCAAAACCATCTCACAGAGCGAGAGAGAGAGAGAGAGAGAGAGAGAGAGAAGCTTAAATGGCATTGATAGGTTTCTTGGAGATATTCTTGGCCGGGATTTGCTTTGCGGCCCTTCGTCTCCTCAGCAAAAGCGATGATGGTTTCCCCAAGAACTGGCCGCTCGTGGGGATGCTACCGGCGCTCTTCCTCAACCTGAGCCATGTCCACAACTGGGCCACTGGCATTCTCGAGCGGAGCCGCGGCAACTTCTTCTTCCGGTTCCACTGGTTTTCCGGCATGGACATGCTGGTCACTGCTGATCCAGCCAACGTCCACTACATCATAAGCGCCAACTTTGGGAACTTCCCGAAAGGGCCCGAGTTCAAGAGGGTGTTTGACATTTTGGGTGACGGAATCTTCAACTCCGACTCCAATCGGTGGAGTACGCAGAGAAGGGTCGCTCAGGTGTTTATGAAAGACCAACGGTTCCATCGGTTCTTGTCGTCGACCACTGGGGACAAGGTGGAGAATGGTCTGCTCAGAGTGCTCGACGAATTGTCTCAGAGAGGTGTTACGGTGGACTTGCAGGATTTGTTTCGGAGGTTCACCTTTGATTCTGCTTGCAGATTCGTCATGGGGTTCGACCCTGGCAGCTTGTCCGTTGAATTCCCAGAAGTCCCAATTTCCAAGGCAATGGGTGAGGCCGAGGAGGTGATTTTCTATCGCCACTTGTACCCCGAGTGGTTCGGTACTCTGCAGAGGTTGTTGGGGATTGGACTGGAGGAGAAACTGAGAAGAGATTGGGAAGATATAGACCAAATTCTAGGGAATTACATAGCGATGAAGAGAGTTGAACTGAGAGAAGGAACCAGCAAAGTGAAGGGAGATGAGAATGGTGCAGATTTATTGACATCGTATATGGTGGAAAATGAGACATTGGGCGCTTTAGAATGCAATGACAAGTTCCTTAGGGACACGATTTTGAATTTCATGAGTGCGGGGATAGAAACTACTGGTTCAACTCTCACGTGGTTTTTCTGGGCTCTTTCCAAGAACCCGTCTGTTGAAATGAGAATCAGAGAGGAGATAAGATCTGTAATACCGAAGGAAGAACAAAATCTTAGGGTTTTCAATATCAGTGAGCATATGCACAAGATGGTTTATTTACATGGCGCATTGTGCGAATCTTTGAGGCTGTACCCATCGGTTCCATTTCAATACAGGTGCCCTACAATGCCCGACGTCCTTCCTAGTGGACACAAAGTTGATCCCGGCACAAAGATACTCGTCTTTATGTATGCAATGGGGAGGATGAAATCAATATGGGGAGAGGATTGTTTGGAATTTAGACCGGAGAGGTGGATTTCAGAGAGAGGAGGAATTAGGCACCAGCCCTCTTACAAGTTCGTTGCATTTGGTGCTGGACCACGAACTTGTTTGGGAAAGGATGTGGCCTTCACTCAGATAAAAATGGCCGCAGCCACTGTAATACATAACTACGAGGTTCATGTTGTGGAACATCACCCTGTGAGACCTTCAAATTCTGTCATACTTAACATGAAACATGGATTGAAGGTGAAGCTCGCTAGGCGAAGGCTTTAAGTGGACAAATGACAAGGAATGTTATGGCTAGAAACTGTGTATCTATGTATGCAAAACATATCCGATTATATATCTACCGCTTGTTTTTACGTTTCCTGTTTTGTACTGTTATTTATATATACACTAGAACTTACAGCTTTAACAAGTCATGCAGCATACATGAGCCTTCATTTCTTTCTTTGTCAGAGAAATTGTGGTAAAAATCAATCACAATAGGGATGAAACATGCAACTGTAATATATGCTTGTGTATGCTTGGGGCACACTTTGATGTCTCCTCGCAAAATTTATAACAGGACCAGTAAAAAATAAGCTTTCAAAAGATAATTTTGCACCCAAATATGAGCAAAAGAGTATGCTTTCCAAAGAACTCTCTCCAACATTGTAACAACATTGTAATAATATAAAGTGTAGTTCACATTTATCTCTCAAATCATCTCCTAAGAATTTTTAGGATGGCCACCACCATCTTCTCTTCAATCAAATCTTTCTATTCACTTCTATGATACCAAGAGCTCCATATCAGAGAGATCCCGGAACTTACCCAATCAGCATCTAAAGGCTTTACTGTTGCAAAAATCAATTCTTCTGATTTGGACACTCAGAATTTACTCTACGAGAAAAGGGGCCCCACAATGGCAAGGCCGTGTAATGAGATATATAGTCAATTACGGCTTCCTTCAATGATTTCTCGCTTTGTACTAACACAGCTTCCTCAGCAACAATCTAGTCCCCACTTCTAAACCCTTCGTTTTGTGAGTCATACCAGTTCTGAGGAATGCAACGAGCAACAATTATATATGTACACACATTTTATATATGAGTGTAATGAGTACACAAAACTTGCAAAAGTGATTATGCTCATAGGACTTAGTTATATATCCTTACTGAAGCAGTATGTAACAAAAAATCAAAATGAGAAGGGCCAAACCTTTTTGAACTGAAGACTTAAAAGCAGGTGCTTCCTAAGAGCAACTAGCCTTATAATAAAAATAGTGATAGGGAACAAAACATGCGGTGTCATCAAGGTAATGAACCTTTTGGGTTCCACGAAAAAAATCCAAAAACAAAAGAAATCCACAAAGCTCACCCAACCAAAATAGCGAATGTCGAAAAGAGGACGTTTCTTTTATGAGGAAAACCGTAATCCCCCAACGTCTTTTTTTTTTTTTTTTTAATTATAGACCGGATTCTAGAAAAGAGTGTAGAACCAAAATCTATCACTAGGAGTTTCACCGACCGCCACCACGCTAAGTCATTGTGCTTACAAAACAACATCCAGAAAAACAGCATCCGTGCACAGCAATATGAGGAGGTTGTTTGTACCTTGGAATGATATAAAATTGCTGTCATACAGTTCCAATTCTCCAGTGCATCTTTCTGAGAATTATCAGCAGCTTCATGCAGAAAATATAACAACGGTGGCTAAACTGCATCTCAAATTGTCTTGGGCCACCACAGATTTTGCCTCTCCCAGGATCTCCTATCTCTTTAGTAGCCAACAGTGGCTTCCCTGCATTTGAATATCTAAACATTCAGCCACAGCAAGGGTCTGGCATATCATTTAATTGAACTTTAGATAGATAAAGGGTACAATCTTTCCACAAATTTCGAATCCCAAATATACAGCAATTCTATTGACCAAATCTTTGTTTCTCCGCTTACTCCAGAATACTAGATCTTCCTTTCTCCAAGAACCATCTAACTTCTAAAGACGTGGGAAAAAGAATTCCTCTAGATGAAAAACTCGAGTGGTATTTGGGCTATATACAGGCCTATTTCTATAACATTTGACTTGCCGAGAGTAGGGCCCAAAAAAAAAAAGATAAAGGGTTTTGCTAGTGTAGTAGTCTTTGAGCTATTATGAGTATAACAACTTGTGAGCCACAAATTCTTTAAAAAGTGGACTCCACAACACTTTATACTTATTTGTTATTTAATTTTTTGTGACAAAGACGAAACCTAAAGAAAGCGGGTTGTCTAGTTTTGGACTATGGCTGTAGATCTCAACAATAGTGTTGCCCAGCCAATCCTGTTGAGCAATCTCTGGCGCTACTCATGGTGGCCCAAGCCACCTCTTTGCCGTTGCTTACAGTTGGCTATGCCTTTGCTCGTCCAGATTTTGATCCATCGAACCGCAGATTTGGCCTTGCCCATCTCAATCTTGAAGCCAATGACGACCATGGACCAGCATCAATGTTGTTGGCTCCTCCATGGCTGGCTAGTAGAGGTGTCAAATGGGTGGGTTGGGTCAGGTTTGGGTCGGGTCATTAATGGGTCGACCCAAATGGACCCATTAACCCATTTATGACCTATTTAAGCTTAATGTAAATTTTTCGACCCATACCCGACTCGATCCATATATATTTTCATATTTAACCAAATTTATGAAAAACTTCCAAGCTTATTTCTTATATCTATATATTTTTTTTAAAAAAATGGTATTGCTAAAATAGTTTCATACAACAAAAATTTAATGGACAATTTTTATAATTTTTAAAATAATTATTTAAAAAATTGAATTTTAATTATTTTTTATTTTTTTAAAATTATTTTTAATTATTTTTAATTATTTTTAAAATATAATTTTCTTTTTTCTTTTTGGTTCTTCTTCTTCTTTGGCCGGCTGCCAGCCACGACGACGGTCGGTGGCCGGCCACGTGCAAGCCTCGAGCTCGCCCAACGCCGGCAAGCTCGAGGCTCACTAGATTGGCGAGGCCGGAGCCTCGCTCGACGCCGGCGAGCTCGAGGCTCGCCGGCATCGACGAGCTTGAGCTTGCCCCTCGCTAGATCTGACAAGGCTCGAGCTTCGCCCGATGCTGGCGACTTCGAGTCTCACTAGATCGGCGAAGTTCAAGCCTCACTAGCCGTCAGCAAGGCCTCTGCCTCACTAGATCCAGCGAGCTCAAGCTCGCCCGACACCGGCAAGCTCAAGGCTTGCCTAGCCGGTTGCCGGCCATTGCCGTGCCAACGACCGAAGGAAGAAGAAAGAAAAAAAAAGTAAGAAAGAAAAAGAAAAGAATGGGAAAGAAAAAAAAAAGTATAATTTCGATATTTATAAAAAAAAAATATTTTTGTAAAGTTAAAGAAAAAAGAGTTCTCTTAAGACTCACTTAAAACCAAACCCATTTAAGACCCATTTAAGACCCATTTAACACTCTCTTAAAACCTACCTATCAAAGTAAACCCATTTAACTACTTGTTGTCAAAAACAAGTGACCCATTTTGACACCTCTACTGGCTAGTGACACTGCTATTCATGGCCGATGCAAGAAGAAGACACATTTTCACTAAATTAACTCCATGTTGTTGGACGTTTTATACAACAAGCCAGATCTTTGCATTGGCCGTTTTATACAACAAGCTAGATCTTCGCAAATAAATTGAGATTGAAATTGTCAGAGAAAGCTAAAACAATGGATAATAAATGACGCGAGGGATTTATGTGATCTGCTCATAGCGTTGGAACCTATATCCATGGAAAAAATTGACCATCGATAATCAACTAATAAATGGGAGAATACATAATTATAATCGATTGCACGCTCTAGAATTACCTAACCCTGGGTGCAATTACACCCATTACCCACGTGTCCACGTTAGAAATATCACAATAGATACCATAGAGAGAGTAACCCAAATGAGGAAAATGAAAGAGACTAGTAACCGGACACAAACTCTCTCTTCTTTCATTTTTTCTTCCTACGGTCGTAAGCCTGTCCTCTACTATGACATAATTAATGACCAATCCGGTGAAGTGTTGGAGAAATCTTTCTAGAATATTTTGAAGCTGACAAAACGTTTCTATCAGTCTAGTCTAAAGATTTGCAGACTGAACTATTCAAAGTCTGAAGACTTCCGGACTGCCAGACTCAAGACTTAAAGTCTATTCTTAGTGACAGTTTCTAATCTGTTGAAGTAAGGTTTTCCAGAACTGAGTGATTCTTTGTGGATTTAGCCTTATCGACTGGAGAAGATCTCTTGGCTGGATATGACATGACGGAATCATTTATTTGATCATAATTGATTCGAAGATTAAAGATCCGATGATTGGCAAAGTATACTTGGAAGGTTCTACTTATGGAAACCAAGATCCTGATTGTATGGACGAACAGGATTGATCGGCTATCGACATGTTCCTTTAATAGCTCGAATGATCTTCCTAATTGATTCCATACAACGGGTAGATTGGAGGAATTCCTTTGGTAAGTGCCAACATGTATGATAGCATAAAATGAGTATAAAAGGAAGACATTCGAGTTGTTCGAGGTGTGCGCGATAGAAGAATTCCAAAGTCTGAAGCTCCTTGATTCGTAGTCAATTCATTTGCTGAGAGAAAACCTTGTATACAAAAGAGAGTTTATATTGTGAGTTACCTTGAGGAAGTATGGTAGAATATCCATACTGTGGAATCAAGGAAGAGCATCACTGTAACATCTCTTTTGTTCATAGTGAAATACAGCCAGTGGGCTGTCAGTGCAGAAGAGTGAACGTAGGCTTAGAACAAGCCGAATCATTATAAATCTCGTGTTGAATTTTCTCTTCCCTATTCTTTGTTTTACTTTGATAACAATTCATTCTATTAACTAAAGAGGAGTCTCCTTTCTATTGTCTGCCTAGTATTGTTTTCATATCTCGAGAAATTATTTTTACACATATTCACCCCCTCTAGGTGCTTATACTAAAAGCAGTTTTTTTTTTTTTTTGGCATCTTTTCACTTTCCTTCATGACATTTAGTATTTTCTCTTTCGACTGGGCTATTTACAGTCGGTTTCTCTTTGCATAACTCCAAAAACCCTAAAAGCATTGATCTTCTATTCCTGTCTTCCTCCATTGTTTAATCTTCGAAAAAGTTGTGATCTTTCTTGGGAAAGTCAAGCAAGGAATCTTTCAAAGATAAAGAAAGATGTCGTCTTCAAGAAAGTCTTCAAGGATTGCAAGCAGGGGACCACAGTGAACAAGTGAGGGGCCTACTCACTTTGATCTTACTGGGAAGAGGATTCTCTAAGTCAACAACAAAGCCCGCGTCATTCTCCACCATCTAGTCCTCAGAGTGAGGGTCTTCAACAAGAGGAAGAAATCATTGAAGACGCCGATCCTGTAAGAGTTCAAAAACCCAACTTTATTTTTAAAATTTACCGTGCTTTAAAGAGTATTGGTACTCCTTTGAACCACGTTGGTGAGTTTCTTAAGGACAAAGGATATGTGAATGAGTACTTATTCTTGCGAAAAATGGAAGATTTGGGAATTGCTCCTAGAGGGATGGCAGAAGAAGCCCTTGCGAACATTCCGAGTGTTGAAACGTGGGGTGATAAACCCTAGGAGTGTGGATTTTGATTTCTTGGATGTTGTGAATGTGAACTTGAGAGAAAAGTTCAATTTTCTTCAATTAAAACAGTTTTGCTCTGACATCACAGAGGGCTATGTTCAATTAACAGCATATTTCTATTCAAATATTAGTTTCTTGGATGCGAATAGAATATGTTTTAGTGTTCGAGATCAGGACTTTGTGGTTGATGTGGATATGCTGGCGGATGTGATCGGGGTTGAGAGAGGAAGGTATCAACCCATTAAAGTCTCTATTGCTCGCACAACATTGGAACTTGTCAAAGACAGAATGACAGAGGGAAGAATTTCCTACTCAAGGATGCATGCGAACAACATTCTTCTTCACAAGATTGTGATCAATTGCCTCAGACCGAAATTAACTTCCAAGATTGATGTTTCCAACTCAGAGGCAAAGTTAATGTACGCAATCAATGATGGAAACAAGTTTTCTCTTCCTCACACCATTCTATTCCACATGTATAGAGCAATGGTGAAGGACAAGGGACAACTTCCTTATCCAGGTCTCGTGTCAAAGATATTCAGACATTTGAATATTCAGCCTCCACAAATTCTATGTGTTCGACCGTGTGACTAAATGGTGGTAGGACTGAAAATTGTGCTGAAAATGTGTCTGAAAGAACTTGACAAGGCATTGGAGAAGTTTAAGGAGAAAACCCCTGTCAAAACTCATCATGTCTCTTCTGCATCGAAAAGAAAATGGAAAGAGCCAATGGTCACTTCATCCAAAAAGAGAAGAGCCATCATCATTGAGGATGAAGATGAGGATGATCTCACCATTTCTGCTATAGCTTTGAAGAAGCTAAGTTGTTCTGTTCCCGAATCAATGGAACGACAGGAGAGAAAAGAAAATGAGAGAGAAGAATAGGAGAAAGAAGGAGAAAAAGAGAAAGAAGAAGGAGAAAGAAAAGTAGAGGAGCAAGAAGCAGAGGAAAAAGAAGAAGATGAGAGAAGAGCTGAAGAAAGAACAGAGGAGGAGAGGTTTGAAGAAGAAGAAGAGAGAGCAGATCAAGTGGAAGAAGAGCATGAAAACCACCCTTCTCCACCAAAAGCCATGGAAACAAGAGGAGATAAGGAGCAAAGAGGAATGACCTCCTATCCTGTTGCTAGTGAAAGAGTCAGTTGTTCTCCTGCAGATCCATAGGACATTTATGCCTCTCAATTTCCAGAAGAGGGTCATGGTGCTTCATCGCAAAATCTGCACAATTATGTTGATATACCATCGTCTGCCTTTACTCCATCAGACCGTGCTGAAGCTAGTACGCAGACTGATAATACAGCAGACTTTCGCAGAATTCTTGATGTTCTCTTGGATATGCGAGGTCAGATATATGCTTTGGAATGTGAGGTTCAGAACTTGAAGAATGCTAGACAAGTTTCTTCCGTTTCCCTGTCTGATCAGATTCAAGCCCTTTCTACTCAAATTCAAGCCAATGCCAAAGGAGAAGAAGTAGCTCATCTAAGGGAAGACTTGAAAAAGCTGGAGGGCATCATTCAATCTATGGAAGATTTCCAGCTTGTTCGCATTCCCAAGAAAATTTGACTTCTTTTTCATCTCAACATTTTTTTTATGATGACAAACAGGGGGAGAGATGCATGCTTTGAAGAAACTTTGAACTTGCTTGTTTAAACTTTTAGTTTGTTTGACTTGTGTGTCTGGATAAAGACTGAATGTGGTGTGGATTTGAATTTAATTTGGCTGCTGCTTTTATATTAAGTATTATTGATATCTTATGAATGACTTTATATGCCAGACTGACATATCTTCTGTGGTTGCAGATTCTAGTGTTATCATTAAGTCATTAATCTTTATGAGATATCTATATTACTTGAGTAATGTTTTGCAGGTCAAAGTTTTTCAAATCTGCAGGAAAGTTTTGTCACCATCAAAATGGGGGAGATTGTTGGAGAAATCTTTCTGGAATATTTTGAAGCTGACAAAACGTTTCTATCAGTCTAGTCTGAAGATTTGTATACTGAACTATTCAAAGTCTGAAGAGTTCCGGACTGCCAGACTCAAGACTTAAAGTCTATTCTCGATGTGATTTCTAATCCGTTGAAGTAAGGCTTTCCGAACGAGTGATTCTTTGTGGATTTAGCCTTATCGACTGGAGAAGATCTCTTGACTGGATATGACATGACGGAATCCTTTATTTGATCATAATTGATTCGAAGATTAAAGATCCGATGATTGGCAAAATATACTTGGAAGGTTCTACTTATGGAAACCAAGATCCTGATTGTATGGGCGAATAGGATTGATCGGCTATCGACATGTTCCTTTAATAGCTCGAATGATCTTCCTAATTGATTTCGTACAATGGGTAGATTGGAGGAATTCATTTGGTAAGTGCCAATGGGTATGATGGCATAAAGGAGTATAAAAGGAAGACATTCGAGTTGTTCAAGGTGTGCGCGATAGAAGAATTCCAAAATCTGAAGCTCCTTGATTCGTAGTCAATTCATTTGCTGAGCGAAAACCTTGTATACAAAAGAGAGTTTATATTGTGAGTTACCTTGAGGAAGTATGGTAGAATATCCATACTGTGGAATCAAGGAAGAGCATCACTGTAACATCTCTTTTGTTCATAGTGAAATCCAGCCAGTGGGCTGTCAGTGCAGAAGAGTGGACGTAGGCTTAGAACAAGTCGAACCATTATAAACCTCGTGTTGAATTTTCTCTTCCCTACTCTTTGTTTTACTTTGATAACAGTTCGTTCTATTAACTAAAGAGGAGTCTCCTTTCTATTGTCTGCCTAGTATTGTTTTCATATCTCGAGGAATTATTTTTACACTTATTCACCCCCCTCTAGGTGCTTATACTAGCTATATCATGAAGTTCTCCATATATACGAGCTGGATGAGTGAATCAATATAAGTCTCCAGCACGCCTAAATCTTAAGGTTTTGAGAAGCTTCAATGGCATTGATAGGTTTCTTGGAGATATTCTTGGCCGCGATCTGCTTCCCGTTCCTTTGTCTCCTCAGCAAGAGCCATGACGGGCTCCCCAAGAACTGGCCGCTCGTGGGGATGCTCCCAGCGCTCTTCCTCAACCTGGGCCGAATCCACGACTGGGTCACCAGATCTCTTGAGCGGAGCCGTGGCAACTTCCTCTTCCGGTTCCACTGGTTTTCTGGCATGGACATGCCGGTCACTACCAATCCTGCCAACGTCCACTACATCATGAGCACCAACTTTGAGAACTTCCCGAAAGGGCCCGAGTTCAAGAGGGTGTTCAACGTTTTCGGTGACGGTATCCTCAACTCCGACTCAGATATGTGGAGGATGCAGAGAAGGGTCGCTCAGGTGTTTATGAACGACCAATGGTTCTGTCGGTTCTTGGCGAAGACGACCAGGGACAAGGTGGAGAATGGCCTACTCAGGGTGCTGGACGAATTGTCTCAGAGAGGTGTCGCGGTGGATTTGCAGGATTTGTTCCAAAGATTCACCTTCGATGCTGCTTGCAGATTCGTCACGGGGTTCGACCTCGGCAGCTTCTCCATCGAATTCCCAGAAGTCCCATTTTCCAAGGCATTGGTTGATGCCGAGGAGGTAATTTTTTATCGCCATCTGTACCCCGTGTGGTTCGGGACTCTGCAGAGGTGGTTGGGGTTGGGAATGGAGGTGAAACTGAAAAGAGCTTGGGAAGTAATGGACCAAATTATAGGGAGTAACATAGGGATGAAGAGAGTTGAACTCAGAGAAGGAACCAGCAAAGTGAAGGGAGATGAGAATGGTGCCGATTTATTGACATTGTATATGGTGGAAAATGAGACCTTGGGTGTTTTAGAATGCAACGACGTGTTCCTTAGGGACACAATTTTGACTTTCATGCTCGCCGGGAGTCGTACTACTAGTTTAGCGCTCACGTGGCTTTTCTGGGCTCTATCCACAAACCCATCTGTTGAAATGAAAATCAGAGAGGAGATCAAGTCTGTAATCCCAGAGGAGGAACAAAATCTTAGGGTCTTTAAGATGGATGAACATAAGCACAAGATGGTTTACTTACATGTCGCACTGTGCGAATCATTGAGGTTGTATCCTCCAGTTCCATTTGAATACAAGTGCCCTGTAAAGCCCGACGTCCTTCCAAGTGGACACAAAGTCAATCCCGGCACGAGAATACTCTTCCATTTGTATGCAATGGGGAGAGGATTGCTTTGACTTTAGACCAGAGAGGTGGATTTCGGAGAGAGGAGGAGTTAGACATGAGCCGTCGTACAAGTTCTTGGCATTTAACGCGGGACCGAGAACTTGTTTGGGAAAACAAGTGGCTTTCACTCAGAGGAAAATGATCGCAGCCGTTGTAATACATAACTATGAAGTTCATGTTGTGGAAGGTCACCCTGTGAGACCTTCTAATTCTATCATACTTCACATGAAACATGGATTGAGGGTGAAGCTCGCTAGGAAAAGGCTCTAAATGGACAAATGACGGGGACCATTACCTAGAAACTTTAAATCTATGTATACCGAACATTTGCATGTGTGTGCCTTCTGGTTGTTTGAAACTTTAAATCTATGTTAACTGAACGTATGTGTGTATGTGTCTTCTGCTTGTTTTTATATTTCCTATCGTATCCTGTTGTTTACAATAAAACAAAAGTTACAGCTTTAGCAAGTCATGCAGCATACATGAGCCTTTGTTTCATTCTTTGCCAGAGAAATTCGTGATCAAAACAATCACCCTAGAGATGAAACATGAAAATGTAATATATGCTTGTATACGCCCCTGGCACACTTTGATGTCTCCACGCAAATCTTATAGCAGGATCAGTAAAAAAAAAGCATTCAAAGATAATTGTGCGCCCAAACATGAGCAAAGGAGTTTCCTTTTCAGAGAGCTTTTTTGAGCTTTTTTGCACGTTGTAGTTATATGAAGTGTTTTTAATATACATATCTCAATTGATCTCCTTCTGAGAATTTCTAAGGTACCCACCACAATCTTCTCTTCAGTAATGGATCCTTTATTTAGAGTTTCCATTCGATTTTGAAATTTTTTGCTCAAGTTGTTCTTTTTTTGGTCATTGGTATAAATCCAATGATCATACAATTCATCAGAGGGTAGTTTTTCTCTTGTCAACAAAGAAATTTCTTTCTATCATTTCCTAGAAAGGTGACAAACTGGGGGATACGTAAAAGATATTCTTTCTTTTCCGTTGTTTCGACATATATAAAAAAAATATTGTGACACTTCATTTCTTACAGCATTTTCAAAGTGATTGTTTTTTGTATATTGCAATGGACGATTCCATCGTTTATAGTCGAAAAGAAGAGTAACAAGAGGTTTTTCAAACCATAAAAAAATGGATCTTCTTTAATTTCTAACTTCGAATTCTCTTTATTTTTATTCTCTTTATTTGTATAGGATAGAGAAAGAAATGCTCTTCATTATCCTAAGGCACTTAAATTGCCACATAAATTCAATGTAATAGCACAACTTGAAGATTGATGCAAGTGAAAGCAAGAAAATTTCTTTTCATTTTCCTCTCCTCATGATGCCATCTTACCTCCCATTTCCCCCAATGTGGGGTGGTTCTTAACAGGGATAATTTGAAAGAATTTCCATAAGTGTATGTGGCTCAAAGAAGTTAAGGAATGGATCACCTGTTATGTTTGAGATAGAGAAATGAATTGCCCCTCATCATTTCAGTCATTGTACCTTTTGCGAGAGAACTATTTACCTTGTAGATATGAAATTTCCTACACTCATCTCACAAGTGTATAAGTAGGAGACTATGTATAAGATAAAGCTTGCCTTTCATCATCCTGATATGTCTCATTCAGCATTCTTAAGCATTGATGTCACTCTATTGAGTTGTCTATCTTGACATATCTCCACATGAAATTGGTGAGCTAAATCAATATGAAAATTCTCTTTTCAAAAGAGTCCAATAACTTTAAGCATGAAAAGCTTTTGTGACTTCAAAATAAACAATTTATTGCACTCAAAGCCTTCATTCAGGGAATTGCTCCCCAAAGGGATTGTCTTAGCAATGGATGTCCTTGAATTGTCTCTATCAATCAAAAGTGAAAATCCACTTTTGCCCCTGCACAAAACAACATGCATGAAGAGGATACTATGCAACATCAAAGTAAATGCACATGGAATATCTCTTTTGGTTTGGGTAGAGATTTTGTCTCAGTCTGATCACTACTAAAATCTGTCATGCCCCAATTCGTCATTCTTGGGAGATGTCAGCAAAATCAGCTAGGAAATGATCTCTTGCCCCCACGTCTATTTTTCCTTCAGATGTATGTTCCCAAATCAACGGGGCCCACTATAACTGAAAATTCACGTGTTATTTTCAGATGCTCTCTCATCAGGACAAGAAAGTAATGCTCTGAAACATAAAGTAAATGATTCAGAAAATTAAATGGGGATAACCTAATGCATGCTTTTGAAAATTGCTTCAAAAACGAATTTTTTTTTAGGAATATTTTGGATGAGGAAGCATGAAGAGGCCCAGTCCTCAGAATTTCTCCATGGATGATATTGTTTTTTCATTGTTGGATATCATCACCAGGCTGGTTTGGTGTACCCCATCATGTCCTCAAAATAAAACTTGTAATTTTATTGATATTCATCAATAGAATTACATTTATTGGAATGTGATGTTCAAGCACAGAAGAAATTGAAATCAATCCTTAAAAAATGATAAAATTCCCACATAGGGAAAGGTGCATGCCCCTAATTAAATGATGAAATCGAACTACTTAGGACCATGAATCATGTGTAGTTGAATTCTTCACCCTCCTTGATCTTGTGATACGAACCCTTCAAGTCAGATATTCTTCCCTCTAGATAGGTCACTAGTCTCTTCATGATGGTTCAAAAAGTTTTCTTGGCTCTCTCCTTGGAGTCACAATTTCTCATTGAAGATAGATCGCAGCACTTTTGCTTGACAAGAATAGCTCTTTTTGATCCGTTATTTTAGCATTCGATTGTGAACGGATGGGTGAGTGGGATCACTCCATAATCACCTAATTCAAATGAACGGGAACATGTAAGCATGAGGTGCAAATCGAAAGTCAATCCATGACAATGATCTAATCGATTTTTTCATTTTTTATTTATTTATTCATGAAAAGTTTGTACAATAAGGGTATTTCCTAAAAATGGACTAGGAAAATGAAGATAGACACTCTAGCAAGACTAAATTCCCTAGACATGAAAAGTTTTTTCTTTTGGCAAATGATTCATTGCATGGCTATTTCCTCATTTCATTTCTAATTGACAAATGAATTTAATCAAACGACTAACCTAGATTGTCATGGATG
Source organism: Eucalyptus cladocalyx (assembly GCA_017140615.1). Classification (NCBI taxonomy): domain Eukaryota; kingdom Viridiplantae; phylum Streptophyta; class Magnoliopsida; order Myrtales; family Myrtaceae; genus Eucalyptus; species Eucalyptus cladocalyx. Next base: position 72,264,070 of record CM029523.1, on the reverse strand, counting down.
GACCAAAAGTAAATTGCATAGTATAGGGATAGAAGACTTACTTCGCCAAGTAAAATCAATGGCAATCACATAGACATGTGCATGGTAAGTGGCTTGATTTCTACTCTATAAGACTTATCAAAGTGGAGCCACAAGGATGATCGGACTAGCCACGGGCTTGTGGACTATGTCGGGTCCTCATGACTTTAGCTTGGTCAAAGAGCCGACCCGGGTCACGAGCATGCGGACCGAGGTGGGTACTCTTAACACCATGAAAGAAATGTCGAGATTGAGATGGACGACTTGTACCGCGAGCATGCGGTCGGAGTGATATTCATCTCAATACCATCCTAAATGATCCTATGTGGCCCAGGTCCAGTGGTAGGTTGTGTGTGCAAGAGTGTAGTGCAAATGTAAGGCATGCACAACAATTTATATCAAATAAAACTTCAATAAATTGAATCTAAAACATTCATTCTCAACTCCAACCTGCAAGACAAGGGTTAGCAATCACTGCTCCTCTTATACCTCTCAATCTGCAAGAACATTAAACACATAAATGTTAGGGACGTACTTGGGATCCTCGTTGCCAAACAAAAATATTTTCTCAAAAAGAAAATTGGCCTAAGTCCACTAAGAGAGTTTCAACTCAAGTTCCTAGCGGAGTCGCCAAGTTGTCGCAACCAAATTTTCTAGTGATCCACCTAGAGTTTGGCTAATGGATTGTTAAGCCTAAACTTAACTCGGGCTCTCCCAAACCCATACCAATTCGTGATTTAGATTCAAATTTTTAACATGTAATTGATTTTTAACTAGGAGTCGCTACTAATCTATTTTTTGGTGGGTCGATTAGAAACCCAAGTAAAGTAATAGGAGTTTTACTTTACTCTTACAAACTAAAGATTATGGGTGTGGAGACTTGGTTACACTAGATTTCTTTAATGCCCTTTCGGTACCATTATTTTATTTTCAAAAAAATGTTTTTGCAGGCAGCTTAAATTAATTTTAAATCTATTTCCCTAACATGTGATGTCATCATGTGGGTGCGCAAACCACCAATTTAACATCCAAGTAAAGCAATAAATAAATTGCAGGACTTACCTCAAAGCAACAAAAGCATCTGCAATGTTAGACCAGAATTCACATCAACAATCCTTGATATGATTTTTAATTAACACACAAACATTCAATTTTTGTTTTCACTTTATTTAATGAGAATCTAATCTATTTGCAATGCAATGTTACTAACCTAACATGAATGACATGGCATAAAAATATGACTTAAACTATATGACATGAGTAAAGTAATTTCCAAAGAAATGCAATGATTAAATATGCAATCTAAATTAATCAAATGACCTAACTCTAATGACAAGGAAGTTCAAATTAAATGAACCTAGTAATTACTAAATGTCGTGCATTTCATGAACCTAATTCTGTATGACGTGCACATGATATTTTATTATCCTAAAAATGCAATCTATTCTAGATAATGAAATGAATTTATTCTAAGACAATTTTTCTATTTTTCATGAAATTCGAAATTAAGAAAAATGCAAAAATTATCTACCTAAATTAAGATTCTATCCAGCTTATATAAAGGATCAGGTCAGACTAAATCCTAATTTAAACTAAGATGTTATCTTAACCTAGCAATCTCTAACCTAAGATGCAACCTATTTAGAAAATCAATCTAAACTTAAAAATTAAACATGCAATTTTATCCTAATATACAATGATGTACAAAAAATGCCCTAATTTTAATTTTTTTCTTTTTTATTATGAAATTCGAAATTTAAAATTGCCAAATAATTAAACGTGCAATTTAAATTAATGAGAAGAAAATATGACATCCTAAATTAATGTTTTTGGTCTTTTTATTTAAGAAATTCGAAATAAATTTCCTATCCTAAACATGCAAGATAACCCTAAAATGAGGAATATTCTAAGACGAACCTAATCTAACTCAGTTTTTTTTGTTGGATTTTTCCTTTCTTTTATGGGAGCAATCAAAATAAGACATCAAGAACAGTATGGCAACAAATCAGGCAATATATCATCCATGTCCATTTTGGAAATAAATTGACGAATCATATCTCGCGCATGAGGTCGGATTGGCCAATTTCAAATAAAATTGCGAATCATATCTCGAGTGTGAGATTGGATTGGCGATTTATTTGTGCGATTGCAAGTCGTATCTCGAGTGTGAGATTGGATTGGCGATTTATCTGTGAGATTGGATTGGCGATATATCATATGCACGTTGCGAAATTAGGAAAATTTCCTAATTCATGAGGGATCAAGAGATCTTTTGGATATGGCAATAACAAACAAATATTCAAAATAAGATTGCGATATTACGACTAGGCGGCGTCATGTATGAAAATTAGATTAATCGAGAGTCTTACCTAATTCACGATGTCACGCGGGTGGCGTTTCCAAATTCAGATGGATGATGGGTCACAGGAATCACGGTGAGGAAGATCGTCTCATAGCAGCGGCTGCTCGTGGTGGCTTCACGCAAAAGTGCGATCAGAATTTCCACGATATTCGCCTGTATCGTGTTCTCCCTCGGTGAATTACCAAGTACTTTGGAAAATTGCTAAGCCTGAGGAGGAATAGTCAAAACGCATGCATAAAGAAAATTAAAGAGCACCAATAGAATCCTGCCATTGTCATGGCCAAAATTGTGACAGCTCTTGGTTTGAAAATATCACAATTGCATGTGATGTTGCCGCCACTGGACACACCATTGAGACATACAATATTTGACCGGAGACAAGGACGTAGCTGTGGAAGCCTTGTAATGATCTGGAAACGTCAACGAGGGACGGACTTCGTCGCGACTTCAAGAGCGACTCAAGGGCAGCTAGTGCGATTCTGCAGTGTGGACTCGGCTAGGGCTCTTCTTTCTTATGAATAATTAAAGTGCACTCCTTCATTAATACTTCACCGTCACACTCACAGATCACACTTCTGGCACAGCTACATGCAATTGGGATTGTTCAGTGAAGCTGGGCTTAAGAAGGCTTTTTCGGACTCCAAACTGACATGTTCACACGTCACTCTTTGCCGAGAATCCTTCAATTCGTTGCCGTGAGTATGTGAATTTCGAGGCTAGTTAAAGCAGACGAGATTTCTGGTTGCGGTGAGTGACATCGCCAGACAAGGGAGGACTGGTCTGGTGCGGCGGTGAAGGTGCTTCGTTGGAATTGCAAGTCCAGCGACGAAGGTTTGTCGGTGTAGATCAAGGTGACTAGCTATCACTGCTGGCACCGGGCGGTACTTAGAAGCCACCGGAGAAGCTTCGCCTGAAAAATTGAGGGGAGGCTTCACTGGTCGTCTGGAATCGCAGCGGTGATGATTGTCACCGCAAAGATTCATGAACTGGGAGAGGATGGCTAAGACATGTGTCCCTATGTAGATCGTTGTCGCTTCAACCTGTGGGCATCCGCCCCTCCTTTTGTCGCCGCCTCTCACTCTCTACCTCTCACTTCCTTCTCCTTCGCTACTCTCAATTTGTCCTTATCAATGTCTTCTCTTTGTGGCCGTATGTATCGATTGTTTAGCCTCCCCTGAACCCTATGTGTTTTAATCTATTTATAGGCCGCGGATTAGGATTTTTAATATTTCCAAATCAGTATCCACAAAAATTCTTTTTCCAAATGTAATATTCGATTTGCCGAACACAATATTTGTTTTTCCACTTGCCCTATTCGAAAAATTCAATCATCTCGAAAAAATTTAAATTATTATTTTCACAAGATAATTTCCAATCATAAAAAAAACGGGCTTGTGTTAATTTGCTCGCTTCGGACTTAGTTTGACCTATTAATTAAAGCTCAGAACCATTAATTTGAACCCATCCGCCACCGGTCCAACAAATGCAAAAAAATGCAAATGCACCTAAATCTATATACTATGCGATTAACTATTTTTTCAGAGATAAAATTAACCCATAATTTTTTAATACGATAAATGACTAAACGGGTCGCCAAAATTTAGGTATCAACAACTGCTTCTCTTTGAAGGTGAGCTCGAAGAGGTTGCCTTCAAAGACAAATTGAGACCTAAATTTTGACTATGCACATGTAATGAATGATGATTGTTGGAAAAATGAATTCATTTTTTAATGCAATTTATATGATGCATGGAAATGCTGATGTAAATGATAAATGAACCTACCTTGAATAACTTACCTTCAAAGAGGATAGAGTAATTCGAGATAGTTGGTGTTACATGTCCAGGACCCATACTATTCTATGGTCGCCCAGAATAGTAACATGGCTTTGTAAAGAGATTGCTTTCCCAGGACCCGTACAATTCTACGGTTGCATAGTATGACAGTGTTTGGTTTTGTCTAGGACCTGTACCATTCTATGGTCGCCTAAATGGGGATTCACTTTCCATGACCCATACTATTCTATGATCGCATGAATGGGGAAATAGGTGTAAAACTCTTGCAGCCCTGTCATGCAAAATCTCCATACCCAATATTTTCTTTGCAGCACCTAAATTTTTCATCTTAAATTCAGCATTTAACCACATTTTTAACACATCAATATTAGACATATTCTTGGCTGCTATTTGCATATCATCAACATATAAGAGTTGATAAATCAAAGAACCATCCTCCAATCTTCTAAAGTAAATGCAGCTATCCATCTGACTTTTCGAGTAGTCTTGACTAGCCATGAAAGCATCAAAACGCTTATACCACTTCCTAGGAGACTGTTTTAGCTCATACAAAGATTTCTTTAATAAGCAAACATGATCTTTCTTATCTGGAATAGCAAATTCCTCTAGTTACCTCATATAAATTTGCTCCTCCAACTCACCGTGAAAAAACGCAATTTTCACATCTAACTGCTCTAACTCGAGATCCTGTGAAGCAACTAAGGCAAGTAAAACAAAAATTGAAGTATGTCTTACCATAGGAGATAACACTTCATTGTAGTCAATGCCCTCATGCTGTGTATATCCCTTCGCCACAAGTCTCACATTATACCTCGTTTCCTTAACACTAGGAATGCCCTCTTTCCATTTAAAGACCCATTTACTTCCGACAATCTTCTAGCTCTTTAGTACTTTGAACAACTCCCATATCTGATTTTAATGGAGTGATTTCATCTCTTCACTTATAGCCCCTAGCCACTGTGACGACCCCGAACTAGTCATTGCCTCAGAGTAAGACAAATGCTCATTTGTCTCTACCTCATCACCTATAATCAATCATAAGTAATATCTATATAACCATAACATACTAGTAATTTCATTTGCCCTCTCTATCTATCTGCGGCTATAGTGTGCTATAGGGGTGTGCAAAATACCCGGGAATCACCCGGACCGCCCGGAACCGCTCGAAACTGGCGGTTCTTGAGGGAACTAGTCCGGTTCCCGGTTCCCATTTTTCAGAACCGGTGGGTACCGGTCCGATTCCCGTTTCATGGGCGGATCCGCCCACCAGGACCGGACCGGAACCTTTTTAATATTAAAAAAAAATTACTAAAAGAAATCCTAGATTAGATCTCATCTCTTCACTCTTTTCGTCTTCGGTTCTCTATCTCTTTGTTTCTTCTTCGGTTCCTCCTAATCCTATCACCATTTCGATTCCTCCCCCGAGCGTCGACGCCACTGTCGTTGCTCTTCCGTCGCTGCTATTCGCCCCCTCGCTTTGGCCGCCACCCACCACAGCCGCGGAAAATTGTTTCGCAACCGTTCTATGTTGAAAACCCGACCATAGACCTCCTCCCCTCCTTTCAAACTCATAGACCCGACCATTCAATGTTGAAAACCAAAATTGTTTTGCATCAAGATCGGTTCCATGGATCCACCCGGGAACCGGACTGAACCGACGGTCTGGTTCCCGGGTGGATCCATGCAACAAATGGGTGGATCCTGGTTCCAATTTTTCGGAACCGATCCTTAGTGGGCAGTTCCCAATTCTAGGTTGGGAACTGCCCGCCCAGACCATGCACACCCCTAATGTGCTATGATTTTGCTAGTTGTTTACTATCACCAACTTCAGAAACTACGGCCTCATTTGTAATCTCAACTTTCGTTACCTTCAAGATCTTCGGAGCCTCCACCTGAAGCTCCACTTATTACACCATGATCTGTCTTCTTTGCTAGTTGTTTCTCAGAACTCCTTGTTAGAGAAAACTCCTTAACTATTTTAAAGCTAACAAAATCTTTCCAAATGTCTAGTCTGAAGACTTGCAAACTCATGTGTTATAATATGAAGATCTCAAAACTCTTTTTTCAAAGTCTGAAGACCGATTAGACTTTATTCTCAGAGTTTGTCCTCACCGACAGTTCCTAGACCAATAAAGAGAAGACTTATCCAAATGCAAGTTTATCTTCAAGGATTCCGTTCGTACAGTTTAAGGAAGATTTTATGATTGGAGATAGCACCTAGTAATCAATTATTCTTATTGGAATTAATTTGGATAATTAGATCTTTTGAAAGGCGAAGTATACTTGGAAAGTTCTACATATGGAAACCTAGATCCTTATTGTATGGGCAAGCAAAATTGGTGCGCTATCATCACATTCCTTAAACGACTCAAGATTTTCTTAATTGATTATGTCCAACAGGTATATTGGAAGAACTCATTTGGAAAGTGCCAACGGTTATAGAGGCATGAAGGAGTGTATAAGGAAGACGCTCAAGTTCGAATGTGTGTGTGAAGTAAAAATTCCAAAATCTGAAACTCTTAGTTCTTTATTGTTTCAATCGTTGAGCTTGTCTTGTACTCAAAAGAGATATCAAACACTTGTGAGACCTTGAGGAGTGTAGTAGAGTTTCTACACTATAGGTCAAGGACGTGAGACTGTAAAATCTCTTTTGATTCATAGTGAAATCCAGCCAGTAGGCTGTTAGTGCGGGAGAGTGGACGTAGACTTGATCTAAGCTGAACCACTATAAACATTGTGTTTCTATTCTCTTTCCCTAAGCTTCTTATCTTAATTCGTAACTTTATATAATTGCTTATAATTGTTTACATATTTAGTCTATTATTCTCTATAATCAAATTAATTTGTTAAGTCTTACGAAAATTTCTTTTAACACCTATTCACCCCCATCTAGGTGTTCTTACTAACCCTATCACTCCTCTATTGAAGGATTGCAGTCTTGTCGAAGATCACATCTCTGCTAATTAGAAAACTAAGTGATCTAGGACTAATGCACTACAGCCGGTGGCCTTTCACCGCATGTGCATAACCTAGAAATATGCACTTTTTCGCCCTCAACTCAAGATTATCATCACTCACATAAGCATATGCAGGATATCCGAATATACATAATCCAGAGTAATCAACAGGTTTCCCCAACCATACTTCCTTAGAAGTCTTCCACTCGATAACAAATAATGGAGATAGATTAATCAAGTAACATGCCATGTTCATTGCTTCAACCCAAAATTCTTTGCCAAGTCCCGCATGCAAAAGCATACATCAAACTCGCTCAAGCAAAGTTCTATTCTTCCGTTCAGTCATGCCATTCTACTATGGTATCCCAAGTACTGTGCGGTGTCTCACAATTCCTTCTTTCTCACAAAACCTAATAAAATCTTTACCATAGAACTCCATACCATTATCGGTTCTCAGGCAATTGATTTTTTTTATCTGACCGCTTCTCAATCAGTGCCTTAAATTTCTTGAATTGATCAAACACATCATATTTGTGCTTCAAAAAGTATACACATACCTTCCTCAAATAATCGTCAATAAATGTTAGTATATATCCAGCACCTCCTTTTGAAGGAACCGAAGACGGGCCCCAAACATCTGAATGAATATATTCAATTAGTCGTTTGGTCGACTGAACAGTTGTAGTAAACTTAACTCGATGCTATTTCCCAAAAATACAGTGCTCACATAAGTCCAACTTCCTTGTCTTTTAACCCTTCAACAACCCTATTTCACTTAGCATCGTCATACCTGCCTCACGTATGTGTCCTAAACGCACATGTCATAACTGAGTCAAGTTAGAATCTGACTCACCTGATGAAACTGCAGTGATTCCGGTCATGGTCTCTCCTAATAGATGATAGAGAGTATTCACTTTCTTCCCATTCATCACTGTCATGGCATCTCGAGAGATCTTCAATACTCCACATTTAGCGATGTACCTACACCCAATGTCGTGGAGTGTACCCAGAGAAACAAGACTCTTCTTGAGTTCCGGTACATGCCTGACATCTATCAATGTGAGCAGCATGCCATCATACATTCGAATCCTAATTGTCCATATCCCCACAGCCTTATAGATTGTATTATTCCCCAAAAGAACCATACCACCATATGTAGTCTGGTAAGTAGTAAACCGGTTCTTATGAGGCGTCATATGATAAGAACACCTCGAATCTAGCACCCATTCATCACTTGACGAAATAGTAGTCACACATAAAATAGCTTTTGCATCAGTAATGCTTCCCTCGGCAACGTTTGCCACATTACTTGTGGCATTCTGCCTATCACTTTTATTCCTTCGCTTTGGACAATCTTTCCTGATGTGCCCCTCCTCGTGATACTCAAAGCACTTCACATGTCCCTTAGACTTTCTATGGCGTGATTTCAATCTGTTTTTACATTTGCTACTACTAGGCCTCGATGTTGTTCTCTACCCCAAATCGCCAGTGCTTGCGCTACTCCTTGTGCTAGATCGTCATCTCACAATTTTATCTGCTACTCCTTCGAGAATAAAGTGGACTTTACCTCTTCTGAGGTAATTGTAGTTAGGGGTGAGCATGGTCCGGGTTGGACCAGCCCACCCCCTAACCCTATGACCAACCCGTACATTAATGGTCCTCAATTTTTGGGACCAAGGACTGACCCTATTGAGCTTGGGATCGAGGACCGAACCAACCCGATGGGTTCGGTCCAGTTCCAAGGTCAACCCAGGATCAACTGATAATTTTTTATTTCATTTTTTTTACTCCTTAAAAAGGTGATTGAGGATCAAACTAACTTAATAGGTTCGGTCCAATTTCAAGGTTAACCCAGGACTAACTAAGAATTTTTTATTTCATTTTTTGTATTCCTTGAAAAGGCGATAGAGAATCTTAACGACCCAATGGGTTCGATGATGAGCAAAGTCGGCTAAGAAAGGCAAGCCATGGGGGTCAAGTGGGGTGAGCGTCAAATAGAATGAGCATCGAATGTTGAGCGGGGAGTAACAAGCCAAGCGAGCATTGAGCGGTGAGCGGCATGAGTGACCCAAAGCGAGCAAAGCAAGTCTCGAATGGTGAGCGATGACGTTATTTTTTTCAATTTTAGCAAATTGAAGATTAAGAGGAAAAATAAGGTAAAAGAAAACAAATACTAGAGGAGGATACCATAAATTGCCTTTTTGGACGCCATAAGGACTCCTCATAAAAAATAAAAAAAATTCTCCTTCGTAAATTATAACTATTGACACCGTAAAAAAACATTAAAAACCTAAGTTATTAAAGAACAATATAAAATTACATGAACTCCTCACTAAATAGCTATTTAATGTTGTTGATGCTGTTTATTTTAAGGTTTTTTCTTTATAAAAAAATATAAATTATATGTATATATATATAAATATAGTCAGGGTTGGTCTGGGTTGGACCGACCCGGAACTCTCAAGACTGAGAACCGACCCACACAATGCTGGTCCAGGAATTCTAGGACTAAGGACCAACCTAGTCTCCCTAAGAATCGGACCAAGACCAACAAGGTTGGGCTGGTCCAAGGCTGGTTCAAGGTTGACCTTAGACCGATGCTCACCTCTAATTGTAGTACACTCCTGCAACAGTGAATCTATAAAGTGCTCACATGACTCTGGTAAAGAGGCTTGCAACATCATGCCTTGTTTTCATCATCAAGTATCTTATCGACGTTCTTCAAATCCATGATGAGTTTATTAAATTCATCTAGGTGGGTTCTGATAGACGTACCTTCAGTATATTTAAATTAAAACATTCTTTTCAACATATATAGGCGATTGTTCAAACATTTCTTCACATAGAGTGCCTGTAAATTTACCCATAATGATGTGGCATTCTTCTCCTCAATAACTTCTATTAAAACCTCATCCAACAAATTTAACAAGATTGTGCTCTTTGCTCTTTCCATTAACTCTACTCTCTCAGAGGCTTTTATTATATCAACAACTCATCTTCACCATTCAGTTCCTTGGCCAAACATTGGGTTGTCAATAATGCCTGTATCTTGATGCTCCATAAACCAAAGTTGTTCCTCCCGTTAAACTTCTAAATTTCAGATTTTCTCTCAAACATAATTGCAATAACAAAATTTCCAAATAATAATCAGACAAGCAAAAAAGCTCCAAATCAAAATCAAAAAATCTAATCCTAAGCTTTGATACCAATTGTTGAAAAATAATACACGAAAACGATAGAATCTTGCAATTTATGTCAACGCAAAATCACTAGAGAAATAAATGAGAAATGCTAAGGATACCAAAAAATTTACATGGTTCGGTTCGAGTATCAGTACCTACATCCACAGGGAGAGCTAGCAGCAGATAATCCACTATAATCGGAAAATTAGAGTTTACAACCGCTTACACGCTCAAGTGTTTCCCACACCTATATTTAATCACAAACCCAAACTATTTACAAATAAATAATGTAAACTCACAGCACAAAAAATAACCATGTGTTCAAGCCCAAGTAATACTCTTTTCATACGATCGAAAATCAAGACCGTGTAGCGTTCATGAATTTTTTCTTTCTTTCACGTAGGATGAGTTGCTACTTCTCGTTGGTTTCTGGACTTGCTGGGCGTGCGGCTCTACTTGGCTTCAATGGCTTCTCAAAGCGGCTCTCTTTTTGGATGTGCAGAGGGCTTCTCACTTTTTTTCTTTTGCCTAAAAGAAACCCTTGCACTTTTATTGTGTGCCCAAAGTCAAGACTTTGACTTTGGGCCCCACGCAAATAACCTTATTCGGCTCCCGTAGATAAAGAAGAAACCTTTGCTCCATTTTTTAATTCTATTTTATTTCCTCTTTTGTAAACCTCCATGGAGTCCAACGAATCTCCTTCTGTTAGCTGAAGACATCCAAGACCCAAAAAGAAATTCAAATTTCTTTTCTTACGTATATCTTGAATATTATTATAAAAATATCTTCACGATGAAATAATAAAAAATTTATCCAAGCGGATCACATTTTGCAAACGCTGAAACTCGAGACATAAGTTAACAATAACCGCTCTAAAGAATGCAACAAGAACAATTATATATATGCACTTTATATATGAGCTTAATGAGTACACCAAAACTTGCAAGAGTGATCATGGTTGTAAGACTATTATATATCCACAACAGAGCAGTATGGAACCAAAAATCGAAATGAGAAGGGCCAAACCTTTTTATCCTGAAGACTTGAAAGTAGGAGTTTCTTAAGAGCATCTACTCTTATAGTGATAGCGAACAAAACATGGGATGTCAAAAAGGGTTCCACGAAAAAAATATAAAACCAGAAGAAATCCACAAACCTCATCCAACAAAAATAGCTATTCTAGAAAAGAGGTTCTCTCTTTTATTGACCAGATTCTACAAGAGTGTAAACCGATATCTATCTCTAACAGTTTCACAGACTGCCATCGTTGTAAGTCATTGTGCTTATAAAACAGCATCCAGAAAAACAGCGTCCGTTGAAAAACAATATGAGGTTGTTTGTACCTTGGAACAAGTATATACAATTGTTGTCATCCAATTCCAATTCTCCAATGCATCTTTCTGAGAATCATCAGCAGCTTCATGCAGAAAACATAACAACGGCAGCATGAGCTGTATCTCAAATTCTCTTGGGCCACCACAGAATTTGCATCTCCCAGGATCTCCTATCTCTTTAGTCGCCAACAGTGGCTTCCCTCCATTTGAATATCTAAACATTCAATCACAGCAAGGGCATGGCATATCATTTACTTGGACTTTAGATGGAAAAGGGTACAATCTTTCGACAAATCTTGAATCCCAAATACACAACAATTCTATTGACGACACGCGGACCCCTGGAGTGCCATAATTTGGCAGAAATGAACACTTAAGTACTATAACTTACGAAAGGTACAATTAAGTGCCAAAATCGGAGCAAAATGGATCACTTGAGTGTCAATCTGGCCAAATTACATACGTGGCATTTTTCCAGCTAAGCGAGTGCAAAACAACACCGTTTTGCACGCTGATGTGGCTAAATAATGCAAAAACGGCATCGTTTTGGGCTAACGTGGTAAAAAAATAATATTAAATTAATAAAATTAAATTTATTTAAAATATTTTAAACTATTAATTTTAATATTAAAAAATTACAAAAAATTAGAAAAAAAAAAAAAGAAGAAAAATAGAAAAGGGGGAGGCGCCCTCAACCGCCACCGTCGAGAAGGGCCAAGCGACGGTGGAGGGAGGTCGGCCGGGGTTGCCGGGCCCGGGCTAGGGGCCGGCAACCCCAGCCAACTGGCAGCGAGGGCTCACAATCCCTCGCCCAAATCGGGCGAGGGTTACAACCCTCGCCCACATCCGATGAGGATCGGCAGCCCTCGCCCGGCCGGGCTAAGGATCGGCACCCGCCAGGATCACCCAGATCTGTGGCAAGTGGCAAGGGCTCGCGATTCTCGCCCAAATCCGTGGTGAGTGGCGAGGGCCATAACCCTCGCCCAAATCTGTGGCGAGTGGCGAGGGCTACAACACTCGCCCCGATCTGGAGCAAGGGCTCGCGAGCCCTCACCGTCGTCGGCCGAGGTCGCCGACTCCTGGCCAAGGCCCAGCAACCCCGGCCGACCCTCCCCCCTCCGTCGCTGGCCCTTCTTGACAATGGCGGGGAGGTGGCGGCGGCAGGCGAGGGCCGAGCTCTCAATCGCGTCCCCCACTTTCTTTTTTTTTTTTTTATTAATTTTTTAATATTAAAATTATTATTTTTAAATATTTTAACTAAACTTAATTTTAAATTTAATTTAATTAATATTTATACTATCTTTTTACCATGTTTGCCCAAAATAACGCTGTTTTTGCATTATTTGGCCACATTAGCATGCAAAACGGTGTCGTTTTGCACTCGCTTCACCGGAAAATCGACACGTCAACGTTTTGGCCGGACTTTGGCAGGAGTAGAGCGTTTTGGCTGGACTTTGGCAGGAGTGGCACTTAAGTGATCTATTTTTCTTCGAATGTGGCACTTAAGTGCCACTTTCGTAAGTTGTGACACTTCAGTATTCCTTTGTGCCAAGTTATGGCACTTGAAGCATTCTTCTGTCTTCTATTGACTATATTTATGTTTCGCTACTTATTGCAAAATGTTAGATCATCTTTTCTCCAAGAAGCATCAACTTCTAAAGATGTGGAAAAAAATCCTCAAAAACTCACGTGGTATTTGGGTTATATACAAACCTATTTTTGCTATCAATCAACATGAATTAGATTTTTTTTTTTTTTTTTTTTTTTGGTATAGTAAGTAATATTAAGGGGAAGGTTGAAAAGTTCAGACAAACGGCTTCAAAAAATTATCACTCAAGATGAACAAGCTCATGATGAATGAAATAAAAAAGCCAAAAAAGGCCAATCGGTTGACAGCACCAAAACAAGAAAACACGCCAAGGAAGGACACAAAGCTGCACCAAATGTCTACCCAAGCAAGGCTAACTCAGATGCTGAAGACAGTAGGGTCCACTTCTCAGGAATGTTGCATTCTTCTATTTCTTGGGGAATCCTCCATATTCTTGAAGGTGCAAGCCTTATCTTTAACAACCTTTAGAAAGTGCTTCTTCATTGCCGAAGTAGAAATCTGCACACCCTTGAAGAGAATATCATTTCTATTTCCAAATGATGTGGTAGAGTGCTCTAAAAGAGAATTGGCCAATGCATTTATAAAATTCCTTGCCCAAGAGCAAGGTCGAAGCCCAACTAAAAGCATCCTCCCAAGGCTTATTACTCCAAGGAAGACCACATCTAGTTGCCCAAAAGAAGGCAACAATCGAGGTGATGCGACAACCAAAAACGAGGTGATCGACTGAGTTTGGCACCTCATTGAAGAAGGGGCAAGACACAACATCAATCTTACCATGAGACATAAGAATGGACTGTGTAGGTAGCCTACACTTAGTGATGAGCCAAAGGTTCAGTTGGTACCGAGGTAGGATGGCATTGTTCCAGATGAGACCGTGCCACCTGACTCTCTCCTTCTTTCGCCTTATAGGCTCCCAAGCCGAGGCCACTGAGAACACGCTCGAAGAAGCCTCCCTCCAACAAAATTGATCCATAACACCAGTCAAGGTGGGAAGCGGCGAGCCCTATGTCTGAATCACCGATCTAATAGACTGGCCGTCCTCCGAGAAGAGATCAACCACCAAAGCCTGCCTAGAAAGACCAGAGCTGTAGATGAGCGAATCTGTGAAAATTAGATTCAACGGGCCCCTGGGATACCAATTATCAAACCAAAGAGATGTGGATAGACCATCACCTATCCTCTAGTGGAAGCGGAGCCGGAATTTTATCCTGAGTTGTAGTAGTTTCTTCCAAGCCCAAAAACAAAAGGTTGGCTAATTCACCACCCATAAGTTCCCCATTTTTAAGAAGGTTGAGTGGATCCATTTGCACCAAAGAGACTCTTTATCTGAATAAAAGATTCAGATATTTGAGCATAGCCGCCTTGTTGCACTCACATAACCTCCGGATACCCAAACCGCCTTCCACCTTAGGAAGGCAAACTTCCTCCCAAGATACTTTGGCTCCCTCTCTACCCAACTGAGGTCCTTTCCAAAGAAATTTCCTAAGGATCCGCTCAATCTTATCCAGCATTATTGCAGGTAGAATAAAAACACTCGTCTAGTAGGCCTGAATGGCATGAAGAATTGACCTAATTAGTTGAAGATGACCAGCTTTAGAAAGGAACCGATGTGTCCAGGGTTCCACCCTAGAGGTGATACGCCTAACAAGAGCAACATAGTCCACTTTCCCTAGCCTCGAGGATATGATTGGAACGCCCAGGTATAGAATTGGAAGGAGCCCCTCATGGAATTCGAGTTCCAGTAAGATTTGATCCCGAAAAGTCGATTGGTCAGCAGAGAGGAATACCTCGCTCTTCCTCTGATTCGAAATAAGGCCATTCCATAATGAAAAACTCTGAAGACCTTCTTTAAGCAGCTTAATAGAAGGCAAGTGACCTTCACATAAAAGAAACACATCGTCTGCAAAGAACAAGTGCAAAAAGCCAGTGGACTTACACTTCCAGAAGAACCTGAAGTTTGACTGACGCGAGCATCTCCCAAGAATCCCAGAGAGTATCCCCATAACCAGCGTGAATAAGTAGGGAGATATGGGATCCCCTTAGCGCAGGCCCCTTCCGCTAGGAAAAAAACCATGAAGCTCCACATTCAACGCAATGGAGAACCGATGAGTCCTCACACAGGTCATGATGAGGTGAACCAGTCGATCAAGGAATTGAAAAGCAAGTAGCACACTCTCAAGGAACCGCTAATCTACGGTGTCATAGGCCTTCTTGAAGTCAACTTTTATAGCACATTTAGGTGTATAAGGTTCCACATGAAAACCAATGAAAAGTTCCTGCACCAAGAGGCATTATCCTTAATGCAACGACCCTTGACAAATGTGCTTTGATAAGAGCTTACAAGGTCTTGAAGCACGGCAGCAATCCTATTTGCAAGCACTTTAGTAATAACCTTGTAGACCGTGTTGTAGCAAGCGATAGGCTTGTAGTCTTCGACAATAGTCGCATTGGGCACCTTCGGAACCAGCACCAAAATGGTGTTATTAATTTCCTTAAGGAGCTTCCCTGAAATAAAGAAATCCTTCATAGCTTCCATGACCAACTGACCCACCGTGTCCCAATTCTCCTTGAAGAACTCCACCGTGAAGCCATCTATACCAGGCGCCTTCCCCCGAGCAAGGGAGAAAAGTGTGTCACGAACCACAAGGTCAAAAATCAGATGATCAAGGGTAGAGACCTTATCATCATTCAAAAAAGATTGGATAACTTCCCTTAGATCCGATGCCGACGGGGATTCACAATTTAGCCTTGGCAACAAAAGATCCTGGAAGTAGTCTACAAAATGCTGTTGAACCATCTGAGACTCAGTGATTCAATTACTTGAAGCATCCACCAAAGAGAATTATGTTCCTCAACTGTCTCTTATTGACGTAATTGTGAAAGAACTTCGTATTCCGATCACCTTCCTTGAGCCATCTAACTCTGGCCTTTTGCCTAAAGAATGATTCTTCTTGAGACCAAAGCTCCACTAAGGATCTCCGTTGCACCCTCTCCAAGTCAGCTAGAACCACACTTGTAGGATCTTGAAGGAGACCAACTTGAGTCTGTTTCAAGGCTTCCCTTGCTTCAAACGTTCTAATGGATATGTTAGCAAAGGAATCCCTATTCAATTGCTTGAGTCAACTTTTGAGGGCCTTCAGCTTGCACACAAGCCTAAACATAGGCACCCCTCCCCCTGGAGCCTTCCAAACTTGCTTCACAATTGATTCAAAGTTTGGGTGTTGCATCAAAAAATCAAAAAACTTAAATGGTTTCCTTTGAAGAACCGGATTCTCCACCTTTACCACCATAGGTAAGTGATCATAGATCCCAACCGCGAGAAAGGATGCCTCTGAAAAGGAAAAAACCTAACTCCAACAAGGGTTAACTAGGACTCTATCGATCTTCCTCACCTTTCGTGCAAGGCTTGAAGACATTGACCAGGTGTAACGAAACCCCACATACCTAACGTCATCCAGTTCTGCTTGGTCCAGACAAAGCCCACACTCATCAAAACTCGACAACCAAAGATTCGTGCCACCAGTCTGTCCGAGGGATCCTTAATCGCATTAAAGTCTCCCATTACAAGCCACGACCTATTGTGAAGAGCAGCACTTCTAGAAACCAAATCCTCTCCCAACAGACGCCAGGAAGAAAAGGAATGTTCAGCATAAACAATAGAAGCCACACAGGTCACACCCGAGTCCAACCAATAAAGCTTCCCATGAATCACCTAATCAGACACTGAGGGAGGTTCAAAGGAAACCACAGTAGAATCCCAGCCAACCCATATACTACCCCTATCAAAGTATTCCAAGTTAGCTCGCTAACACCAGTTCACCAATAGATTCCTAGAAATAGCATTGAAGGGATTGTGAGGAACTTTGGTTTCAACTAGCCTGATTAAGGATAAACAGTTTGTCAAGATCAGATTCCTCACTTCTACTTGCTTAAGAGGGGCGACAAGCCCCCTAATATTCATATTTACAAGAGGGAATGAGAGGATTTACCTCCTTTTAGATGAACTGCATTAAGTGGAGGGTGGAGCTAGCCGGGTCGCTGGAGGGGGAGGATCCGACACCAAAGCAAGCAATTTGTCCTGCAATGTCGACAGAGGAGGATCCGGAACCGGAGCTGGCACCAGCTCTTCACTCACACCTGGCATGGAGGAGTTTTGCTCCAACTGAGGTTGGGATTTTTTCTTCCTACTTTTCACCTATTTCCAACCTTGCTTGGAGACCACTGGAGCATCTGAGGGTCGGCCAGAGGCTTGAGCAGGCTCCGAAGGGGCAGGGTCCAAAGGATTAGTCTTTGGGGCTATAGGAGGTCAAGAGGGCTTGGGGGCAGAAGCACAATTGTGGCCAAATACCCCACACTTGAGGCATTCCACAGGTTTCCATTCATATTCCACAGCTATGGACCTAGATACGCCATCCACATTAGCTTCAACCGTTGAGACCTTCGGGTGGTTTGCTTGGATCTCAACACACACCCCGGCGAAGGCAATCACCATTTTCCCCTCGGTGCGTTGATCCACATGGAGCGGTTTCCCAATGGAGCTAGCTAAAGCACTTATTGCTGGTGCAAACCAAAGAACAAGTGGAAGGTTCTTGAGCCTTATCCAAACCGACACTATCGATTGCTTGCTCTTTTTCAACTCCAGGAGTGGTTTCCATTGTTATAGAATGAGTGGCACCCTAGCCACAGTGATAGGTCCCTCCTCAAGGATCTTCCTCCTGAACGCCGGATTGAGGACATGGAAAAAATAGAATCCTTGATCGTCGGCTAGCACATCTACTAGTTTCGGATCCCATGTGTTCTTTAGCGCTTGTTTGGTGAGTTGAAAGGGGAGTCGCTTTCCCACAGAATGGCCCACCACGAACTCATTCCACTTGGGGTCAGCAGCTTGTAACACCTTAGCAGACAAGTTAACAACAGATTTCTCCCCCACCAGAGCCGGGGGAACATAGGACAACTCATAGCCTTTCGCGGCCAGCCGTGCCACATTGGCCTAAGACATGGGTTGAGGAGGTCTTGTGGAGCTTGTTGGCTTACTTAGAGCCCTATTGGAAGGGCCACGAGACCGGCTACGGCCCCTGGACGCCCTTCCCAAGATGGCCTAGAAATTGGCCCACGCCTAGATCCATCTTCAACCGAGACGGATCCTCCAAAAGGTTGAGAATCTTGAGTTGGCTTACCAGCTTGCCAACTTGCGGGAAAATGAGTAGGGGAGCTCGAGCCCTTCCCCTTCCCATCGCCTTGACGACCAGCATTCAAGGGGGACGCCATCGTGCCCCAACAGACCCTTAAACAACCCACCAAACCCTACAGCAAAAGGAGGGAATCCATACCAGGGCCTAAGTGAGAGGAGAAGGGACGCTAGAACACCACCACCACCACCATAAGTCCGAAGCCAAGCTCCCAGACAAGCTCGAGTAGCTCCTGTGAGCAGGCGCTACTACAACGTCGAACTAGGCGAACTCACAAAACTAAGGTAGATGAGCTCTCCACTTCGGGGCAAAAGAAAACAAATCCATTCAGTGAAGAGTTAGGGAGTGCCAAGAGGAGGAAAGATGCCAAAAATCAGGGCAAAAGGATGGCTGAGTCACCCAAGCTGAGCAAAGACTAGACCCGGTGAATAGTGAGAAAATCGCCCCTCGCCCCTCTTGGGAGAGAAGATGAGCAGTAAGTCGACAAAGAACAAATGACCAACACAACATGAATTAGATTTATGTCTACTAAAAAAATAATAATAATAAACCTCTTACTCTGCAAGACCTCATTGTATCTACGCTACAGAGTCTTTGTATTGAAGATGGATTACGCCTTTCCAGGTAAATCGTTCATCATCATACAAGATTGATTCATTATCTGCCACCTAAGCCAAATCTTCCAAACAATAAGACTCTGAAAAGATGAGATGTAATTAATCTACAAAATCCAAGATTCAAGAAGCTCCAAGAGTCCTCTATTTTGGCTAGCTTTATATAATACATACATTGTCAAAACCCAATGCTATAACTTATATGCAACTACAGTTGTTTCTAGCAAGACCAAAACAACTTGAATTTTACTTGTGTTAGCCATGTCTCACTTAGTAGAGATAAGCAACTTAAACATTGCTCCGGATAAGCATCCAACCGTTTCTTAAACTTGAAGTAAGTTCGGTCAACCATTAGAGCTCTACCATACTCATGGGATTCCTCGTCCAATACTTCTTCCCAAACATGATTGTCGACATTAATGGAAAGAGATGTTCAAGCAAGTAGATTCCCCTTTCAATTACTTGTCCTCCTAAAAATTTTAATGGGATAAGTTCGCTAAAAATCCTAAACATTTCATGAAAATGCAATTAAATCCTAAAACTTGCAAAAAGTGCAATCAAATCCTAAAACTTATCAAATTAGTTCAATTTAAGTACTTCATTTGACTCTGTCCATTTTAGCTAACAGAAAATGTGAACATGACTTATTTTATTACTTTTTTAAGACATGCGGCAATGATGTGGCACAAAATAAAATCAAACAATTAAATAATTAGAACTAAATTACAGTAAAAAAAAACTAAAAATTAAAAAGAAAAAAAAAAAAAAACAAACTCACCCCACAACTTGGCCAAGCCCTTGTCAGTGGCCATCACCATAACTGCCAAGAAGGGCTGTCAAAGGACGCCTGAGCCTTCCCAAAGCCTAACAACCTTCCCAGCCCCAAGTGAGGCCTTGGCAACCCTCGGCGAGGGCCTACCGGCCCAAATCTATTGGAGGGTGTGATCGTTGCCCAAATTTGAGTGAGAGCTGCCGATTGTTGCTTAGGGCCACTAAGACCTCATCTGAGGTTGGCGAGGGTTGCCAAGCTTTGGGGTGGCTCGAGCGACGTTTGCTTACCCTTCTTGATCGATGTGGTGATAGCCACCAACAAGAGCTTGGCCAAGTCGTAGGGTGAATTTATTTGTCTCTTTTCTTTTTAAACTTCAGCTTTTTATTTTTATTTTTTTTACTCTAATTTAGTTTATTTTTTATTTTTTAGATATTTTTTCTAACATGGCGCTTGATGAGCACCACATTTCTTAAGAAAACAATAAAA
Organism: Eucalyptus cladocalyx; assembly: GCA_017140615.1. Classification (NCBI taxonomy): domain Eukaryota; kingdom Viridiplantae; phylum Streptophyta; class Magnoliopsida; order Myrtales; family Myrtaceae; genus Eucalyptus; species Eucalyptus cladocalyx. The sequence continues at coordinate 72,243,751 of CM029523.1, read as the reverse complement.
TAAGACACCTCAACATTTTCCATTAGCTGAATTAGATGAAATTAATAAAAGGACTCGATTGAATTAATTCGATAAGTTTTAAAATTTGATTGTATTTTTTTATAAATTTTAGGACTCAATTATATTTTAGTAACAAGTTTTAAGATTTCTAATACATATATCCCCCAATTTATTAGTGTCACCGTGGCATGTATGAGCACGGCCACTGAGTGCATGTCCAAAGTTGCCAATTATGGCAAGGTTTCTTATATATCTCGGAAAGCCATATCCAAGGTACAATAAAGCCGTACTAATGTTATCCAAGAAATGATAATTGTCGAACTAATTCATGCTAAAAAGTTGAATTTTAATAGTCAGATTAAATGAAAAGATTACTATTTACAGTGAGAATTTACTTGTAGCGACTCTTCATTTGGAAATTCAATCTCGATTATCTCTACTCTTCTTATCCAGTCATCATTTCAGTAGCTTTTCATATTGAAGTAATAATCAGGATCCAATACTGGTATTGCACTACCAGTTTCATGATCATTAGACACTTAGACGGGATTATCGTCATCTTGTACCCTAAGAAAATGGCAATTGCAAAGCCTCCATCACATTGATAACCACCAATTGAACAGCCTCGCCAATACAATTTACAAACTTGACCTAAGCCTCCATCACATTGATAACGACCAATTGAACAGCCTCGCCAAGACAATTTACAAACTTAAGCTAATAGATAGGAAGGAGGACATCACGTTAAGTAAAAAGCTAGCTCAAGTTGAACTAATCGACCACTCAAAATTGCATGCGTTACACTGTTTTCCAGTCCGACGGAACTAGTTCATGACAGACATCAGATCAGCATCAGCTGCTACTCCGCACCGAATCAACTGTTTGGGGTTACCAAAAGGTTCCCCTATTGTGAAAGTTACACATTCTTGATGATCTGAACGACGTCTTCATCTTCAAGTTCATGTGCGGCACCCCTCGACGGCCCCCGATCCCATTAGGGTCGCCACAGCCTGCCTATCGCTTTCATTCCAATATGTCCGTTACTTTACCTTTTATAAAAAGGGGGTTTGAAAAAGGACCGAGGTCCTTAGGCATTTTTTTTTTTTTAAATGGTCCTAGCGCAACTTATTAGCGGAAGCATAATTGAGTCTCACCATCTCTCCCTTCAATAACCATAATGCAATACACACCAACTACGCACCATAAGAAAAGATAAGATTGAACCACTTGTATTTATATATTTTCATGATGGATTTCTCGGGTCGGTACAACAAAAAGAAAGCCAAGAATTTTAACTACACTTGGCCATAACCCAAAATGTGTCTCAACCCCTATAACGATCATGTGTCATCCTCCATCTATCAGTGTCGGATACTCTAAAAAAAAACGTCAGCTCTCTACCCCTCATACGGCCATCACACCCATCCTGGCGCGTCGGGCGGTGGCGGCGGCAACATCCCCCGAATCACTCCATCTCGGCGGACGTGGACCGACAAAAACTCCTATATGACCAGGCCCCCAGCTAGGCCCACATCGTATATGACCAGCACACGAACTCACACATACGTCAACCTAGGGATGGTAATGCAATCTATCTCTGAACATTCTACCTCCACGTCAGATGGGAGGCCATGAAAGGTACCCCGCGTGACTGGAGAGAGAAGCATCTTCCTAATCTGAAATGTTGGTTCCCGAAGGATGAGTACAACCACTCAGCAAATAAAGGATCCAATAAACCACTCAATGCATCACACAATACAATCACACACCATAGCATAGTACATGTCATCCATGCATCCAAGCATAACTTACCTTGTAGCCATGCATATGTTATCATACCATATATACATACATCCTCATGTACTCATCACCATCATATCATACATATATCATGACATAGGTGCACATACAACCATGCACTCATCATCGTCATGTCATATATATACCATGCCATAGGTGCACATACAACCATGCACTCATCATCATCATATCATGCAGCCATGCATATGTCACCATATCATATGTGCATGATTCAGTTTCCACTTTTATCTTTCAATTAGATCACCACATCTTTCTTTCCCGGGATCAGTAATTGCATACCACATTGACACTCGCACCCCAACCTGGCATCGTGAGAAAACCTTCGGCACACACCACCGGGCATCCGGCACCCCCACATTCCGGGCATCTCGTATCCCAACTGGCATCACAAGGCATTCCCCTAGGCACAAACCTCCGAGGCTTCCAGCACCCAATCATTTCGGGCATCTCGAAACTCTTAAGGACATTCGGGCATGTATCACAATACAACCGAGCATCCGGCACCCCCCATCCCGGGTATCCTGATACTCCCAGAGCATTATCGGCCCACCTCCAACAGTTTCCTCATTCATCATAATTCATATTCACCAATTTATGTCTCAACATGGCACATGATGTAATGGCAACAAAGTCAAATTCAACATTTGATTCTATATGTAATGCCAAATATCATCACATGCTCAGCAAGATTCAATCACCTCAATCAATATAATTAATAGGGCTCATCCAAAACAGAATAATCATAAATTACAGCATTTGAAATTCGCTCAATCCAGCTTGCACAATCTTAGAAAATATTTCCATTAAATACACAAATGGCCTTTTAAAATTATGAAATTCGAACATGTGATATTCAAGACATAATGACAGATATTTCATATAGGAAACTGCACCAAAAGACCCTCATACAATCTGATATAGATCACGCACCACAGCATTTCTATTCTATCAATACAGCTTGCACAGTTTTTGAAACATTTTTGGTTAAATAGGCAAATGAACTTAAAAAATTATGAAATTTGAATATGTTGTAGGGAACACATACAGAAAGATACTTCATGAAAAACACTGTTCCTAAAGCGTTTCATACAAAATGATATGACCCATGCATTGAAACTGGCTAAAGCCGAACGCATCAGATTATACGGCTTTTGTAATATTTCCGACTTAATACCCCAAAGACCTTCAAAACTCATGAAATTTGACTATGTTATATTCAAGATCCTAAGGTAGGTTTTTCATGAAGAATTCATAGTCAAATTCGTTCTAGATGATTTAATATAGACGGTTAAATCTTCTGTTTCAATACCAAAGTTTCCAGATTCAACACCCTCAGAAAAACCACGATTTCACCTATTTATTCTTGTTGTTTTTCTCTAAATGTTTGATATATTAATCCTCAAGATGTACTTTACAACTTTTGTTAAGAGATAAAGGTGATATTTTCACAAGAAGTTGACTTTACAGGCCACGAAACCACTGAAGATCGGCACAACGAGTTCCAGATCTAGTCTCTCCGAAAAATTACGATTTCACCTACTTATACTCATTTTTTTTGTCTAAAATTTTAGTATGTTCTATTTCAAGATGTCCCCTACAATTTTTATGAAGGGGTCGAAGTGAAATTCTCAGTAACAAGTTACATGCAACACATAAAATCACCAAGAGGTCAACAAAACAGCTTCAGATTTAACATTTTAGTAGAGGTAGTGTTTCACCCCTCAAGACTCAGCCATTTTGCCTCAAATTTTATTATGTTTTACTTTAAGATGTTATCTACAACTTTCATGAAGAATTCGAAGCCAAAATTCAACTCAAACATCGCATGCAAGCCACTACAACATTCTGGGTCAGACTGTTTACTCAAGAACAGTTTACTACTTCAAAACAACACTCTTAAAACTTCGGTTTTTCATGCCCTAGACACCTGAAATTCATTACCATGCAATAACACATTCTAGACACAACATGCAAGAGTAGATCAAAGGATCTAACTTGTCTCTAAATCGAGCTACGGCGAGCACAATGGTGGCGGGACACGGTGGCGACGGTCACGGCTCCTCCTCCTTCTTCTTCTCTTCTTCCTTTCCTTCCCTTTCCTTTCTCTCTTCCTCTCCTCTCTCTCTCTTACCATCGACACACCTCCTCCCTAAACCAGCCACCTTTTTTTTTAAAAAAAAATTTCTCTCCTACTCATCATTAGAAATGATTGATTCTTGCATGGATGACACTTGGTCATCAACTTGGGACAAATGGGAGAGGACATGCAAAACCGGTCCCCCCCCCCTTCCTTACGGTCGATGGCCCCTCATGGCTCTAATGGGCCAGCCAATTGGCCCATCTTAGGCCCATCCCTCTTGGGCCTAAGACCCAAGTTTAATTATCCTAAGATTAGCCCTTTTAAAAACTAATTAAATCTCTATTTAATTAAAGCACTGAATTGCAAATTAAAATAACTATATACTTGAAATTATAAATCCATAAGTTCCCATTTATCATACATATGGCCAAAGATAAAACTTCCTTTCCCAAAATTCTTCCATTAAAGATTTGGCCATACATCTCATCGCAAATCATGGATTAGAAGGCTACAAATTACAATATCGGTACCTCCATCGCCTATCCATGGTTCATGTCATATTTAGGGATTTTATGAAATTCTAGGATGCCACATCATGTTCGTAATCCATGGAAAGCATTATCAAGCATTTAAATTAGCCTCAGCAACTAACTCCTTTGAAATGATAAAAAAGAAAGGGTGAATAAAGTAAAAGACTCACAATTGAGTTGAGAAGTGAAGATTCACCTTGCCAACTCTTTGAGGCTTGTGTTTGATGCTTGAACCCCAGACTAGAGCGCTGCGTATTTAAGCAAAGTAAAAACTCACATAAGCAGTAGCAAGAAGGCCGAGAAAATCAAATTAAATTTTATTCCATAATCATGAAAAATGTGGGAATCGTCAGAATTAGCACCTAATAATATCATTCCAAAAAACAAAAACAAAAAAAAAAATTCACATATCAACAAAAAGACTAAAGATGAAGCTGAGGTCTCAGTTTCTACATGAATTGTTTGACCATATCCTTGTGTATGCGGGTGCAGATAGAATCATGGGGTCTTCATAGTCTGGATTCATTCCTTTTGGCTTTGTATATGTACGAGTTAAATTCAAGTACTCCCATGTTTTCTCCAACAGACCATCAAGATTCCATTCAAGGGGAGCACTGCCATGTCAACTATGAACCAGTATTTGATCAATTGAAGGAACAAACTAATTTCCTATCGGGCAACCTATAGACTGACATCAGACGACAGGAGGAAGGGACATAGAATAAACAAAGAAATAGCTTACAACCATCCAAGCGATTAATATAATCTCGAGAAACTACCCCTTCGGAACTAAATTGAATAACTAATCCTTGGTTGGTAAAGTATGAATTGAGCATAAAATACAAGAGTGAAGAAGGACGGCCATAAGAAAATATTTGAGTTACCTAACCGGACAGTAATGAGGAAGTTTGTCCAAAATCTTTAGCTCTTCTAGTGTGATCTGATCGATCTTGTTTATGACATAGATGCATGGAATATATTTCCTACTGCCCTCAATAACATCTATAAGGTCATTATCTAAGAGTAATATCAGCATTATGTATCCGATATTCGCTGCAGATGGCCTTCACATTTTCAAGGTCCAAATGAGTGTTTGCCACTGTTGATTCGAAATTAATGCCACCTTTATCTTTCTTCCTAAATGTTAGATTAGGTGGCTCCTTGTTCAGCCTGTAAAGAAGAATAAAGAGTAATTCTCATGTCTAGTTATGAACACATAAAAGTCAAGACTGAAACAGCAAAAATATTTGCGTGATCATCCACAGTTCTAATCATTTATGCAGGTCGAATTATCTCTGCAGTAAAAATAAATGCAGGATGTTCTAACCATACATTGAAGGACATATATCAATTATTCATCTAAAATTAGTGAGAATGCTCCTGAAATTTCGTTTTGCAACACTGACATAAGATAAAGCGTTTCAAAGCTTAAGTTCATGCAATTCAGTTCTTATATCACCATAAGGGCCAATATTCGTGTGATTATGTTATCATACAAACCCCAAATAATTCCACAAGATGTACTTCCTTTTAGATTGGACTTTACAAACGTGACACTACAAAATAAATCCCCACTCATCATACTATAGACTCAACCTCACCAATGATGTAGGGGCTGGATGGTAACGTTCATGTTCTTTTTTTGTTCTAGGGAATAGAAATAAAAGAAAGTGTTTCTGTTCCAGGGAACAGTTTTTGAACAAAAGAACGCGTTTGGTAACGTTTGTTTCGGGAATAAAAAATGAATAGAAACACGTTTGGTAAATTTTATTCTTTTTTTGTTTCTTTTTATTTTTTAATATTTTTATTTTATTTTTCCTTTCTTTTTTATTTTTTCTTCTTTCGGCCGGTAGCCTCGCCCAGCCATGGCGAGGCTCGCCCGCCCCCGGCGAGGCTTGGCCTCGCCTTGGCTAGGCGAGCTCGGGCTCGCCCGGATCTGGTGAGGTTGAGCGTCGCCGGCCTCGGCCTCGCCGGGGCTGGCGACGCTCCAGCGAGGTCGCCGGCCCTTGACGGCCGGTTGCCGGCCATGGCCGAGGCCAGTGACCGGCCAAAAAAAAAAAAAGAAGAAAAGAAGAAGAAAAGAGAAGAGAGAGAAGAAGAAGTGTTTCTTCAAAATCGTTTCTGGAACAAGAAGTAAGTTTTTTTTGTTTCAATTTTGTTCAAGGAACAAAAAAACAAAAAAAAAGGAACAGAAATGCAACCAAACGCGTTTCTGTTCCTTTTTTATTCCCAGGAACAAAAAAATAAAAAAAGTGTTCAGAAACATAAACAAAGAATAAAAACATGCAGGCCCGTAGGTTCCACCATTTTTCCTAGTGAAACCAATTTCAAGTACAAGTGACCTTGGTTGTTGATCTCCATAGATAGGAAAATTTGTTAACTCACACGATCTGATCGTAAACCAATTTCATAAGGTTCAACTATAAGTTGACTATCCACATAGATTTCATTTCCACGGGAAGATGACTTGATTATGACCTTGCCGCCCACGGACCAATCCACGTCCAGCTCAGGCCACAAGGGCCCATAGCTTTAGGTCTTGACCCAATCTGATTGGGCCCGAGGCATGCCCAAGCAGCCCACATATTTATCATCTATATTTTTGTTTGCCGATCAATCTAAACTACTAAACGGGCCTACCTATGGTTCGCCTCTAATATATGAGTTCAAGTATGTTCACTAATCGTGAGGGAAATATTCAGTGGTTACATAGCACCACGTCAAGGAGAAAGAACACCACAAGTGTCATAACTTTTATATTACACTCATTTGAGTGCTATACATTGCTTTTGGAGCACTTAAGCACTGCAACTTCTAAAAAAATGTTAACTCGAGTGTCATAACTTTAATCGATTATTTAAACGTCAATTTTTTTTTAAAAACCCTCAATTAAGTGTCAGAAATCCGACATGCGTAGCACTTATGATGAACATCTTTAAAAAAATTTATATTTAAGTAATCATTTGAAAATTTATATAGCATTCAAACAGTTAAAAGAAAAAAAGTATAGCACTCAAATGAGCACTTGGGTGTCTTTTTCCCCGCATCGATGTGATGCACATTTGTGTAATCAAGTTAAATTATAGGTTGACCTGTGGACATTGACTTTAAATTTAAAAAAAAAAAATTGGGTTTTTCTCTCTCCTTTCAACATCCATAGAGAATTGTTTGTCCAGCCATTTGGGCCTGTGTTTGTCGTTGGTGATGCACCGGCGACATAACTAACTGATCGATCAAGCCAAGCCACGTTAGACGCCTCCTATGGACAGGTAACGGTTGTCGATCTAGACCAGCAACAGGTCGTGAATGATAAAGACAGAACCTAAAGAAAGCGAGTGGTCTAGCTTTGGGCAATGGCTGCAGATCTCGACAGTAGTGTTGCCTAGCCAATCCTATCGAGCAATCTCTGGCGCTACTCATGGTGGCCCAAGCCACCTCTCTGCCGTTGCTTGCAGTCGGCTCTGGCTTTGCTCGTCCAAATTTTGTTTTGCAAGATTGCAAATTTGGCTTTGCCCATCTCAATCTTCAACTGGCTGAATGATGTGATATTCTGATTTTCCAATTTTGTTTTCAATAGAATGAGCCGGGTATTTCATCTTTGCGCATCTAGTTCTTTTCTCTGAGTTGGCCACTCACAAGAAGACTAGTCTATCAAGTGAAGCCGATAAGGGATTATAACGCATCAGACTCAAGAATTTGACCAGGAAACGACTTTTCGACCAAGCTAATCTGCAATGGTCATTACGATATAGTTAAAAATCAATTAGAGACCAAAGATAGGTCGACTCAACAAAGGTATGTGATCAAGTGTGGGTGATTCCACTAGATCGCACAATTCTTGTTGATCAGCACTTGACCGATTTTTTTGTCGTTTTGGTATCCTGTGTCCGTATTTGAAACCTTAAGATTCCCACGACAACCAAGAGTCGCCAATGTGTCGAAGATATACATTGTGGCTTGAAAGTGATCAACCACAAGTCAAATGCACGAAAATTCCTAAAAACTACCCGGTAGATTAGGACGAGCTAGGATCGTGATAGAGTGAAAATTAACCCTGAAATTGAAACAAAATTCAAATATTGGAAGTCCTATTGTGTCAGAAGTCATTTTAGGAACGTTGACTCATCTTTAGAAGATTTTTTCTGCAAATCGAGTTTTTCAACGAAAAATCAAAGTATGGTTATTTTGGTTTAGGAAAATTGGTAGGCCCGCTTTTGGTCGTACTTTTGGGATCCAAGATGGTTCTATGATCAAGGAAAAATGTGAATTGAAGTGTGGTGACATCGGATAAATTTATGGACTTCAATTTGCCTCAATTGGAATAGGATTGAATGAAATTAAAAGAATTTGGTGCACAAACGTTTAAAATTCGTATGTCATGGGGGATGAGGCATTTTGGACCTATTGGAAGATTGTCAAGGAAGATTTGAGGTGAATGGATGGTGATGTCATGTGAGGTCATGGTGGGGCCAAATTAGAGGGGCTTTTGACAAGTGTAAGAAGCTCATTGGCTCTCAAAAAGGGGCCCTCACATCAACTTCATCTTCCTCCTCAAATCAAGGCTTTTTCCTTGGGAAGAGAAAGGAAAAAGCTAAGCGGAAACTAGACCTCAACCGGCATCCCTTCCTCCTCCTTCAACCGCTCGCTCATTCATCATCGGAGTCCCTCGCCATCATCGCTCGTCCGCACTCGCTGCTCCGCTCACTTGCTTGCTGCTTCACCTTCATTCGCTCGTCCAGGACCGTTGTCCAGCGTCGCCAACAGCTGCTCGTTGTCACTAAGCTACCAGAGAGCCACCGCGAGCCAACCGAAGCCAGCTCACCGCCGATGCCGCTTCTTCTTCGCCTACGCGCCTAGCCAACTCGGGCTCTGCTCCACCGTTGCTCGTGCATCCCTGATCCTCTAGCACCGCCGTTCATCGTTGCCCTTGGTCGCCAGCCACCGTCGGAGTCTCCATCACCGTCGTACGTCGCCGTCTAGCACCGCCCAGGCCGCCGCTGCTATCTGCCTCTCTTCTTCGCCGTTCCAGCTTGGTTCTCCTTCGGTTCCGCCAACAAACGGAAGCCATGAACTAGCATGGTCATGGAAGCTTTAAGGCCTATTTGGGTGCCTTCTGGTCCTCGCTTGGTGTCGTCACGTTGAGGTTTATCGACCACCTCGCCGTTGTCTTCACCGTGGACTCGTCGGAAAGCAGTTCTGGTGAGTCTAGCTTCTAAACCTTGATTAGAAGGTTATTGATGCTTTAGGGAGGCTTAGTTTAAGTTAAGTAAGATTATGTGGTTAGATTAGTTTAGTTAAGTGTTGATTAGATTAAGGAGCGTGATTAATTTAATGTATGGTTAATTAAGGCTAAGTGTATGTTTAGATTGTTATAATCTTGATTATACCTTAATTGATTATTTTTTATTAAATAATTATTTCGAAATTATTTAATTATTTAATAATATTTTATATTATATAAAATTATTAAAATATTATTATTTAATTAATTTCCGGAATAAATTTAATTATTTATTATTTTCCGAAAATTTTTCCATGATCTTAAATTGTCAGAATTTCGCGCTGATTGCTGCTATATATTTAGATTATGAATTTGACGGATGGATATTGCAAATTGAGTGTTGGTTGTGAAAAATAAGGATTTTATTTAGAAAATCCCGGGTGTCTTGTTTTGACACCAAAATTGGATTTTAATGATTATATTAAATGGTGGGATTTGAAAAAGTAAGATATTAGTTTTCTAGTGTGAAATTAACGTGTCCCCACACACGTGAATAATTTCTTAAATATTTTTAATATGAAGAAAAGATGCCGGGATCACTATTTTAAATGGAAGCATTTAGTGAAATGCAAAGTGTCTTGAGCTGAATATGAATTTGCTGTATGATAATTAAGAGAAAATTATCCTGAGCTGTTGAGCTGGACTTGCCCCTATATGGGATGCCCCGTACAACGGATGCGGGTTGCAATCGATTCTAGGCCCATGCTCCTTCGGGAATGCCGTCGATGTAATAACGAAGCCATGCTCCAAGGTGGGGAGACAATGCCTGGCTAAACACCAATAGATAGCTGAACTGCGAGTAGGCTATGTTCATGTGTGGTAGTGAATAAAAATTGGAACGCATGCTATGGTTATTGATTATGTGAAAATGATTACGCTCCAATTGTTTAAGTTTTTATTAGTACCGGTGATTGAGTGATATGGATTGTACTAACCTGCAAGAAGGAAATAACGCGAGGCAAGTCTTCTGTATAGTGTGGCTAGGCCACCCTTTGGTGTATTTTCTTTCTAACAGGGGTTTAGAGGGTGAACTTGCTAAGACAATGTCTCACCCCGTTGTGGACCAAATATTTTTAGGACCATAGATGGCGATACCCCCGGAGCGATATGGTATTCCCGTGCAGATTACCGAGCAGGTGCATAGTTTTCCCAATCCTAGAAGTCATTAGATTCATAAGCTTGTGAGGATCGAAGAGGACATACTTGTTAGGGTGCCTCATCGATACAGAGCGTGGTTCTACTTTGGAATCAATGGTTTTAGGATCAATTCTCTGAGGAGTTTTGATATTCCACCTGTTGTTGTTGAGGCCATCCTAGGTGAGGGCGTAGTTGACCCTCCCGGTGGTAGGGTGGAGGACCCGTCGTCTCCAGAGGTTGATCAATCAGAAGTGGGATCGACGAACGAGTCCGACTAGTGGTCATAAGATTGTTCCTTCTTTTTGGTGGACTGATCTTTTTGTAGACTGGCCCATTTTTGGTGTATGTAAACTCTAGTGTGATTATCTATGAAAGTATGTTTGGTTGTGAATGAGTTGGTTTCCTACTTTCCTATCTCGTAAGTCTTGTTAGGGGTTTTATAATACATCCCGCATGCACATATAAAATAAATGGGGTCAACGACACTACCTGAAAATGTCACATTTACATGATCATGGTGAGTTGTTCGCGCACTTGGGGTTCGAGGCATGACAAATGACGCCGACGACAACCATGTATCAATGTCAGTGTTGCTGGCTCCTCCATGGCTGGCCGGTGATGCTACTATCCATGGTCAATGCAAGAAGAAGACACATTTTCAATAAATTAACTCCATGTCATTGAACCATTGGGGTTTGCCCTAGTGGCTATCCTTCCAACATGGAAGGGGGAGGTGGGGGGTTCGAATTCCCACATTCTCAGGAGAGTTTATGATGGAGATGATATAGTTTTAGGGGTGGGTTTTGACTCCCACGTCTTACAATGAGGCAAGGCAAAAATCTGAGAGTAAGAGTTAGAGTAGAAATAGAGTAAGACCAAAAAAAAAAAAAAAAAAACTCCATGTCATTGGTCATTTTATACAACAGACTGAATCTTTACAAATAATTTGAGATATGAAATTATCAGAGAAAGTTAAAACAATGGATAATAAATAACACGAGGGATTTATATGATCTACTCACAAAATTGGAACCTACATCCATGGAAAAATTAATCATCAATAATCCACTAATAAATGGGAGAGTACACTACTACAATCGATTGTACGCTCTAGTATTACCTAACCCTGGGTGGAATTACACCCATTACCCACTTGTCAGCGTCTGAAATCTCACAATAGACACCAAAGAGAGAGTAACCCAAATAAGGAAAATTAAAGAGACTAGTAAGGGACCACCAGACACAAACTCTCTCTTCTTTTGGATTTTCTTCTTGTGGTCGTAAGAGCTTCCAACGAGCTCCCTATTAGTACTCAATCATAGCCCGTCCTGTACGATGAGATAATTCTAAAAGGGAGGCTCTTCATTAGATGCTGTTGCGGCGTGTGGATAGAATTCTGCTAAAAAGGAGACAAGCTTGTGGGCTTCGTTAATTAATGCCCAATCCTGTGAAGTTCTCCATATATACGAGCTGGATGAGTGAATCAATATAAGTCTCCAGCACGCCTAAATCTTAAGGTCGTGAGAGGCTTCAATGGCATTGATAGGTTTCTTGGAGATATTCTTGGCCGCGATCTGCTTTGCGTTCCTTCGTCTCCTCGGCAAGAGCCATGATGGACTTCCCAAGAACTGGCCGCTCGTGGGGATGCTCCCGGCGCTCTTCCTCAACCTGGGCCGCGTCCACGACTGGGTCACCGGCTTTCTGGAGCGGAGCCACGGCAACTTTTTCTTCCGGTTCCACTGGTTTTCCGGCATGGACATGCTGGTCACCGCCGATCCCTCCAACGTCCACTACATCATGAGCACCAACTTTGAGAACTTCCCGAAAGGGGCCGAGTTCAAGAGGGTGTTCGACGTTTTGGGTGACGGGATCTTCAACTCCGACTCGGATATGTGGAGGGCGCAGAGAAGGGTCGCTCAGGTGTTTATGAACGACCAGCGGTTCCATCGGTTCTTGGCGAAGACGACCACGGACAAGGTGGAGGATGGCCTGCTCAGGGTGTTGGACGAATTGTCTCAGAGAGGTGTCGCGGTGGATTTGCAGGATTTGTTCCAGAGGTTCACCTTCGATGCTGCTTGCAGATTCGTCACTGGGTTCGACCCCGGCAGCTTATCCGTCGAATTCCCGGAAGTCCCATTTTCCAAGGCATTGGATGATGCCGAGGAGGTGATTTTCTATCGCCATATGTACCCCGCTTGTTTCGGGACTCTGCAGAGGTGTTTGGGGTTGGGAGTGGAGGAGAAACTGAGAAGCGCTTGGGAAGTAATGGACCAAGTTGTAGGGAGTTACATAGAGATGAAGAGAGTTGAACTGAGAGAAGGAACCAGCAAAGCGGAGGGAGATGAAAATGGTGTAGATTTATTGACATTTTACATGGTGGAAAAAGAGACATTGGGTGCTTTAGAATGCAATGACAAGTTCCTTAGGGACACGATTTTGAATTTCATGATCGCCGGGAAAGATACAACTAGTTTGGCGCTCACATGGTTTTTTTGGGCTCTTTCCACGAACCCGTCTATTGAAATGAAAATCAGAGAGGAGATCAGATCTGTAATCCCGGAGGAAGAACAAAACCTAAAGGTCTTCAAGATTGGTGAGCATGTGCACAACTTGGTTTACTTACATGGCGCGCTATGCGAATCATTGAGGCTGTATCCACCAATTCCATTCGAACACAAATGCCCTGTAAAGCCTGATTTCCTTCCCAGTGGACACAAAGTCGATCCCGGCACGAAAATACTCATCCATTTGTATGCAATGGGGAGGATGAAATCAGTATGGGGAGAGGATTGCTTTGAATTTAGACCAGAGAGGTGGATTTTGAAGAGCGGAGGAATCAGGCACAAGCCATCATACGAGTTCTTGGCATTTAATGCGGGACCAAGAACTTGTTTGGGAAAAGAAGTGGCTTTCACTCAGATGAAAATGATGGCAGCTGCTATAATACATAACTACGAAGTTCATGTTGTGGAAGGTCACCATGTGAGACCTTCTAATTCTATCATACTTCACATGAAACATGGATTGAGGGTGAAGCTCACTAGGCGAAGGCTTTAAATGGACAAACGATAGGGAACATTACATAGAAACTTTAAATCTATGTAAACTGAACACATGCGTGTATGTGTCTTCTGCTTGTTTTTACGTTTCCTATCGTATCCTGTTATTTACAGTACAACAAAAGTTACAGCTTTAGCGAGTCATGCAGCATACATGAGCCTTTGTTTCATTCTCTGCCGGAGAAATTCGTGATCAAAATCAATCACCCTAGACATGAAACATGGAACCATAATATATGCTTGGATATGACTGGCACACTTTGACGTCTCCTCGCAAATTTTATAGCAGGATCAGTCAAAAAGAAGCTTTCAAAAGATAATTGTGCACCCAAACATGAGCAAAGGAGTTTCCTTTACAGAAAGCTTTCTTGCACATTGTGGTTATATCAAGTGTATTTAACATATATCTCTCAATTCATCTCCTTCTAAGAATTTCTGAGGTACCCACCACAATCTTCTCTTCAGTCAAACGTTTCTATTCATTTTTATGGTACCACTATTGAGACCTCCATATCGGAGAGATCCCAGAACTTATCCAGGCAGTATTTAAATGCATTACCGTTACAAAATTACTTATTTAATCTGGACACCTGGAATTTACTCCATGAGAAAAGAGGCCACACGATGGCACAGCCGTGTAATGAAATGCATAATCAAGTACAGCTTGCTTCAATGATTTCTCGCATTGTACTAACACAGCTTCCTCAGCAACAATCTAGTCCCCACCTCTGAACTCTTCGTTTTGTGAGTCATAACAGCTCTGAGGAACGCAACAAGCAACACTTGTGTATAAGCACTGTATATGTGAGCTTAATGAGTATACCAAAACATGCAAGAGTGATTATGCTCGTAAGACTTAGTTATATATCCATAGCCGAGCAGTATGGAACTAAAAATCGAAATGAGAAGGGCCACACCTTTTTCACCTGAAGACTTGAAAGCAGGAGTTTCTTTAAGAGCAGCTAGTCTTATAATAATTATAGTGACAGCGAACAAAACATAGGGTGTCAAAAAGGGTTCCACGAAATAAATCCAAAACCAAAAGAAATCCACAAACCTCATCCAACCAAAATAGCAAATCTAGAAAAGACGTTCTTTCTTTTATAAGGAAAACCACGAATCCCCCAAAGTCTTCTTTTTTATTGACCAGATTCTAGAGAAGAGTGTAAAACCGATATCGATCACTAAAAGTATCACCGACTGCCACCGCTCTAAGTCATTGTGCTTGCAAAACAGCATCCACAAAAACAGCATCCATCGAAAAACAATATGAGGAGGTTGTTTGTACCTTGGAACAGGTATATATAATTGCTGTCATCCAGTTCCAGTTCTCCAATGCATCTTTCTGAGCATCATCAGCAGCTTCGTGCAGAAAATATAACAACGGCGGCATAAGCTGCATCTCAAATTGTCTTGGGCCACCACAGAGTTTGCATTGCCCAGGATCTCCTATCTCTTTAGTCGCCAACAGTGGCTTCCCTCCATTTGAATATCTAAACATTCAGTCACAGGAAGGGTACGCCATATCATTTACTTGGACTTTAGATGGAAAAGGGTACAGTCTTTCCACAAATTCTGAATCCCAAATACACAACAATTCTATTGGCAGTATTTATGTTTTTCTGCTTATTGCAAAATGTAAGATCATCTTTTCTCCTAGAAGCATCAACTTCTAAAGACATGGAATTAAAAAAAAATCCTCAAAAACTCAAGTGGTGTTTGGGTTATATAAAGGCCTATTTCTGCTATCAATCAACATGAATTAGACTTATGTCTACTAAAATAAAAACACTAAACCTCTCGTTCAGCAAGACTTCACTGTATCTGTGCTACAGAGTCTTCATATTGAAGATGGATTACCCCTTTCCAGGTAAATTGTTCATTATCATACAATATTGATTCATTATCTGCCACCTAAACCAAATCTTCCAAAACAGTAAGACCCTAAAAAATATGACATGTAATTGGTCTGCAAAATCCAAGATTCAAGAAGCTCCAAGAGTCCCCTATTTTGGCTAGCTTTATATAATACATAGATTGTCAAAACCCAATCCAATGTATCATATCTTATATGCAACTACAGTTGTTTCTGGCAAGACCAAAACAACAACTTGAATTTTACTTGTGTTAGCCATGTCTCACTTAGTAGAGATAAGCACCTTAAACATTGCTCTGGATAAGCATCCAGCCGTTTCTTAAACTTGAAGTAGTTCTGGTCAGCCATTAGAGCTCTATCATACTCATAGGATTCCTCATCCAATACTTCTTCCCGTACATGATTGTCGACATTAATGGAAAGAGATGAATAGTTCAAGCAAGCAGATGTGGCATTTTTCGAATAAGGCTCTTCCAAGGTATAAATATAAAAGCAAGACATCACTGCAATCAGCAGATAGGTTATTTTGATTAAGCCACCTGGTGGATAACCATAGCATCAAAGTTGGCACCATTATAGACTTCTTTCATAGGAAATCTGTACCAGGTAGAGAATCATTTACTTGTCTTGATGTTGGCCTTGAAGGTGACAATTTTGCTACTTCCTCAGATTTGTCTTGTCTATTCAGTTTCTTCGAGTTGGAAGTAACAGTTGCAGCTTCTGCGAGTGCCTGTCCTAGCTCCTCTAAGTCCACGTCTTCATCATTCTCATCCATATCATTCCAACACTCATTTTTCCCAGCTGAAACAGAGGGTGTGGCAGCTATTCCCACATCGCAACAAGTGGAGTTTGATTCTTTTTCTTCACAAGATCTCTGAATACAAATCGCTCGCCAGCTACAAGTCATTATGCTTACCGTTGAGAACCACTTAAAAGAGTTTTCTTGAAATCAATAATCAAGCAAAGAAATTGCCAGAAATTTAGAGGAGACCTCAAGGGACTTCTCCCACATTTCGGAGCTATGCAACCGTAGATGTAAAGCACACGCTCTTCGACTTTCAAATTTCCGCTGGATATGGGAGCAGGAACCTACAAGCACACATGATCTCTCTCATAGCACACTTCCTCAGCATCATTGTCCCCATACATGACAGAAAAAAATGAGAACTGTCCGACGAGACAGAGTTTTTTTCCACATATGCTGCACTTAAGAAAATCTGATCCCCAGTTCATTAATGGAGAAGGCCAGTCCTGCGTAAAACGAAAAGAATCATACACTTCGAATAGAACATCACGTGACAAACAACAACACCCTAAGAGAAAATCAGAAGTCACTAACGGGCAGTCCACCGATCTTTGCCGTATAATGGTCGGATGCCTCGCGATTTTCATCGGCCCTTGGTCCCGCCCTGCCAAGAAAGACTCTGCCCATCGGTCACTACAGCACCAAAAACAAAACAACAAAAAAATAAAATAAACAAACAATTCCCCGGAAAAAATACATCCCCCATGCTACACTCTAATAGTAACAAGGTGATGCATTTGAACTTTCAATGTCCCCCATAGAAATAAGATTCGAGAGCCAGGACAACCCAAGAAACAAAATATCTTTTCTCCTCCACCACAAGACTCTGTCAAGAGCAGCCTAACCACACAAGAAACAAGCTCAAGCATCAAATATCCCATTACCGAAGAACCCATCAAAGGGAACATTGTGGGCGCGCAGTAAGTTGCTTCTTGCTTTTGCTGGGTCTGGGAAGTTTTCCAGCGGCAGAGCGAAGACGGCGAAGGAATCGACAGTGTTCTCTCGTAGGAACCCCCCGATGTCGGGTGTCCAGATAGACGTATAATTTATATATATATATTTTGGTAAGTGTAAAATTTATATTTGTTACTAAAGATAAAAAGAATTATATTTTTCGATATATAGCAAAATCTAATATCTATTTGATATCTTCACACATGTGAAGGAACATTTGGGGAGAGACCTTGCAGGATATTTGACCATCTGACCCCTTATTAACTGGGATAAGAATCTTACTTATGAGATCGGCCGATTAATAAAAATTTATATACATGAAAATGTTATTAACTGAAGTGTATATATAACTGTTATAATTACCGGAATTTACTTTTGGGTGTGAAAACTTGCGGAACTCAAGAAGAGTATGGTAACTAGTAATAAGCAAAAAGTTACTCGTCCTCCTTAAAATTTATTAATATCACTATCACTTGTGTGTGACGATAGTCACCAAGTTGAGTGCTTGTTGAAATTGTTGCTATGAAAATTACTTGAAAAGTCATAAAAATATTATAATTGTGCTAATTCCTTCTTTAACCATTTTTTTCCTTTTAATAATTGAGTACTAAATTTTTTTCATTTATACTAATTTAATCCATCAGATCAATTTTGGCCAAATTTGGTCTAACATAGACATCAATTGTCTTATGTGACACCACCGATACTAACGTGGATGACTTTTAATAATTATTTTTTTTTTTTTTCGTTCTCTTTCTTCTTTTTTCTTCCCTTCCAAGCGCCAACAAGGCTCAAGCCCTTGCCAACCCAACGGGTGGCCTAGGTGAGGTCACCCTTGCAGACTCTGGCAAGAGCTCGAGCCTCACTGGCAAGAGCTCGAGCTAAGTCGGCGACTAGCTAGAGAAAAAAAGGAAAGGAAGAAAAAAATGAAAGAAAAAATTAAAAATTATTAAAATTATTCAGGTCAGCGTAAGCAATGCAACATAGAACGGCTAGCATCCATATTAGTACCATCCAATCAAAATTAGCCGGATGAACTAAGTTGCTACAAATATAAAAAATTTAGAACTCACCTGGCAAAAATAAAATTTGGTGTAACTTGACATGATTGCAATAAATTTAATACTTTTTTGTATAATTTTCCCAATATTGTTTATGGCAAGCAAGTCTTTGAAATATTTTCCAGAGCAAATTTTAAGGTGCGATCAAGTTATATTAACGTCATCCAACAAGTGATAATTATCGAATTAAATCACTTTTCTAATAATTAGTCCTTAGAAGACTTGACAGTTAAAAGTATACGATACGGAATGGAAGCATCCAATCTCAACCTCTACGGGGGAATCAAGCACCCAAAAGAACCTAAAAGCGTCGGGTTAAGGGCTGGGCAGTGATCTCAAGAACCATGCTATATTTGATAAAACACTATAATACTTTCTCAATATTCACCGAGCACAGTTAATTCATACTAAAAAATTAAATTTTACTAGTCACGATAAATGAAAAGCTAAGGGACTCTTCATATGGAAATGCAACCTTGAATATCTCTCAACTGCTCTTGTCCAGTTACCATTTTAGTAGTTTTTCATATTGAAGTAATATTCAGGATCCAATACCAGTACCGTACTGCCAGTTTCATGATCGTTAGACACTCAGACGGGATTATCATCAACTTGTATCCTCAGAAAATGGCAATGGCAAAGCCTCCATCACGCTGATAACCACTGAATGAACAGCCTCGCCAAGACAATTTACAAACTTAAGCTAATAGATAGGAAGGAGGACATCACGTAAGTAAAAAGCTAATTTAAGTTGAACTAATCAACCACTCAAAATTGCATGCGTTACACTGTTTTCCAGTCCAACGGAACTAGTTCGCAACAGACATCAGATCAGCACCAGCTGCTACTCCGCACCGAATCAACTGTTTGAGGTTCCCAAAGTTTCCCCTACCGTGAAAGTTGCACCTTCTTGATGATCTGAACGACGTCTTCATCTTCAAGTTCATGTTCCTAATCCATGGAAAGCATCATCAAGCATTTAAATTAGCCGCAGCAACTAACTCCTTTGAAATGATAAAAAATAAAGAATGAATAAAGTAAAAGATTCACAATTGAGTTGAGAAGTGAAGATTCACCTTGCCAACTCTTTAAGGCTTGTGTTTGACGCTTGAACCCCAGACTAGAGCACTGCGTATTTAAATTTTATTCACATAAGCAGTAGCAAGAAGTCCAAGAAAATCAAATTAAATTTTATTCCATAATCATGACAAATGTGGAAATCGTCAGAATTAGCACCTAATAAATTCACATACCAAAAAACAAAAAACAAAAAAAAAAAATTCACATGTCAACAAAAAGACTAAAGATGAAGCTGAAGTCTCAGTTTCTACTTACTACTCGAATTGTTTGACCATATTCTTGTGTATCCGGGTGCAGAAATCCTCGGCTGTCCTCTTCCTTGATGATAGAATCACGGGGTCTTCATAGTCCGGATTCATTCCTTTTGGCTTTGTATATATACGAGTTAAATTCAAGTACTCCCATATTTTCTCCAACAGACCATCAAGATTCCATTCAAGGTGAGCACTGCAATGTCAACCATGAAGCAGTATTTGATCAATTGAAAGAACAAACTAATTTCCCATCGGGCAACCTATAGACTGATATCAGACGACAGGAGGAAGGGACATAGAATAAACAAAGAAATAGCTTTCAACCATCCAAGCGATTACTATAATCTCCAGAAACTACCCCTTCGGAACTAAATTGAACAACTAATCCTTGGTTGGTAAAGTATGAATTGAGCATAAAAAACAAAAGTAAAAAAGGACCGCCATAAGAAAATATTTGAGTTACCTGACCGGACAGTAATGAGGAAGTTTGTCCAAAATCTCTAGTGTGATATGATCAATTTGTTTATGACATAGATGCATGGAATGTATTTCCTGCTGCCCTCAATAACATCTATAAGGTCATCTGCAGTCACATCACATCGAAGAGTAATATCAGCATTACGTATCCGATATTCGCTGCAGATGGCCTTCATAGTGTCAAGATCCAGATGAGTGTTTGCCACTATTGATGTGTGAAAGAACGCAAGGAAGAAATCGAAGTGAAGAAACACAAGGAAGAAATCGAAGCTTTTGGGAAGTTTTTGGGAGATAGTGTATTTCTTCAAATTGAGAATATTACATGAACAATGTTCTGTGTATATAATACAAAAGGTATACAGAGAAAAGGAAAGAAAGTATTCTAAGAAATCACATCTAATCCCAAAATGATTCATTCTAAACCCTAATTGATTTTATGCATCGATCTCAATTTGAATAAATTTTCTTAATTTTGAGCATATATTCCAATACTCTCCCTCAAGCTAGTAGCTTGTAGATGTCCAAGATACTTAGCTTGCTTAATAGATATGCCCGTTTTTTCGAACACAAAGGTTTGGTGAAGACATCCGCAGGCTACTCTGCAATTCTGATTCCCCTTGTTTCGATTATCCCTTCATGGACTTTATCTCAAACAAAACGACAATCCACTTCAATGTGTTTTGTTCTTTCATGTACTATGGGATTTGCTGCAAGTTTAAGAATTGCATCATTGTCATAGAACATTTTTGTTGGTCCCTTTATTTGTACTCTGAGGTCTTGAAGTAGGCCTCGTATCCATACTATCTCATAGGTGGTTTTCGCTATAGGTCTGTATTCTGCTTTAGCTGAGGATAATGAGACAGTTGGTTGTTTCTTTGTCTTCCACGAAAGTAAAGATTCTCCCTGCTTGATATAGAAGCCAGTGATGGACCTTCAACTCATGGGATAAGTTGCATAGTCCGCATCACAATATGTCATCATTTCCATGTTGCATTTTCTGTAAAGAAGTACCCTAGACTCTCCCTGTCTCCATAATCCTTGAAAATGATCAATATAGATTTCTTCATCCAAATCACCATGTAGAAAAGCGTTGTGCACATCCATTTGATGTAATGACCAATCACAAAAAGCCGCAACTAATAAAAAAGATTTGGTTGTGACATCTTTGGCTACCAGGGAAAAAGTCTTGTGGTAATCAAAGCCTTCCTGTTATGTAAAACCTTTGGCGACCAAGCGAGTCTTGTATCTCTCAATGGAGCCATTTGCTCAATATTTAATTATGTATACCCACTTGTAGCCAATTGATTTACGATGAGAAGATAATGTCACAATCTCCTAAGTCTTGTTTTCAATCAATGCCTTTAATTCTGCTTCCATGGCTTTCTGCCAGCAAGGGTCAGTAACTACCTCATCATAGCATGATGGTTCTCATTCCTCTGATATTCGACTAATACAACACATATGTTCCGAGAAAGACGGTTGAAAAAAACATAAGACGAGACTGGGTAGTGAGTTTAGTGATGCATAGACATAATCCTTAGTCCACATGGGTGGACGAACAGCATGACCTCATCGTCGTGGTGGATTGCACTTTGGTGGGGAAGGTGATGGTACGATCAACGTATCCTTAGTGGTGGGCACTATGCTTGGTGATGAGCCTGATTCTTCTTCATTTTGTAAATCATAATGTTCAATAGTATGGTCAAGCATTGTTGGAGTAGAAATATGTTCCGATATTTGGGGCGATCCTAAGGATGAAATCCGATTAGCTTGACGTGCAGCCATAAAGTATAGAGGACTTAGAGTCAATTCCTTGTCAGATAAAAGAGAGCGGGGGTCAGTTGTCTTCCTTGGATCATCATTGGAAGAACCTTCTTCCTCGAATAGAAAAGTATCTTCATGAAAGACCACATCCCTACTGACGAAGAAATCACCTGCGGAGGGTTCATAAACGCGATATCCCTTTTGCAGATTTGGATATCTCATGAATATACAACAATGGACGCAAGACCCATTTTGTCCCGAGGACCCACTGTCATTGCATAACATAAGTAGCCAAAGATTCTTAAATGACGTAACTCTGGTTTCTTCCCAAAAAGTAGCTCAAAAGAAGTTTTTCCGCCAAGAATCCGAGTCAGCATTCGATTGATTAGATAAGCTACTATAGTCATGCAGTCTCCCCAAAAATTCTCCGGAATAGAAGCCTAGAACTTTACTGCACGAGCTATCTCCAAAAGATGGTGATGTTTACATTCTACGAATTTATTCTGCTGAGGGTGTAAGTGCAGGAACTCTCATGCAAGACACCATGGGAAGAAAAAAAAGAGCACATTCATTGTTGAAAAATTAGTTTCCATTATCAGTGCAAATGCGCATAATAGATTTCCCAATTTGATTCTTCGACAAAGAGAAAAACATTTTCAAGTGGGAAGAACCTGGCCCTTTGATTGCATTAGAAAAACCCACGTCACATGGGAATAGTCATCTACAATCGTGAGGAAGAATCTAGATCCATCACGATTTGTGGTGTGGTGTGGTCCCCATACATCAACATGGATTAAAGAAAAAATATTGTCAGCACGATTATTACTAGATGGAAATGGAGCACATGATTGTTTTGCAAGAGGACAAACATGACAATGGGAGTAAGGAAAAAAGACATTGTGACCCATTCTTGAATGCTTAAGGAAATTATTTTCATCTAGTCATGTTACATAATGGTAGTTTATTCAATGGAATGCAATATAAACTAAGGTCATTTGGAAAGCTGGTCCAAAAAAATAGCCCTTCGAAGGGCCATTTTGGTTCAGGTTTGGGGAAATGCCATTGGGAGAATGCAAATACCTTTGAGGTAAATGGGTTTTTCGAAATGCTAGATTATTTGGTAAACTAAAACTGAAAAGTACTTTAGGGAAATGCAAGACTGTTTGGTAAATATATATTTGAAAAGCCCTTTGGTGTTACTAAATTAAGTTTTTTAGTTTTAGTATTTTTAAAATTGCAAAAAAGAAACAATGAGTATATAACATTTTACATTTTCATGTTGAAAATAATGGAAACGATACATATTAGTAAATTTATTTAAAAATTATATTAAAAGAATTTGATTATAGATTAAATGCAAAGCTCAACTTTTAGCCTAGGGTTCTTTTAGGTTTGTTTTCAACTTTGAATATCTTTTTTTAATTATTGTAATATTAATCATCTTTGTTAATTAATGATCATTATAGTGTATTTATAAAAAGTTGGGTTATTGATTGTTAAAAGATAAAAATGATATAAAAAAAAAGTGAACTTATTCGGTGGATGGTGAAGCGATTGATTATAGATGCTAATTTTTTTGAGTAAGCACCACATATAAAAAGGGAGGTCCTAATTAAAAAAAAAAAAAAAAACAAACAAGTTCCTCTCATACAAATTTGACTAGAAAGAGTCATTTCATGATAGTAAACATGGTCATATATGTCCGGAAAAAAGAAATACGTTATACTTAGTATTACAAACCCCAACGACTTTGTAAACTTATGGCTATTTCATCACGTAAACGTGCCATGTCCGGAAATGCATACGAATTAGAAGCACCCACTCCTTCATTTGCATCATCATGGTCAATTGAATATCCATAATCGGGATCCAATTCTGCTTGTTCAAAATCCGTATCAGTCACATTATTTCTCCGAATATAATTGTGCAAAGTGATTGCCGCTATCACAATTTGCACTTGCTTTTCATATGGATAACTTGGCATATGAGTTAAAATCCCCAATTTCTGTTTTAATACACCAAAGGCTTGCTCAATTGTCGAGCGTAGCGAGGAATGGGCACGGTTGAACACTTCTCGATATCCCGTAGGTGAAGGACCTTCTTGAAACTCTGGTAAATGATATCTAACTTCTTTATATTGCCCCAAATAACCAGTAGGATTTGGATATCCAGCATCTACTAAGTAATATTTACCTACATAAATATATTGTAAATTTAATCAACATATGCCAATTAGATATATGGATGTATCTAAACCATTGACTAACATACCTGGAGGAGGATGGGGAAAATGTGCGTCACGTCTTCCAATAGCTTCATAAAAGATACGGGTATCATGAGCTTGTCTCTCCCCAACTGGCCCAAACATAGACAAATTCAATATTAAAATTACATATGGCAAACACATTTTAAGTTGTTATTCATTTTCAATCAATAAAACGAATTTGATCATATTTAGGTACAACAACTGGAATATGTGTGCCGTCAATAGCTCCAATGCAATCCTTAAAATATAAATAAAATTGTCGATCTTTCTTGATCTTCTCTAGAACTTTTCTATATTGTGGATTAGTTGGTTGGATCAAAATTTTTCCCATATCACATACTTTATCTAAAACTAAGTTGAAGTGCTTACTTATGGTTTTCCCAAAGCCTTGAAAACACTCTTGTACTAATCTATTACCTATACTATGTCCTAGAATATGAAGAAACATACCAACAATTTCTCTAACATCAGTATTCCTAGATCTTTGAAGGCCATAACGTGTTACTAAATCATTGGTTAAATTATTAAATACAAGTTTATGCATTCTAAACATATTGTAACACCTTATCGGATTAACATCTTCGTTAATCAACTCTTTTAACCATACATAACATATATATGTTGAAGTCATGCAAGGTTGTTTGCAAAGGTTGGTCGCTTGATAAAGAATTGTAGCTTGAGTGACTGAGATAAGATCCCATAATTCATTTTCCTCTTGCTCATGATTTTCCCTTGTATGTGAATCATCCATAACTACTTCAAGTAACAAAATTTAAAGAGAAACAATGTATTAACCATCGCATAAATCATCCATAACTACTTCAAGTAACAAAATATAAAGAGAAACAATATATTAACCATTGCATATATGCAAACTATCACATTAAGAGAACACCAAATGAAAACAATTCTAACATTAAACATTAATTGAAACTAGGTTCACAATGGCTGCAAATAAAGATCCATAGATAGAAACAAAGTGGAATGACTAAGCTTCAAACATGAAAACAATAAGATGCTAACATCCTCCTATCAACGAAGACTTGATTCTTTTCTCATATCATATTTGAGATACTTTACTTTCTTTGCATCATCCTTTAAGCTCATGAAAACTTGCCTATTGGCTATCTTTTCCTTTAAATGAGAAATTGACAAAAAGTACAAGTCTTCGTCTTCCACAATCTTAGGTATGGAATCCAATATCTCTATGAGGTCCTCATAAGAACTGACTAAACTGGTTGTGTTGGATGCAGCACCGGTAGTGCTCCTACTCTCAACAACTGTAAACAGCCTATTAATTTGTATTCCGAGCTCCTCTCTTGTACTCAATTTCTTATCTTTCTTTCCTCGAGTTTGCATCTTTGAAGTCTACGTGGCTCTCTTATGAGTTTGAATTCCAGTTGGTTCATCCACATGATCCTTCAAGTTTTCATCAGTAGACCCTAGAACATCATCGATATCAGGTTGTATATTCTCCACATCATTATCAACACATAAACCTTGTCCAGGATTCCATGTGATTCCTTAAGTAGTAATTGTATCTCTGAACATCATATCTAACTTTACTTCAAGATCAAGATGTATACATTTCATCATAAAAGTCTTAAAATTTGGATTAGCCTATTATAATGAAGCATTTGCATAAATTGTATCATTAAATGTGAGCTTAATATGAAAGTAAAAAAAGAACTGAGGAAAACCTGAATTTTAAGCTTCCACCATTCGTCACTCGCATCAATAGTTTTCTTCCTTGAATCACATCTTAATCAAGTTTCCTTGTAAAGCAAGGACCTCCATCTTTTCCATTCTTCCTTGAGGTTATCCCACTTACTCTTCATTTTTTGTTTATCATACTTTTTGCCCGTTAGCTCCTCAAACTTACTAATTATGACTGTCCATCCATCTCTTTTATTGTTTGCAGGACAATTGCCTTTTTTAATTTGTTCGATGCACAAATTACAAAAGATTTCTACATCTTCCGAGCTCCAAAAAGCATTTTCCTTTAATGAACTCATCTACTAGTAAAGTGACATGAACAAATTTAAGAGACACAAACAAACAAGATCAACCACTCAGGCCCTCTCTTACTAAAAAACTAGAAGATATTCACTTAAAGAAAAGAAAACTAACATTGAGAAAAAATAAGGACATGCAAAAACATTATACTTGCATAAAAAATCATTGATTATACTAGGTCATCCAAAATCTAGAACAACAGTGAATGTGCAAACTAAACATATCCATCATTGTGCAAAGATAGGCTTAAACTCCGCATGAGACGATTACATGATGAACATGGCTCATCATTAAAAAGGTAAACTCATGCCACGTTTGGAATGATGAGTATTTCTTCATAACCAAAATTGCGCAACATAGATTCACAACAACAAGCGAACAGGATGGAAGAAAAGTGATGTCAAATTATTACAACAGCAGGACAATCAATTTCAAAAGCTATAAATGCTGGTCATGCATGAAAAAAGAAAGGCATAAACTTGAAAGGTTCCCATTCTTGATCTAAGAATGTGCAAAGTGCAGTCCCTGCAATGTCAGGAGGCCATATAGCTCATGGTTTATCGAGATAATGGGTAACCCAGAAAAGCATTCTAGATTCGGAGATGTTTAACGTTCAAATGAAAATGGAGACAGGGCAAACCGCATCTTCCGATCTAAGTGTGAATCTTCCACGAGTCTCATCACGAAAAGGCTAAGTATGCATCCGCTTTAAGGAGTTTGGCTGCTTTAAGAGAATTTATATTTTTTGTTTATCATACTTTTTGCCCGTTAACTCCTCAAACTTACTAATTATGATTGTCCATCCATCTCTTTTGTTGTTTGCAGGACGATTGCCTTTTTCAATTTGTTCGATGCACAAATTACAAAATATTTCTACATCTTCCGAGCTCAAAAATGCATTTTCCTTTAATGAACTCATCTACTAGTAAAGTGACCTGAACAAATTTAAGAGACACAAACAAACAAGATCAACCACTCAGGCCCTCTCTTATTAAAAAACTAGAAGATATTCACTTAAAGAAAAGAAAACTAACATTGAGAAAAAAATAAGGACACGCAAAAACATTATACTTGCATAAAAAATCCTTGATTATACTAGGTCATCCAAAATCTAAAACAACTGTGAATGTGCAAACTAAACATATCCATCATTGTGCAAAGATATGCTTAAACTCCGCATGAGACGATTACATGATGAACATGGATCATCATTAAAAAGGTAAACTCATGCCAAGTTGGCAATGATGAGTATTTCTTCATAACCAAAATTGCGCAACATAGATTCACAACAACAAGCGAACAGGATGGAAGAAAAGTGATGTCAAATTATTACAACAGCAGGACAATCAATTTCAAAAGCTATAAATGCTGGTCATGCATGAAAAAAGAAAGGCATAAACTTGAAAGGTTCCCATTCTTGATCTAAGAATGTGCAAAGTGCAGTCCCTGCAATGTCAGGAGGCCATATAGCTCATGGTTTATCGAGATAATGGGTAACCCAGAAAAGCATTCTAGATTCGGAGATGTTTAACGTTCAAATGAAAATGGAGACAGGGCAAACCGTATCTTCCGATCTAAGTGTGAATCTTCCACGAGTCCCATCATGAAAAGGCTAAGTATGCATCCGCTTTAAGGAGTTTGGCTATTTTAAGAGAATTTATCAACCTAGTTATATGACATAATCATCATGACATAATCAGAGTTCATAAGCTGTTACCAAATTCCCTGTTATTTCTTCCTTGGATCTTATGTATCAATTCAATTGAAGAACATCCAAGATGAACCTAACTTGCTTCACCACCTAAGAGTTCTGTTTACATCCTGATGAAGACAATGGAGACCCAATCAATGGCTTAAATGGAGACAACCCATTCGTTGGTTTGTACTCCACAACTAATTAGTCTAAACATAACTTGCCATCCCCAACATCCGCCATACTTCTCTGCGACAAGAATGGGCTAGTTCTACTTTGATAGCTCTAGACCAAGAGGTAGCAAATAAAGGCCAAAAAACAAATGCGAATATCGCAACCATGATAATATGTTCCCAACATGTCCAAAGCAATGGTTAAAGTGGCTGTCTGCAATTGGAAGCATTTACATGAAAAGGTCAATCACAACACTCATTATTTTGGAATTGTGTTAACAGATTCATGAGCTTCACCTTGCTAAGTGAAGAAGCTAAATTCCTAGTTTCCACTGCTTCATCCACCATGTTAAGTAAAATAAAGAACATATAACAATGCCACAACACGTGGAAAATACAATCTTTGTAGGTAAATGGCTAATTTTGTATTGAGGTGGACAAAGGCATGACGAAGAATGTTTTAACAAAGAAGTCAATCTGAATGTACAACAACATTTATTGAGGAAACAAGTTGTATCCTCTTGGATGACTTAAAAGCAAACAGGCGGAACTACACAGATTACCCTTATCTCTGCTTGAAAGATTCAAGCAACGTCAGCTAAAGCACGAAATCACCAACAGCTGGTGAGTTAGGACACTGTTCACTTATTGCTATTATCCGTGAGTAAGATCTACAAAACAATTTCTAAACGTGAAGCAAATGATGTCACACTCCAAACTCCAACCTCTAACCCATCTTCAAGACAACAAAAATTAATTGATCCCTGAGATTTTCAAGGCACCTGTGAACAAGATGAAAACATGGGCATCCTCCAGCTTGTGTGGAATTCCAGCAGAAACAATTGCCTAATGAAAATTACATAACCAAACTATCCAGGAATTACAATCATATCATGTGATCCTACTTTTCGTTCTTTTCCAACTCCCCCGCATTGTTTCATGCCAAAAGCAGCATAACTAGGCGATTGTATAAGTATTTTGCAATCATGGTCAATGCCTATAAGGGAATTTTTGAAGTCCCTCTCATCACAGCATAGACAATCCAATTTTCCAAGCTAATCATACTTTTTCCTCCATGTGTACACCAAATAGAGGATCTAGGAAATTGCTAACGCAATATCACCGACAACCTTCCTCGGCCACTCATCAGCAAGTTCATCCACCTTCCTCTCAAAGTAAAACCTCCAAACATCGGTCACAACATGGAGGAGCACACAATTTTCCTTAAGTGAGAAAGGTACCTAGAAAGTGGCATTAAAAGCCTCTAATAACTTATGCATTCATCTATGCAACAGGAAGGGATCAAAACCCCTCTTACTCTACAACACAAGACATCGAACTATCACTAATTCAATTCTGCTCTACTATCTTCCAGCTATAACAATTTATAGCTACCATGATAAAAGGTGGTGAAACCAAACCCACCATTCGATGGGGCACGAAAATCCATACCAATGCATCAATCAAAGCAAGCAAGATCATAGACCAACCTGTTGCATGGCGTGTTGGGGGTTGGAATGTGAACAAGATCGGAGCACAGGGAGGCCAAGTGATCGCACCACGTTCAAGCTTCGACCCACCCAGACTCGGTGCCACACATCAACTCATCCTCGCTTCTTCGGTCGGGCGTTCCTAAGAGAAACAAGTTGGCACATAACAAAATAAAAGAGCCCGAAATTCAGCAAGCAAACTCCACCAAGCACACACCCATCGCCAATCGAACCCTGTGCAAAATTCAAGAATCGAAAAACCGCAACGCTCCTAGATCAATCGAATTCCAAACGCATCGACAACACCAGCCCGACCCCCATCACAGGGTTCCGGCGCAAACCCAAGAAAAACATAATCATACCCATGAATCGAAATTGAACAAACACCTGAACGGACAAACAAGAATAAGGGGAGAAAAGAGAGAGGGATCGGGTGTGCAAGAGAGAGAGAGAGAGGGAACAAACCGAGAAGACCGATAATAGGCAAATCCGTTTATCATCCAGTGACGAAAAGGAAGTAAAGAGGGAGGAAGAGAGTGTGACATCCAGATTTTTGAGTTCTAATTTCGACTGGATAAATAGGGCCATTTTAGTTCAGTTGAAGCCAGGGATTGTGAAATTGAGCAGTATGAGAGATTCTTGGATGAGGAAAATAATCAATTTGATAAGTAAGACATCAATTGATTTTTTAGAGTCATTTGAGAGAAATTCAAGAGGGAAATTGGATGCAGAAATGCAAGTGGGGATCAAGAACTCTAAGTTGGAAAATCTTTTTGAGAGTCTATGAGCTTATTTAAAAGAAATTGGGATTATGATTTTCTATTTAAGGAAATCCTTTTATTTTTGTGATATTCCTATTTCTTTTCCCTTTTTAGCCAAACACTCATTTTTCTCTTTTCTCTCTCCCTCTCATTCCTTCTTTCTTTTTCTTTTTCTCTTTCTCTCCTCTCTTTTTCTTTTCCCCCTCGTGCGAATTGCCCCCTTGCTGGTGGTTCCAACTTTGCTTCTCCTTTCTTTTCTACTTTTTGACTTTTCAACACTTATCATCTCTCTCTTATCTTCTTCTCTCTTCTCTCTCGTAACCGACCCTCTCTCCCTCCTCTTGTTTGTGCGAACTAGCAAGGGTAGAAACAGAGAGAGCAACTTGTTGTCGCAACCAGGTGCCGAAATCAAAGCCAAGGTCGTCATGCCAGAGTACCGCCGTTGTCCGTCTCCCTCTCTTCCACTCAAACACCCTCCGCCATCCTCTTCCCTTTCTACTAGTGTCGATTTCTTCTTCTCCTTGGCACTACTTGAGGTCCCAGCAGATTTGGGATGAACACCGGAATAGCCAGCTCCGTATGTGACGCCACCGCCCTCCGCCGTTCACTGCCGAGCTGTCGTCCTCCCGCGCTGCTGCTGGCCGTGCGCCATTGACCTTTACTCATGCGCCCAGGGAGCTGTTCGACCAGCTCAGGCCACGGATCGGCCACCTACGGCCGCCGCCTGACCACCTCCGGCCACTGTACGCCGCCGCCTGACCTCCTCTGGCCACCGTCAGCTTAGCCGGAGCTCCGCCTTGCCCTCTACCACCTTTGGCCGCCTCAACCAACGCCGGAACCGCCTCAATCAACCGTGCACAAAGAAGGCAGAAAATGGGTATGACAGTGGGGTTTTGGCCCGTTTTGGCCACCTTGCAGAGCCTGGATGCTCGGCCCGCTTTGAGGAAAGTCGATCCTCGCGTTGAGCCCGTCGTTTTAAGTGAGTTTTGCTCACTAATGCCTTCTTAGTGTACTAATTATACTTTAAGGTTGATTAGTGTTAATTAAATGTAATTATGTGGTTAGATTATAATTGATTAGTGATTATTAGTTAATTGCTTTGCATATTAGTTGTGTGATTAGTGTAATTAGATAGAGAATTCCCTATAGTATTTATTGGATGCTTCTTAGGATTTTTCCCGTCCCTTATCAGGTGTTAATTAAGCAAATCGGGCTAGGTGGAATTTTTAGGAATTAAATATTAATTTTCTAAATTAATTATTTAATTATTTATTTCCCGAAAATTCAACTGGGATGGCCAGTGACCGAGATTTTATGCTGATGATCGTGGTGTAGACTGTTTATTTAATTGAGCTTTATATTGTGCTAAATTGAATTTATTGTATTTATTTATTTATTTATTTATTGAAATTAATTATTTAATTATTTATTTTCCGAAAATTCAACCGGGATGGCCGGTGACCAAAATTTCATACTGATTGTCGTGGTGTAGTCCGTTGATTTATTTGAGCTCTACATTGTGTGGAATTGATTTGATTGTGCAATTTTAGTGATTTATCCCAAATTGAATGAAATTGAATTATTGATTGGTTGATGGCCGAGTGTTATTATTTAGCATCGATAATGCTATAATGAACTGTAAAGTAGGGGGAATTGTCAAAGTGAATTCGGGAAATTCTTAGCTGAAACCAATCAGGAACGATGTAATGAGACATACGTGGTTCGGTGATTAAAGGATATTACTGGTGAAAACGGCACCTTAAAGAATGCACGAGTGCTGTCTATTACATGCAGTAGTATGGACATACGTGGTTCGATGATAGAGGATATCACTGGTGAAAACGGCGCGTTAAAAAACGCATGAGTGCTGTCCATTATACACGTCACCTTGGCGGAAGCAGCGCCCGAGAGCATTAATGAGGCTCTGTGACTAAGTGTACTACCGGAGGTTATTGTGATCGGTAATTGGTACGTCACCTTGGCGAAAAAGACGCCCGAGAGCATTCATCTGGCTTTGTGACTAAGTATCCGAATGGAGATTATAAAATATGGTGTCGATGTGATCGAGAGGTGGTCCGAATGACATGTAATTGACTAGGTCGATTTATCATTGTTTTGATCTGATGTTGTGAATTGGTTGATTGAATGGGAATGACCATGAGTGGTCTTGTTGGTGTGTGATCGACTAGGTCGATTTGATCGATACTTCGATCTGTGATGTGATTGCTTGGGTGCCTATTTGATCTATGCTAATATGCAGATGGAATCTGAGGCCAAGGTAAGTCCCCTGACTCATGTTATGCATAGGCAGCCCTAAGGTGTATTAGTTTACTAATCGGGTCTTAGGGGGTAGAACTTGCTGAGACGTGGTCTCAATGGTTATTGAATAACCATTTTAGGACCCGGATGAGGAGCTTAAGGAGGAGAAATCTGATGAGGAGATCCCTATTGAGGAACCCGAAGAAGAGTACGTGGAGGAGGACCCCAAGGATGACCCCGAGTACGACCCGGATGAGGACTGAGATCCCATCCTGTCTTGTTAGACCTTGTCTGCATGTGAATAAATGTTAGATCAGACTTATGTATATATAGTATTGTGGAATACTATGAGATGTGTATAAAAAGGAATAGTTGAGAATTTCAGTATGAAAAATATGGCCTACTTTTCTATCCCATTGTTTTATTGTATGAGGATTTATAATTGCTTCCGCATGTGCATATATAAATGAAAGGGTCGGCGATACATAGTCCTGGGATATCGTAATTTAAAATCGACCAAAGGTAAGGGATGTGCACATGCCTAAGGATTGGGGCATGAGAGAGAGAGAGAGAGAGAGAGAGAGAGAGAGAGAGAGAGAGGCATATCAGGTAGAAGAGAGATGAGAGAAAAAGAGGCGGCGAGAGTGGAGGCGATGCTACGAGAATCGGCGAGAGCGGATGCTGTGAGAATCGACAAAAAGAAAATAGCCTTCGCATGATGGACTGCAGAACAAAGGAGAGGAAAGAGCATCGAGAAAGGTAGGGTTTTGTTTTGTATTGGGTAAAATTGGACTTTTAATAAAAATTTTAGGGTAAAATGGGCAATCAGCAAAAACTCGTTAATCCTCTCACTAGCATGCCAAAAATGCTGAAATGCCCAAAGCAAGTCCCCACCTACTTTGAGCTTTCAGCATTTCAAAGGCAAGCATTTTGCCAATGAGCCTTTAAATGCCGAACCAAACACCCTTAAATTTTTCCCAAAAGGTTTTGGGGGCTCAAAGCTCTTTGGGAAAGCTGAACCAAACACCCTTAAATTTTTCCCAAGGGGCTTTGGGGGCTCAAAGCCCCTTGGGAAAGCTGAAACAAACACCCCCGAAGACTCTACCCAAGCCCATCAGTTTACCAATTGAAAGGACCTGAAGAAATAGGTATTAGAATCGAAAAAAAACATGACATGAATTTTCTTTGTGATTTTTGGATACGGAGATAAGATTAAACTAAAAAATCAGGGACATAAAGGACATTTTGGAGAGTAATGTGGGGGGTAAGATTAACAGTGCTAGTCATTGTGACGTGAGTGGTGTTGCCATTGGACAACTGTACTAAAACAAGAAGGGTTAATCCTTTGTGGATAATGGAAAAAGGACTTTTGTTGAAAAAAATATGATCACTAGCATCGGAATCAATTATTCAAGCATTTCTTGAAACTGAGTTAATTAGGCAATGAGAAATACCTGAAAAGCTCCCCACTTTACTTGAAGTATCCAATTTTTGTAGAGCCTGCATAAGATGCTAATATTGTCCATAAGTGAAGGGCTGATTAATTTTATCAGCATTTGCACTAGTTGGGTCAGTGACTTGATAAGTTGCTGAAATTTCCTTTTCCTTTTTTCCTTTTTCGCCAAGTTTCCCATATAATTTCCAACAATTATCAATGGTGTAACGAGGACATTTGCAATAATCACAAATTAATTTGCCTTTCCCTTTAGAATTTTGTCCATAACCCTTTGATGGTGTGGCAAAAATCTGGCCATCGAATTGTTTGTTCCTCACTTCATGCCCATTGTCGGATGTAGGTTAGATTCGCCCAATTGTGAGCCATCCGATCACTGCATATAATCCTGACCATCCATTCCTTGCCCCGTATAAGCCTTATGTTCAGCAAACCCTAGCACAGCTCGCCTCTTCTCTTGGTCGTGAGACTCCATTGGTGACTCCCTATGTTTTCCGCGAATGGCAAGCAAGACGCCCTCTCCTTCTCTGGCGTACCACGGCGAGTAAGTCTTTGACTCTCCTCTTGAATAGCTAGCTGGTAGATCGAGCCAAGTGACAACATAGGATCCATGGCCAATTTTTGGGATCGAAATGGAAGGTAGGTCTCGTTCAAAATCAGGAGGAATCGGGTTGCCTTCTCTATCTCCTTCATCACCTTCTACTGAAGCAAAATCGACTCCAATCCCTTGAGCCTCTTCTCCGCTGCCTCTAACTCATTCCAGAGTGCGGAAAGCCTATTGAAGCATGCCATAATCGACACATTTCCTTACTTCAGTTCTGTGTGTGCTTGAGAAAGTGAGAAAATCTTTGCCCGATCTAACTTTCCATAAATCTTCTTTATAATTGCCCACATGGTCTTCAAATCTTTTGTTGGAGGTAGTCTAGCCGCAACGTCTAGGGCTATACAATTTCCTATCCAAGTTCAAACAAGTTGATTACACTTTCTCCACTGTCATCTCGTCATTCGTCGGTTGGAATCAGAACATTGCCATCCAAAAAACCATCTTTGTCTTTCGTAACTAAGGCCTAACGAAATTCTTGTGCGCATGTGGAATAGTGCTTCGATCTTGTAAGTTGGTGGGCGATGAGCCATATCTCTGGTCCATCAGTTGGTTGCCGGGCTTCAAGCGACCACTAGTGGCCATGAAAGGATACGACAGAAATCCAGTTGGAGGAATCGGGTAGGTTTTGCTCACGTTTGAACGAGTCCAATGAGAGGTTACTCATTTATTTCTCTAACTAGCAACGTATTATCAATCAAAAAATACTGGATGTGAGCATGGTCCAGATGGGTGATTCTCACCTTAAAATTAGGAACCACCCACTAAGGACCGGTTCTGAAAAATTAAAATCGAGACATGTCTTGTAACATCCCGATTTTCGACCTATGAGAAATGAATGTGAATTAGGTGTGCCAGTGGCAAGGATAGGTTATGGATCATGCCAAGGATCAGCCATGTATTGATCATGGATCGATCAAGGGAACAGTCATGGACTAATCCAATGACTAGGTTAATGGACCTGAGTAGTTCGGTCGATGAACGACTGTTTGACCATAAAGGTTGATCGAGGGATGGTCACGTCCACCATGGATCGAACAACAGTCATGAATCAATTCAAGCGGTCATGTTCCGGTCGCGGGTGATTCCACTCGGTCATGCACCAATCGTGACGACCATGACTCGACTTGGTATGACCATGTGTTAGGCACGAACCTTGACCGATCTTGAACAACTGCATGAAAATCAAGAGTCTGCTTGGATGAGGCCTACGGCTGATCCAAGACCCAAGCCATTCGACCAAGATCAATCTTAGGGCTAGTCATTGAACTATTGCCCTAAACCACCAATCAAGTTGAAAAGGAAAACTTTGCCTGCAACAACCACATTGAGGATGGCTTTGTCACGAATATCAGGTGTGTCGAAATGGTTGTTAGGAGATGTATACAAAAAGCCCTTGCTCAGTCCCGGTTACACTTCCAATGGCTTATTTCCCACGGTCGACATATTATGTAAATGGGGACAAAATGGAACTCTTTAGAACACCCTAGGTTCTTCAAGAAAGAGGGTGACTCACCATTCCATGTAAATTTTTCTAGATTTGGCCATAATTACCAAGGATTCACCATGGGAATTAAGCAAGGAATCCAGGCCAAATGTCCCAATAAAAATGAGACATCTTTCGACAAATTATAGCTACTCTATGGCCTAGGTGCCACCTAACTTCCCTTAGGGTGCCACCTAATTAAAGTGGCCAAGAATGAACCAAGTATTTATGTGGACCAATCAAGAGAAGACATGATAGAATATTCTAGAATGCTTAGTGAGCAAGTTCATTATTTAGGTATGTGGTAAATGTCTAAATTTCATGAATGCCTTGGATGAGTCATCAGACAAATGACAATATATGATAGGGGTTCTAGAACTTTCCATGACTTTGACTATAGTCCATCTTTATCTACAAAGTGCCACATGCCAATTGCAAGGGAAGAAGAGGAAACTTGCTTTCTAAGTTGCTTGGCAAAAATATCAAGGCCTCATTAAATGACTTTGGAATTTAGTTCATTAATGAGGATGATGAATCACCAAGCTTAAGTGTCCCCTAAATTGTTAGATCATAATGACCCTAAATTATAGCCTTGGTGAACAAGGCAAAAGCCAACCAATTAGAATAGGGCATTAGGCATCAAAGGGGCCTTGTGTCCCTTAGGACCATAGGCACATCATGAGCCTCATGAGCCTAAATTGAGTCTTAGAGAGCAAGCCAATAGGTGAACCAACAAGAAGATGGCAAGTGTTCTATTAGGACCCTAGGCGTGCCACCTTGCAAACTAGGCTTACCACCTTGATGCCATAGCCGTGCCACTTTAAAAATAAAATAAAATGTGATTGGGTCACTTGGATGAGTAATGATGAGCTTGGTGCCTATAAATAGGAGGGGCTCCCATTCATTTCCATCATCTTAAGCTCTCTTGTTGTTCACGCCTATTTTCCCCTTCCATTCCTTTCTCTCGACCTCACACCATCGCCTTCATCAAGTCATTCAAGCTAATCTCAAGATTTGCTCAAGTAAGTAAGATCCATATTTCTCCTCTAGGGCAGTAGTCTTCATTGTTGAGTCAAGTTAGGTGCTCACCCGTTAAGCCGAGGGTAGGATGCTGGATCTTTTGCATGGTTTTACACATGATTGTGTTTGAACGTGTGCTTGAGTCATTCACATCCAGAATAAAGCCGAGGTTCACTCGGGTTGAGTTCATCGCAAGACAAGGCCACTCAAGCCATAAGGCCACGAATTGGCATAAATAGTGTACCGGTTCCAAGTCTCGCTTGGAGCGAGGATCGCCCAAGCCCGCAAGGTCTTAAATCAACATTGAGGCATGTCTATTCTATGCCTTGTTCGGTATAAAGATTGCCCAAATCCATGATATCTTGGTAAGGCACTAAAGGGTGCCGAATAAAGGGATTTGATTTGGTGTGGAGACTTTGTGTTTGACGTTAAACCAAGCCATGAGCCAAGGGTTATTCACGGCACATGGTATGTTCACATCAGGTCGAAACTAAGGTCCATCAAGCTTAGGATCTTCACTAAGGCGAGGTGTACCCAAGCCTCAAAGTCTTGGATCGACATTAAGGCGTGCCGTTTCCGAGCCTTGTTCGGTGCGGGCATCGGTGCTAAGTGATCAGTTTAAGTCACGAACCAAAGGTTGTTCCCGACATGTTACTAGGATTCATGGCACACACATATGAATGAGCACGCCTTCGAGCCACGTATGAGTTGGCTAAGAAGAAAAGATAAGGACTGACTTGTATGGTGCATATATGTGTGCACTTAAAAAGGAAAAAACACCGTCGCCACACAACGTTGGTGGTGATGCCTCATTCATTGAACGGGATGCTCGGTTGAGCTAGAATGCCCTGGTTGAGTTAGGATGCCTAGGTCTTGAAACTAGAAGCCTTAGGAAGCTAGCCTCGAGAAGTCTTGGTCAAGTCGAGATGCCCTAATCAAGCTAGGAAACCCTAGTCGAGTCGAGAGGGCTTGCTCAAGCCAAGACAACAATAAATAAATTTTCATGAATGCCGATTATGCATGAGCATGATATGTTGGTATGGTAATTAATAAGTAGATGGTAGTTTTGGCATGGATGGCATGTGTTTAGATAAAGCATGACTTATGATTTGCGATTGATCTACCATCGACACTGTTTGCAAGTGATGTACTTGCTAGGCTTTGATGATGAGATACTTTCCTAATAGAGAACTAAGAATTTTACTTACTGAGTTCCCAAAACTCACTTCCTCATCTTACAGTCTTGTAGGCATTGAAGTCTCATGTCAGTTTTGGGAGCTGCAGTCACGCTAGAGGAGATAGGAATTTCCCTAACCTATGTGGAAAACTTGTACTGTGATGTAAAAAGAAAAGAGGACCCATAGTGAAAGGACTTGTAAAAGTACTGTTATAATATAAATTAGTATGTTCTATGTGATGTATGTCCAATCTTCTAGCTGTTGTTTGTCCAGGAAGTTGTTTATTCATGTTTCCGCATGTGCATGATAACAAGATAAAAGGAATCGGGATGGCGACAAGCCTGGGACGTCGCGAAAATAACCCTACTGCTTATAACCCTTAAGATAGAGTTGGGGTTGTTACATGTCCATTGATTCCATGGATCCATCTGAGAACTAGACCACCTGTCCAGTCTGATTCCTAAGTGGGTCCATAGAACCGGTCTCCAATCCATACAAAATTACATTCATCGATGCATATCACAATGAACCTATTTTCTATTTAGAGCATCAAAGCTTATCCGGCCTTATATTTGGGTAGAATTGCGAGCCAATAATTTTTATTAAGGATTAAAAACTATAGAGTGTAACGAATAAATAATATTTGTTAGCTAAAAACTTAATTTCTTCTAAGGTCATGGTATGGTCCTCCTACGATTTCCGACACCAGAAACATGTGGAGAATTAGATTCCTAAAACATTAATTGCTTCATTAATCTTTTTTCAACATCGAGATAATTTAATCATGGGAATGGCTAAAGAACAACCTAATATTATTCTTAAAATGAGTAGTTGGCTCTTAATTTCGTATCATGACAACAAAGCAAGCCAACATTTATGGACTTCTCAAATTAGTTCTCTCATTCCTCTACATTTGTTTATTTTGTTTTGGTTGAGAAAGCAAGTAAATGGATTATAAGAATGAAAAAAAAAATATATATATAGGGGAGTTAATCCCATTACACACCTAAGTGAAAAAATTAATCAATAATGTCCAATAACTACAAATATACATATATGTTCATATATATTTGGCCGAAAAACTACAAAATAATTAAATAATTGAGATGG
The DNA here is from genome assembly GCA_017140615.1 of Eucalyptus cladocalyx. Taxonomy (NCBI): domain Eukaryota; kingdom Viridiplantae; phylum Streptophyta; class Magnoliopsida; order Myrtales; family Myrtaceae; genus Eucalyptus; species Eucalyptus cladocalyx. Next base: position 72,204,066 of record CM029523.1, on the reverse strand, counting down.
AATTTTTTTTTCAAATTTAAATATACCAATCCGGTCCAGGCGGGTGAGCAGGCAGGTGGTTCCACACTTAGAACCTAGTATTCATTGGTTCCATTATATTGGAACCAGGAACTAGACCGGCCCCAATGGGAACCGCCGGTTCTAGTCCAGTCCGATATGATTCTGGGCAATCCGAGCAATTCTCAATTCTTTTGTACACCCCTAAAAAATACCATCTTGTTAAACTCTGTAAGTGTGTATTTCATGACCTTCATTACAGTAGTCGCATGATCTATCTTCGTTGGAAATTGTTAATTTAACCTAGAAAAGGAATCTTGGATTTGTCTCTACTTTCCCTATCCTCTTGTTCAAACTTGCTCTAGAAAAATAGTTATCGAAGAACAAGAAATAAAATGATGATAATGGATTAAGGACGAGTACCATTTGAGGTCGGTCGATCAATGAATTGATTAATGTAAGGGCATTATATATACAACATTAATTCGATTCTCATGTCATCAAGTGCTAACAATTTCACATGGTTCAACTATAACTTGACTATCTAATAGATTTCATTGCCATAGGAATATGACTTGATTATGACCTTGGTAGCCCATGGAGCAACCCATGTCCAGCTTGGGCCATGAGGGCACATAGCTTTAGGTTTTGGCCTAATCTGATTGGGCCTGAGGTACGCACCAGTAGCCCACATATTTTGTGGCATCCCCAAAATTTCATGACAACCCCTGGATATACCATGAACCATGAATAGGTGATGGAAGTGTTATTGATTTATGTTATGGCCTTTAGACCAAAGAATTTTAATAGATTAATGCCGAGCATTTTAATGGAGAATTATTTGGGTAGAAATACATCTTATGTTAATGGATGATCAAAGTTGGTGCTATAGGGCAATTTGATAAAGAAGACTTTGTTCTTGACTATGTACTTTATAGATTTGATTTTTATGGATTAATGTCACAAAGTCTTTTGGCCATTTTATTATGCAATTAGATATTTATTTAAATGAGGATTAAGATGTATTATTAAAAAATGAACTTGGGCCATTTAAGTTTGGACTTTAGGCCCAAGAGTGTTGGCCTAAAGTGGGCCAAGAGGCCCGGCCCAAGGAGCCCATGAAGTGGTCGACCAAGGCTGGCCCAAGCCCAGCCAAATAAAGGCCCAAGACCGGCCCCAAAAAAATGAAGCCCATTAACCTTGCATGTCCTCCACACTTGTCTTAAATTTTGCCACTTGTTCTCTCCTTTTTGCCACTTGTTCTCCTCATGAGAACACTTGTCTCTTACATGCAAAAATAGAGATAAATTGTTAATCAAAGAGAGAAAGGGAGGTGAGCTGAGGGAGAGAGAGAGCTGTCGAGAGAGTGAGAGAGGGAAACCGAGAGAGGAGGAGGAGGTCGTGCGAAGAAGAAGGAAGAGAGTTCGTCCACCTGTTCGTCCGCCATTCGTTGCTGCTTTGCCTCTATTTGCTGCTGTTTTGTGCTTGAATCTAGGGCAAGTAGAGTCCTAAAACCTACCCTTTGCTTGCTGTGATGTGTGTGTAGAAGATGGTGCATCTTGGTTGTGGTAGATGGGATGAGATTTCGGAGCTTTGAAGAGAGATTCGTTGGTCATGCATGCTGATTTCGGAAAGACCACTCCGACTGTCCGCGTGTTTGTGTGTTGCATGTGACCTTTTAGTTGGAATCTTGTTTCGACCTCTTCATGAAAGTTGTAGACAACATCTTGGAGTATAACATACTAAAATTTGAGACAAAAATGGACAAGTATTGAGGGGTGAAACCTTTTTTCTACGAAAACATTAGATCTGGAAACTGTTTTGTTGATCTCTTGGTGATTTCGTGTGTTCCATGTGACTTTTTATTTAGAATTTCACTTCTACCTCTTCATGAAATTTGTAGAGAACATCTTGAAGAACAACATAATAAATTTTGAGGAAAAATGAATAATAAATGGTCAGTGAAACGATTTTTCTTTGGAGAGACTAGATCTGGATCTCGTTATGCTGATCTTCAGTGGTTTCGTGGTCTGTAAAGTAACTTTATTGTTGAAATATCACTTTGATCTCTTAACAAAAGTTATATTATACTTCTTGAGGTATAACATATAAAAAATTTAGAGGAAATTCACGGTCGGTGAAACCGTTGTCTTTTGAAGAAACTGGATCTGGGAAAAACGCTGCTTCGACCTAGTATGTTTTCGGGATTTTTATAAAATCATACAGTTAAAATTTGATCATTTGTCCTTAATGAAAGTTGTATGTAATATTCTGAAGAACAACATACTGAAATTTTCAGAGTAAATGGCCCAGTAATGACCAAGGAAACGATTTTTCTTCAACACGGGTAGATCTGGAAAATGACACCGAGAACAGGAAAAGTAAATTGGTTTTAACTTTTAATCCAGAACGAATTGGACTTTGATTTCTCCATGAAACTTGTAACTCTAGATCTTAAATACAACGTCTCCAAATTTCAAAATTTTATGAGTCCATTTGAGGGTTCAATTGAAGTTTTTTTCGAAACTATGCATGGGTCATGTTAAAAACCCTTTTCAGTGATATATACGGATCTGTACGTATTCTGTGAAGCCTTGTTTGATATGGTGTCCTTCACAAAATATGTTTTCTTAGATCTTATCTAGATTGTGGTAAATCTTTCAGAATTTATTGCCATCATTTGCTAATTTTCTAGAATTTTTCATGAATAGCACGCATTTTGTTTAAGTTGGAAATTGTTTTATTTACTGTTTATTGGATTTATTATGTAAATCATGATATCCTGGATTTTTATTTGTGCAATGACATGATGACATTCATACATTTCATATGACATCAAAGGATTGATGGATTTTCATGAACTCAATGAAGTTTTCAAAACCATTGCATCAAATGATACTTTTCCCAAGGCATATTATATGATTTTAAAAAGGGCTGCTGTCAAATCATCGACATTGTTGCATCAAATGTGAAATTGAAAATGAGATGTATGGGAATATGCATTGTAGTGATGAGAAGGCCGTTGGAGATATGAGCCGACGATGCCCCGGGAGTGTCGGGATGTCCGGAATGCGGGGGTGCTGGATGCCCGGTGGCCTAATGGCGTAATTTTAGAGGGTCATCGGGAGTTTTGAGATGCCCAGTGGTATACGATACGTAATTCCAAATGGGGAAATCCTAGTGATATGTCGGTATGTAATTCCGAAAACCCTGGAGGTTTGTGCCCAGGGGGATGTCTCGTGATGCTAGTTGGGATGCGAGATGCCCGGAATGTAGGGGGCCGGATGCCCGGTTGTATTTTGAATACATGCCTAGAGGTTCCTCGTGATGCCTGGTTGGATGCGAGTGATAAATTGTGGGATGCAAACATTGGTCCCTAGAAAGAAAAACTGACAAGATCCTTGTGAAAGATAAGAATTGAAAATGAATCATGTGCATGGGTGTATGCATATGGCATGATGCATGATCTACTTATGAAAGTAAATTAATGCTATTTGATATTGGAAATGAGATCATGAAGGCATGAATGGATCTCATGGTGATGTATGATTGATAGCATGGATGATATGAATCATGGTGGTATAAGCACATATGGCATGGTGATATATGCATGAATGCTTGATGATGAGTGCATGGTGGTATATGCACATATGGCATGGTGATATATGCATGAATGCTTGATTATAAGTGTACGATAGTATATGCACATATGATATGATGACATATGTATGGCTGCAAGGTAAGTTATGCTTGAATGCATGAATGATATGTGCTTTGTTATGATGCCTTGATTGTTCTGTTTGACGCAATGAATAGTTTGGTGGATCTTTACCGCTGAGTGGTTGTACTCACTCCTTTTGGGGAATTACATTTCAGACTAGATAAGATACCTCTAGATACCAATAAAGGCTGTGGCAAAAATTACCCTGGTAGGGTACTCTCCCAAAAGTCGGGCCATTCCAAGCTCTTCTAAAATTTCCAAAGTTATTCTTTTTCTTAGGTTCCCAAGGTTGACCTTGATCAGGATAAGGTCTCTTATCCCTTCGAATATCATTAAAGGTCATCTACCTGTTAGATTTTGATTGCTTTCTCATTAACTCTTGCTCCACCAACTGTGCCCTCTCATAAATCTCATTATAATCTCTTATATTCAGAGACACTAGTTGTTTCCTGATATCAATCGGTAATCCTTTCAGGAATCTCTTAACTTTTTCCTCTCGGTCCTCTACCAACCTAGGAGCATACCTAGACAGTTCAGAAAATTTCGCCTCATACTGATCCACTATCAGCTCCCTTTGTTCTAACTAAACAAATTCAATGATCTTCCTATCCTTGGCACAATCAGAGAAATGCTTCTTATTAAAAGCCCTAACAAACTCATCCCAATTCACATCAGTACCTGGTGGAAAGATCGTATTTTTCGAAGCTCTCCACCAAAACTTTGCATTTCCCTCCAACTAGTACTCTGCCAAAACTATTTTCTCAGCATCACTGCAGTCCAACAACCGGAAAATCCGTTCCATTCCATCATCCAATGTTGTGCCTCCTCAGGACTTCCCATTCCATTAAACTTAAGTGGCTTCAACTTCAGAAATTGTTCTACCAGTCCATGAGGGCGACGTTCCACTTCGAGTTGTTGCTGCGCTTGTCTATCCATCAGATTTCCAATATTGGCCAATGCTTGTAAGATGTCTTCCATTCGGGGTTCAGCCCTTGCAGCAGAGGCTTCAACCCTCGATGGATGAGCACTTCCAGCTCGTACCATGACTTTCCTGCAGTTTTCCAGGTATTTGCCTCGAGAATAATTTGCAACTCGGTGTCACTAGTCAGATCATTAATTAAGGTTATTACTAAAGTCACATAAGTAACATATAACGTTACTGACACACAAAAGCAACATCACACTAGTTACCAGGGATCTATGAGTGAATACCCATCACCCGTTGTTCAAAGTTAGTCAACCATTCAAGTTAGTATCCTATGGTGTGCATCATTCTATCCTCTTTTCCATCTGAGGCACCTTATCACTCCTAATAGACCATAGCTCCCAATAAAAGGCTATGGCACCCCTCGACGACCCCTGATCCGTTAGGATCGCCACAGTTCGATTTCCATTCTCTTTCCCTAATAACATGTCACTTTGATACCATTTAATTTGCAGCGGGTCCATACAACCATAAGGGCTTACATATTTTATTATCGGTCCCTTGCGCAGTTCATATGGTGGAAGCACATCCATCAACTCCCTTCCTTATATTCAGAAAACGTTGCACACCAACTAAACATTTATAGGTTGTCGCGACCTTCCCGAATTTTTTGCTGGATAAACTACCTAAAGAAGGCTAATGGATTACTAAGTCCGAAGACTTGGCACGGACCCTCCCAAGTCCTACCAATCGCGACTTGATAGAAATTAACTCATTTAAACATGCAATAATATTCAATTTGGAGCCGTCACTAACTAATTAGAGCTGGTTAGAAACCCAAATAAAGTATGGGAGAATAATTTACTATTGCGAACCAGATATTCAATAAGTCCGGGGACATGGTTACGCTAGATTAATTTAACGCCCTTTCAATACCTTTTTATTTTAATTTTTAAAAATGTTTTGCAGGCAATGTTGATTAATTTTAATCTAAGCTACTAACATGCAAATGATGGTCATGCAGGTGCATAATCAATAAAATAACATTCAAATAAATAAATAAAAATGCTAATAAAATGCATGTCTTAAACATGATTTCTAAATGACATGACACCTAATTTTTCTTTTTCTTGCTTTTTTTAAAAAATGTTAATTATATGCAATCTTAATCTAAATTTAATATGCATTAACTTGTTTTAATGACATGCGAGATGCAATTCATATGGTATGACTTAAACTTATCACTATATGTATGCAATCTAATTTATATAATCCTAAATATGCATGTGCTATGTGATATGGGATGAATGACATGGTATTTCTCCATGCATGCTCTTTTATGATTTTTTTTTTATGATGGTTCATTTTTTAATGCATATATGCAACCTATGCTAAATAATGATGATATGAGATTAACCTATTAACTAACCAAGGAAATGATTTTTTTTTTTTTTTTTAATGACATAATGTTTTTAATTGAAAAGAAAGTAACTTAATGGTGCAATGATCATCTTTTAGCATTTTCCATTTTATTAAAAAAACAATTAAACTATAACTCACATGGCATGCATAACATTTTTTCGTTCCTCTTTTTGTTTTACTAAATGAAAATTGACTTAATCTAAAACTAATTAGACTAACTAAAGTGAATGATATTCTAATTTATTTTAGGAATCAATTTAACTTAAACTATATTTTATCCTAAAAGCTATATAAAAAATCAAGACATGCCAACATTATTTAAAATTAGCCCTAACAAAAATCACCCATCTAAAAGTATAATCTAAAAATTATAATCCTATAAATGCAATTCTAATTTACTAACCCTAAAAATACAGTCTTAATTTACTAAACCTAAATGCTCTAATGCAATATTTAGATTTTTATGTACTTTTTGATTTTTGATTTTATTTCTTTTAATCTTTCCAAACAAGTAATTATTTGAAAAGAATGAAGATAAGAATTAAAATAACCGAAAAAATAATCCGTTGTCTCACGGATTAAATTAACAATTATTTTAACTCTATAATGTTTTAACGATTAAAATACTATCAAAATTCCTAAAAATTAAAGTAATTAAAAAAAATGACCCGACATCTTACGGGTCAAATTAATAATTACCTTAATTTGGGATAAAACTCCTAATGTCTACAAGGTCTATAAATATTGACATACAATACTACAATTCAAATAATTAAACTTAAAAAATAAGCTAACATAACATGAAATAAGTAAAAATATACTACCTAATTTCCTTTTCTTTTTTTTTTTTTTTTTTTCCTTTCTTCTTTTTCATCCCAAGCACAACTTATGCTCGTGTGGCTGGTCACCGGCTCCAGTGAAGGGCGGCAGCTGCAAGGAGGCGCGGCGTCAGTGACCGGCGAGCAGCGGCTGGGTTGTGGGTCGCTGCGGTGATGGTGAGCATTGACTTCGGGATGAGCTCACAGGCAGAGGCGCAGGCGAGCTGCAAATCGCGGGTCACGAGAGCGGGTTCAGGTTCTGGCTCGTGGGTTGCGGGTCGCCAAGTGGAGAAGCGATGCGGCGTCTAGAGGGGTGATGGAGCAGCAGCGCAAACCCTTGTGGTGTCGGCAATCATGGCAAGGAAACTCAGCAACAGAGAGTACACAGACAGCAGAGACAACAGAACAGGGGAGTTGCTTGGGAGGAACTCGGATCAGCACAGCAGCAGCTTCGTCGGGCGAAGTAGAGGTGCGGCGTGCGTCGGCGGACGGCGGCACAGCAAGGCGGCAGCGAGCAACGGGGGGTGAGGCTCCCACAGGCGTTGGCTGAGCGGGAGTAGAGACCGCTTCACGGACGACGACCAGCAGGGGCGAAGCTTCAATTGACTGGTAGAACGGCGATGATGGCGCGAGCGAGGGAAAAGGCCGGCGAAGGCGGTGACCCAACCTGCTAGTGCGCCGGAGAGAAGATCGGGCAATGGGGAAAACGTCGCTGAGGAAGATGAACAGAAGCCCTTTTCTCTTTCCTCACATCTCTTTCACCGGTTTTTCTCTCTCAACAGCTCTCTCTGACACACGTCTTCTCTTTTTAGCAAAAAGGAGGAAAACTTTTTGACTTTCCTCTCACGAATAGTCTAATCATCTTTGTGAATGTTTCGAAAATTCAGTCCCCCCTCACTTTTTTTTTTCCTTCTCACTCGTGTATTCTTTTCTCCTTCGATGAAGACAAAGAGAAGCCCACTATTTATAAAGTGAAAACTCGAATTCGTTTCGCCGGTGGAGATTTTCACTCAATTTATCAACAACAAAGTGGCTCCAAAATCCCACGATTGAATTTTTGAATTCAAAATTTTTTTTTAAAAAAAAATTCATCTAATCAAAGATTACCTTCTATTCCTAAAAATTAAATTTAAATAGGTATCAACATAGGTAAAAGCCGTACACTTTTATTTACTTATGTAACACCCCGAACCCTTCACAAGTCGTTACCAGTGCCGATGTTACATCTTATTACCGATTTTATCTCGTACTTAAAACAAGCGTCGCCAAATCACAGGCATTTTTTTTTTTTATAAACGATCGGTCCCAGGGCGACTCATAGCGGAAGCAAATCAAACATCGCCATCTATCCCCCTACCAATCCATGATACAAATACACACCAGCTAAACATCAGGATTTTATAAACAATTTCGACGCTTTGCTTACATACTTATATATATAACAAGATGGGGTTCCCTTCGGGTCGGTACAAAAACAAGAAAGGTTATGACTCTGCCATGTCCTACCTAAAATCTCAAAAAAGAAACCTCGACCCCTAACATCATACGTGCACAAAACCCTCCCATCGAAAGCGTCGACTATCTACATCAAAAAGAGATCCAGCTCCTACTCATCGCGCGCAGGTCTCACACCCAACCCGGTGCATCAGGCGGTGCCGGCGGCAGCATCCCTCGCATAGCTCCATCCCGTCGAACGTGCACAGAAATGAACTCTTGTATGACAGGGCCCCCAGACAGGCCGATATCATACATCACTAGACATTGCACTCGGATAAAAGTCAGTCCGGGAACAGTGGGATAATCTATCTCCGCACACTCAACCTCTACATCAGACGGTAGACCATAAAACGTACCACGCGTGACGGCAGGTAGCGGCATACTTGCTAATCTGAAATGTTATCCCCAAAAGGGGTGAGTACAACCACTCAGCAGATAGAGAAATCTAATAACAACCCAATGCATCATGCATATCATCATACATGCAGGCATTGCTTACCTTTGATGTCATGCGCATTCATGCATCATCATATCATACATATCATCATCATGCATTTCATCATGCATATCATACCATGGATGATCATCATATCACATCATCATGCATATCATCATGCATACCATATCATAGGTGATCATCATATCACATCATATATCATCATCATCACAACATGCATATCATCATGCATACCATATCATAGGTGATCATCGTATCACATCACATCATCATCATCATCATCATCATCATCATCATGCATATCATCATGCATACCATGTCATAGGTGATCATCCTACCACATCACATCTCATCATCATCATGCATATATCATTATCATCATGCATATCATATCATGGGTGATCATCATATCACATCACTTCTCATCATCATCATGCATCATCATGCATATATTATCATAGGTGATCATCATATCACATCACATCTCATCATCATCATGCATCATCATGCATATAATATCATAGGTGATCATCATATCACATCATTTAATTCTCATCATTATCTTTTAAATTCGATCACCACATCACCCATTCTCAATTATCAATTTCATCATCCCTTTGGGCAAAGACCTTCGATAGGGTTCCCAGCATTCCTGCCATCCCATGGCCACCAGGCTTCCGGCCCCCCACATTCCGGGCATCTTGCATCTCAACTAGCATTACGAGGCATTCCCTTCAGGCAAAAACCTCCGACAGGGCTTCCGGCCTTTACCCTTCTAGCCAGGTATCTCGCACCCCAATCCTGGCATCGCGAGGTATTCCTTTCGGGCAAAGACCTCCGACAAGGCTTCCGGCCCCCCACATTCCGGGCATCCTGAATCTCCCAGGGAATCTCTGGAATTACGCCACCAGACCACCAAACATCATCCTCCACCACATCCTCTTACTCTCATATCGTTTTCCACATTCATTATCCATTTAATCTCATTATTACATGGCATATGATTCACACATGCATCACAATTCATGATCATACATACACCAATGTCATATAACAATGCATAATAAATTCAATAGAATTCATGGCCAATAAAATAATCCACCTTTATTTTATTATTATTATATTATTATATAATTATATTTATTTATTTTCATAAATAAATATTTAATATCTATGATTTTCCCAAAATCATAATATTCAAACAATCACTAATAGGATCACAATTTCATATAAAATTCATGGCCAAATTGAATTTCTCATAATTTCACAATTTCCATGAAATAGCACCTTATATTCGGGTAATGGCCAGACTTGCACAGTTTCCAAATAAATTCGATTAAAATACTCATATGGCCTTCAAAAATTACAAAATTTTACAGGGTGATAGCCAACACATTTTCGTGCACTTATCATGAAGAACTCTAAGCCAAATTATTTTTAGATTAATTTCTACAACCCTACGAACTTCTGGAACCACGACCGCGTCGTCCAGAACACACTTCTCCGAAACTTTTAGATTTCACCCATCTATTCTCTTTCGTTTCTTCTGAAATTTGAGTATGTTATGTACCAAGGTGTCCTTTACAATTTTTATGAAGAGATCTAGGCCAAATAACCAGATTATGGTCACCATTTTAGTCCATGAAGTCTCGGGTGTCTCGAGATACTTCACCAGAACCATTATTTTCAAGATCTAGCCGATTCACCAAGCTAAGCTTGTTCTTTTTGCTTCAAATTTTAGTATGTTGTAGTTTAAGGTTTTTCCTACAACTTTCATGAAGACAAAGAAGTCAGATTATCATCACAAACCAACATGCAACCAAGAATCCAACAAGAAGTCAGTGAAAACATCACAGATCTGGGGTCTCCGTATAACAAGGCTTTAACCCCTCAAATATCCATAATTTTTCACGAAATTTCAGTATGTTATAGTAAAAGACGTTAGCTACAACTTCCATGAAGACATCGAATCCAAAATCGGAATCCAAACACACATGCAAGCTCGAACAAGCTACTGACTCCAACAAACCGAACAAGAACAGTCACACGGTTTGCAAATAACCAACTCTTACCTCGGTTTTTCGCACAAATCATACCTAAAACCGAACATGCAAACACCACAACAAACATACAAGAGAAGTTAAAGGACTCCACTTGCCTCTAAGATGAACAAGCAATGACGAACGGCGACGATTGGACGGCGAACGAACGGCACACCCCCTCGGCTCCGCCTCCTTCCCTCTCGGCTTCTCTCCCTTTCTCTCAAACTCTCTCTCTCTCGCACACCTCTCTTGGCCGAATGAACAAAGAACCGGCCATCTCTCTCTCCTCATCCCTTTTATATTCCCTTAATCCCATCATTAGCAATCATGAGATTGCCTACAAACCCACCAATGCATGCTCTTGCCATTTGCCACTTGTCATTTTTATTTTTAAACTTAATTGGGCTTGGGCTTAGGCACATCCGGCCACTCCTCCTTGGGCTGGTCGAATTCCCTCTTGGGCTCTAATGGGCCGACTAGCTTGGCCCACCAAGCTTTAGGCTAATGGGTCCAAGGCCCATTTCGAAAATTCAACCCCTTTTCCCTTCTTTTTTTTTTTTTTGAAATTCTTTTTATAAATATTTCTAAATTTCCATTTTCATCTTGGCCAAAGTCTTGGGATGTTTTAATTATTGAAATTTAACTTATGAATCATATGGCCAAGCACAAATTATTAATCTATTAAATTTGAATTTCCACAATCATAAGCACAAATCATCAAATTAAAAGACTAATGGCTAAAACATAAGCCATGAAAATTCTACCACCTAATTAAAGACTTTAACACACCTTAAGGCTCGGCTTTGAATTTCTGGGATGCCACAACTTAAACCATATTGATATCATTTATTGGTACATCAAAATGCCGTAGTCTTCTATACTCGGCTATACTTCAAAAGATGACCGACATCTCCTTCAACAGTCGTATACTTAAAGTCCATCGATCAGTATCGACATCCAAAAGTTCATTCCTTTGCTATTCTCCTCCTCGCGATTATATCCAACCACTTGATCCATCTACCGGTAGCAGTGGCAGCAAGGGTATCTTATTTAGTCTGAAATGTTATTTCCCAAAAGGGGTGAGTACAACCACTCAACAGTAAAGGTCCACCACACTACTCATTGCGTCAAACAAAACAATCAATGCATCATAACAAAGCACATATCATTCACGCATATCAAGCGTATCTCACCTCGCAACTATACATATATCATCATACCATCATCATTAAGTATTCATGCATACTCATGCCATATGTGCATATACCACCATGCACTCATCATCAAGCATTTATGCATACTCATGCCATATGTGCATATACCATCATATGTGCATATGCCACCATGCACTCGTCATCAAGCATTATTGTATATATCACCATGCAACGTGTATATACCACCATGCACTCATATCATCCATGCTATCAAGCACATATCACCATACAGTCGTGCATATATTGTCATGCAGTCATGCATATCTTGCCATGCCATCGTGAATATATCACCAAGAGATCCATTCAAGCCTTCATGATCGCACTCTCAATGTCAAATAGCATTAATTTATTTTCATAAGTAGATCATACATCATGCCATATGCATACACCCATGCACATGATTCACTTTCAATTCTCATCTTTCACGAGGATCTCATCAGTTTTTCTTTCCAGGGACCAATGTTTGCATCCCACAATTTATCACTCGCACCCAATCCTGGCATCGTGAGGAACCTCCGGCACACACCTCCAAGCATCCGACACACACCTCCGGACATCTCGCATCCCAACTAGCATCACGAGGAATCCCCCCGGCACACACCTCCAGCGCTTCTGGGATTACGTACCGACATACCACTAGGCATTCCCCCTAGAATTACGTACCATATACCACCGGGCATCTCAAAACTCCCGAGGACCCTCCGGAATTACGCCACAAGGCTACTAGGCATCCCGACACTCCCGGGGCATCGTCGACTCACACCTCCGACGGTCTTGTTACTATTCCAATTTACATTTATACATGTATCTCAATTTCACCATAGCATTTTGATGCAATAATGCCAATGATTGGAATCGGCCCTTTTTAAAATCATATAATATGCATTGGGAAAAATATTATTTGATGCAATGATTTTGAGAAAATTTATTGAATTCATGAAAATCCATAAATCTTTTGATATCATATGATATGCATGAATGTTACCACATCATTGCACGAATGATAATCCAAGATATCACAATTTATCTAGCAAATCAATAACCTGTAAATAGAACACTTTTTCAACTTAACAGAATGCGTGCTGTTTATGAAAAATTCTGGAAAATTAGTAAACGATGGAAATTAATTCTGAAAATTAAAAAAATTGTAGATAAGATCTAAGAAAAAAAATTTCATACAGAACACCATATCAAACAAGGCTTCACAGAATACGTACAGGTCCATGCATCACCAAAAAAAAGGGTTTTAACATCATCCATGCACAGTTTTGAAATTTTTTTTTTGATTAAACCCTTAAATAAACTTAGAAAATTCTGAAATTTGGACACACTGTATTTAAGACCTAGAGTTACAAGTTTCATGAAGAAATTGTAGTCCAATCCGTTCTGGATTAAAAGATAAAATCGATTTACTTCTCCTATTCTCAGTATCGTTTTCCAGATCTACCCGTGTTGAAGAAAAATTCGTTTCCTTGGTCATTACTGGTCCATTTACTCTGAAATTTTAGTATGTTTTTCCTCAAAATATTACCTACAACTTTTATTAAGGACATACGATCAAAGTTTAAATGTGTGATTTTATAAAAATCCCGAAATCATACTAGGTCGAAGCAGCGTTTTTCCTAGATCCAGTTTCTTCAAAAGACAACGGTTTCACTGACCTATTTTCATTCATTTCCTCTAAATTTTTGATATGTTCTACCTCAAGAAGTATAATACAACTTTTTTTCAGAGATCAAAGTGATATTTCTACAAGAAAGTTACTTTACAGACCACGAAACCACTGAAGATCAGCACAACGAGTTCCAGATCTAGTCTCTCCAAAGAAAAATTGTTTCACTGACCATTTCTTATTATTTTTACCTCAAATTTTAGTATGTCGTTCTTCAAGATGTTTTCTACAACTTTCATGAGAGGTCGAAACAAGATTCCAACTTAAAAGTCACATGCAACACACAAACTTGCGGATGGTCGGACTGGTCTTTCCGAAATCAGCATGCATGACCAACGAATCTCTCTTCAAAGCTCCGAAATCTCATCTCATCTACCACAACCAAGACTTACCATCTACTACACATACACACAGCAATGTAAAGAGTAGGTTCTAGGACTTCACTTGCCTTAGATTCAAGCACAAAACAGCAGCAAACAGAGGCAAAGCAGGAACGAACGGTGGACAAACAGGCGGACGAACTCTCTTCCTCTCTTTCTCTCTTCCTCCCTTTCTCTCTTCTTTCTTTGGACGGTACTCTCTCTCTCTCTTCTCTCCCTTCTGGTCGAAATCCCCCTCCCCCTTTTCCTTTTAGTCAAATTAAAACCCTTGCATGCTCCCATTTTTGCATGGAGGGACACTTGGTTACAAAGGGGCAACACTTGGCAAGTTTTTCTTGCCACTTGGCATTTTTACCATGCACATGATGGGCCTTCATTTGGATGGGCTTGGGCCAGCTTGTTCGACCACTTCATGGGCTCCTTGGGCCAGGCCTCTTGGCCCACTTTAGGCCAACACTCTTGGGCCTAAAGTCCAAACTTAAATGGCCCAAGTTTATTTTTAATAATACATCTTAATCCTCATTCAAATAAATACCTAATTGCATAATAAAATGGCCAAAAGACTTTGTGACATTAATCCATAAAAATCAAATCTATAAACTGCATAGTCAAGAACAAAGTCTTCTTTATCAAATTGCTCTATAGCACCAACCTTGATTATCCATTAACATAAGATGTATTTCTACCCAAATAATTCTACATTAAAATACTCGGCATTAATCTATTAAAATTCTTTGGTCTAAAGGCCATAACATAAATCAATAACACTTCCATCACCTATTCATGGTTCATGGTATTTCCGAGGGTTGTCATGAAATTTTGGGGATGCCACAATTCTCCCATCCTTAGAGAATTCCGTCCTCGAAATTAGGCATAACTTATGTCTCTTGAAACAAGTAGGGATACTTTTCCTTCATCGATTCCTCACTTTCCCATGTGTCTTCCTTCACATCATAATGTTGCCATAATATCTTAACCAATGGTATTTTCTTGGTCCTAAGAATTTGTTCCTTTCGATCCAGCACTTGCACAGGCTCCTCAATGTACCTCACTTCCTCATCCACTTTGATGGCTTCATGATCGAGTATGTGACCAGGATCTGGCTGATACTTCCTCAGCCATGCCTGTACTTTTTTGAAAGCTATTGTTATACACCAATGATACTAGGTATTTTCATCCCAACTTCCTTTAAAGTCAATGATGCAATTTCTTAACATGTCCTCTAATGCTTGGATCACTCTTTTCGCTTGTCCATCCATCTGTAGATTAAGCAGTACTAAATGGGAACTTCGTCCCTAAGGCAGTTTGAAGACTTCGCCAAAGGTTGGAAGTAAATCTTGAGTCTCGATTCGATGTGACAATTACAAGAACACCATGTAAGCGTACCACTTGGCTTACACATCAATCTCCACATATTTGTCCATCGGGTAGTCTATGCGAATTGCTAAGAAGTGAGTAGACTTAGTCAAGTGATCTACTATCACTTAGATAGAGTCATGACCACTTAATGTCCTTGGTAATCCTTGCACAAAATCCATCATCACACAATCCCATTTCCATTCTGGTTGGATACGAGCGATAAATTGTGGGATGCAAACATTGGTCCCTAGAAAGAAAAATTGATGAGATCCTTGTGAAAGATAAAAATTGAAAATGAATCATGTGCATGGGTGTATGCATATGTCATGATGCATGATCTGCTTATGAAAGTAAATTAATGCTATTTGATATTGAAAATGCGATCATGAAAGCATGAATGGATCTCATGGTGATGTATGCTTGATAGCATGGATGATATGAATCATGGTGGTATATGCACGATGGCATGGTGAGATATGCATGACTGCATGGTGGTATATGCACATATGGCATGGTGATTTATGCATGAATGCTTGATGATGAGTGCATGGTGGTATATGCACATATGGCATGGTGATATATGCATGAATGCTTGATGATGAGTGTATAATAGTATATGCACATATGGTATGATGACATATGTATGGCTGCAAGGTAAGTTATGCTTCAATGCATGAATGATATGTGCTTTGTTATGATGCCTTGATTGTTCTGTTTAACGCAATGAGTAGTTTGGTTGATCTTTACTGCTGAGTGGTTGTATTCACTCCGTTTGAGGAATAACATTTCAGACTAGATAAGATACCTCTGCTGCCACTGCCACCAGTAGATGGATCGAGTGGTTGGATATGACCGTGAGGAGGAGGATAGCAAAGGAAGGAACATTTGGACGCCGACACTGATCGATGGACTTTAAGTATACAACTGTTGGAGGAGATGTCAGTCATCTTTTGAAGTATAGCCAAGTATGGAAAACCATGGCATTTTGATGTACTGATGAATGGTGTCCATCTGGTTTAAGTAAATAAAAGTGTTCGGCTTTTACCTATAAATATTTAGTTGGTGTGCATCGTTTTCTGAATATAGGGAATGGAGTTGTTGGATGTGCTTTCGTATATGAATTGCGCAAGGGACCGATCTAAAAAAAAAAAAATGTAAACCCCCAGGTTGTATGGA
Source organism: Eucalyptus cladocalyx (assembly GCA_017140615.1). Lineage (NCBI taxonomy): Eukaryota > Viridiplantae > Streptophyta > Magnoliopsida > Myrtales > Myrtaceae > Eucalyptus > Eucalyptus cladocalyx. Next base: position 72,187,386 of record CM029523.1, on the reverse strand, counting down.
CCCGCTGCAATTGAAATGGTATTAAAGTGACATGTTATTAGGGAAAGAGAATGGAAATCGAATTGTGGCAACCCTAACGGATCGGGGGCCGTTGAGGGGGTGCCATATATTTATCATGTTTATTTTTGTTTGCCGATCAATCTAAAGTATGAGTGATCGGTTCTCGTTCTAGTCCGATTCCCGAGAGGACTGGTTCCCAAATTTGAGAACCATGGATTGAACCATTTGGTCCTTGGAATAGGACCGGACTATCTGGTCCTTCGAACCGGGATCGAACTGGACCATCAGTTCCGGTCCAATCTGGTCCAACGAAACCGGCCATTTTTTTTCATTAAAGAGTAGTCATGCTCCGAACCGATTAATCCAATTCGCTTCTCGGGCAACCCAATAGAACTAATCGCACATGTTTCTAAATGCAAAAAATTCAAGCTCCACTTGTGTGAGCATCAATAACACTTTGTCTATTTCACATTCAATCTTAACCACAAAGGCCATAAACAATATGACTAGAAGTTGTACTTGGCTTGAGTTTTATAGACAATCTCTCTTATGCTCTTTGAGTACGTGCTCGATGTTGAACTCTTGGAGGCTTGGAGTGACTTGTCTCTTACAAGTGAAGGGAGCAAGAGAGAGAGAGGGAGTGAGTGTGAGCCTTGGGCAATGAGGGTCTCTTGGAGCCTTAGTCCCACATTGGATAGAAGAAGAAACTAACAAGTAGGCTTTGTCTTTAAATAAAGAGGAACAAGAAGAGTTTTTGTGGCCTCTTGGCCATATGTGAGGTTGCTACCTCAATTGCAATTTTGGTTGTAATAAGTTCTATTAGATAGATATATATATATATATATATATGTCAAAAGTTAGTCCAATCGGTTCGATTCCAAGGTGGGAACCAGCAATCGGACCAACCAGCCACCGATTCCAAGAGTAGGAACCGAGAATTGGACCCATTGTGCCCAAAATCGGCCAATTCGGTCTAGTCCAAGCGGTTCCCATTGCGTACCCCTAATCTGAACTACAAAATGGGCCTACCCATGTTTCGCCTCTAATACATGAGTTCAAGTCTATTTACTATTCACAGGAAATATTGGGTGGTTACATAGCGCCATCAAAGAAAAAGGACACCATAAGTGTCACAACTTTTATACTACACTCATTTGAGTGCTATACTTTGCTTTTTGAGCACTTAAGCGCCGTAACTTTTAAAATAATATCAACTCGAGCGTCATAACTTTTAATTGATCACTTAAATGTCAAAAAAATTTAACAACTTTCAGTTAAGTATCGGAAATCCAACATGCCTAGAACTTGTGGTAAACATCTTTAAAAAGTTTTGGTACTCAAGTAATTGATTGAAAAATTATATGATACTCAAATAATTAGGAAAAAATATTATTAACACTCAAGTGAGCATCGTACATAAGTCATAGCATTCAAAAAGTTGAAAAGAAAAAAAATATTATGACACTCAAATGAACACTTGAGTGTCCTTTCCCCACCTCGATGTGATGCACATTTGTGTACTCAAGTTAAATTATAGGCTGACATGTAGACATTGACTTTAAATTTAAAAAAAAAAAAAAAAATCCAGTTTTTCTCTCTCTTCTTTCAACATCCATACAGCATTGCTTGTCCAGCCATCTGGGCCTTAGTGGACAAGTAACGATTGTAGATCTAGACCAGCAGCAGGTCGTGAATGACAAAGACAGAACCTAAAGAAAGCGGGTGGTCTAGCTTTGGACAATGGCTGCAGATCTCAACAGTAGTGTTGCCTAGCCAATCCTGTCGAGTAATGTCCGGCACTACTCATGGTGGCCCGAAGCCAACTCTCTGCCATTGCTTGCAGTCGGCTCTGCCTTTGCTCGTACAGATTTTGATCCGTAGGACTGCAGATTTGGCCTTGCCCATATCAATCTTCAACTGGCGGAATGAAGCTGACGACGACCATGGACCAACGTCAGTGTTGCTGGCTCCTCCATGGTTGGCCAGTGACGCTACTATCCATGGCCGATGCAAGAAGAAGACGCATTTTCACAAAATTAACTCCATGTCATTGGCCATTTTACACAACAGACCGAATCTTCGCAAATATATTAAGACGTGAAATTATCAAAGAAAGTTAAAAACAATGAACAAGAAATGACATAGGGGATTTATGTGATTTGGTTTGAATGTTGAAATCTATATCCTCAGAGAGAGTTAGCCATCAATAATCAACTACCCCACGATTATAATAGATCGCACACTATAGTATTTCCTAACCCTAGAATTACACCCATTACCCACGTGTTTACATCACAAATCTCACAAAATACACAAGATAGAGAGAGAGAGAGAGAGAGAGAGAGAGTCCCAAATAAAACAGAAGAAAAGAGACTAATAACAGACCACTAGACACGAACTCTCTCTTGTTTTTTCTTCCTGGGGTCGTAAGAGCTTCCAACGAGCGCCCCTAGTAATACTCAATCATAAGCTCATCCTCTACAACGACAAAATGCTAAAAAGGAGGCTCTTCATTAAATGTTGTTGTGACGTGTGGAGAAAATCCTGCTTAAAAGGAGACAAACTTGTGGGTTCCGTTAATTAATGCCCAGTCCTGTGAATTTATCCATATATACGAGCGGGACGAGTGAATCAATGCAAGTCTCCAGCACGCCTAGTCTTAGGGTCGTGAGAAGCTTCAATGGCATTGATAGGTTTCTTGGAGATATTCTCGGCCGTGATTTGCTTCGCGTTCCTTTGTCCTCTCGGCAAAAGCGACGATGGGCTCCCCAACAACTGGCCGCTCGTGGGGATGCTACCGGCGCTCTGCCTCAACCTGAGCCACGTCCACGACTGGGCCACCGGCATCCTTGAGCGTAGCCGCTGCAACTTCCTCTTCCGGTTCCACTGGTTTTCCGGCATGGACATGCTGGTCACCGCCGATCCCGCCAACGTCCATTACATCATGAGCACCAACTTTGAGAACTTTCCGAAAGGGCCCGAGTTCAAGAGGGTGTTCGTCGTTTTGGGTGACGGGATCTTTAACTCCGACTCGGATATGTGGAGGATGCAGAGAAGGGTCGCTCAGGTGTTTATGAACGACCAACGGTTCCATCGCTTCTTGGCGAGGACGACCAGGGACAAGGTGGAGAATAGCCTGCTCAGGGTGTTGGACGAATTGTCTCAGAGAGGTGTCGCGGTGGATTTGCAGGATTTGTTCCAGAGGTTCACTTTTGATTCTGCTTGCAGATTCGTCACGGGGTTCGACCCCGGCAGCTTATCCGTCGAATTCCCGGAAGTCCCATTTTCCAGGGCATTGGATGATGCCGAGGAGGTTATTTTCTATCGCCATTTGTACCCCGCGTGGTTCGGGACTCTGCAGAGGTGGTTGGGATTGGGAGTGGAGGAGAAACTGAGAAGAGCTTGGGAAGTAATGGACCAAACTGTGGGGAGATACATAGAGATGAAGAAAGCTGAACTGAGAGAAGGAGCCAGCAAAGTGAAGGGAGATGAAAATGCTGCAGATTTATTGACATCGTACATGGTGGAAAATAAGACACTGGGTGCTTTAGAATGCAACGACAAGTTCCTTAGGGACACGATTTTGAATCTCATGATCGCCGGGAAAGATACAACTAGTTTAGCGCTCACGTGGTTTTTCTGGGCTCTTTCCACGAACCTGTCTGTTGAAATGAAAATCAGAAAGGAGATCAGATCTGTAATCCCGAAGGAAGAACAAAGTCTCAGGGTCTTTAAGATTGGTGAGCATGCGCACAACATGGTTTACTTACATGTTGCTCTGTGCGAATCATTAAGGCTGTATCCACCCATTCCATTCGAACACAAATGCTCTGTAAAGCCCGACGTCCTTCCCAGTGGACACAAAGTCAATCCCAGTACGAAATACTCATCCTTTTGTATGCTATGGGGAGGATGAAATCAGTATGGGGAGAGGATTGTTTTGAATTTAGACCAGAGAGATGGATCTCAGAGAGAGGAGGAATAAGGCATGAGCCGTCGTACAAGTTCTTGGTTAATGCGGGACCGAGAACTTGTCTGGGAAAAGAAGTGGCTTTCACTCAGATGAAAATGATCGCAGCTGCTATGATACATAACTACAAAGTTCATGTTGTGGAAAGCCACCCCGTGAGACCTTCTAATTCTATCATACTTCACATAAAACATGGATTGAGGGTGAAGCTCGCTAGGTGAAGGCTTTAAATGGACAAATCACTGGGAGGATTACCTAGAAACTGTATAATCTATTTACACCGAACATATGTGTGTATGTCTTCTGCTTGTTTTTACATTTCCTATCGTATATTGTTATTTACAATACAACAAAAGTTACAGCTTTACCAAGTCACGCAGCATACATGAGCCTTTTTTTCTTTCTTTGCCGGAGAAATTCGTGATCAAAATCAATCCCCCCTAGAGATGAAACCTAGAACTGTGATATATGCTTGTGTCCTGTGGCACCCTTTGATGTCTCCTCGCAAAATTTATAGCAAAATTTATAGCAGGATCAATTAAAAATAAGCTTTCAAAAGATAATTGTGCTATGACCAAAAAAAGGAAAAAGAAAATTCTGCACCAAACATGGGCAAACGAGTTTCCTTTTTAGAGAGCTTTCTTGCACATTGTGGTTATATCAGGTGTATTTAACATATATCTCTCAATTCATCTCCTTCTAAGAATTCCTAAGGTACACTGCCACAATCTTGTCTTCGGTCAAATCTTTCTTATCACTTTTACGGTACCACTATCGAGGGCCCATATCAGAGAACCCAAAACTTACCCTATCAGTATTTAAATGCAATACTGTTACAAAAATTAATTCATTTAATCTGGACACCCAGTATTTACTCCATGAGAAAAGGGGCCACGCGATGGCACGGCCGTGTAATGAGATATATAATCAAGTACAGCTTGCTTCAATGATTTCTCACATTGTACTAACACAGCTTCCTCAGCAACAATCCAGTCCCCACTTCGGAACTCTTCATTTTGTGAGTCATAACAGCTCTGAGGAATGCAACAAGCAACAATTATATATATGCACTTTATATAAGAGCTTAATGAGTATACCAAAACTTGCAAGAGTGATTATGCTCGTAAGACTTAGTTATATATCCACAGCGGAACAGTATGGAACCAAAAATGGAAATGAGAAGGGCCAAACCTTTTTCAACTTAAGACTTGAAAGCAGAGTTTCCTAAGAGCAGCAAGCCTTATAATAATTATAGTGATAGTGAACAAAACATGGGGTGTCAAAAAGGGTTCCACGAAAAAAATCCAAAACCAAAAGAATCCACAAACCTCATCCAACCAAAATAGCAAATTTAGAAAAGAGGTTCTTTCTTTTATAAGGAAAACCACGAATCCCTGAAGTCTTCTTTTTTATTGACCAGATTTTAGAAAAGAGTGTAAAACCGATATCTATCACTAAGAGTTTCACCGACTGCCACCGCTCTGAGTCATTGTGCTTACAAAACAGCATCCAGAAAAACAGCATCCATTGAAAAACGATATGGGGAGGTAGTTTGTACCTTGGAACAAGTATATATGATTGCTGTCATCCAGTTCCAATTCTCCAATGCATCTTTCTGAGAATCATCAGCAGCTTCATGCAGAGAATATAACAACGGCGGCATAAGCTGCATCTCAAATTGTCTTGGGCCACCACAGAGTTTGCAATGCCCAGGATCTCCTATCTCTTTTGTCGCCAACAGTGGCTTCCCTCCATTTGAATATCTAAACAGTCAGTCACAGGAAGGGTATGGCATATCATTTACTTGGACTTTAGATGGAAAAGGGTACAATCTTTCGACAAATTTTGAATCCCAAATACACAACAATTCTACTGACTGTATTTATGTTTCTCTGCTTATTGCAAAATGTAAGATCATTTTTGCTCCAAGAAGTATCAACTTCTAAAGACATGGAAAAAAAAATCTCAAAAACTCAAGTGGTGTTTGGGCTATAAACAGGCCTATTTCTGCTATCAATCAACATGAATTAAATTTATGTCTACTAAAAAAAAAAACTAAACCTCATGTTCAGCAAGACTTCACTGTATCTGTGCTACAGAGTCTTCATATTGAAGATGGATTACACCTTTCCAGGTAAATCGTTCATCATCATGCAAGATTGATTCATTATCTGTCACCTACGCCAAATCTTCCAAGACAATAAGGAACCTAAAAAAGATGAGATGTAATTGATCTGCAAAATCCAAGATCCAAGAAGCTCCAAGAGTCCTCTATTTTGGCTAGCTTTATATAATACATAGATTGTCAAAACCCAATCCTATTTATCACATCTTCTATGCAACTACAATTGTTTGTGGCAAGACCAAAACAACAACTTGAATTTTACTTGCGTCAGCCATGTCTCACTTAATAGAGATAAGCACCTTAAATATTGTTCCGGATAAGCATCCAACCGTTTCTTAAACTTGAAGTAAGTCCGGTCAGCCATTAGAGCTCTATCATACTCATAGGATTCCTCATCCAATACTTCTTCCCGTACATGATTGTCGACATTAATGGAAAGAGAAGAATAGTTCAAGCAAGCAGATGTGGCATCCTTTGAATAAGGCTCTTCCAAGGTATAAATATAAAAGCAAGGCATCACTGCAATCAGCAGATAGGTTATTTCAATTAAGCCACCAGGTGGATAACTATCGCATCAAAGTTGGTACCATTATAGACTACATTCATGAGAAATCTGTACCAGGTATAGCATCATCAACTTGTCTTGATATTGGCCTTGAAAGTGACAATTTTGCTACTTCCTCAGAATTCTCGTCTATTCAGTTTCTTCGAGTTGGAAGTAACAGTTGCAGCTTCTGCCAGTGCCCTTCCTAGCTCCTCTAAGTCCATGTCTTCATCATTCTCATCCAAGTCATTCCACCAGTTGTTTTCCCCGGCTGAAACAGAGGGTGTGGCAGCCATTCCCATGTGGCAACAAGTGGAGTTTGATTCTTTTTCTTCACAAGATCTCTGAATACGAATTGATCGCCAGCTACAAGTCATTATGCTTACCGTTGAGAACCATTTAAGAGTTTTTCTTAAAATCAATGATCAAGCAAAGACATCGCCAGAAATTTAGAGGAGACCTCAAGGGACTGCTCCCACATTTTGGAGCCATGCAACCGAAGATGTAAAGCACACGGTCTTCAACTTTCAAATTTCCACTGGTTATGGGAGGAGGAACCTACAAGCACAAATGATCTCTCGCTCATAACACACTTCCTCAGCATAATTGTTCCCATACATGACAGATGAAAATGAAACCTGTCTGACGAGACAAAGTTTATTTCCATATATGCTGCACTTGAGAAAATCTGATCCCCAGTCCATTAATGGAGAAGGCCAGTCCTGCAACAAACGAAAAGAATCACACACTTCAGACAGAACATCCTGTGACAAACAACAACACCGTAAGAGAAGATCAGAAGTCACTAACGGGCAGTCCACCGATCTTCGCTGTATAATGGTCGGATGCCTTGCGATTGCCATCGGCCCATGGTCGCGGCATGCCAAGAAAGACTCTGCCCATCGATCTCACTACAGCACCAAAAACAAAACAAAAAATAAAATAAACAAACAATTCCCCAGATAAACACATTCCACAAGCTGCACTGTAATAGCAGTACAAGGTGATGCATGTGAACTTTCAATGTCTCCCAAAGAAACAAGATTCGAGAGCCAGGACAACCCAAAAAACAAATTTTCTTTTCTGCGCCACCACAAGACTCTGTCAAGAACAGCCTAACTACACAAGAAACACGCTCAAGCATCAAATATATCTTTTACAGAAGAATTCATCAAAGGAGAACAAAGTGAAGAATTTCCTTAGTAGGTTCGGAAGCAGCGGTGCAGAACAGTACAGGGACAACCAGCACAAACTCAATGACTTCGGTCGAATAGCAAGGGCCACACAGCATGACACGATTCAAGAAAGCCATAACCGAGACGAATCGGACGGATACCTGCTGGGAAGATTGTGAGCGCGTAGCAAGTTGCTTCTCGCTTTTGCTAGGTCTGTCTGCGTGCGCTGGGAAGTCCTCCAGCGGCAGAGCGAAGACGATGTCGGGCGCTCGGGCGCCCACATAGATGTAAAATTTATTTTTATTTCGCTAACTAAAGGATATAAAGAATTATATTTTTCAATGTATATCATGATCTAATAATCTATATTGATATCTTTGCACATGAAGGAAAATTTGGGGAGTGACCTTGCAGGATATTTGACCATTTGACCCCTTATTAACTGGAATGAGAATCTTACTTATGATAATGGTCGATCCTTTAATAAAAAATTATTTACATGAAATGTTATTTATTGAATTGTAAATATAAATGTTATAATTACCAAAATTTACCGAGTGCAAGAAGAATTTAGTAATTTCAAATAAGCAAAAAGTTACTCATCCTCCTTTAAATTTCTTAGTATTACTATCACTACTATGACCCTAGTCATCGATAGTCATCGAGTCGAGTGCTTGTTGGAATCATTATTGGGAAAATTATCAAATAAAAAAGTCATCAACCTATTATAAATGTGCTAATTAATTTCTAAATATTAATTCAATCTGTCCAATCAATTTTTGCCCATCAACATCGATCGTTCTATATGGCACAATCGGTCTAACGTAAATAATTTTTAATAATATTTTTCAACTTTTCAACCTTTTATTTATTTATTTTTCATTTTTTTATTACACTTTCTTTTCTTTTCATTTTTCCTTCACTTCTTTCTTCCTTTGGTCGATTGTGGGATGGCAAGGTCAAACCATACCCATGGCTGATGAGGCTCAACCCTCGCTAGATCCAATGAAGTGCGCCTAGTTGACCTAATGGGCAACCTGAGCAAGGCCACCCTCGCAACATCTGGCGAGGGCTTGAGCCCCTACTAGGCTAACAAGGTCAAGGCTTGCCCATGGCCAAGGAGGCTTGAACCTCACTAGATATAGCAAGGGTGAGTCTCGCCAACCTAGCGAGCTACCTAGGCAAAGCCACTCTTGTAGCCTCTATCGAGGGCTTGAGCCTCATCTAGTCATCATGAGACTTGCCTAAAGCCGACGAGTGTTTTTGGCCGGTCACTCCCTGTTTGTTAACATTCTTTTTTTCTATTTATGAACAAAATTTTTGTTTTTTTGTTCCGAGGAACAAAAAAACAACGGAAATGCATTTGTTTGCGTTTTTGTTCCAAATCTATTTTTTTGTTCCAAGGAACACATTTGGAACAGAAAGGAGAAACAAGAAAAACATGTTTTTTGTTTCTGGAACAATTTTTAAGAATAAATTTTCTCTCTCCTCTCTTTTTCTTCTCTTTTTTTCTTCTTTTCTTTTTCTTTTTTCTTTGGCTAGTTGCCGGCCTCAGCCATGGCCGGCGACTGGCCATCGAGGGCTGGCGACCTTGCCAAAGCATCGCCAGCCCCCAGAGAGGCCGAGCATCGCCGGCCCCTGGCGAGGCTCGGCCTCGCCTTGGCCGGGCATGGTTGGGTGAGGCCGTCGGCCCTCGTCGGCCGGTCGCCGGCCCTGGCCGAGGCCGGCAACCGACCAAAAGAAGAAAAAAATTAAAAAAAAAATAAAGAAATATAGAAAATAAAAATAAAAATATTAAAAAATTAAAAAATTAAAAGAAACAAAAAAAGAACACAAATTTACCAAACGTGTTTCTATTCATTTTTTATTCCCGGAATAAGTTTACCAAACGCCTTCTTTCAAAAATTATTCCCCGAGAGAGAAATAGTTTTTTCTATTTCTCTGTTCCCTAGAACAATTTCTCGAACAGAAACGTTACCAAACGTGCCCTAAGCCGACAATCAACTAGAGGAAGAAGGAAGGGAAGAAAAAAAAAGGAAAACGAAAAACATTAAATATTATTGAAATGCACCATGACATCGCATAACATGACTAATGTCTATATCAATACTAACCAAATGGACTAAATTGACACAAATGTAAAAAATTTAGAATTCACTTGGCAAAAATAAAAAATTTAGAAATTAAATTGATACAACTACAATAAATTTAGAATTTTTTTTATGATTTTTCTGTTGTTTATGGCTAAGCTTTGGCATATTTCTGAGAGTGATAATTATCAAATTAAATCACTTTTCTATTAATTAGAGCCATCAAAAGACTTGACAATTAAAAGCGTAAGATACTATATGAAAGTATTAGATCTCCACCCCTATGGGGGACTAGATGAATTCAATAAACTCATGATAGATTTGAAAAATGTTGGTAAGATACTTAATGATGAAGAACATGGCATGATATTGTTAGCTTCTTTACCAGAGTCATGGGAGTACTTTATTAATTCATTGTTGCAGGGGGTACTATGATTACCTTGGAAGAGGTAAAGTCTACTTTGTTATCTAAGGAGTGGCAGAGAAAATTGCGAGATGACGATCTGACGCAAGGAGTAGCGCAAGCACTAATGATTTGGGGTAGAGAATAACATCAAGGGCCTAGTAGCAGCAAAGGTAAAAACAGATTGAAATCACGCTATAGAAAGTAGGGGTGATCGGGTCCAAGGTGGGTAGGGTCTAGACCTGGACACTGTTCCCGACCCTGTTATAACCGGTTCTCTTTTTTTTTACCCTGTTCCCAACCCTGTTATAACCGGTTCTCTTTTTTTAGACCCTGTTCCCGACCCTATTTGCATTGGACCTTGTTCCTGACCCACCCTGTTTTTCCAGTCCAAGAACAGGGTTAACTTTGTTTATATTGAAACCTGTTTTGCATAAAAATTGATGTACAACACTCATATGTAAGATAAAGCATTTAACTATTAAACGCTTTATCTTACAACTAGAACAACCCCTCTTAATGGGGAGGGAAGAGGAAGTGATGTCTGATAAATGATGTGACCACAATGTGAAATAAAGTGCGGTTATCATGTAATAGCACACGACATGCTTATTGCAATGCAATCGAGTGAATAAAGTTTGCATTTTCATGAGGCAGCACATCTCCTGTCTCATGTACAAATGAAAACGGTACCGAAACGAAAAGCATAATGTCAATGAAGTACTAAGGCCGGCATTATCTACATCATGATTTTCTCATTTTGAGACAGTAAATATAACAACTGAAAGAGCAAATCGCTCACCCAGAAATCTTACAAAACCAGCCCTTGAATCAAATGATATCCTTCAATAACTTGAGGACATGGACCCTATGATTCTCTGCTCGTAGCAATCTGCAAGAAGCAACCAACAGGGTTAATTGCGACACGAAGAGAATTTAAAAGGGTCATTAGGCAAAGGATCAAAGTTTCAGCAGCTGCAGATGATTCCTAGGCCTTTTAAGTCATCTCTGAGAACTGAATGAGCCATTCAGAGAGACTAACTAACTCCATCGAATTGATGTGAGCATTCTTGAGATCCTCTCAACCATAGTCAGGAAGGATGAGAGGACTTTAAATTAAGAATGCTAAAGAACTAGATTTCTCAGAAATACACCATTTCAAATCCTACCAAAAGAAGAAACCACGATGTTAAAAAAAGCAAGATCAAGACACGGCTAAATAGAAAGAAGATCCCGACATATTGTGCGAATTTGACTAGCTAAAAGTTCATCTTCCACGTGGAAAAAAAAAAACACACACACACACACACACATCCCTCGTTCATCAATCAAATCATTTATTTTCTTCATTAGGATCTTAGTCCAATCCGTCTTTAAACAAGAGTTATGTCTTTTCTAGTTGCAGGAAGCAGAATATCCACCTACAAATCATCGATATGTTCTTACTTTCTTGGTTCCTAGTTCCTAGTTCTACTGAATTTCCCATCAGTCACACGTACAAGCAGAAAAAACAAAATGCAACAACTTGAGGCATTCGATTTCTCACAAGAAAGATGTGCAACAACTTACCATTAGTAGTGGCAAAACACGAGCCTCAACGACAGCAAGTTCCTTTCTCACCAACATTCCAAAGAGAAATCAAACACAAATAAAGTCTATTTACTTACCACAAAATCGAAGCTTCGACGGGCTATTAGTATTGCAACTGGTGAGGGCGGTAAGAATCGACGTGGCTTCAGAGGGCGTCAGCGAGGGGGCTCGGCCAGATCATGAGCAGAGCAGGGGGCGTCATTCGAGCAACGGTAGATAGGCAGCAGGGGAGCTTGGGAAACATCGCGCGGTGAGAATAGGATCAATGAAGGGCTACTGTGGGTTGCTCAAAAATGTGATAAGGTGGGCATGCGGACGCGAGATCTGCCGGTCAGGGGCGTCGGCGAGGCAACAGTAGCAGGTGGAATGGTGAGATCGAACGGAGGCGGCATCGGTGCTCAGGTGCGAGCTCGACAAGGGTCAGCGGCTTCGCAGATAGAACCAATGGAGCGGAGCTTCAGATGACCGGCGAAACGACGGCAGCGGTGCGAGCACGAGGGGTGTGACGAGAGCGGCAGAGGCGGTGTCAGCTTTGCAATTTCGAGAGGGGAGCTCAGAGCAAGGCTAGCGAGCAGCCAAGAATCAGGTTGATAGAGGCGGCGTCGCGATTTCGGGGGGTGACGGTGGGCGAGCAGAACCAGGATCAGAGGACGCCGGACGGGCGGAGGTCGTGAGCTGCCATATATGGGTGTCGCGGGAGGAAACCGGTAACGATAGAAAGTAGAAATTAGGGTTTTGCTTTTGCGTTTTGGCCTTGGGGAGGTGGCTTACAAACCAGTCCTCCAACCGGTTCCCAAACCGGTCTGGTCGATCCAGTTCCCTGGTGGGTAATCCCTCAGAACCGGTTCCCGAACGGGTTCAAACAGGGTCTGAGGTTTAGGAACCGGTTTCAACCGGAACCGGTTCCCGGACCGGTTTCAACCGGAACCGGTTCCTGACCCTATTTTCCAGGTGGGCCGGACCGGGAACCGGGTAAACCTAGTCCGGTTGCACACCCCTATTAGAAAGTCCAAGGGACGCGTGAAGTGCTTTAAGTATCACGATGACAGGCACATCAAGAGAGATTGTGCAAAGCATAGGAATAAATAGATTGAAATCATGCTATAAAAAGTCCAAGGGATGCGTGAAGTGCTTTGAGTATCATGAGGAGGGGCACATCAAGAGAGATTGTGCAAAGCAGAGGAATAAAGGTGATAGGAAGAATGTCACAAGCAGTGTGGCGAATGTTGCCGAGGGAAGCACTAGTGATGCAAGAGCTATTTTATGTGTGACTACTATTTCGTCAAGAGACGAATGGGTGCTCTTATCATATGACGCCTCATAAGAACTGACTTACTATTTACTAGATTGCAAATGGTGGTAGCGTTCTTTTAGGGAATAATGTAGCCTACAAGGATGTGGAGATAAGGACAATTCGAATTTGGATGCACGATAGGGTAGAGCACACATTGACAAATGTGAGGCGTGTACTAGAGATCAAGAAGAATCATATTTCTCTAGGGACACTTGACGACATCAGGCGTAGGTACACTACTGAAGGTGGAGTACTGAAGATCTCTTAAAGTGCCATAATAGTGGTAAAGGAGAAGAAAGTGAATATTCTCTATCATCTATTGGGAGAGACCGTGACCGGAATCGCTGTAGTTTTATCAGATGAGTCAGATTCTAACTTAACTCAATTATGAAATATGCGTTTAGGGCACATGAGTGAGGAAGGTATGACGATACTTAGTGAAAGAAGGTTGTTGAAGGGTTAGAAGATAGGGAAGTTGGACTTATATGAGCATTGTATCTTGGGGAAGCAATGCCGAGTTAAGTTTACAACAGTTGTTCATTCGACCAAGCGACCAATTGAATATATTCATTCAAACTTGAGAATTTATCGCTAGTACTAACCAGAAAAATTAAACTTGAGAACTTCATAACTTGCATGGCTTTTCCCCATTTCTTCCACGAAAATGCGAGGAGAAAAGGCATCTTTGAGCACTTGTTAGTAGTCAAGCCAAAAGAACAAACTAGTGTTTGACTATTTCATCAGATTTTCGCGGTTTGAGTTTTTGGTGTGATCTTTCAACCGTCCACCGTTGATTCTCTCTCTTTAGGAACTGATCTTAATCTGTGACAGTTCATATGGAAAAAAACCTGCATTGTTTGCATTTTACTTTGCTGATAAGAGCGAAAGAATTTTCACTTTGGAAGTCAATGTATACAAAAGATTGTCAATGCATACAAAAGATTTGCTCTATCATTGGGTTTTTGCCGCCTGATCTTTTGTTCGACTGGAATTGTTTCGGCCTTCATCTGGAGACGCTGAGATGGGATTAAGATCAAGAGTACAATTGCTTGTGCATGCAAATGCAGCTTTGATTCAAGGAGATAATCCAAGAATTTGCTGATCAACTAATACAACATTTGAGGGAGAAAAGGAAAAAGGAAACTAATACGGCAGCATCATTTGACCAATCTTTTCGTTAAAGCTCTGATTTCGACTCTTCGCCTTCATCTTCCATCAGACATGCTTTCTTTAACCTTCTCCGCTGTCTTGCGCACGGCTTGTCCCACAACTTCGGCTGTGGATTTCGCAGTCTCCTCCACCGTCACTTTGCTAGTCCCAAAGCTCTTCTTGACCGCGTGTTCCACCTTTGAGCCCGCGTTGTTCTGGTTGTCGACAATCGCATCGTCCCTGCTTCTAAAACTGTTTCCACAATTTTCAAGCTTTGCTTACGATACTAAAGCTTCCAGTCGCGAATGAGAACGATGGTATCTATCATTAGCCATAGTCTGCGATCACTTACTCTAAATCTGGAGGGAAGAAGTGGAGCTGCACGTTGTTCATTATGATCTTGATCTTGATCCACGAGATCTTATGGGATTCTTTGAGGCGAGAAACCGTGCCCATGACAATCTTTGCAATGGATGGCTTCTCCTCCTTGGTTTTAGCATGCTTTTGGCCTCCATCTCCTATATCGGTGGAGAGAGCTCGAGTGTGGAGTGAGACCAAAACCCAGAAAATGAACAATTTGGCGATTCGCCTAAGCCTTTTCATGTCTCTTATTTTTGTTTGGCAAATGAAATCATGATTACAGTTCTACATCAATGTTTCTCTTCTCCATTTATTGGGTTTCTTTTTTTCTCATTTCTCATTATTGTTTGTTGAAGTCATGGTAAGCCTTTTCATGTCTCTGATTTTTGTTTGGCAAATGAAATCATGATTACAGTTCTACATCAATTTTTCTCTTCTTCATTTATTAGGTTTCTTTTTTCTCATTTCTCATTATTGTTTGTTGAAGTCATGGTAAGTGCACACATTCAATTTCAATCCATGCTATTCTCGGGGCATAGGTTATGCTCACGTTTGAACAAGTCCAATATGTGGTCATCTGTCTATTTCTCAATATATGGATTTTATTTCTATAGGAAGAAGAGTTGATAAAGACCTGGCGGCCCACAAAACTACCCAAGTCCAAGTCGGGCCACAAGCACCTATAGCTATAGGACCCGGCCCAATCTGAGTGGTCTCAAGGAAGGCTCGTGCAGCTTGCATATTTATTATGTATTTTTGTCTGCCCCACCCCCCCCCCCCCCCCCAAAAAAAAAAAAAAAAAAAAAAAGAAAGATCTATAAAATGGGTTTCAACAAAAAAAAAAAAAAAAAAAAGAAAAATTACAAAATAGGCCAGATCGGGCCCACCCATGGTTTGCCTACTTATCGTCCATTGTTCGTGTCATGTCGCCAACTCTCTTTTATACATCACCGGACTTCAATTTCTTTTCTGAAAGAGGACATACGCTTTCATTTGCATGCAATGGGGAGGTTGAACTCAGCATGAGGAGAGGATCGCTTGGAATTTAGACCGGAGAGGTGGATTTCGTAGAGAGGACGAATTAGGCATGAGCCGTTGGACAAGTTATTGGCATTCAATGCTGGGCCAAGAACTTGTTGGGGGAAAAGAAGTGGCTTCCAGGTAGATGAAAACAGTCGCAGCCGCTATAATACTTAACTACGAGGTTCATGTGGTGGAAGGTCACCCTATAAGACCTTCTAATTCTATCATACTTCACATGAAACATGGATTGACGGTGAAGCTCACTAAGGGAAAGCCATAAGTGGACACATGACGGGGAACATCATAGCTAGAAATTGCGAATCCGTTTATACTGAACATATACGAGTATATATCAACTACTTACTATCACCCATTCATCTCCTAACAAACTAGTAGTCACATGTATGATGGCCTTGAAATCATTGGTACTCTTCTCAACAACGTCTGCCACACTACTTATGACATTTTGCCCACCACCTTTATTTCTCAGCTTTGGATAGTCTTATATGCCCATTTTCGTGACACTCATAATACTTCATGCAACCCTTAGATTTTTTGTGTTGCGATTTCAATCTACTTTTAGCTTTGTTGCTAGGTCCTTGATGTTGATCTCTAGCTTGCATCATTAATCCACATGCTACATCTTGCGTCGAACCATCATATCGTAATTTTCTCTACCACTCGTTAGGGAGTAGGACGGATTTTACCTCAAGAGAGGTAATTGTAGTGCAGGCATGTAATAGTGAGTCAATAAAGTGCTTCCATGACTTCAGTAGAAACGCTAACAACATCATGCCTTATTTTTCATTGTCCAGGATTTCCTTAACATTCTTCAACTCCATCATGAGTTTGTTAAACTCGTCTAAGTGGGCTTTGATGGATGTACATTTAACATAACAAAATGAAAAAAAAAAAAAAAAATCTCTTTAGCATCTATAATCAATTGTTCAAACTTTTTCATTGTATAAAAAACGTGAAGTTTTGCCCACAATGTTGAGGCATCCTTCTCCTTGGCCACCTCTATTAACACCTCATTCGATAGTTTAACAAAATTATACTCATTGACATCTTCATTAGCTCATCCTTTTCAACATCTTTCATTTGTTTCAAGCACTTCATCCTTGCTCACTAATGCCTTGGCAAACCTTAAGTTATTAACAGTGTCTCCATCTTGATGCTCCACAATTCAAAGTTGTTCATTTTGTTAAATTTCTTGACTTCAAATTTCTTTTCGGACATAATTATAAAGTCTTAGCTCTAATACCAATTATTATAAATAAATAAAAAAAAAAAAAAAAAAAAAACAGATCTTTGTAAATATATTGGGACACTAAATTTTCAGAGAAAATTAAAATGATGAATGATAAATGACACGGGGGAATTTCATGATTTGGTCCAAATGTTGAAACCTACGTCCACAGGAAGAACAACTGCCAATAATCCGTTAATTAAAAAGAGAATATGCAATTACAATCACTTACACACTCAGATATTTCTCAACCCTAGAATTACCCTCAATGCCCACTGTTTATAGCTCAAATCTTACAACGTACGCCCAAGAAAGAGAGTGTCCCCCCGATTGGACAACTGAAGAAAATAAAAGAGATTAACAGAGCGCTAGACACAAACTCTTCTTATTTTCTTTTGCTTTTTTTCTTCTTCCTGTGGTCATAAGAGCTTCCAACGAGCTCTATATACGTATGCTCAATCACAAGCCCCACCTCTGTATTGATATAATGCTAAAATGGAGCCCCTTCATCAATGTTGTTGCAGAGCGTGTAGATAATTCAACTAAAAGAAGACGAGCTTGTGTGTCCCATTAATAAATGCCCAATTTTGTGAAGTTATCGACCACACGATATTCACTTGAATACCATAACTTCCAAAAAACATTCATTTGAGTGCTATAATTTTGAATTGATCACTAAGTACTATAACTTTTAAAAAATGTTATTCCAAGTGTTGGAAATCTGACATGACATAGCACTTGTGATGAATGTTTTTAAAAAGTCGTGGTCTTCAAGTGATTAATTGAAAAGTTATATAACCTTCAAGTGATCGCAAAAAATAAATAAATAAATAAATAAAGTAATGGCATCAAGTGAGCGTCATTTATAAATTATGACACTCAAGGAATTGAAAAATAATAATGTCACTCAAGTGAGGGGCGTATGAAAGTTATAGCACTTATAGTATCATTTTTCCTTATAGGTTCAAACAAAATCAAAGAGAAAGTTGAACTTTGTCTATTTGGCTGGACTCACTTTGGATCATGTTTAATCAACTGACTCAAACTAAAGATATAATTTTTAATAGGACATGCATTAATTCACAAGTGGACATGAGTAAAAAAGAAATTCACGCCACATTAACCAACCCGTGAATATTTTCTTCTACCGGTCGCTTTAGAAAGGCAAGCCAAAAAAAAGATAAAAAAGAATAAAGCTTACCTGACCGTCTCCCTACAATGACGGATTGACAGTCAAACATAGGCCACAAGCAAATTTTGAGGAAATCGTGGACTTCCTCAAACGGTTTCTTTTTTATTCTATTTTTCTTATTTCTTTTTTGAGAGTTGTATAATTCTTTAATGCAAGCTCAAATTGAGAAACAAATCAAAGTAATAATATTCACACAATAAGAATGACGACCACTACCTGAGGAATCACTCGTCCTTGACAATCGTTGCCTAGGGGTCACACATCCTGGTGACCATCACCTGGGTTGTGTGACCCATGGCACCACACGATGTTGTGTGACGTTAGGCAACATTGCCTAGGTCGCTCGACCTTAGGTGACCGCCGCCTGGGTCATGCAACCTAGGGGCGTCGGTTGAGGTCAAGCGACCTCAAGCGACGCAACTCCGCTACCAGATTTGGCCATTGGCGATTAGCTGGCGACTGAACTCTATTGGATTAATTTTGATTTTAATTTTTTTTTAATAAAATGCCTTTGCAAATGTGAGTTTTACCAAATGGCATTTAAGCCAAAAATATCTTCCAATGCACTTTAGAATTACAATTTGCCAAACACGATAGTATTTTGGAAAATCTCTTTTGCCCAAAAGTATTTGCATTTTCTCAAAAGTCATTTCCTCAAAGCCGAACCAAACAGAGCCTACGTAGGACCTGTTTGGTACAACTTTGGCGAAATGACTTTAAGAAAATGCAAATACCTTTGGGTAAAGGAATTTTCCAAAATGCTATCGTGTATGGTAAATTGTAATATTAAAGTGCATTGAAAAATAACTTTGACCTAAATACCGTTTGATAAAACTTACATTTGCAAAGGGTTTTTATTAAAAAAAATTAAAAAGAATTAAAATTAATCCGACAGAACTTAGCTGCTGACCAATCGCATTTGGCCACTAGCTGCAAGGCAGCCTTGCCTGAGGTCACGGGACCTTAGGCGATGCCCTAAGTCGAATGACCCAAGTGGCGGTCACTTAAGGTAAAGTGACCCAAGTGGCTACCTGAGGTCGTGCGACCCAGGCGGCGATTGCCATTCTTATTGTGTGAATATTATTTCTTTGATTTGTTTCTCAATTTGAGCTTGCAATAAAGCTTGAGGAAGTCCATGGTTTCCTAAAAAATTGTTGTGGCCCGTATTTGACTGTCACTCCGTCATTTTACAAAGGATTGTCAGCTAAGTTTTATTCCCTTTTTTTTGGCTTGCCTTTCTAATGCTATCGACAGAAGGAAATATTCAACAGTTGGCTAATGTGGCG
Source organism: Eucalyptus cladocalyx (assembly GCA_017140615.1). Classification (NCBI taxonomy): domain Eukaryota; kingdom Viridiplantae; phylum Streptophyta; class Magnoliopsida; order Myrtales; family Myrtaceae; genus Eucalyptus; species Eucalyptus cladocalyx. The sequence goes on along the minus strand of CM029523.1, from coordinate 72,167,936 downwards.
TGAATTTCTCTTTTACTCACGTCCACTTATAAATTAACGCATGTTCGGTTAAAAATTGTATCTCGAGTTTGAGTTTGTTGATTAAACATGATCCAAAGTGAGTTCAACCAAATAAATGAAGTTCAATTGCCTCTTTGATTTGGTTTGAACCTACAAGGGAAAAGTATACTATAAGTGTCTTAACTTTCATTTGCCACTCACTAAAGTGCCATAATTGTATTTTTTTTTCTTTATTCCTCGAGTGTCATAACTTATGTACAATGCTCACTTGATGCCATTACTTTTTTTTCCAATCACTTGAAGGTTATATAACTTTTCAATTAATAACTTGAAGGCTGCGATTTTTTAAAAGCATTCTCTACAAGTGCTATATCATGTCAAATTTCCAACACTTGGATGCACATATTTTAAAAGTCACAATGCTTAGTGATCAATTCAAAATTATAGCACTCAAATGAATGTTTTTTTTAGATGTTATGGTAATTAAGTGATAAAAAAAAAGTTATGGTATTCAAGTGAACATTGTGTCGTGAACTTCACAAAATTTGGCATTAATTAGTGGGGGACACACATTGAAGTATCTTCACGCTGTGCAACAACATTTAATCAAGGGCCTCCTTTTTGTTGAAATATCTTCACGCTCTGCAACAACATTTAATCAAGGGCCCTTGATTAAATGTTGTTGCAAAGTGTGAAAATATTTCAACAAAAAGAAGACAAGCTTGTGTGTCCCACTAATTAATGCCAAATTTTGTGAAGTTCTTGATGACACGATGTTCATTTGAATACCATAATTTTTTTCACCACTTAACTACCACAACCTCTAAAAACATTCATTTGAGTGTTGTAATTTTGAATTGACCACTAAGTACTATAACTTTTAAAAAGTGTTCATCCAAGTATTTGAAATCTGACATGATATATCACTTGTGGGAACGTTTTTAAAAAATCGTGGTCTTCAAGTGATTAATTGAAAAGTTATATAACCTTCAAGTGATTACAAAAAAAAAAAAAGGTAATGGCATTAAGTGAATGCCGTACATAAGTTGTGCTACTCAAGGAATCGAAAAAAAAATTATGGCACTCAAGTGAGAGGCACATGTATGAAAGTTATGGCACTTGTGATATCTTTTTCCCTTACAGGTTCAAACAAATTCAAAGTGGCAGTTGAATTTTGTTTATTTGGTCTGACTCACTTTGGATAGTGTTAAATCAACGGACTCAAACTCGAGATACAATTTTTAACAGGACATGCATTAATTGATAAGTGAACATGAGTAAAAAAAACAAATTCATGCCACATTAGCTAACCAGTGAATATTTTCATATGTTGGTAGCATTAGAATGGCAAGCCAAAAGTTAAAAAGAATAAAGCTTAGCTGACTATCCTCCGTAAAATGACGAAGTGACAGTTAAATATGGGCCATGAGAAATTTTTTAGGAAACCATGAACTTCCTCAAATGGTTTCATTTTTACTCTATTTTTCTTTTTTCTTTTTTGGGATTTGTATAATTCTTTATTGCAAGTTCAAACTTAGAAACAATTCAAAGTAACAATATTCACACAATAAAAATGACGACCGCCACTTGAGGGGTTGCTTGTCCTCGCTAACGGTCGCCTCGAGGTCACACGACCTCAAGCGGCACCACCTAGGTCACTTAACCTCAGACGATTGTCACTTGGTGGCACTTGAGGTTGCAAGACCTCAGGCGAGGCTGCCTAGCAGCTAGATTTGGCCACCAGCGGTTGGCTGGCAGTTGAACTCTGCCGGATTAATTTTGATTCTTTTTTAAACAAGAATTAATAAAAGCCATTTGCAAATGTAAGTTTTACCAAACGATATTTAAATCAAAGCTATTTTCCAATACACTTTAGAATTACAATTTGCCATACACGATAGCATTTCCAAAAATCCTTTTGGCCTAAAGGTATTTGCATTTTCTCAAAATCATTTCCCCAAAGCCAAACCAAATAGGCCTATATATACTCAATCACAAGCCCCTCCTTTGTACTGATATAATGCTAAAATGGATGCTCTTCATTAAATGTTGTTGCAGAGTCTGAAGATATTTCAACAAAAAGAAGACAAATTTGTGTATCCCATTAATTAATGCCCAATTTTGTGAAGTTCTCGACGACACAATGTTCTTTTAAATACCATAACTTTTTTTTCGACCACTTAGCTACCATTACTTCTAAAAGACATTCATTTGAGTGCTATAATTTTGAATAGATCACTAAGTACTATAACTTTAAAAAAAATGTTCATCCAAGTGTCGGAAATCTAATATGACATAGCACTTGCGGAGAACGTTTTTAAAAGTTGTGGCGTTCAAGTGATTAATTGAAAAGTCATATAAACTTCATGTGATCACCAAAAAAAAAAAAGTAAAGGCTTCAAGTGAGCGCCGTACATAAGTTATGACACTCAAGGAATCAAAAAAATAAAATTATGGCACTCAAGTGTGCGGTGTATGAAAGTTATGACACTTGTAGTATTATTTTCCCTTGCAAGTTCAAAAAAAAATCAAAGAAACAGTTCAATTTTGTTTATTTGGTTGACTCACTTTGGATCGTGTTTAATCAACAGACTCAAACTCGAGATACAATTTTTGACAGGACATGCATTAATTGATAAGTGGACACGAATAAAATAAAAATAAAAATTTCATGCCACATTAGCCAACTGGTGAATATTTTCTTCTGTTAGTAGCATTAGAAAGGCAAGCCAAAAAAGAAGAAGAAAAGAATAAAGCTTAGCTAATCGTCCTCTGTGAAATGACGGAGTGACTATCAAATATGGGCCACAAGAAATTTTTGAGGAAACCATGGACTTCCTCAAACGGTTTCATTTTTACTCTATTTTTCTTTCTTGAGATTTGTATAATTTTTTATTGCAAGCTCAAATTGAGGAATAAAATCAAAGTAATAATATTCACGCAATAAGAAACAAATCCTACAATACTATTCAAATGATAAGAAATATATGAAGAACTCGGTTGCAACTTTTAAAATAGAGGACCGTCCAATAAAAAATAGTGGATATTGTTCTCGGGCCAAAGAAAAGTTTATGTAGATATTGTTCCCAAATAAAAAAGCTTGATAATTCAAAAAAATAGGAATGTAATTATCTTTCTTTTTTTTGGGCCGAATGTGTAATTATCTTTTGTGCTTTGAACTTTCAATTATTGTAGGATTTTGTAATTGAATAAGTCATAACTATGGAGAAAGGTTCGTTAATTTCTACTTTTCTTATTGGCAGAAAGTAAGAGGTATTCATAATTGTCGAATTTTAGTTTGCATCTATAAATTTTAGACATATAATTCTTAATTTTTTCATCTAATCTTGTTCGGATGGATGGAGTTCGTATTGACAGCAACTTCGCTAATGAAAATAATAGTGATGATGAAGATGAGATGAACAATTTTAATTGAAGATGCTATCCATGAAAGCGTCACCATACCAAAGAACGTGAAAATCGCATCTTGCATAGGTATGGAATTTAATTCTTCTATTGAGGCTTATGCATTTTATAACTGATGGATTTATGAGATGGGCTTAAGGCCCATCCGCCCAAGTTGGGCCCAAAAAGCCCGGCCCACAGGATTATGGCTCATGGACGAAGGGGTATGTTTGTATTTTAGAGGGTACATATATAAAGGAGGAGAGAGAGAGGGAGTACGCACCTTTTGGCATAAACGCACATACGTTTCCTCTCCCTCTCTCTCCCTCCAAAAAAGTAAGACAAACGCTTAAGGCGTCCCGTCTCCCCTTCAAGGCGAATTGACATCATCGAATCAGAATTTCCTCCTCGATCTTCAGCGTTGGTGTTTAATCTGTGGCTAACAAGGTACGCTCGAATCCGTGGTGTGCTTTACGATCGGTGATGCGTGTTTTCCCGGGCTTCGTCTTCCGCATTGATTTAGGGGTTCGATTCGGTGTCGAATCCGGTTTTCGGGGATCAGTCATTCCCTACATTGGTATCAGAGCCTAGTTCACGTTTTTCCCGATCAATTCTGATGTTTTTGATTGATTTTTCGAGAAATTACTTCGGTCGTACGGAACCGGGCGAAAATCTCGACACCCGAGCGCTTTTCGGCCTTTTTTCTGAGTTTTCGTAAGTCGAAATCAAATTCTGAAGGCACTGGGAGAAGCGCGACATCGAGACGAGTCCGGCGATGTGTCGACCGCCACCGTGCGCCGCCGCATGCGCCCACACGCGCGGCCGGAAGGTGCTGCGCGTGGGCACGACGCGCCTGGAAGCGCTGGCTTCGCCAGCACGTGCGCGCCGGCGGCCGGCAAACCGGCACGCGCCGGTCCACGGACCGACGCGTGCTGACGTCATCCAACGGTCGGTAACCGTACGGATGACATCATCGCCGACGACGGTTGGCCGGCCGATCACCGGCCGGCGACGACCCGACCCGACGGCGACCGACCCGACCGATCGACTGGCGCGTGCCGCGCACGTGCGGCTGACGTCTGCGTGACGTCAGCACGCTCACGCCCGAGGTTCGTCCGACCCGCGCGCCCGTTGACCGTTGACCGACCGTTGACCATTGACCGAAGACCGTTGACCGTTGACTTTGACCGTTGACCGTTGACCCGGAAAAAAAAAAAAAAAAAGGAATTTGTTTTCTTTTTCAGTCATACTTATGTGGGTTATAAGTAATCCATTTTTAATTCTGCATTTGTTGCATGAATTTTGGAAAATTATGTATTTTCTCTTATATTAGTTATGGATTATAAGTGATCCATTTTTAATTCCCGCATTTGTTGCGGGGAACTATGATGCGTTATGCAAGGATACCCGCAATCCCGAGAACGGACGAGGAAATGCAAGACTTAAGAGGCTGATGACAGAGTTAGCTGATTATCGGTGGCATGACGGTGATTTAGTATCACATGTGGTCAGGGTCAATCAGATGATACAAGAAATCATCTGGAATGGTTATCTAGTGCCGGCTTTGATGAACACTCTTCCACCTGAATGGCAAGCAGTGTTGGATCGGCTATGGGAGGTCAACGTGGTCCCGGGTTATAGGAGGCTGGTGGAAGCTTTTGTAAGAGAGCACTATAGGATTGAGTTGGCCAAAACTTCAACCCTTAGACAGAGCGCCACATGGCGCCGAGTGAATGTACCTTGGAGGCGACATGAAAGCTCTCCAAAAGTTTTTCCATGGTTGGCAAATGTGCCTTCATTTTTCTCAGATGTTTTGACTGATAGATTAGTAGGGACATTCCCTATTTATTTCTTTGATTAATTATGTAATGTTTACTACCTGATTGTTGTGTATGTAGCAATCGATATATTAGTTGTATCATGTGAAAGCATTGTTATTTTATTGGATGTTAGGATTTTATTTGCTTTATGCTATTGCTGGTTGCTGTGGGTAATTAGCTGTGGGTAGTAATAGAAGTTTTTTTGTAACTTCATAGAATTGAATTTGCATAAGATAATTATATTAATAATAATTTTGAGTTAGGATTTTTGGAGGATGATTGGAAACATAGTGACATTTTGATTCTCAAGCCTTACTTGAAATTATTTATTAATATGATGGGTCTATGCAAATAGGGATGCATAAATGATAGGCATTAATTATTCGTGCATGTATGTCGATGTGTTCGAACGATGGTTCAACTAAGAATATAATTGCTGATATGAACGGCAACAATTATGAAATATTGAATATGAAGATTCAATATGTGCTGAAAAAGCAAGAAGCACTAGAAGCTCTTGACCATATTATGGAAGATCTTGAGGATGCTGTGCGCCACCTTGAGCTGGTAGAGGACCGCTTGACGGCATGTGAGCCGAAAATATATATTTCTATACTGGTTCTAAGCTCAGAAAGGGCTTTGTGCTCTAAGCGCAAACGTATTGATTCGTTCAATATGTGGGAATGCAAAGGATCAAGTCCTTATTGCAAGAAATCAAGAATTAACCAACAAGAGAGAGGAAAGCGTCATCAAGTGAAGAAAATGTCAAGGGTGTGATGTTACAATTGTGACAAGAGATGTCACTATGCTCGCGACTATCGTGAGCCAAAGAAGCTATACACCTCTTGTACATTTGAGAACTTTGCTTATGTGTCAAGTTCTGCATTATAGGCTGAATCCAATCCTTTGTGGAATATAGATTCATGAGCGACAGATCATGTAGCAAAGGATAGAGGATCTTTCGTGGAATTCCGACGATACCAACTGGAACTAAGTGGATCTATATTGAAAATAACTCCAGAGCTGAAGTTAAAGGGATTGGCACCTGCCAATTGAACATGCATGGTGGACACATCTTGATGTTCTATATGCTCTGGAGATTCGTTGAAATTTAGAATCTGTCTTAGTGTTGGTTAAGCTTGGTTTTGGTATGAACTTCCATAATAAAGGTGTAGATTTGTGTTTAGATACAAACTATTATGGTTGTGGTCACTTACTGAATGGTTTTATTGTACTAAATGTTGACTGTGATAATGTCAATATGTTATTCCCTTGTTTCACGTCTTCTACCTTATATGATAATGATGTGAATATGGTGGTATGCTAGACTTGGTCATATGGGCCAACAACATATGAATAGACTAGCCAAAGAGGGCTTGTTGGGCAATATTGAAAAAGTCGATTTGTCCATAAGTAAGCATTGCCTAGTAGGGAAAATGACAAGGAAACCATTTGGAAAAAGTAAAAGAGCTGAATTTCCTCTGCATTTAATCCATTTGGGCATCTGTGGTTCAATGAATGTGAGCGGAAGGCAATGGGCTATTTGTTTCATCACTTTTATAGATGATTCTACTTGATTCGGATATGTCTATTTGATTTCTCATGAATCTAAAGCATAAGTTGTTTCAGAAGGTTTATGAACCTGGCAGAAAATCAATTAGACAAGAAAATAAAGGTATTTAGATCCGATCGAGATTAAGAATATTTATCTGATAAGTTCAGAAAATTATGTGATGAAAAAGGAATAGAAAGATAGTTGTCTATTCCATATACTCCTCAACAAAATGGTGTTGCGGAGAGAAGAAACAGAACCCTACTGGAATGGTTAGGTCCATGATGGCACATGCTAACTTACCTATCACTTTTTGGAGTGATGTGTTGTTAACTGATGCCTATATACTTAACCGGGTGCCTTCCAAATCAGTTATTTCCACTTCATATGAGTTATGGACAATTAGAAAACCAGACTTAAGTTTTCTTAAGCCATGGGGTTGTGCTGCCTATACTCATGAGTCCTCTCACAAGTTTGGGAAATTAGGTCCCGAAGGAAAGAAGAGTATTTTAATGAGATACTCAGAACACTCAAAAGAGTATGTGTTCATAGGTGAGCAGGAAAGTGGGAGTATAACTGAATTTGAATCACGGGATGTCACATCCTTAGTGGATGAATTTTCTAAGAGGGGCGAAATAAGGGAAAATAACTCCCTATTTGAAACCTTGGATCAAGATAATGATATCAGTGGAGTTCATCCAAGTGGGAGTAATATGAGATGTAATGAATTGAATTCAACTCATTCTCAATTGCAACCACCTGATGTGACGACATCATCATTACCTAATCCAAGTGGGAGCATGATGGGGAATGATGTGCTAAGTGTACAATCTCCCATACGGTGAACAAGTCGCCAAAGTATTCCCCGTCGATGTTTTGACATTGAAAGGGAAAGTTTTATGGTTGCTCCACAAGATAAGGATGAGCCAAGAAATATGAATGATGCTCTAAATTGCCATAATAAGGAAAAATGGATTCATGCAATGAAAGAGGAAATGGAGTCAATAAAATCAAACCAAAGTCTGGGAACTGGTTGATCTTCCAAAAGGGACGCAGAGCTATTGGGAACAAATGGGTTCTCAAAATAAAGCGAAAGGCTGATGGCTCAATAGAAAGGCATAAGGCTCGCCTTGTGGTGAAAGGGTATAATCAACAGGAAGAAATTGATTATGAAAATACATTTTCTCCTGTAGTGAGATTTACCTTGATTCGCATTATTCTGGCAATAGTGACTAGTATGGATCTTGAGTTACATCAAATGGATGTAAAGACTGCTTTCCTCAATGAAGAATTAGAGGAAGGAACATATATGGAACAACATGCTGGTTTCATAGTGAAAGGCCAAGAAGAAAAGGTATGTCGACTTTGGGGGTCGATATATGGCCTTAAGCAGTCGTCAAGACAATGGTATATGTGTTTTCGTAATGACATAATGTCATATGAGTTTACAATGATTGATGAGGATCATTGTGTATATATCAAAAGATCCAATGATCAATTTGTGATCATATCATTATATGTTGATGATATACTGATTGCCGGAAGCAATATGGAGTTAATTAATACTGTCAAGAGATGGTTGTCTTCCAACTTGAGTTGAAGGATATGTGATTGTAAATCCATAGACACTCATATTGCAAAAAGGTGAAAGATTGAGCCATAGTCCGTGTCCAAAGACTCCACAAGAGAAGGAACAGATGAAACATGTTCCTTATGCTAGTGCTGTTGGGAGTTTGATGTATGCTATGATGTTTACAACACCCGACATATGCTTTGCAGTTGGAATGGTGAGTAGTTACCAATCCAATCCAGGTCAAGCACATTGGAAAGCCGTTAAGAGAATACTAAGGTATCTAAAGGGGACTGGTGATTATACGTTGAGTTATTAAGGAAATGATCTGTAACTCAAAGGCTATTGTGATACTGATTGGGGAGGAGATTTAAATGAAAGGAAATCTACCTCTGGGTTTGTTTTCTTACCGAATAATAGCACCATATGTTGGAGCAGTAAGAAACATAAGTGTATAGCCTTGTCCACGATGTAAGTTGAGTTCGTGGCATTATCAGCAGCAGTATAAGAAAGTGTTTGGCTTAAGAGATTTTTTGGATTATTTAGGTGTTATTGGAAGTGCTGCAAATTCATTGTTGATTAACTGTGATAGCCAAGGAGCAAAAGTGTACACCAAAGATCCAAAATATCATGGCAAGACCGAACATATAGATACCAAGTATAATCTTGTCAAGGATATGGTTGCACGAAAAGATGTGAACTTAGAGTACATACTACGCATGGAATGGTAGCAGATCCTATGACAAAGCCAATACCTGGAGATGTGTTTTGTGGTCATATGAAATCTCTAGGATTGCGTAGAGACTGATGTACTGAATATTGTATTTTCCCTAAGTGTTCACAATTTGATGAATTTGTGTTTTCATCATTAATGCCTATGAATCTTTGTTTAATCCTTATGCATCTTAATGTTTAGTGCATTACTTTAAGTTGAGAAGTATGTCGGATAGATATAAGATTAGCCCACTCACACGAGTAATCGCCTCTATTTACTGTGTGATAAATAGAGATGAGACAGTATTTAAGCTTATTATCTAGGTGATAATCGAGAGCTCAAGCTCAAAATACGCATGTCGCCTTAACTAAGTGTTAAGATGAGGACATAATACTTGTGATGTCCGAAAGTAAAATACCCCACACATTTTACTTTATCTGTCTATGATGCCAAATGTGAGTTCTGATGAATTTTATAAATGAGTAGATATGTGAACTCAAGTTAGATATTGGGTATGTCTGAACTATCATCTGTACGGTATTGAAAAGTGTAAACATACGCTCCATGGGAAAGGAGTTAATACCGTAATACGTATTTCATACTACGTATGCATGAGACGACCAATAAGAGTGGCAAAAGTTTGATCTCAACTTTTATGACGTGTGAGACTCTTGAGGAAAAGAGTTCCTCAATTTCTTAGTCCCCTCATGACTCTTACTTATTCTCAAGATTTCTATTTAGTGTTTGCTCTCTTAGGATGTTGCCAATGGTCATGAGTGATTCGATCTAATGGGGCATTTCTAGAAAAGCAAGCTGGACTGAAATTGAGAGTTTGAAGGAAAGAGGAAGATCGATTTTTGGAGAATCACATTGTAGTTTTGTATTCACCGGTTAACCAATTATGACTGTCTTTGTGATAATCATAATTGTGAATACAATATATATATCATTGTTTAAAAGAGATCAAGAGAGATATAAAATGTGATCGATCGATCTAGGGTACTGCATACTGAATCTACTCAAGATATGATGCCCATTATGAGCTGCTATATATTCCTAACAGATGTATGGCAACGAGCTTTCAAAAGTATGCTGGTCGCACGGATTATTCACCGGTATGAATGTTGAAGAGAGGAAAAGAGAATTCTGTTTGGCCCACCATGTTAAATGAGAGTCTATGATGGATTTTTCTCTGATGGGGATGAGTAGGGCATGTCCGCCCATGTTGGTTTTGGACCACCATGTACGAGTGGGAGATGATGGATTTATGAGATGGGCTTAAGGCCCATCCGCCCAAGTTGGGCCCAAAAAGCCCGGCCCACAGGATTATGGCTCATGGACGAAGGGGTATGTTTGTATTTTAGAGGGTACATATATAAAGGAGGAGAGAGAGAGGGAGTACGCACCTTTTGGCATAAACGCACGTACGTTTCCTCTCCCTCTCTCTCCCTCCAAAAAAGTAAGACAAACGCTTAAGGCGTCCCGTCTCCCCTTCAAGGCGAATTGACATCATCTAATCAAAATTTCCTCCTCGATCTTCAGCGTTGGTGTTTAATCTGTGGCTAACAAGGTACGCTCGAATCCGTGGTGTGCTTTACAATTGGTAATGCGTGTTTTCCCGGGCTTCGTCTTCCGCATTAATTTAGGGGTTCGATTCGGTGTCGAATCCGGTTTTCGGGGATCAGTCATTCCCTACAATAACAATTGTGCTAAATAAGTGGGATTTGGTATTAGAGTGTTAAACTCTTGTAAAAGGAAAGGCAAGAAGGAAAAGTGTGGTGTGGTATTTTGTTACGGTTGTCAATGGTACAAGTTCAAAAATGAGTCGGTTAAGTCAAGACCGAGAAAAAGCTGTGGTTGTCAGCCTCAGAAGTGGAAAATAACAAAAGTTGTTAAAGAAGGAGGACGTGAGAATTTAAATTTTGAAAAAAAAGAAAAAAAGATGTTAGAAATCATGTTGCAAAGTACAAAAGGTTTAAATTGCAAAAGGAGATAGGCAAGTACTTTTCAATTATTTTCCAATCATTTAGTTGAAAATTTCCAATTTTTATTATGTGCTTGATTTGGATGACGAGCAAAAACTCTATGATATCTTTTGATGGAGGCACGATCAAGAGATGTGTATAAATATTTTAGAGATGTAGTTACATTTGATACCACTTATTTGAAAGCAATTTCGAGACATAAAAAATAGAGTGAAAAATAAAACCGATTGCCTCAAAAACTTTTTGCAATCCACTTTTGACCGTCACTTTGGCATTTTACGGGGGACGAGTGATCATTTAAGCGGGACCCAACAAGCCAGATCTTCGCAAATAAATTGAGATTGAAATTGTCAGAGAAAGCTAAAACAATGGATAATAAATGACACGAGGGATTTATGTGATCTGCTCATAGCGTTGGAACCTATATCCATGGAAAAAACTGACCATCGATAGTCAACTAATAAATGGGAGAATACATAATTATAATCTATTGCACGCTCTAGAATTACCTAACCCTGAGTGGAATTACACCCATTACCCACGTGTCCACGTCAGAAATATCACAATAGATACCATAGAGAGAGTAACCCAAATGAGGAAAATGAAAGAGACTAGTAACCGGAAACAAACTCTCTCTTCTTTCGTTTTTTTTTCCTGTGGTCGTAAGCCCGTCCTCTACTATGACATAATTAATGACCAATCCTGTTAAGTTCTCCATATATACGAGCAGGACGAGTGAATCAATATAAGTCTCCAGCACACCTAAATCTTAAGGTCGTGAGAAGCTTCAATGGCATTGATAGGTTTCTTGGAGATATTCTTGGCCGCGATCTGCTTCCCCTTCCTTCGTCTCCTCGGCAAGAGCCATGACGGGCTCCCCAAGAACTGGCCGCTCGTGGGGATGCTCCCGGCGCTCTTCGTCAACCTGAGCCGAATCCACGACTGGGTCGCCAGCTCTCTTGAGCGGAGCCGCGGCAACTTCCTCCTCCGGTTCCACTGGTTTTCTGGCATGGACATGCTGGTCACCGCCGATCCTGCCAACGTCCACTACATCATGAGCACCAACTTTGAGAACTTCCCGAAAGGGCCCGAGTTCAAGAGGGTGTTCCACGTTTTTGGTGACGGGATCCTCACCTCCGACTCAGATATGTGGAGGATGCAGAGAAGGCTCGCTCAGGTGTTTATGAACGACCAACGGTTCTATCGGTTCTTGGCGAAGACGACCAGGGACAAGGTGGGGAATGGCCTGCTCAGGGTGCTGGACGAATTGTCTCAGAGAGGTGTCGCGGTGGATTTGCAGGATTTGTTCCAGAGATTCACCTTCGACGCTGCTTGCAGATTCGTCACAGGGTTCGACCCCGGCAGTTTCTCCATCGAATTCCCAGAAGTCCCATTTTCCAAGGCATTGGTTGATGCCGAGGAGGTAATTTTCTATCGCCATTTGTACCCTGTGTGGTTCGGGACTCTGCAGAGGTGGTTGGGGTTGGGAATGGAGGAGAAACTGAAAAGAGCTTGGGAAGTAATGGACCAAATTATAGGGAGTTACATAGGGATGAAGAGAGTTGAACTCAGAGAAGGAACCAGCAAAGTGAAGGGAGATGAGAATGGTGCCGATTTATTGACATTGTATTTGGTGGAAAATGAGACCTTCGGTGTTTTAGAATGCAACGACGCGTTCCTTAGGGACACAATTTTGAATTTCATGCTCGCTGGGAGTAGTACTACTAGATTAGCGCTCACGTGGTTTTTCTGGGCTCTATCCACAAACCCGTCTGTTGAAATGAAAATCAGAGAGGAGATCAAGTCTGTAATCCCAGAGGAGGAACAAAATCTTAGGGTCTTTAAGATGGATGAACATATGCACAAGATGGTTTACTTACATGGCGCACTGTGCGAATCATTGAGGTTGTATCCTCCAGTTCCATTCGAATACAAGTGCCCTGTAAAGCCCGACGTCCTTCCAAGTGGACACAAAGTCAATCCCGGCACGAGAATACTCATCCATTTGTATGCAATGGGGAGGATGAAATCAATATGGGGAGAGGATTGCTTTGAATTTAGACCAGAGAGGTGGATTTCGGAGAGAGGAGGAGTTAGGCATGAGCCGTCGTACAAGTTCATGGCATTTAATGCGGGACCGAGAACTTGTTTGGGAAAACAAGTGGCTTTCACTCAGATGAAAATGATCGCAGCCGTTGTAATACATAACTACGAAGTTCATGTTATGGAAGGTCACCCTGTGAGACCTTCTAATTCTATCATACTTCACATGAAACATGGATTGAAGGTGAAGCTCGCTAGGCGAAGGCTCTAAACAGACAAATGACGGGGAACATTACCTAGAAACTTTAAATCTATGTATACCGAACATCTGCGTGTATGTGCCTTCTGGTTGTTTGAAACTTTAAATATCTACGTTAACCGAACGTATGTGTGTGTGTGTCTTCTGCTTTTTTTAATGTTTCCTATCGTATCCTGTTGTTTACAATAAAACAAAAGTTACAGCTTTAGCAAGTCATGCAGCATACATGAGCCTTTGTTTCATTCTTTGCCTGAGAAATTCGTGATCAAAATCAATCACCCTAGAGATGAAACATGAAACTGTAATATATGCTTATATATGCCCCTGGCACACTTTGATGTCTCCACGCAAATCTTATAGCAGGATCAGTCAAAAATAAGCATTCAAAGATAATTGTGCGCCCAAACATGAGCAAAGGAGTTTCCTTTTCAGAGAGCTTTTTTGCACGTTGTAGTTATATGAAGTGTATTTAATGTACATATCTCAATTCATCTCCTTCTAAGAATTTCTAAGGTACCCACCACAATCTTCTCTTCAGCCAAATATTTCTATTCATTTTTATGGTACCACTATTTAGACCTCTATATTAGAGAGAACCCAGAACTTACCCAGACAGTATTTAAATGATTACTGTTAAAAAATTAATTCATTTAATCTAGACACCTAGAATTTGCTCCATGAGAAAAGGGGCCACACTATGGCACGACTATGTAATGAGATATATAATCAAGCTTGCTTCAATGATTTCTCGCATTATACTAACATAGCTGCCTCAGCAACAATCCAGTCCTCACTTATGAACTCTTCATTTTTGAGTCATAACTGTTGGAAAATAATTAGCGAAAACGACAAGATCTTGCAACTTATGTCAATGCAAAATCACAAGAGAAATAAACGAAAAATAATGACACCAAAAAATTTACGTGGTTTGGACCAAGTATCGGTACCTACGTCCACGGGGAGAGCCGGCGGCAAATAATCCACTATAATCCAAAAATCAGAATTTACAACCGCTCACATGCTCAAGTGTTTCTGACATCTAGAATTAGTCACAAACCGAAAGTGTTTACAAATAAATAATGTAAACTTACAGCACAAAAAATAACTGTGTTCAAGCCCAAGCAATACTCTTTTCATATGATCGAAAATCAGGACCATGTAGCGTTCTTGAATTTTTTTTTTCTTTCACATACGGTGAGTTGCTGCTTCTTGTCGGCTTTTGGACTTGCTGGGCGTGCGGCTCTACTTGGCTTCATGGCTTCTCTCAATCAACACTCTTTTTCGACGTGCAGAGGGCTTCTCGCTTTCTTTTCTTTTGGCTAAAAGAAACCCTCACAATTTGATATGTGCCTAAAGTCAAGACTTTAAATTTGGGCCCCACGTAGATAACCTTACTTGGCTCCCGCAAATAAAGAGGAACCTTTGCTCCTTTTTTTTGTTCTATCTTATTTTCTCTTTTGTAAACCTTCATGGAGTCCAACGAATCTCCTTCTATTAACCGAAAACATCCAAGACCCAAAAAGAATTTCGAATTTCTTTTCTTGTGCGTATTGAATATTATCAGAAAATATCTTCACGATCAAATAATAAAAATTTTATCCAAACAAATCGCATTTTACAAACGCTCAAACTCGCGACATAATTTAACAACTCTCTACATTGGCTCGATGTTCAAAGCCAAGTTATAGTGATCATCATCCATACTACTCTCCCAATGCCTCGACAAGCCCTCACTCTCCACAAATGCCAATAGAGCTCAAGCAGAGCTTGAACTTCACCAAAGGAACAAACTTAGTCATCATGTCTACCGAGTTATCTACTGTAGTAATCTTTTTAACAATAACATTACCATTAGTTAAGACATCTCGGATGAAGTGGTATTTGATGTTGATATGCTTCATTCGCTCGTGATAAACTGGATTATATACCAAATATATCGCACCTTAGTTATCACAATGTATATTTACACTTTTTTGTTCTAACCCAAAGTCTAAGAGCAAACTTCGCAACCATATCATCTCCTTCACTACAAATGTTAGCGTCATGTACTCTGTCTCAGTCAAAGACAAGGTAACGTGATCTTGTAAGAACATTTTCCAACTAATTGCACCATCTACTAGCGTAAACAATACCCCGCTAAAGATCTGCGATCATCCGAGTCATCGATGTGATCCGAATCCATAAAACCAATGGTCTCATTGCCATTGATGTCCCTTCGATACACTATATCCACGTCTATCGTCTCCTTCAAATATCTTAGGATTTACTTCATAGCTTACCAATGAGCTTTACCAAAACGTTTCATATAACGACTAACCATGCTCACAGCTTGTGAAATATCAGACCTAGTGCACACCATAGCATACATAATACTATCCACGACACTAGAATAAAGAACACGGGACATATGCTCCTCCTCCTCCTCTGTCTGCAGTAATAATTTATCTAAAAGTTTGAAGTGCTTTGCCAAAGATGTACTTACAGATTTTACCGACCGCATATTAAAACGTGCCACGATCTTCTTAATATATTTCTTCTGAAATAGACATAAAACTTCAGCAACCCTGTCACGCAAAATCTCCATACCCAATATTTTCTTTGCGGCACCTAAATTTTTCATCTCAAATTCAGCATTTAACTGCCTCTTCCGCACATCAATATCAGACATATTCTTGGCTGCTATCCGTATATCATCAATATATAAAAGTTGATAAATCAAATAACCATCCTCCAATCTCCTAAAGTAAATGCAGCTATCCAGCTGACTTTTCGAGTAGTCTTGACTAGCCATGAAAGCATTAAAACACTTATACCATTTCCTAGAAGACTATTAGATTTCTTCAACAAACAAACATGATCTTCCTTACCTGAAATAGCAAATCCCTCTAGTTACCTCATATAAATTTGCTCCTCCAACTCACCATGAAAAAATGCAGTTTTCACATCTAGTTACTCTAACTCGAGATCCTGCGAAACAACTAAGATAAGTAAAACACGAATTGAATATGTCTTACCATAGGAGATAACACCTCATTATAGTCAATACTCTCATGTTGTGTATATCCCTTTGTCACAAGTCTCGCCTTATACCTCGCTGCCTCGACACCGGGAATGCCCTTTTTCAGTTTAAAGACCCATTTACTTTCGATAATCTTCTAACTCTTAGGTACTTTAAATAGCTCCCATGTCTGATTTTGATGGAGTAATTCCATCTCTTCACTCATAGCTCCCATGTCTGATTTTGATGGAGTAATTCCATCTCTTCACTCATAGCTCCTAGCTACTGCGACAACTCCGAACTACCCATCGCCTCAGAATAAGATGAAGGCTCATCTGTCTCTACCTCATCACCTACAATCAATCCATAAGCAATATCTGTATAACCATAATGTACTAGTGATTTCATTTGCCCTCTTTGTCTATTTGCGGCTATAGTGTGTTGTGGTTTTGCTAGTTGTTCACTATCATCAACTTCAAAAACTACGGCCCCATCTGCAATCTTAACTTATGTTACCTTCGAGATCTCTAGAGTCTCCACCTGAAGCTCAACCTCACTAATGACACCATAATATGTCTTCTCTGCTGATTGTTTCTCAATACTCATTTGTTGAAGCATTGTAGTCTCATCGAATATTACATCTCTACTAATTTAAAAACTGGGTGATCTAGGACCAATGCACCACAGCCGGTAGCCTTTCACCCCATGTGCATAACCAATAAATGTGCACTTCTTCTCTATCGACTCAAGCTTACCATCACTCGCAGGAAATTCGAATATGTGTAATCCGGAGTAATCAACAGATTTCCCTGACCATACTTCTTTAGAAGTCTTCCACTCGATAGCAGATGATGAAAATCCATTAACCAGGTAACATGCCATGTTCACTATTTCAACCCAAAATTCATTGCCAAGTTCTACATGTGAAAGCATACATCAAGCTCGCTCAAGTAAAGTTTTGTTCTTCCATTCTGCCATGTCATTCTACAGTGGTATCCCAGGTACTTTGTGATGTCTCACAATACATTCTTTCTCACAAAACTCAATAAAATCTTTACCACAGAACTCCATGCCATTATCGGTTCTCAAGCACTTAATTTGTTTATCTGACTGCTTCTCAATCATTGCCTTAAATTTTTTGAACCGATCAAACACATCATATTTGTGCTTCAAAAAGTATACCATACATTTCTCGAATAATCATTAATAAATGTTAGCATATATTAGGCACCTCCTTTTGAAGGAACCAAAGATGGGCCCCAAACATCTGAATGAATATATTCAATTGGTCGTTTGGTCAAATGAACAGCTATAGTAAACTTAACTCGATGCTGCTTCCCAAAGATGCAATGCTCACATAAGTCCAGCTTCCCTATCTTTTAACCCTTTAACAACCCTCTTTCACTCAGCATCATCATACCCGCCTCACTCATATGCCCTAAACACATATACCATAACTGAGTCAAGTTAGAATCTAACTTACCTAATGAAATTGCAGTGGTTCCGGTCACTGTCCCTTCTAGTATATAATAGAGAGTATTCACTTTTTTTTCCATTCATCATTGTCATGGCATCTCGAGAGATCTTGAATACTCCACTTTCAACGATGTACCTACACCCGATGTTGTCGAGTGTCCCTAGAGAAATAAGATTTTTCTTGAGTTTCGATACATGCATCACATCTATCAATGTGCGCACCACCCCCATCATGCATCAGAATCCTAATTGTCCATATCCCCACAACCTTACAGATTGCGTTATTCCCCAAAAGAACCCTACCACCATCTGCAGTCTGGTAAGTATTAAACTAGTTCTTATGAGGCGTCATGTGATAAGAACACCTCGAATCTAGAGCTCATTCATCTCCTAACGAAATAGTAGTCACACATAAAATAACTTTTGCATCACTAATGCTCCCCTCGACAACATTTGCCACACTACTTTTGGCATTCTCCCTATCACTTTTATTTCTTCGCTTTGAACAATCTCTCATGATATGTCCCTCCTCATGACACTCAAAGCACTTCACACGTCCCTTGGACTTTCTATGGCGTGATTTCAATCTGCTTTTACTTTTGCTGCTACTAGGCCCTCGATGTTGTTCTCTACCCCGAATCGTCAATGCTTGCGCTACTCCTTACACTAGACCATCATCTCACAATTTTCTCTGCCACTCCTTCGAGAATAAGGCGGGCTTTACCTCTTCTGAGGTAATTGTAGTACACTCCTATAGCAGTGAATCAGTAAAGTGCTCCCATGACTCTAGTAAAGAGGCTAACAACATCATACCTTGTTCTTCATCATCATGTATCTTATTGACGTTCTTCAGATCCATCATGAGTTTATTAAATTCATCTAGGTGGATTCTAATAGACGTAACTTCAGTATATCTAAATTGAAACATTATCTTCAACATGTATAAGCGATTGTTCAAATCTTTCTTCACATAGAGTGCCTAAAGTTTTGCCCATATTGCTGCGGCATTCTTCTCCTCAACAACCTCTATTAAAATCTCATCCGACAATTAATAGGATTGTGCTCTTTGCTCTTTCCATTAACTCTATCCTCTCAGAGGCTTTCATTATAATCGGCAACTCATCTTCACCATCTAGTTCCTTAGCCAAACCTTGGATTGTCAATAATGCTTGCATCTTGATGCTCCATAAACCAAAGTTGTTCATCTCGTTAAACTTCTCAATTTCAGATTTTCTCTCAGACATAACTGCAATAATGGAATTTCCATATAATAATCAGACAAGCAAAAAAGCTCCAAATCAAAATCAAGAAATTTGATCCCAAACTTTGATACCAATTGTTGGAAAATAATACGCGAAAACGAGGGATCTTGCAATTTATGTCAACACAAAATAATTAGAGAAATAAACAAGAAATACTAAGGACACCAGAAAATTTACGTGGTTCGGGCCAAATATCAGTACATACGTCCACGAGAAAAGCCACAGCAAATAATCCACTATAATCAGAAAATCAGAGTTCACAACCACTTATACGCTCGAGTGTTTCTCACACCTAGATTTAATCGAAAACCCAAAGTGTTTACAAATAAATAATGTAAATTCACAGCATGAAAAAATAACCATGTGTTCAAGCCCAAGTAATACTCTTTTCATACGATTGAAAATCAGGACCGTGCAACGTTCTTGAATTTTTTTTCTTTTACGTACGGTGAGTTGCTACTTCTCGTTGGTTTCTGGACTTGCTAGGCATGCGGCTCTACTTGGCTTCAATGGCTTCTCTAAAGCGGCACTCTTTTTGGATGTGCAGGGGGCTTCTCACTTTTTTTTTTCTTTTGCCTAAAAGAAACCCTTGCACTTTTATATTGTGTGCCCGAAGTCAAGACTTTGACTTTGGGCCCCATGCAGATAACCTTATTCGGCTTCTGCAGATAAAGAAGAAACCTTTGCTTCATTTTTTATTCTATTTTATTTCCTCTTTTGTAAACCTCCATGAAGTCCCACGAATCTCCTTTCGTTAACCGAAGACATCCAAGACCCAAAAAAATTTTCAAATTTCTTTTCTTATGCGTAATCTTGAATATTATCACAAAAATATCTTCACGATCAAATAATAAAAATTTTATCCAAACGGATCACGTTTTACAAATACTCAAACTCGAGACATAAGTTAACAATAACAGTTCTAAGAAATGCAACAAGAATAATTATATATATGCGCTTTATATATGAGCTTAATGAGTACACCAAAACTTGCAAGAGTGATCATGCTCGTAAGACTGTTATATATCCATAGTAGAGCAGTATGGAACCAAAAATCAAAATGAGAAGGGCCAAACCTTTTTCACCTGAAGACTTGAAAGCAGGAGTTTCTTAAGAGCAACTAGTCTATTAGTGATAGCAAACAAAACATGGGGTGTCAAAAAGGGTTCCACGAAAAAAATCCAAAACCAGAAGAAATCCACAAACCTCATCCAACCAAAATAGCAAATCAAGAAAAGAGGTTCTTTCTTTTATTGACCAGATTCTAGAAAGGAGTGTAAATCGATATCTATCACTAAGAGTTTCAGACTGCCACCGCTGTAAGTCATTGTGCTTATAAAACAGCATCCAGAAAAACGGCATCCGTTGAAGAACAATATGAGGAGGTTGTTTGTACCTTGGAACAAGTATATATAATTGCTGTCATCCAGTTCCAATTCTCCAATGCATCTTTCTGAGATTATCAGTAGCTTCATGCAGAAAATATAACAACGGCAGCATGAGCTGCATCTCAAATTGTCTTGGGCCACCACAGAATTTGCATCTCCCAGGATCTCCTATCTCTTTAGTCGCCAACAGTGGCTTCCCTCCATTTGAATATCTAAACATTCAGTCACAGAAAGGGTATGGCATATCATTTACTTGGACTTTAGATGGAAAAGGGTATAGTCTTTCCACAAATTTTGAATCCCAAATACACAACAATTCTATTGACTGTATTTATGTTTCGCTGCTTATTGCAAAATGTTAGATCATCTTTTCTCCAAGAAGCATCAACTTCTAAAGATGTGGGAAAAAAATCCTCAAAAATTCACGTGGTATTTGGGTTATATACAGACCTATTTCTGCTATCGATCAACATGAATTAGATTTATGTCTACTAAAAAAAAAATTAAACCTCTTGCTCAGCAAGACCTCATTGTATCTGTGCTACAGAGTCTTCATATTGAAGATGGATTACGCCTTTCCAGGTAAATCGTTCATCATCATACAAGATTGATTCATTATCTGCCACCTAAGCCAAATCTTCCAAACAGTAAGACTCTGAAACGATGAGATGTAATTAATCTGCAAAATCCAAGATTCAAGAAGCTCCAAGAGTCCTCTATTTTGGCTAGCTTTATATAATACATAGATTGTCAAAACCCAATGCTATGTATCATAACTTATATGCAACTGCAGCTGTTTCTGGCAAGACCAAAACAACTTGAATTTTACTTGTGTTAGCCATGTCTCACTTCGTAGAGATAAGCAACTTAAACATTGCTCCGGATAAGCATCCAACCGTTTCTTAAACTTGAAGTAAGTCCAGTCAGCCATTAGAGCTCTATCATACTCATAGGATTCCTCGTCCAATACTTCTTCCCAAACATGATTGTCGACATTAATGGAAAGAGATGAATAGTTCAAGCAAGTAGATTCCCCTTTCGATTACTTGTCCTTCTAAAAATTTTAATGGGATAAGTTCACTAAAAATCCTAAACATTTCACAAAAATGTAATTAAATCCTAAAACTTACAAAAAGTGCAATCAAATCATAAAACTTATCAACTTAGTTCAATTTAAGTACTTCCTTTGACTATCCATTTTAGCTAACAAAAAATGTGAACGTGTCTTATTTTATTACTTTTTTAAGACATGCGGCAATGATGTGGCACAAAATAAAATCAAAAAATTAAATAATTAGAAATAAATTACTGTAAAAACTAAAAGTTAAAAATTAAAAAATTAATTAAAAAAATAAAAGACAAACTCACCCCACAACTTGGCCAAGCCCTTGTCAGTGGCCATCACCATAGCCGCCAAGAAGGGCCGTCAAAGGATGCTTTAGCCTTCCCAAAGCCTAACAACCTTCCCAACCCCAAGTGAGGCCTTGGCAGCCCTCGGCGAGGGCCTACCGGCCCAAATCTATCGGAGGGCGTGATCATCGCCCAGATTTGAGTGAGAGCTGCTGATTGTCGCTTAGGGCCACTAGGGCCTCGTTTGAGGCCGGCGAGGGTTGCCAAGCTTCGGGGAGGCCCGGGCAACATTTGCTTACCATTCCTGATGGATGTGGCGATAGCCACCAACAAGAGCTTGCCCAAGTCATGGGGTGAATTTATTTGTCTCTTTTCTTTTTAAACTTTAACTTTTTTCTTTTTTTACTCTAATTTAGTTTATCTTTTTATTTTTTAGATTTTTTTCTGACATGGCGCTTGATGGGCACCACATTTCTTAAGAAAACAATAAAATAAGACACCTCAACATTTTCTATTAGCTGAATTAGACGAAATTAATAAAAGGACTCGATTGAATTAATTCGATAAGTTTTGAAATATGATTGCACTTTTTATAAATTTTAGGACTCAATTATATTTTAGTAACAAGTTTTAAGATTTCTAACGCATATATCCCCAATTTATTAGTGTCACTGTGGCATGTATGAGCACGGCCAGTGAGTGCTTGTCCAAAGTTGCCAATTATGGCAAGGTTTCTGATATATCTCGGAAAGCCATATCTAAGGTACAATAAAGCCGTACTAATGTTATCCAAGAAATGATAATTGTCGAACTAATTCATGCTAAAAAGTTGAATTTTAGTAGTCAGATTAAATGAAAAGCTTACTATTTACAGTGAGAATTTACTTGTAGCGACTCTTCATTTGGAAATTCAATCTTGAATATCTCTACTCTTCTTATCCAGTCACCATTTCAGTAGCTTTTCATATTGAAGGAATATTCAGGATCCAATACCGGTATTGCACTGCCAGTTTCATGATCGTTAGACACTCAGACAGGGGATTATCGTCATCTTGTATCCTAAGAAAATGGCAATTGCGAAGCCTCCATCACATTGATAACCACCAATTGAACAGCCTCGCCAAGACAATTTACAAACTTGAGCTAAGCCTCCATCACATTGATAACCACCAATTGAACAACCTCACCAAGACAATTTACAAACTTAAGCTAATAGATAGGAAGGAGGACATCACGTTAAGTAAAAAGCTAACTCAAATTGAACTAATCGACCACTCAAAATTGCATGCGTTACACTGTTTTCCAGTCCAACAGAACTAGTTCACGATAGACACCAGATCAGCATCAGCTGCTACTCCGCACCGAATCAACTGTTTGGGGTTCCCAAAAGGTTCCCCTACTGTGAAAGTTACACCTTCTTGATGATCTGAACGACGTCTTCATCTTCAAGTTCATGTTCCTAATCCATGGAAAGCATCATCAAGCATTTAATTAGCCGCAGCAACTAACTCCTTTGAAATGATAAAAAAGAAAGGGTGAATAAAGTAAAAGATTCAAATTGAGTTGCGAAGTGAAGATTCACCTTGCCAACTCTGAGGCTTGTGTTTGACGCTTGAACCCCAGACTAGAGCGCTGCGTATTTAAGCAAAGTAAAAACTCACATAAGCAGTAGCAAGAAGGCCGAGAAAATCAAATTAAATTTTATTCCATAATCATGAAAAATGTGGGAATCGTCAGAATTAGCACCTCATAAATTCATTCCAAAAAACAAAAACAAAAAAATTCACATATCAACAAAAAGACTAAAGATGAAGCTGAAGTCTCAGTTTCTACATGAATTGTTTGACCATATCCTTGTGTATGCGGGTGCAGATAGAATCACGGGGTCTTCATAGTCTGGATTCATTCCTTTTGGCTTTGTATATGTACGAGTTAAATTCAAGTACTCCCATATTTTCTCCAACAGACCATCAAGATTCCATTCAAGGTGAGCACTGCCATGTCGACCATGAAGCAGTATTTGATCAATTGAAGGAACAAACTAATTTCCTATCGGGCAACCTATAGACTGACATCAGACGACAGGAGGAAGGGACATGGATTAAACAAAGAAATAGCTTACAACCATCCAAGCGATTACTATAATCTCGAGAAACTACCCCTTCGGAACTAAATTGAACAACTAATCCTTGGTTGGTAAAGTATGAATAGAGCATAAAATACAAGAGTGAAGAAGGACGGCCATAAGAAAATATTTGAGTTACTTGACCAGACAGTAATGAGGAAGTTTGTCCAAAATCTTTAGCTCTTCTAGTGTGATCTGATCGATCTTGTTTATGACATAGATGCATGAAGTATATTTCCTACTGCCCTCAATAACATCTATAGGGTCATCTGCAGTCGCATCGCATATAAGAGTAATATCAGCATTATGTATCCGATATTCACTGCATATGGCCTTGACATTATCAAGGTCCAGATGAGTGTTTGTCACTGTTGATTTGAAATTAATGCCACCTTTATCTTTCTTCCTAAATGTTAAATTAGGTGGCTCCTTGTTCAGCCTGTAAAAAAGAATAAAGAAAGTAATTCTCATTTCTAGTTATGAACACATAAAATTCAAAACTAAAACAGCAAAAAATATTTGTGTGATCATCCACAGTTCTAATTATCTATGCAGGTCAAATCATCTCTGCAGTAAAAATAAATGCAAGATGTTCTAACCATACATTGAAGGACATATATCAATTATTCATCTAAAATTAGTGAGAATGCTCCTGAAATTTCGTTTTGCAACACTAACATAAGATAAAGCGTTTCAAAGCTTAAGTTCATGCAATTCAGTTCTTATATCACCATTAGGGCCAATATTCGTGTGATTATGTTATCATGCAAACCCCAAATAATTCCACAAGATGTATGTTCCTTTTAGACTGGACTTACAGACACCTGACCGTGACACTACAAAATAAATCCCCACTCATAATACTATACACTCAACCTCACCAGTGATGTAGGTTCCACCATTTCTCCTAGTGAAACCAATTTCAAGTCCAAGTGACCTTGGTTGTTGATCTCCATAGACAGGAAAATTTGTTAACTCACACGATGTGGTCATAAACCAATTTCATATGGTTCAACTATAAGTTGACTATCCACATAGATTTCACTTCCATCCACATAGATTTCACTTCCACGGGAAGATGACTTGATTATGACCTTGCAGCCCACGGACCAATCCACGTCCAGCTCGGGCCACAAGGGCCGATAGCTTTAGGTCTTGGCCCAATCTGATTGGACCCGAGGCATGCCCAGGCAACCCACATATTTATCACGTATATTTTTGTTTGCCGATCAATCTAAACTACTAAACGGGCATACCCATGGTTCGCCTCTAATATATGAGTTCAAGTTTGTTCACTAATCGTGGAGGAAATATTCAGTGGTTACATAGCGCCACATCAAGGAGAAAGGACACCACAAGTGTCATAACTTTTATATCATACTAATTTGAGTGCTATACTTTGCTTTTGGAGCATTTAAGCACAGCAACTTCTTAAAAAGTGTAACTCGAGTGCCATAATTTTTAATCGATTTTTCAAATGTCAATTTTTTTTTAAAACCCTCAGTTAAGCGTTGGAAATCCGACATGTGTAGAACTTATGATGAACATCTTTAAAAAGTTTTGATACTTAAGTAATCGATTGAAAAGTCATATAGCGTTCACATAGTTAAACGCAAAAAACAAAAAAACAAAAAAAAAAACAAGGCGCTACTCATGGTGGCCTGAAGCCAACTCTTTGCCATTGCTTGCAGTCGGCTTTGCCTTTGCTCGTCCAGATTTTGATCCACAAGACTGCAAATTTGGCCTTGCCCATCTCAATCTTCAACTAGCCGAATGAAGCCGATGACGACCATGGACCAGCGTCGGCATTGCTGGCTCCTCCATGGCTGGCCGGTGACACTACTATTCATGGCCGATGCAAGAAGAAGATGCATTTTCACTAAATTAACTCCATGGCATTGGCCATTTTACACAACAAACCAGATCTTTGCAAATATATTAAGATGTGAAATTATCAGAGAAAGTTAAAGACAATGAACAAGAAATGACATTTGGTTCGAATATTGAAACCTACATTCACAGAGTGAGTTAGGGTGTGTTTGGTAATGTTTCTGTTTAAAAATTGTTCCAGGAAATAGAAATAGAAAAAAGTGTTTTTATTCCAGGGAATAATTTCTAAACAAAAAAATGTGTTTGGTAATCGTATAAAATTTATGTTTCTAGAATAAAAAAAGAATAGAAACACGTTTGGTAATCGCAAAAAATTTATATTTACGGAATAGAAAAAGAACATAAACACGTTTGGTAATGTACAAAATTTATATTCCAATTTTTTTTCAATTGTTCTTTTTTTTTTTAATAAAGTGTAAACTTGGTATTGAATTATCATTCTCATTAAATGCTCATCAATTTAATGTTGTTCATATTAAGTGAAAACAAACATTCTAAACTTGATCATATTTGCTTACTTGGAAGAAAATTTTTTAAGTTTGTACCAAAATTTTCCCAATTGTTTTCTTTTTTTTAATAAAGTGTAAACTTGGTTTTGAATTCTCATTATCATAAAATGCTCATCAATTTAATTTTGTTCATGGTGAGTAAAGTCAAACATTCTGAACATGATTATAAGTGCATACTTTGAAGAAAATTTTATAAAACTTTGTACCAAATTTTTCTCACGTGCCTTTTTTTTCAATAAAGTGTAAACTTGGTACTGCATTATCACTCTAATGAAATGCTCATCAATTTAATTTTGTTCATGGTGGGTGAAAACAAACATTCTGAACATGATCATGTGCATACTTAGAACAAAATTTCGTAAGTAAAATTTGTACAATAAGAGCTACCTAAAAGAAGAATATCTTATAGATATCTATATAGACCCTTTCATACATAACATCACAATAATGAAGTAATATAGTTTATTGTTCAACTTCATCACATTGGATTTGATAAGTGAATACTTAAAAACAAAATTACAAAAGTCGGAAACACAAAGTCATGAAATCTAGGCATATTATGATCCCTCACCATTTTATCTTTTTCTTCTTCGATAATTTCCTCCCACGCCCGAAACCGGCCGTTCCTTCCGAAGCCTCCATCGCCGAACGCCCAACCCATTCTCTCACGCCGAGCACTATGAGCAAAACAACGACTGAGCTCGTCATTTACTTCCACCATCGCCCATCCGAAGCCATTCGTTATTTGCAGCCAAAGTATCCAAGGGTCCAACTGAAAATGAATATAACACAGCGAATATCAAGGAAACTCATTGTAGATCACGTATTTCTGAAGGAGTGCAAACCGCCCATCTCAACCACCGTTGGCAGCCGACACCCCCCCATTTATGACCACAAAACAGCGAATGTACAGTGTGCGGACAACCCAACAGAATATCTTAGACTCCGAGTACTTCCTCGTCAGCGAGGACCACCAAGACACGTTAAAAATTTGCAAAACAGATAGTAGGAACACAAAATGAAACAAAAAGACAAGAAAAAGGGGAATGCCTAGATTTTGTCTAATGATGCAAATGAAGACCAACAAACAACAAGAGGTTTATAACACATGAAACCTACCTATACGTGTTCAAGAACAACTGGGAATCGGTAATGCAAACACCTAGGCTGGATTAGACACATTGTCAAACGTGTGGTGAGCATGGACTAGGGGAATAATATTAACGATTTTCAGGACTCGAACTCATCGCCAGACTCAAAGAAATCGTCAAAAAAAAAAAGCATCCGAAATCAGTAACATTAGTTCACTCAAACCCGACATGCGTGTGGACTAACAGAAAGAACAAGCCTCGACTTCTGATTGGATCAAAATGTGGCTGAGCCACAAGGGTTCATAAGGACACACAGAAAATACTAATATTAGACCAAATCCAACCAATACAGGACAAAACACGAATTTATCTTGAACTCTAACATGCACAAATATTGCAGCCTTCTCTCAGACATTCTATCAAACGGTTAGTATGTGATTTAACCAACATGTTCCAGAGCAAGATTTATTGCAATCTTTGAGCCACAAATGATGCATACAAGCTTAAATAAATGTGTTTCATACTGGAGCTATCTTATTTTACAATGATTCACTTAAAAATCCCATACTCAAGTTCAGTGTTCTTACATGTTTCACGCTTCGTTCGAGCAAAAGTCGAGCAGTTGGCATGTGTTCATGAACTCGAGTTCTGGGTTCAAACCGGAAAGCATTCCTCAATGTAAGCACGATGCATTAGCCTCAAAACATCACTAATCGCCCTAAACTCGCTTCGTCTTGTCGAGATTTTGGTCAAAAAGTTCTAATGGTCAAGCGAGTTCCAACGGGAGGGGTACTCCTACCTGGCTTAATGGGAAAGGATCGCAGTGAACGGCACCAGTCCCCAACTATTTCAGTCTGCAGCAACTAGACGAACATACTTGCTGTTAATAGCAAACCTTGACGCTCGTTGCTCTGCTCACTCGAGCGTGAGCAGCAGCGAGCGAGCTGCTCATCTAGGCAAGCTTGCTGCTCCAGATCTCGAGCAAGCAGACAAGCCGATGCCGCAGATTTGGCGAGCAACGCTGCCGCAGATCGCTCGCCCAAATTTGCGAGACTCGCTCGAGCAAGCGTCTTGCAGATCTAGGCAAGCGCTGGCTCGAGCGAGCCCTCACGCTCGAGCTCTGACCAGCCATCGCCCAGATCTGCCAGGGGTGGCTCTCGCCAAAGCCCTCGTCAATCGGTGAAGGAGGAGCATTACCTAGTGAAGGAGGAGCATTACCTAGTGAAGGAGCAGCGGCTGTCGGCGCCGAAGAGGACGACAGTGGAGAAGCCGGATGGTCTCGAGACAAAGGCGGCTGTCGGTGCCGAAGAGTGGAAGGCACCGGAGAAGACGACGGTGGAGACGTTCGCAGGTGGAGACACTCGCAACAGCTGTCGGCGTCGGAGAGGACGATGGTGGAGAAGTCGGATGGTCTCGAGACAGAGGCGGCTGTCGGCGCCGAAGAAGACGACGGTGGAGACACTCGCAGGAGGAGAGGCGGTGTTCGAAGGGCTGAGCAAGAAATAGAAAAGAAACACGATTTTGTTCCTTTTTTGTTCTTCAAATATGTTTCAGAAATAAGAAACATAAATTTGTTCTTTCTTATTTGTGTTTCCTTTTTGTTTCTGGAAACAAAAAAATAAAAAAGGAATAGAAACGCACCAAACGCGTTTCTGTTCCTTTTTTGTTCTGAAACAAAAAAATAGAAAAAGTGTTCAAAAACAGAAAAAAGAAATACAAACAAACAGACCCTTACCCATTAATAATCAACTACCCCAAAATTATAATAGATAGCACCCTCTAGTTTTTCCTAACCCTAGAATTACACCCATTACCCACGTGTTTACATCACAAATCTCACAAAATACACGAGAAAGAGAGAGTCCCAAATAAAACAGAAGAAAAGAGATTAATAACAGACTACCAGACACAAACTCTCTCTTGTTTTTTTCTTCCTGTGGTCGTAAGAGCTTCCAACGAGCGCCCCTAGTAATACTCAATCATAAGCTCATCCTCTACAATGACATGATGCTAAAAAGGAGGCTCTTCGTTAAATGTTGTTGTGGCGTGTCTGGAGAATTCTGCTTAAAAGGAGACAAGCTTGTGGGATCCGTTAATTAATGCCCAATCCTGTGAAGTTATCCATATATACGAGCTGGACGAGTGAATCAATACAAGTCTCCAGCACGCCTAGTCTTAAGGTCGTGAGAAGCTTCAATGGCATTGATAGGTTTCTTGGAGATATTCTTGGCCGGGATTTGCTTCGCGGTCCTTTGTCTCCTCGGCAAAAGCGACGATGGGCTCCCCAACAACTGGCCGCTCGTGGGGATGCTACCGGCGCTCTGCCTCAACCTGAGCCACGTCCACGACTGGGCCACCGGCATCCTTGAGCGGAGCCGCTGCAACTTCCTCTTCCGGTTCCACTGGTTTTCCGGCATGGACATGCTGGTCACCGCCGATCCCGCCAACGTCCATTACATCATGAGCACCAACTTTGAGAACTTCCCGAAAGGGCCCGAGTTCAAGAGGGTGTTCGACGTTTTGGGTGACGGGATCTTCAACTCCGACTCAGATATGTGGAGGATGCAGAGAAGGGTCGCTCAGGTGTTTATGAACGACCAACGGTTCCATCGCTTCTTGGCGAGGACGACCAGGGACAAGGTGGAGAATGGCCTGCTCAGGGTGTTGGACGAGTTGTCTCAGAGAGGTGTCGCGGTGGATTTGCAGGATTTGTTCCAGAGGTTCACTTTTGATTCTGCTTGCAGATTCGTCACGGGGTTAGACCCCGGCAGCTTATCCGTCGAATTCCCAGAAGTCCCATTTTCCAGGGCATTAGATGATGCCGAGGAGGTGATTTTCTATCGCCATTTGTACCCCGCGTGGTTCGGGACTCTGCAGAGGTGGTTGGGGTTGGGAGTGGAGGAGAAACTGAGAAGAGCTTGGGAAGTAATGGACCAAACTGTGGGGAAATACATAGAGATGAAGAAAGCTGAACTGAGAGAAGGAACCAGCAAAGTGAAGGGAGATGAAAATGGTACAGATTTATTGACATCGTACGTGGTGGAAAATGAGACACTGGGTTGCTTTAGAATGCAACGACAAGTTCCTTAGGGACACGATTTTGAATTTCATGATCGCCGGGAAAGATACAACTAGTTTAGCGCTCACATGGTTTTTCTGGGCTCTTTCCACGAACCCGTCTGTTGAAATGAAAATCAGAAAGGAGATCAGATCTGTAATCCCGAAGGAAGAACATAGTCTCAGGGTCTTTAAGATTGGTGAGCATGCGCACAACATGGTTTACTTACATGGCGCGCTGTGCGAATCATTAAGGCTGTATCCACCCATTCCATTCGAACATAAATGCCCTGTAAAGCCCGACGTCCTTCCCAGTGGACACAAAGTCAATCCCAGTACGAAAATACTCATCCTTTTGTATGCTATGGGGAGGATGAAATCAGTATGGGGAGAGGATTGTTTTGAATTTAGACCAGAGAGATGGATCTCAGAGAGAGGAGGAATAAGGCATGAGCCGTCGTACAAGTTCTTGGCATTTAATGCGAGACCAAGAACTTGTCTGGGAAAAGAAGTGGCTTTCACTCAGATGAAAATGATCGCAGCTGCTATGATACATAACTACAAAGTTCATGTTGTGGAAAGCCACCCTGTGAGACCTTCTAATTCTATCATACTTCACATGAAACATGGATTGAGGGTGAAGCTCACTAGGCGAAGGCTCTAAACGGACAAATGACGGGGACCATTACCTAGAAACTTTAAATCTATGTATACCGAACATTTGCGTGTATGTGCCTTCTGGTTGTTTGAAACTTTAAATCTATGTTAACCGAACGTATGTATGTGTCTTCTGCTTGTTTTTATGTTTCCTATCGTATCCTGTTGTTTACAATAAAACAAAAGTTACAGCTTTAGCAAGTCACGCAGCATACATGAGCCTTTGTTTCTTTCTTTGCCGGAGAAATTCATGATCAAAATCAATCCCCCCTAGAGATGAAACCTAGAACTGTGATATATGCTTGTGTCCTGCGGCACCCTTTGATGTCTCCTCGCAAAATTTATAGCAGGATCAGTTAAAAATAAGCTTTCAAAAGATAATTGTGCTATGACCAAAAAAAGGAAAAAGAAAAATTCTGCACCAAACATGGGCAAACAAGTTTCCTTTTCAGAGAGCTTTCTTGCACATTCTGGTTTATATCAGGTGTATTTAACATATATCTCTCAATTCATCTCTTTCTAAGAATTTCTAAGGTACACTGCCACAATCTTGTCTTTGGTCAAATCTTTCTAATCACTTTTACAGTACCACTATCGATGGCCCCATATCAGAGAGATCCCAAAACTTACCCAATTAGTACTTAAATGCATTACTGTTACAAAAATTTATTCATTTAATCTAGACACCCAGTATTTACTCCATGAGAGGGGCCACGCGATGGCACAGCCGTGTAATGAGATATATAATCAAGTACAGCTTGCTTCAATGATTTCTCACATTGCACTAACACAGCTTCCTCAGCAACAATCCAGTCCCCACTTCGGAACTCTTCGTTTTGTGAGTCATAACAGCTCTGAGGAATGCAACAAGCAACAATTATATATACGCACTTTATATAAGAGCTTAATGAGTACACCAAAACTTGCAAGAGTGATTATGCTTGTAAGACTCAGCTATATATCTACAAAGGAGCAGTATGGAACCAAAAATCAAAATGAGAAGGGCCAAACCTTTTTCAACTGAAGACTTGAAAGCAGAGTTTCCTAAGAGCAGCTAGCCTTATAATAATTATAGTGATAGCGAACAAAACATGGGGTGTCAAAAAGGGTTCCACGAAAAAAATCCAAAACCAAAAGAAATCCACAAACCTCATCCAACCAAAATAGCAAATCTAGAAAAGAGGTTCTTTCTTTTATAAGGAAAACCATGAATCCCCGAAGTCTTCTTTTTTATTGACCAGATTCTAGAAAAGAGTGTAAAACCGATATCTATCACTAAGAGTTTCACTGACTGCCACCGCTCTGAGTCATTGTGCTTACAAAACAGCATCCATTGAAAAACAATATGGGGAGGTTGTATGTACCTTGGAACAAGTATATATAATTGCTGTCATCCAGTTCCAATTCTCCAATGCATCTTTCTGAGAATCATCAGCAGCTTCATGCAGAAAATATAACAACGGCGGCATAAGCTGCATCTCAAATTGTCTTGGGCCACCACAGAAATTGCATCTCCCAGGATCTCCTATCTCTTTAGTCGCCAACAGTGGCTTCCCTCCATTTGAATATCTAAACATTCAGTCACAGCAAGGGTATGGTATATCATTTACTTGGACTTTAGATGGAAAAGGGTACAGTCTTTCGACAAAGTTTGAATTCCAAATACACAACAATTATATTGACTGTATTTATGTTTCTCTGCTTATTGCAAAATGTAAGATCATCTTTTCTCCAAGAAGTATCAACTTCTAAAGACGTGGAAAAAAAAATCTCTAAAACTCAAGTGGTGTTTGGGTTATATACAGGCCTATTTCTGATATCAATCAACATGAATTAAATTTATGTCTACTAAAATAAAAAAACTAAACCTCGTAATCTAAAATAAAAAAACTAAACCTCGTGTTCAGCAAGACTTCACTGTATCTGTGCTACAGAGTCTTCATATTGAAGATGGATTACACCTTTCCAGGCAAATCGTTCATCATCATGCAAGATCGATTCATTATCTGTCACCTATGCCAAATCTTCCAAGACAATAAGAATCTAAAAAAGATGAGATGTAATTGGTCTGCAAAATCCAAGATCCAAGAAGCTCCAAGAGTCCTCTATTTTGGCTAGCTTTATATAATACATAGATTGTCAAAACCCTATCCTATGTATCGCATCTTCTATGCAACTACAGTTGTTTCTGGCAAGACCAAAACAACAACTTGAATTTTACTCGCGTTAGCCATGTCTCACTTAGTAGAGATAAGCACCTTAAACATTGTTCCGGATAAGCATCCAACCGTTTCTTAAACTTGAAGTAAGTCCGGTCAGCCATTAGAGCTCTATCATACTCATAGGATTCCTCATCCAATACTTCTTCCCGCACGTGATTGTCGACATTAATGGAAAGAGATGAATAGTTCAAGCAAGCAGATGTGGCATCCTTCGAATAAGGCTCTTCCAAGGTATAAATATAAAAGCAAGGCATCACTGCAATCAGCAGATAGGTTATTTCAATTAAGCCACCAGGTGAATAACTATAGCATCAAAGTTGGTAACATTATAGACTACATTCATGAGAAATCCGTACCAGGTATAGAATCATCAACTTGTCTTGATATTGGCCTTGAAAGAGACAATTTTGCTACTTCCTTAGAATTCTCTTGTCTACTCAGTTTCTTCGAGTTGGAAGTAACAGTTGCAGCTTCTGCGAGTGCCTTTCCTAGCTCCTCTAAGTCCAAGTCTTCATCATTCTCATCCAAATCATTCCACCAGTTGTTTGCCCCGGCTGAAACAGAGGGTGCGGCAGCCATTCCCATGTCACAACAAGTGGAGTTTGATTGTTTTTCTTCACAAGATCTCTGAATACGAATTGCTCGCCAGCTACAAGTCATTATGCTTACCGTTGAGAACCATTTAAAAGTTTTTCTTAAAATCAATGATCAAGCAAAGACATCGCCAGAAATTTAGGGGAGACCTCAAGGGACTGCTCCCACATTTCGGAACTATGCAACCGAAGATGTAAAGCACACGGTCTTCAACTTTCGAATTTCCACTGGTTATGGGAGCAGGAACCTACAAGCACAAATGATCTCTCGCTCATAACACACTTCCTCAGCATAATTGTTCCCATACATGACAGATAAAACTGAAACCTGTCCAACGAGACAAAGTTTATTTCCACATATGCTGCACTTGAGAAAATCTGATCCCCAGTCCATTAATGGAGAAGGCCAGTCCTGCAACAAACGAAAAGAATCATACACTTCAGACAGAACATCCTGTGACAAACAACAACACCGTGAGAGAAGATCAGAAGTCACTAACGGGCAGTCCACCGATCTTCGCCGTATAATAGTCGGATGCCTCGCGATTGTCATCGGCCCACGGTCCGGGCATGCCAAGAAAGACTCTGCCCATCGCTCACTACAGCACCAAAAACAAAAACAAAAATAAAATAAACAAACATTTCCCCGGAAAAACACATTCCACATGCTGCACTCTAATAGTACAGGGTGATGCATTTGAACTTTCAATGTCTCCCATAGAAACAAGATTCGAGAGCCAGGACAACCCAAGAACCAAATTTCTTTTCTGCGCCACCACAAGACGCTGTCAAGAACAGCCTAACTACACAAGAAACGCTTCCAAACATCAAATATCCCATTACAGAAGAATTCATCAAAGGGAACATTAAAGATGGAAAAAAGAAGAGAGAATTTCCTCGGTGGGTTCGGAAGAAGCGGGGCAGAACAGCAGAGGCGCACACACCCCACACAAAGTCAAAGACTTCGGTCGAATAGCAAGGGCCACACAGCATGACACGATTCAAGAAAGCCATAAACCGAGACGAATCAGACGGATACCTGCTGGGATGATTGTGGGTGCGTAGCAAGTTGCTTCCTGCTTTCGCTGGGTCGGTCTGCGTGCGCTGGGAAGTTCTCCAGCGGCAGAGCAAAGACGGTGAAGGAATCGACGGTGTTCTCTCGTGGGAACCCTTCGATGTCGGGTGCCAAGATAGATGTAAAATTTTATTTTTTTGTTTCGCTAACTAAAGATAAAGGGAATTATATTTATTGATATATATCAAAATCTAATCATCTATATTGATATATCATATCTTTACAGGTGAAGGAAAATTTTGGGAGTGACCTCGCAAGATATTTCACCATTTAACCCCTTTTTAACTGGAATGAGAATCTTACTTATGATAATGGTGGATCCATTTTTATAAATTTATTTAACATGAAATGTTATTAATTAAAGTGTAAATATAATTGTTATAATTATCGAAATTTACTATTGCGTGTGAAAATTTACCGGGTGCAAGAAAAGTATTATAATTTTGAATAAGCAAAAAGTTACTCATCCTACTCAAAATTTATCATTATCACTTCTATGAACATAGTCATCAATAGTCTCCGAGTCAAGTACTTGTTGGAATTGTTATTGGAAAAATTATCGAAAAAATTCCTACATCTATTATAATTGTGCTAATTAAATCATAAACATCAATTCAATCTATTCGATTACTTTTGACCCACTAACACTAACATCAACCATTCTACATGATGCTATAAGTGTTAATGTAAATAATTTCTAACAATAATTTTCAATTTTTCAATTTTTTTATTTTTTTCTTTTTCATTTTGTCTTTTATTACACTTTCTTTGCTTTTTCTTTTTTTTCCTTCCCTTCTTTCTTCCTTCAATCGATTGCAGAACAGCAAGGTCAAGTCTTGTCCATGGCTAATAAGACTTAACCCTCGCCAAATCTAATAAAGTGCACCTAGTTAACCTAGTGGGCAACCTGAGTAAGGCTACCCCAGCCTTTGTCGAGCCCCTACTAGGCTAGTAAGGTCAGGCCTCACCCATGGCCAAGGAGCCTCGAACCTCACTAAATCTAGTGAGGGTGAGCCTCGCCAACCCAACAAACGACCTAGGCAAGGCCACCCTCACAACCTCTAGCAAGGGCTTAAACCTTATCTAGCCATGGTGAGGCTTACCTCAAGCCGATGAGTGTTTCTGACGATCGATCGCTAAGCCGACGATCAACTAGAGGAAGAATGAAAGAAAGAAAAGAAAGAAAAATATTAAAATATTATTAAAATGTATAGGTGACGACACATAACATGATTAACGTTTATATCAAACTAGCCAAATGAACTAAACTAACATAAATATAAAAATTCTAGAACCCACTTGACAAAAATAGGAAATTTATGGACTAAATTAATATAAATATAATAAATTTAGAATTTCTTTTATATTTTTTTCCATCGTTTATGTCAAAGCTTTGAAATATTTCTGAGAATGATAATTATCGAATTAAATCAATTTTCTATTAATTAGAGTTATCAGAATACTTGACAGTTAAAACCGTGAGAGACGGCATGAAAGTATCCAATCTCCACCTCTATCGGGGAATCAAGCACCCAAAAGAACCTAAAAGCGTCGAGTTTAGGGCCAAGCAGTGATCTCAAAAACCATGCTATATTTTATAAGATACCTAAAATCTTCTTCAATATTGACCAAGCACAGTTAATTCACACTAGAAAATTTTATTTTACTAGTCACAATAAATGAAAAGCTAGCTATTCACAGCGAAAATTTACTTGTAGTGACTCTTCATGTGGAATTTCACCCTTGAATATCTTGACTCCTCTTTATCTAGTTACCAAATTAGAAGCCTTCCATATTGAAAAAATATTCAGAATCCAATACCGGTACTGTACCACCAGTTTCATTATCCTTAGACCCTCGGCCAGGGGATTATCATCACATCTTGCATCCTAAAAAATTGGCAATGGCAAAGCCTCCATCACATTGATAACCACTGAATGAACAGCCTCGCCAAGACAATTTACAAACTTAAGCTAATAGATAGGGGGAGGACATCACGTAAGTAAAAAGCTAACTCAAGTTAAACTAATCGACCACTCAAAATTGCACGCATTACACTGTTTTCCAGTCCAATGGAACTAGCTCGCAACAGACATCAGATCAGCACCAGCTCCTACTCTGAACCGAATCAACCGTTTGGGGTTCCCATAGGTTCCTGTACTGTGAAAGTTACACCTTCTTGATGATCTGAACGACGTCTTCATCTTCAAGTTCATGTTCCTAATCCATGGAAAGCATCATCAGGCATTTAAATTAGCCACAGCAACTATTTTGAAATGATAAAAGGGAAAGGGGGAATGAAGTAAAAGATTCACAACTTAGTTGAGAAGTGAAGATTCACCTTGCCAACTCTTTGAGGCTTGTGTTTGGCACTTGAACCCCAGACTAGGGCGCTGCGTATTTAAGCAAAGCAAAAACTCACATAAGCAGTAGCAAGAAGGCTGAGAAAATTAAATTGAAGTTTATTCCATAATCATGACAAATGTGCAAATCATAAGTTCACATATCAACAAAAAGACTAAAGATGAAGCTGAAGTCTCGATTTCTACTTACTACTTGAACTGTTTGAGCATATCCTTGTGTATCCGTGTGCAGAAATCCTCAACTGTCCTCTTCCTTGATGATAGAATCACAGGGTCTTCATAGTCTGGATTCATTCCTTTTGGCTTTGTATATATACGAGTTAAATTCAAATACTCCCATATTTTCTCCAACAGACCATCAAGATTCCATTCAAGGTGAGCACTGCAATGTCAACCATGAAGCAGTATATGATCAGTTGGAAGAACAAACTAATTTACTATCGGGCACCCTATAGACTGACATCAGATGACAGGAGGAAGGGACATAGCATAAACAAAGAATTAGCTTACAACCATCCAAGCAATTACTATAATTTCCAGAAACTACCCCTTTGGAACTAAATTGAACAACTAATCCTTGGTTGGTAAAGTATGAATTGAGCATAAAAAACAAGAGTCAAGAAGGACCACCATCAGAGAATATTGGAGTTACCTGACTGGACAGTAATGAGGAAGTTTGTCCAAAATCTCTAGCTCTTCTAGTGTGATCTGATCAATCTTGTTTATGGCATAGATGCATGGAATATATTTCCTACTGCCCTCAATAACATCTATAAGGTCATCTGCAGTTGCATCACATCTAAGAGTAATATCAGCATTGTGTGTCCGATATTCGCTGCAGATGGCCTTCACAGTATCAAGATCCAGATGAGTATTTGCCACTGTTGATGTGAAATTAATGCCACCTTTATCTTTCTTCCTAAATGTTAAATTAGGTGGCTCCTTGTTCAGCCTGTAAAGAAGAATAAAGAAAGTAATTCTCATTTCTAATTATGAACACATAAAAGTCAAGACCGAAACAGCAAACATATTTGTGTGATCATCCACAGTTTAAATTATTTATGCAGGTTGAATCATCTCTGCAGTAAAAATAAATGCAGGATATTCAAACCATACATTGAAGGACATTTTGACTATCCATCTAAAATTAGCAAGAATACTCCTGGAAATTTTGATTTGCAACACTGACATAACATAAAGCGTTTCAAAGCATAAGTTTATGCAATTCAGTTCTTATATCAGCATAAGGGCCAATATTCACGTGATTATGTTATCATGCAAACCCCAAATAAATCCACAAAAAGTCTGTTCGTTTTAGACTAGACTTCATAGACACCTGAATGTGACATTACAGAATAAATTCCCACTTGTCATACTATAAAATCAACCTCACCAGTGATGTAGGTTCCACCGTTTTTCCTAGTGAAACCAATTTCAAGTCCATGTAACCTTGATTGTCAATCTCCATAGATAGGAAAATTTATTAATTCACACAATCTGGTCGTTCAACACATATTCTTGAGAGGCATTCCAGTTAGTCCACCAAATCACATAGATGTACTAACAATGAAAGCTAAACATAAATCATGTGTCTCGTACACATGCTAATTGCCAAAGCGTTAATGGATGTCGTGCCACAAGTTTTACTTGCCTTGCGGGAGATGCAGGGCAGGATGGCAAAAGTAGATCCCCCGCAGGCCAGGGAAGGGGAATACAACCCCCGGTACCGTCCCACCCCTTGGATGTCCCCAATTATAACGACTATAAATGATATGAGAGAGACTTAGCATAAGAGAAGGAAGTATGATCGCACATTAAGTACACCTAATAATCTCTATATGGCTACTATGATGGAGGAAATAACTGTAGAAACCACACTAAAGAACAGGACACCGGCTACTGTACCCTCCAAAGATTTGAAAGCTTCTAATTTTACTGTTACTTGTGTGGTTATTGTCAAGCACACATATTTTAAGCACACACATACCTGATTCCAAATCCCTCGAGCTCTTTTTCTATCAGACGCTTGTGAGTAATTGGCTTTATCGCATCAAGAACAATCAAGATGCAGTTGCATGTTCTCGCAGTGCTGATAACCTGGAAAGACAAAAGAGCAACTTATAGTCAAAAACCTAGAAAAGGAAATATAACAAGTTATATCTAAAGTTCCTATGGGCCTTAAGGTTCCCAACTTTAAGAAAACCTCGAAATGGTTATACACCATTCACTGTTTTTATAAGGCAATCACTAATGTGCCAAATAAAATTGCCACTTTTCAATATAGCGAATTCCAAGGGAAACATACAGCTCCTAAACTTTATCAAAAGTGTCAGCAACTGTTCATTGGTCTTCTGTCAACACAGACAGTTACTGAATCAGTCGAAATTGATTTTCCTCATCTGACTTTCAGGGTCAATAATTCCAGCAAAGTACCCATGCAGTTTCAAGATGTGGCATATTGGTAGATTAAATTATAGCGTGTCTATGTAGAATAAACGATGAGTACCATTAAA
Source organism: Eucalyptus cladocalyx (assembly GCA_017140615.1). Classification (NCBI taxonomy): domain Eukaryota; kingdom Viridiplantae; phylum Streptophyta; class Magnoliopsida; order Myrtales; family Myrtaceae; genus Eucalyptus; species Eucalyptus cladocalyx. The sequence goes on along the minus strand of CM029523.1, from coordinate 72,128,018 downwards.
TTTCTTTTCTTCGCTATTCTCCTGTGGAATATTTATAGTACTCCATTGACTGGTTAAAGAAATAACTGACATTTGACAAGTGATGCTCTGAATAACACAGTAAGCCACCTGAGAAACCTGTCTTCCCTGGTTAATTAACATCTAACAATGAAAACAGAAACAGGAAGTTGAACTAGTTGTATTGTGAATTTTTTTTTTTTTCCAGATTATCAGACTCTGTCATAGACATGCACCACTGTTCTTATGCCACTACAAACATCCCCTTCCAGTAAATTCAGAAGTACTAATATTGACAATCTTATTTTCAATAAAACTTGATTATAAATGTCTTAATTATGAATCTATTAGACTCAAGGCCCAAAAAGTACCTTGGAAATAGTTCAAACATGGCATCAGAAAATTATGACGATTGGGCAAATAACAACTACAAATTTGTAGTAGTTGAGTAAGGGTCGTCTATAGCCAGACAGCCCGGATCATCCTTTATTATACATATGCATTCATGAATTATTAGAAGGATGCTGCATGAGTACAATCATAACAAGGCAAACTAAAGATAGGAAGATAGACCATCTTTTCTCATTAAACAAAGAGAAACCCTTCACAGCAAACAACTAGCCCAGTGTAGGAATTATAACTAACAAATTAAATGCATTGCCAGCACAAGGAAGACATATGTAACCATGCTTTACCTGTCTGCCTCTACCCTTTCCATCCTTGGCACCCTCAATAATACCAGGAAGATCTAGCAACTGCCAATTACAGTAAAACACAAGTATTTAGCATCATGATAGACCATCTCTATGAGAAATCAAGATGATTTCACTGATTCTCAGAAAGGGGGATCTTAATGATACATTGAAAGAAAATGAGTTAACAACAAAGTGAGCATAACAGGTGACCTACATACAGATATCCATGGCTCATATACATTTTGCAACACCCCAAAACGGGGACTAGCGTTGTTTAATCACCTAATTTAAACTACAATTTACTACAAGCTAAAGTATTGCAATATCTTGACACGATAAACCAAGAAGAAAGATGCCTTCTTAAGCACGCCTCGCTATGTTTGAGTTCTCATAGTTTTGGTTGTGCAACACCTTATTGTAGAGAAACTCCTAAATATGAACTGGAAAGAAGTTTACCTGAATTTTAGCTCCACGGTAAGTGATCACGCCAGGGATGCAAGTCAGAGTAGTAAATTCATATGAAGCAACCTTCAAACCAGAAAGAGTATGAACTCAGCAGGGATATCACTGTAACTGCTGGCACCATTGGCTATAGCAAAAGTTGTAGGGGAAAAAACAACCGCTCTAAGGACAAAGTAACTATGATTTAACCAAAATATTAACTCGGACGATAACCATATCTATGTAGAGACAACTCATTTAATAAGTCTCTATGCACAATCCCTCAAGTAAAGAGACAATGTAACTGCAAAAGCTCACAGCTATAATGCTAAGTGTATGATTAAAATCATATTCAGCATTGAAACAGTCATAAAGAAGAATAAAAAATATATAGGTGCATATTCCCCTAGTCTAAACACATAACAAAAGAATTATTTAGCGCAAGCCTACTTGGTTTTAACATACACTCTAGCAGATCGGGAGATAGCAATTAAGAATTTCAGCTTACAAGCTGTTCTTATCCTGCTATCAGATCATTCCCATAATTCACAGCTTTGCTAGAGGCAGTGAATTGGTCAAACTGGTAGAATTAAAATTGCAATCACCAAAAGATGGTAATGAACCCATGATTCACAGCTTATTATGATAACGGTAACAAGGGTACAGGAAACTAAGGCTAAATAGTAGGATGATTGAACAAGTTACTCCACCCTTCCTCTAGTTCTGACAATTACACTGCAAGCTCACGAGTAGTTTGACTATTCGCCAGATGAGATGTCAAGCAAATGCATGCACAAGCACCCACAAGAGAAACGCTCCTCAGCCTCTTGAGGTTCACTTGCCTGCAAACAACTGTACATGTCCATGCGCACTTGTGTGTGTGCATGTGTGCGCGTGTGTGAGAGAGAGAGAGAGAGAGACAAGAGACAGAGAGAAACATACAGAGAGAGAGAGAGAGAGAGAGAGAGGTTGGGGTAATTATCATGTATATGGTCCCTCAGAGCATACAACTGCCAAAGAAACATCTAAAATAAAAAATGAAATGTAAAAAACCCATTATCTAAGACTCCTTGTTTCTTTGAATTTCAAATAACGTATTACAAACCTGGTCCATCCCATTAAACTAGGAGGGAAAAATCAAGCTAACGACTCTTCTTCTAATGTAAAATAGTCAACCAGAGATCGGCACCTCTAGATTCTTTGGAACATATACCATCGTTATCTGTAGATCTTTCAATTACTGAGAGAAACTGGCACAAAAGCAATTAAAGTGATTGTACAGAACTATCATATCAAAAATAAATAAATAAAATCCTCTTTGATGACCATGCGGACTGCAACAATAGCAATAGCACTTAACAAATAAGCAAATTTACATCAAGTAGAAACAAGGCACTAAAAAACTTTACATACCTCCGAGAACGTCCCTGTCAGCTTATTCAACAGAGTAGACTTCCCAACTGAGGGGAAACCCACCAAACCAACTCTAGCGTCTCCACTTTTGGTGACATCAAAACCCTCGCCGGCACCCCCGCCTCCCTTGGAAGAAGGTTCAAGCAGTTCCCTCCGTAGCTTTGCAAGTTTAGCCTAACAAAACATACTCTCGGAGTTAGCTGTCTCAAAAGATTTAATTACATAGATAATTAAAGCAGTTAAAAAGAAAAATGCCCCATGAGACCTATACTGTATTCAACTGGCTATCTTTCAGAAATATATTCTCAGAAATGATGTGCTGAATCAAGCAATTAAGGGTCATATACAATTGGAAAAGAAAAGTGTACCTTAAGCAAACCCAAATGATGGGCAGTAGCCTTGTTCTTTTGAGTCCTAGCCATCTGCAGGAAACGAAAGCAATGTCCACACTGTCAGTTGGTTCAAGCCATTCACATGAAACATCTTTAACTACAAAGATTCTGCAGAGGGCATCCTCTCAGAATATATCCATAATGAAAACAGCAGTATAATTTGTACGCAATATCAACCAAAATCTTTGACTGTATAAATCCTTTTCAGTTCAGAAGACCATCTTGTCAGAAGCAAATCCAAGAAGGTATCAAAAGTCATTATTCAATTGCAATTTTCAATTGATCTACACCTACACAATTAAAAGGGAGAGAATTTGCAGTGGCGCAGAGTTTTGAGAAATCGTTCATATTCGAGACTTTATCAATAACAATTTTAAAATTTAAACAAATCCCTTTTTAATAAAGGACTAAGAAGTACTAGGTATTTAAATCGTTTTTCATTAATTCCTAGTTTATAATGAACTGGAGAATAAGTTGGAAATTATCAAGACCAGAATCAATTTTAATTACCCGAAATTAATTCAAATCACCCAAGTTACAGATTCTGTTTTTGTTTTAATACGTTTTTTAAGTTACAGTTTTATAAAGACCTAATGAATGTAATCAAATTCGATGAAATCGGTGACAACTAATAATTCTAATCCCATTCCAACAAGAGGAAAGAGAACTCCTAATCAGACATAATGGAAGTGGCAACCTTTATGCATGTATGGACTCAATATCAATCTATTATTTCAAATACTTACTGAAAAGTGTCCAACCATCTATTCTGCCATTCTTCCTTCATTATTTCGATAGACTGTTTCAATATTGCGCAAAACAACACTAGGAAGCCTTGCTTTTCAAATACTATATACATAAGTTGCATTCCAACTTGCAGAGTAGACTTTGTGGAACCGATAGAATATATCAAGCCAATCCCCATTTGTTGACAACTGCTAAGCAAAGGATTCTAAAGTCTAAACCAAGAACCAAGCATGAGTGAGGAAGTAGCCAAATAGTTAGCATTCCTGTTTGATCATTCAATTCACTACTCCAAACTTAAATCAAGAAGTAATCCAACCAAAAGGCACTTCAGTTGAGAACCCTCCACAAGGAGGATACGACAACCCCTAGTTGAGGAGATGAAAGGCGAAGCACGACAAACAGCAATAGGGCTCTGGTTTGATCGGTATTGCTTTCATCTTACAGACAAAGAAAAGACTCCCCTTCACCAAAACCAGCCCTATTGCCAGATGGATTGTACTGAAAGCACTGAAGGGCACGAACAACCAAAAGATATCATGGAAACCTCATATATACAAAACGCCGCCGCTCTACAATAACAGGAAGGTTTCCCGCTCGCACTCTCGACCCCATTCGATCCTATTCAACAGGAGACTCCACATATATCCATTGAAACTCGCGCGACACAAGCAAGGACGATAACAATTTCTACTCCAAAGTTTAGAAGCCATGGCAAATCAAAGATTTTTACCAAACAACGTCCGCAAATCCAACTCAAAAGGGCCAAAAAAACTGAAAAAAAGAAGAAAACTTCAAACTCCATAGCTACGTGCTAACTCAAAGCGCGAGGCCTAAATTGCACGAAAACGCAATATTCTTGTTCACACAACCGCCACGGCTAGCCGCGATTCCTGAGACACAGATACCCCATCCGATTCGATCGGCAATCATCTCCGATCAACTAGAAATCCTACGGGTTCTCGAACCCGAAAACGGGAAAACCGGCCCAGCGGCAGCCGCGATCGAGAGCGCGGCGATGCTAATCGAAGTACCTCATCCTCGATGTCCTTGATCTTCTGCATCACGGTCGCCATTGTTGCTGCGAGATTACCGGGCAGACGGAGACGGAGACGGAGACGGAGACGGAGCTATCCCTGGTATGCGCGATTGCGAAGAAGAAGAAGAAGAGTGTAGAACGCAGGGAGAAAGGAGAGGGGAGAGAGGGGTTTTGCGTCATCGCGCGAGGTCTTAATGGGCTTTATGGGCTTTATCGTTCTCTGGGCCTACGGCCCATCATTGCGATTACGAGAATTATGCTTTCCCTCGTCTGGGCCGGGTCCAGGCCCGCCCGAACTCAGAGGATATATGACAATATGGGCCGGCAGACGAGCGTCGGATCAGCTCAACTCTCGATAGAAGCACAACAGGCGTCGTCCCTCGATCAATTTTGATGCGGATTTGCTAATCTGGGGCGGCAGCAATAGCAGCGGCTCCTTCGCGGTTAAACAAGGCTACGAATTTGATCGCACCGACACAACAAATGACGACTAATCGGATGGGGAGTTTTTGCGTGGCAGCGGGATGGGTCACAAAGAATCGAAGGCTTCTTGTGGTTGGTCTCTCACCAGGGTCTGCCTACTAATGACGAAAGATTTCGACGTAAACTCGCAGTATATTCTTGCTTTCCGTTGTGCCCACACCCTCCGGAGACAATGCTACATGTACTCGGAGATTGTACCTACAAGATTTCAAAGTGGGTTCTTTGATGACAAAGCTATCCGATTCATCAAATAGGGTTCAAGATAATTGGTCACCCTTTTTTTTTTTTGGCTGTGGCACTTCTGAAATTGTAGGAATAAACGATAGTTTGAGAACTTTTGTCTTGCCAGAGAACCTTTATGCATGATTTTATATCATGTTCAGGACATTGTATCAGCTCGAGTGACTGAATATAAAATTATCTTCTAAAAAGGAGACGAGAGAAGCTTGTGGGCTAGACTACCCCTCCAACTCATTGGGTCAAACTCAATACCAACGGGGCCTCTAAAGGCAACCCAAGCCGTGTTCGAGAAGGTCTGCTTCTGTGTAATGAATCAAAGCAACTAGCTCGTTGGATTTGCTCAAAATAGATTTATGGGAGTGTGCTCTTTGCTCAAAATAGATTTATGGGGTATCCTTTTGGGTCTTAAAATGGCATTTTCTATGGGCATCCCTTCACTTATCATGGAGGTGGACTCGCGAGCTACTATTTCATTACTTCAGAAATCAACCTCCCCTCTCAACTTTGGTGACATGATCATTATCTGGATTAAGAATCTTTAAATTTATTTCTAGCATGTCAAAATTTTGCATAATTTTTGGGAAAGAAACTCATGTTTTGACTAGTTAGTAAATTGGGACACCTTGATTATATATAGGCCACCGAGAGGTTTGATTCCTTTTTTGATAGGAGATCAAGTTAGGTGAGTTCTAGCATTCTAAGTGGGATTGACATAGACTTACGACATGTGATACGACACGACATGATATGCCGCGTGTCTTAAAAACTAGAAAATGTTGACATGTTTGGATATATTATATATTAAATGAATATTTTTATATATACATAATAAATTATCATTTTTATGATTATTTCAATCAAATTAATTTGATTGAAATTCACAAATAAATAAACATTTGAAAAAGAGCATATAATGAATTTTACACTAAAAATATTAACTCACCATTTGCTAATTTCATTTATTGTTTCAATTTGACAAATTCAACCACATTCCACTCCAATAATCCATAAAACTTAAAGGGCAAAAAAAAGTAATCTACATTATATAAGACTAGGTTTTTCTTATTTTCCCTTTATTATTTTCATTATCTTTATTTTTTTAATATATTTACATTTTGATTCATCACTTATTGAAAATTTTTAAAATTGACCCCGCACATATTAGAATTCCTAATTCACATGTCAGAGCATGTCAGAAGAGTTGATCACCTATCAAATTTTTCAACACCTATTGACCGTGTGTCAAGACGTGTTGGAGTATCTAATACGATACAAAAGTTCCTAAAAAGTCTTGCTACTTCATAACTGACTTTTGACCTTGATTTTAGGATTATATGAATTGACGCACTCTTTAAGATGAAGAGTACGCGAGGATTGCTTATTGTGAGATTTTGTTTACACCCACAGCGCATGCTGTAATTACTCGTAATTTTACAAGCTCTAGATTCGAAAATATTTGTCATAGCGATTTCTCATACTTGTTTCACGTGAAGGCGCGGGAGAGGGTAAAAGGGAATTGGCTTTTGGAGAACAGTCTCTTTCGCAGCTAGTTGACATGCCATTTCACGACAGTGCCGCCAATCCGACGGGTGGCAGTCTCGCAGATGCGAACCTCTCTTCGGATCTTGTCAATAATTGACGCATTAATCGTATCTAATAAATAAGATTTCAATTTTAAATGTACCAAAAACATCTAATATAAAGAGATTGAATATCGAAAATATCACGCTCTCTTTTTATTTCGATGTTTAACCGGTGCTCCGAAGGTAGATCCGTCTCCATTGATTCAATTAAATCAACAGAAAATAAAAAAATAAAATAAAATTGTAGTAGGTCATCGCATGTTAATTTACGAAAATAACAAGAGGAAACATGGTCATCTAGGCCCACGTGCTCAACTGATCCCCCTATCCGTGCGATGCATGCATGTGAAGTACTAGCCATGAATTCCAATCCAATATATACATATATTTATATATAATATATAATAATGCAGAGGAAACCCTTGCATAGTTGTAGACACATAAAACAGAATCCCATTATTTGGCAATTAATGGGTGCCTCTCTCGTTAAAAGCACGAAAAAAGATCACAAAATATTAATTATGACTTATTTTATTGAAGAAATGATAAAATTTTGATTCTTTTTTGGGTATTTTTTTGAGATCCACCATACCATATAGGTCATCCGGCAATGGATCAAGTAATTTCAGCGATTTTCATGAGGACGATCAATGTTTCGTGAATAAATCACTCCCAAGTTATAATCGGGCCATATCCAATAATTGTAATCTCTTTTGATGAAAGCACACAAAATGCAAGGAAATAAATGTTCATGCCAATTCCAAACTTTTGCAAGAAAAAGGAAATATCAAGACTTCTTGAAATAAAATCTTAGTTGTTTCACCCGTTTTGATCCCCATAAAAAAAATCTTTCACCAAACGCTGCATTTTGGTTTTATTATAAAAGGCTCAAGTTCTAAATTGAACTTGAATAGAGAATGCAAAATGCGAGAGAAATTTTATTTTCAACTTGTTTATGTAACCCTGACAATCAATGCTAGGGTGACTCAAAGACTACTCACTACTATGTAAATCATGCCATAATCTAATGGATGATATAATCTGGACATTAGGAATTGGATAGTCTATGCTTTCGTTTTCAAACTATGTCGGCATTTAATAAACTATATAGCATGTTTTATGTGTAAGGCTGGAATCTAATCAACAACAATACCCCTTGATAGAAAACACAACACTGGAATTTTTTTCACTATGTTGGGTTTATGAAACAACACCAGAATTTAATTGATTATACTGGACTGAATAGAGATAGCCGTAGAAATTTAATCAACAAAGGGAATCCTGGAAACTATAGCTAAAATGCAATAAAGTAAAGATAATTGATGTGTTATTTGGGGGGCTTTTCAATGGTAGGGTTGCGGTATCTATAGAGTGGACTAATATTCCTCAATTGATTGCTCTTCCTTGGGCACTACTCTTCACATTCTCTATGTTATCCATTTTTTTTTTACGACCTTATCCTTAAATAACTGCTTCTTGATCCGTCACCAATGTTTGTGTAGCTTGCTCATCAAGCAAATAACTACTACCACACTTTTCGTAGCAATTAGTCTCGCTCGAGTCCTAATGCTAATTTCACTTTATCTTCAAATTTGGTGTATTATGCCCATAGCCTGACACTTGGGTTGCGCATGACAAAATTTCTAAAACAGAAATTGATTTCTAACCAGAAATCAATTTCTTAATTTCTATTCCCCTTTGACAAGTTTACGAGCAAATAAACCCGTTTGATAACGACTAAAATTTTTATTTCGAAACAAATCCGTTTGATAACGAACAAAATTTCTATTTCTTGGAATATAAATTGATTAGATAATAACATAGGAAATCTTCAAATACAAAATAATAGTCGAAATAATACTAATACATTACAAAAGTTGAAAATACAATTTCATGAAATTTTCGGCATATTATTATCCCTTGCCATTTTATTAGCAATTGTTTTCCTAAGTGTATTTATTTGGTTTCCCTCCTCGGTCAATGTATCGTTTGCAAGCTCATCCCGTATAGGTTCGCACAAGGGCATCTGCGGAAGCATGAATATGGGTGCCATCAATGGCGCCTATACAGCCTTGTCATTTTATAAAAAACTAGTATTATACAAGATTATCAACAAAATAAAATTAATGGTGTAAAGGAATATATGAGAATTCTACCTTAAAGTAATGTTTATGGTTAGGAACCAATCGGGGGTAGGTCGGTTTATTTTGATTCTCGAATTGAATCAGTCCAGTTGCTCATCCCTAATTTCTTTATTGTTGCTCAATGAACCTTTAATGGCCGTTGCATAGCAAAGAGAGAGATTCTCTTGAATCTCTTGCCTTCGAATTAAAATTCAAGATTGTGTAACAATCTAATTATTTTGATTTTGCAAGAATTTTGAATCCGTAAAAAAAAAAATAAGGTTAAATTTCTAGGCACGTTTTTTATTCATCTATTACGTAAGAACTTTTTCATCAACTCGGTCATACGCATGCCTTTTCTAGGAGGAAAGAGCCCCATTGTTTTTTTTTTTTTTTGGTAATAAGAAAAGAGCCCCATTGTTTTTAAGTAAGCATTTAAGAACTTTGGTCATTTTTTAAAATTGGGGACCCATTCGATTGCCTTTCATCCTAAAGAGGAAGTTATAAAAAAAAAAAAAAAAAAAAAAAAAAAAACACGAGCAAAATAAGAAAAAGAAAATTTGCAATAATTTGTGAAGTTGTGATTATGAGTGAATTAAGTTAGCAAGAAAGCGTAAGGTTTTTTTATATAGTTTGATTTCAGTTTCTGATTTCTATTTCAGAAACTAAGAAGTTAAAAATTTCAGCTTCTAATTTCTTAAATTTCTCTATTTCTGGAATAGAAATTTGTTTCAAAAATAGAAAAATCAAATTGCGTTATCAAACGGATTTCTGTTCCAAACCTGTTCTGAGGAACAGAGAAACAGAAATTTTGTCATGCGCGCCCTTGGCAATCAATGACCTAGCCATCGACTCTAGAGTTGGCTTCTAGAATTCCATTGATGCTCTGCTTAAGTAATCTCCACGAAAATTGTTTAACCCTTAACTTTGTGAACCAAAACAGAGCGTTTTACCTAGTATTCTCTCATGATCGACATGTGTTTCTGAGGGTAATTTTGGGTGTCAACACTAGTTAATAGTAAGGTCATTTAATACTCATTGTGTCGACCAATCATGCTTGTCCGTTTCTCTCATAGCAATCTTCTTTCACATTTTGCACACCCATTGACCTATACCCTCGTGGACATAGGAAAAGAAAATGTTAAAATCTAGAAATTAGGGAGTCTGGACAAGATCTCAAATTATAATGGACCTCTATCGTCTCCAACTAGAATATTTATACCTAATAGGTTGAAAAGTCAAATTGACATTATGTCTTTGATTACTAGACATGTATCATTAGTCATATTTAGCCAAAATCAATTTGGAAATTATTGATTTGTTGCTTCATATCAAAAATTCTTATTCACAAACCAGTTCTTTGCCTCAAGAGGGTGGATGGTCGAATGGGTGGAAAAATGCGATCCTCGGTCTTGACTTGGCACCATCCCATGGCCACCCCGAGGGATGAAGAACAAATATTTGGATAGTTCATTGCTTAACCACATTATTAGGGTATGGTTTATACTCCCCATAAACAATAAGACAGGGGAGTCCCGCTCTCTAGTGAGCAAGTAGGGGTCGGGGGGTCACATGGACAGCCTCTTTGAACCACCAAAAGGTTTTTATAGTTTAGACCTATATTTTATTGATAATTTGGGCTTGAGCCCATAAATAATTACTAAATTGTGCTGCCTCTATATAATTTATTTCTCTTGAAATTGAAAATTGCAAATGCTAATTATAATGGAATTCTCTGTTAGATATAAACCCTGGATGAACTAGGATAAATTGTGTATCTTGATAGCTCTTTCCTGCCTTACTCTCTATTTTGTTGTGTTTGAGTGTCTAATCTTAACACCAAAAAAAAATGTGTGTGTGTTTGTGTGTGGGTGGCCATGAAATTGATACTAGGAGAAACAAACTCAATACCATCCATTATCTATTTAAACTAACACATATCTCTCTTGACAACTTGTATGTGTGAAGTTGATAGACAGATCATGACTCTGACGTGTTCCCCATAACCTTTAAGATTTACGTCATTCGTCGTGGCATTATGAGATTTCCAACCTCTCAGACTAGCAGTGTCCTTTTCAAGTCCGCCCAAAATTGCACACAAACGTCTTTGCGTCACAACGCCTTGACTAGTTCAAGGGAATTGCGATAATCTATGGGCCTTCAAGCAATTAAGTTTGCATGTTCTCATCTACAATTTATCAAAAAGAAGTCAATACATGGAAAAACAAACTTAGTGAAGCGTTTTGTAAGATATAGATATTTGAGATTAGGTTTATAATTTATATCAACTGTAGTTAAACCTAATAGACTTCTCACCCTATTTATAAGAGAGGGCTTAAGGCTGGTTGCTCAAACAATAGGATCAAAAAAGTGACCTACACACACAATAACCCAATCACAAGATCGAGCAGAAATTTCTATTTTATGCTAGCTCAAGAAAATGAGCATAACTTTATTGATTCAGATCAAGATGACCTGATTCCAAACCCAAAAGAAAGAACAAGACATTTAGATCTACAACTTTTATGTTTTGAGTTTTCTCAGATAAGCACTATAGACTTGTCAATTTTGGGAGGAAGTGGGCGAAACAAGTTTAGATGAAATGAAGAAAATGATAGGAACTTCAATGGTTGCTCGTCTAAGCCTCCAAGGAAGTTGAAATGGCATCAATTATTCGAGATTGATGGCTGCAACTCTTCAAGGATGCATACTTTAAAAGCTCTAACTTTTCAAGGACAAAGTGAAAACTCTTCTAGGTTTGCAAGGGATTTAAACTCTTTAAAGTTCAAGGGAATTGGACTAAGAAAATTATCTTTAATCAAATTCAGCGTGTATTTTATAGAGGCTCGATAACTTTTTATAGCAAAACAAAAGAAGAGCAAAAGACTAGACTCAAACCTAGAATCTAATAGTCATTTATGTACATAGAAACTAGAAACATTTAGAAACTAAGAGCTATTAAATTTACAACATTTTCAATGCTTGTGGCCATCCCACAATATCTTGATGCAAGTTTCGACACATGAGAAATGACAAAGTCAAAGATGACGCCTTATCGATGAGGGACATTTCAATAAGAAAGCTGTCGATCTTGAATGCGTGCTAATCTTCTTGATTGAACGAGTTGGTCTTGAATATGGGTAAGCATTCCCCTTTTCTTTAAAAGAATTCGTCCCCAAATTTGAATCAACGGTATTGGAAGAATCACCCACATAATGTGTTAGATGTCGAACATTGAAACATCATGTATCTTCATATGAGAAAGAAGCTTTAGTCAATATGCATTAGTATTAATGTGCTCAAGAACTTCAAGTGGACCAAGCTTTTGATCACTAAGCTTATTGTAGCTTCCAACACAACGATGCTTTGATGGCAAAAAAGCCCAAACAAAATCTCAAGGTTCAAAGATAATTTCACACCATCACTTATCACCATCTTTTTTATAGACTCAATTTTGCTCTCCAACCTTTGGCGCTTCCTCATGAACCGTCCTCATTTGAGATACAAAATCAGTCAACTTATTGATCAACTTTGTAGCAAAAGGAATGGGTGCAAGATTGAGAACAATCTTCGCTTGATGACTATACACGATCATAAGGGGACTATATCTAATGGTACGATTCACGAAATAATTATATGCAAATTCCCCAAGTGAAAACTGAGTTTCCTAAGAATGGGAGTTATCATCGATCAAAGTTCCTAATAGATTTCCCAGGACCAATTGACAATTTCAGTTTGTCAATCCATTTGGGGAGGAGACACCGCACTAGCTTCCTTCATGGCACCCTTTACTTCTCATGAGTAAAGTAGGGGATAAGGAATTCTCAACCAAAGGGTTCTTAGAAGATTCCTTGCTAGGCACCAAAGTAATTTTTTTTCCTCCATACTCAAAATAATATATATTACAATAACTATCATGGATTGTCTTTCTATCAAATTGCCACGTTCGGCCAAGAATAATATGACTAGCATCCATGGTAGAACATTACATCATATCTTGTCAAAATAGATAAAACCAATGAAAAGATTAATAAGGCATCATTTGTAAACAATTACCTCAGCACCTCTCTTCAACTAAGACATTTTATAAGATGTGGGGTGTGCCTGCAACTCTAATTTTAGCTTGCTTGCTGCCACTTGAGAAATCACGTTTTGACAACAATCTAAGTCAATAATTAATCGACATACCTTCCCCGAAATAGTGCAAGCTGGGTGAAATATATTGGTGCCCAACCGCCTATCTCCAGTGCTATCTTTAGGAGTGAGAAAAATTTTCTCATTATGAGAAGCTTGCCAGAATCGGCATGAATTATTTGGTCATCTTCCACAACAACTTCATCATCTTTCGATCTTCTTTAGGTGGCTCCTCCGTGTCCTCATCAAATTCATTCTCCACCAAGAAAGCTTCACCGACTGGCTGATTCTTATTGATTTGACAATTAGTAGCACAACAACCCATCTATTCACAAGAATAACAACATATATTGTTTTTTTGAAATGTTGGACTTAGTAGAAAGCATAGTAGGTTGTACCATGGCTTTAGCGATTTTGATGGTATTGGTGGTACTTTTATTTGCTTCGTTTGGCAAGGTAGAGGGTTGTTGTCTCTTAAAGGGAGAACGCTCCACTTCGATTGCCCACTGATGTGTATCTTCCAAGTTCCAAATGTCAAGGACTTCTAAGGCATCTTAGGTATAAAGTTGAAGACCACTCAAGTACTTGTTCATGAACACCTCTTCCGAATCTGAATGTTGTTGTGAATCACCAATTCATTGAATTCATTAGTGTATTAATATATCGTTTGTGTACTTTGTCTTAAATTTTGGTATCTTTGGTAGAGCCCTCTCTTGTATCCTTGGGGAAGGAAATACTTTCAAATCTTGTTCTCCATTTTTCTCCATGAAGCGACCGGAGCCTTACCAACGGATTTGGCAAGTCTGCTTCTCATGTCTCCACCAAGCTATGGCCTTGCCTTGGAACTGCATAATAATGATGCCAGCTCGGTAGTTTTTCGAGATATTCCTATGCTCAAAAAATTTATTCATAATTGTCAACCGATTAACAATTTCATCAATAGAATTGGTAACTGAAAACTCTAGAATGTCTCTCTTGATTTTCCTTTCCCAATCTAATTCACAAACTTCTAATATGAGGCATTCCTCTTTTGGGGAAATGATTTAACACTTTTTGAGAATGAGGAATTGCTGTTGGATTCTTTGATTTTGGAATGGGGTGGAGGGTTGTTTGCTCTAGCCCTCAGACACTAGACTTCTAGGGCCAAATCATCAATTTTTTGCTGCATATGTTGTTGTAAATTCTCTACAGATGTTTTTACTTCGTTTAATGGAATGGTTGTACCATCTCAACTCAATGCCTTGCTTGTTTTGAAGGCATTGTCCTCTCCTCCTAAGCTCTGATACAAAATGATGTAGCCCAAGGTCAACTACTCAAACAATGGGATTGGAAGAGTGACTTACACACATGAAAACTCAGTCATAAAATCGAGTAGAAATTTATGTTCCACGCTAACTTGGGAAATGGGCATAACTTTGTTGATTGAGATCAAAATGACTTGATTCCATGACCAAAAGAACGAGGACTCTTATATCTACAACTTTTCTATTGTGAGTTTTCTTAGATAAGAACTATGGGCTTATTGATTTTTTATGGAAGTGGGTGAAACCGGATTGGACAAAATGAAGAAAGTATAGGAACTTCAATGGTGGCTCCTCTAAGCCCTCAAGAAAGTTGAAATGGTATCAGTTCTTCAAGATTGATGGCTATAACTCTTCAAGGATGCAGGCTTTAAAAGCCCCGACTCTTCAAGGACGGAGTGAAAACTTTTATAGGTTTTTGAGGGGTTTGAACTATTCAAGTTTCAAGGAAATTGCACTAATTTCATTAATCAAGTTCGGTATGTACTTTATAGGGGCTCAACAACCTTTTATAGCAAAACAAAAGAAGAGCAAAAGACTAGACTCGAACCTAGAATCTAATGGTTATTTATTTTATTTTTTTGGTAAAAATCTAATAGTTATTTATGTACATAAAAATTAGAAACATTTAGAAACTAGGAGCTATTAAATGTACAACATTTTCAATGCTTGTAGCCATCCCCAAGCGCCTTAGAGCAAGCTTCAATGCATAGAAAATGACAATCGTTATGACAAAGTCAAAAATGAGGCCTTATCGATGAGGGATTTTTCGATTAGAGTGTCGTCGATCTTGAATGCGCACTGATCTTCTTGATCAGACAAGTTGGTCTTGAATACAGATTGCATCTAGGCTTGTACTATTTATTTGATAATGTGAACATATTACACTTTCCTCTCTTTTATTACAAACCACAAATCTCAAGTTAGTATCAAAGCTATTGTTACCCAAGGAGAGCCTATCGAATCTACTAAAAGGCTGGCATGACACTAGCGGCACCGACAGCATTGCACTCGATTCTCCGCCAAGACCGAAGCCTTTAGTTGCTATTTGACATATTTATGCTGCTCATTTCGAAAAATCAACACCACCATCACCCTCGCTGCTCTTAAAAAAGCCAAAACCTGAAATTCCGTGGCCAACGGATGCCCAATGCCACCACACGTACCACTGCGTCTCGAACCTAGGGAATTGCCGCTGTTCAGTAGTGATCTGGACATCTCTGCCGCATATTTCAAAAAAACAAACACCAATCCATGACTTGCTGCCCTCTGCACTAGGCTACTCATGAATTTTCATCACCAACCACCGCCGAACGCACCGCCAACAGGTTCGACAAGTGAGATCCATGCGCCTGCACTTGGCAAAGGTCCTCCAAGCTGCTGACATCATTGCTAAATCATCCGCTACGTTAGCACCACGTCATCTAACAGATGCCAACCTCTTTTTGGATCGCATAGATGATGCATGCATTAATCATAACTAATAAATAATGTTTCAATTTTCAATGTACTAATCTCCCATGATATGAAAGAGATTGACTATTGAAATCATGGCTCTCTCTTTATTTTGATGTTTAATGAGTGCTCTAAAGGTACCAGTGAACAAAATTTAATTTGTCTCTTTATTGGTTCAATTAAATTAATAAAATATAAAAACGAAAGAACATCTTAATTGGTTACCGCAAATTAATTTAGGAAAATAGTGAGAGGAAACATGGTCATTTGGGTATACTTACCTTTTACCATTAAAAAAAAAAAAAAATGCTCATTTGGGCCCCATGCTCAACTGAGCCCCCCTCCGTGCGAATCGATGCACGCATGTCGAGAGCTAGCCATGATATGTACGTTCCAATCAAAAGCCCCCTTCAACTATTCTCACCCTTTCCGTCCCAACATCTCATGAAGAAAATTTCAAATCTTATACATTTCTTTATCAGCTTCACAGTCTCATAGGTTTCGAGTTGGGAAATTGATTACAATCGTCCAACCCATCGCTCCCATATCCCACAACTCATCAAAAGATACAAAACCAAGTGTTAGAATAATTTCAACTTTACCAAGTCAATTTTTGAAAAGTTAGTGTTAAACTCGCTAAACCTCTGAAACACTCAAATTATCACCACACCACGCATATATAGAATATAGAGGCAAGCTTTCACTTATGTTGTAGAAACATAAAAATAGAATTCATCCATTTGGCAATTAATGTGTGCCTCTCACTAAAGCACGAAATAGATCCCAAATTATTAATTAGGACTCATTTTATCAAAGAATTGGAAAAAATTAGATTCTTTTTTTTTGTATCTTTTGAGATCCACCTTACTATACGGGGTTGTTTGGCAACGGATCACGTAATTATGGTGATTTTCGTGAGGATGATCAATGTTTGGTGAACAAATCACTCTCAAGTTATAATAGGACCGTGTCCAATAATTATAATTTCTTTTGATGAAAACACAAAAATTGTGAGGAAATCAACGTCAGGCCACTTCCAAACTTCTGCAGGAAAAAGGAAATATCAAGACTTCTTGAGATAAAGATAAATCCTAGTCAATCGTAGGGTCATTTGATACTCATTGTGCCGACCAATCATGCTTGTCCCTTTCCCCCATGGCAATCCTCTTCCACATTTTGCACACCCTTTCACGCGTGCCCTTTTGGACAAAGAAAAAGAAAAGGTTAAAAGCTAGGTGTTAGGAAGTTTCGACAAGATCTCAAATTATATTCTAACATTTGTCGTCTTTGTAACGATCCGGGCCCCACTGTGTATTATTGTTCGACATTGAGTTCTCATGACTTTAAAACGCGTTACATAGATTAGAGGGACCCAAGCTTTTATAAACTAGCCCAGGACTCTCCCTTAAATAATGTGGGACTAGAGAGAGACCCATTCCCCTTCCCTGCGCACGTCTAAGGACCAAGGCGCGGACGCACCACCATCCCTCCTCCCCACGCACCGTCGCTTGGGCTGTCACACTCTCCACCCCTTAGGAGACCAAGGCGCGGACGCACCGCCATCCCTCCTCCCCACACACCATCACTTGGACTATCACACTCTCCACCCCTTAAGAGCACAGCGTACTCGTTGTGGCCCCACAAGCAGTCGGGAGTCGGCTCTGATACCATTTAAATTACCCTTGCCCCACTGTGTAATATCGTTCGCTTTGGACATTGAGTCATCACGGCTTTAAAACGCGTTACACAAATTAAAATGACCCAAACATTTATAAACTAGGTCAGGACTCCCCCCTAAGCGATGTGGGATTAGAGAGAGACCCCTTCCCCTTCCCCGCATGTCCAGGGACCGAGGCACGAACACACCGCCATCCCTCCTCCCGCACACTGTCGCTTGGGCTATCACAGTCTCCGACTAGGATATTTATAGCTGATGGATTGAAAAGTCAAATTGACATCAAGTCTTTGACTACTAGACATGTATCATTAGTCATATTTAGTCTAACTCATTTTGAAAATTATTGATTTGTTGCTTGATGTTGGAAATTCTGATTCACAAAGCAGTTCTTTGCCTCAGGAGGGTGGATGATGGGATGGGCGGAAAAAATGCAATCCTCGATCCCAACTCGGCACCACTCCATTGCCATTCCTCAAGACGAAGAACAAAGATATGGATGGTTCATTTCATTTTACTAAAACCGTAATGTTAGGATGTGGTTTAAACTCCCCATTGATAGGAATGTACAAGGGGTCTAGCTCTCCATTGAGAAGGCAAGGGTCCAAGGGGTCCTTTCCAGTGAGCGGGCAGGAGTCTAGGGGGTCCAAGACAATACCCTCGAGTTCCCAAGGGGCATTTATAGTTTGGACTTGTATTTTATTGATAGTTTGAGCTTGAGCTAATAAATAGCTATTGATTTGTGCCGCATATATATAATCTATTTCTCTTGTAAGTGAGAATTGTAGCAGAGATGTGGAAGATACTAATTATAGCAAAAGTCCTCTACTAAATGTAATCTTAATCTAATGGTGAATCAAAATAAATATTGTGTCTCAATTTCTCTCTCATATCACTCTTGTTTTGTTGTGTTTGTGCGTCTAATCCTATCACCAAATATATATACGTAGCCATGAAATGGATACTAAGAGAAAAAAAATCGATGTCTCTCTTGGCATCTCGTATGTGTGAAGCCAATAGACAAAACATGTCTCCGACGTGTCCCTCCTAACCTTTAAGGTCGACGTTGTCCGTCGCGGCGTCATGAGATTTCCAACCCCATGAACTAGATGTGGCCTTTTCGAGTCCTCCCAAAATTGCACACGAACATTTCTGTGTCAAGACGCTTTAACTAGTTCAAGGGATTTGCGAGGATTTATGGGCCTTCAAGCAATTGAGTTTGCGCATTCACATCAAGTTATCGAAAAGAAGTCAATACACAGAAAAACGGACCTAGTAAAGGTTTTTTAAGATGTATATATTTGAGATTAGGCAAATTATAATATACATCAATTGTAATTAAACCTAATTGCCTTCTCAACTTACATATAAGGAAGGGCTTGAACTCTTCATTTGGTAATGCGAATATTTTATCACTTTCCACTCCTCTATTACAAATCTCAAGTTGGTATCAAAGCTATTATCACCTGAGGAGGGCCCACCAAATCTGCTACAAGTCCGCCACAACCCTAGTTGCTAGTTGCACCGACTGCGTTGCTTCCGGTTCTCCGCCAAGATCGAAGCTTTTAGATGCTGTTTGTCATACTCCCGTTACTCAGTCCAGAAAACTAACACCACCATCCCACTCGTCGCTCTCAAACGAGCCAAATCCTAAATTTTCTCGCCAACGGATGCCGAATGCTACCACACGCACCGCTTCGTCTCGGACCCAGGGAGCCCACGGCTGTTCAGTGGTGTTATGTACACCTTCTACCACGTATTTCGAAAAACAAACACCAACCCACGGCTCGCCGCCCTCCGCTAGGGCAGCTCATGAAATTTCACCACCAATCGCTGTCGAACGCGCAAGTTCGACGCTTGAGATCCATTCACCTCCATGACGACGTGCGCCTGCACCATCAAAGATCTTCCGAGCAGCTAACATCAATACCACGTCATCCGCTACGTCAACACCATGTCATCGGGCAGATGCCAACCTGTTTCTGGATCGCGTCAATAATGTACGCACTAATCATATCTAATAAATATATATATTTCAATTTTCAAAGTATTAATCACACACAGTATGAATGAGATTGAATATCAAGAATATGGTGGTCTCCTTATTTTGATGTTTCACAGGTACTCTAGAGGTGCTTGTTAATAAAATCCGTCTCTTTATTGTTTCAATTAAATTATTAAAAAATAAACATTAAAGAACATCTTACTGGGTTACCGTATCTTAATTTAGGAAAATAACGGGAGGAAACATGGTCGTCTGGGCCTGCGTGCGATACATGCATGTCAAGAGCTAGCCATGAATCCAACTATTTTTTATATATCTATATATATGTATGTATGTATGTATGTATGTATATTCAATCCAATCAAAAATAGCCTTAAATTATTCCACACCCATTTTGTCCCAACATCTCATGAAATGAAATTTTCAAATTTTGTACATTTCTTTATATACCTCAGAATTCATTTTGGGAATTTGATTACAATTGTCCAACTCATCACTCCTATGTCCCACATCTCATCAGAAAATGCAAATCAAATAGTGGGATAATTTCAATTTTATCGAACAAATTTTGAAAAGTCAACTCAAACCGGCTAAACCTCCGAAACACCCAAATTACCACCACACCATAGATGTATATAAAATGCAAAAGCAAGCTTTCACGTAAGGTGTAGACACATGAAAACAGAATTCCTCCATTTGGCAATTAATGTGTGCCTCTCATTAAAGCACGAGATGCATCACAAAAATATTAAATAAGATTCATTTTATCAAAAGATTGGGAAAATTTGGGTTTTTTCTTTCATACCTTTCAAGATCCACCCTACTTT
The DNA here is from genome assembly GCA_017140615.1 of Eucalyptus cladocalyx. NCBI lineage: Eukaryota > Viridiplantae > Streptophyta > Magnoliopsida > Myrtales > Myrtaceae > Eucalyptus > Eucalyptus cladocalyx. Next base: position 72,107,471 of record CM029523.1, on the reverse strand, counting down.
ATGGGGTCGTTAATGTTTGGTGAATAAATCACTCTCGGGATATAATTGAGCCATATACTATAATTTAATCTCTTCCCATGAAAACACATAAGGGATAGAATCAACTTTCATGCCAAATCCAATTTTTTGGTAAAAGAAGGAAATATTAAGGCTCCTTTTGTCTAGCAGTAGCCAAACGATTTAGAAAATATTTTCCAAAAAATGATCATTTGTATTGTTTGCCAAAAAAAAATATTTTTATCATCTATGAAAGAAGTTATTGTTGATAACGAAAACATTTTCCAATAACTAACTAGTTAAAGTGATGTAAGCTATCATCTTCAGAAAAATATTTTTCGTGTCATTTAATTTTTGCGAAATAAATGGATTCTAAGTTTTATTGAAATGAATCTTAGTTAATCAAAAGGTCATCCGTTAGTCATGATGTGAACCAACCATGATTGTCCTTTCCTTTATTGCGATGTTTTTCGAGATCTTGCTCGTCCAAATGAAGGGTGATCTTTGTTTGTTCTCAAGCCAAGTCCTGCTAAGCAGCCGCAGTTGTTTACTTTCCGATGATGAATGGTCGGGTTCGACCAAAACAAAATAGAAGAAAAGGGTGGATGGTCGGTCAGACGGGCGGAAGATATTCGTATGAAGAAACCATAGTGCAGGGAAGAGAATGCGACCCTCAATCCTGACTCGGCACCGCCCTGTGGCCATCCCTATGGACGGAGAATAATGAGCCAGATAGTTCATCTCCTATTGCTTAACCGGAAAAATATGCATGTGGCCATGAAATGGATGCTAAGACAGACGAAGTCGATAGCATCCATTATTTAAATGTACGAAATCAATAAACAAATCACGACTTCAACATGTTCTCCCTTGTATCCCTTAAGGTTGATGTAGTTGACTGCGATGTCATGGGATTTTCAGCCCCACGGACTAGATGTGCCCTTTCAAGTCCAGCCAAAGTTGCAAACAAATTATCCTATGTGAAGGTGCTTTGATCATTTCAGGAGATTTGTAGAGAATTCAGGAACCTTTAATAGGTCGAATTTGCAAATTCACGTGTACAAATTATCGAAAAAGAGTCAATACATTGATGAAAAAAAAAAAGAAAGCAGATCTAATAAAGGGCTCACGACACGGACTGCCCTCGTCGTTAGATCAATCGTATTCGATAAAATGACGTGAATCTTCTAGCGCACGGAAAAGGTATATGATCCAACGACTCACGGAAAGCGAAATGGAGAGGTCGTACGGAGGAGAAAATTAGGATGAGGATGGTCGAGTCAACTTGAACGTGATACACAACCGGCACAATTGCTTATGGTTGATCGATAATGATGGATGATGGGGACGTGACTCGCGACAACAATTTTGAGAGGCACATGAATGATTGCCATTTTCACATGGCTTTGCCCTCGCCCTTCCAACTACGGGGTGTCCTCCTTTTCCATGCGCTCAGAAATCTGACACAAAGGCGACACAACATCGACCCACACGGAGCAAGTCCTCCGCACGGTACACCAGGTGGTACACAATCCACAGTATTGGCCAAAACAAGCCACTTTAACCCGGACAGAATCGATGCCAAAACGGACAGAATTGATGCCAAAACGGGGAGAGTTCCTCGATTCGGAAGCCGCGTAGATCCCGTGTTCACGTCACGACGTTGTTTTCATAGGGTCGTGCGTAACGCGAGCCGGAGAAGAACAGCAGATTACGTTATTAGAGCAAACCTCACATTGGCCAAGGACTCGAGTCAGGTTGCCTTCGATTCGGTATTTATTTAGAGTCGAAATGGACTTGCCACTTATTAGATGTGTCCTCGATCTCACATTGGTCGGCTTTTGATTATTGCTCTCTCGAATTATGGCACGATGCCTTTTGAATCCATGCGGATGCAGGCGAGCCACGACTGCAGCAGACATTCTCGCACGTTGATGGCAGGACTAGCTGGGGCTACCTTCACAGAGTATAGATATCCACTAGTGAAATTCGGAGTATTAACCTCTCAACACCCAACCTTTGTTCTGCACACTCCAAATTATTAGAAGGTGAGTACAACTTCATCTCAAGCCCCCCTGGAAAGGTCATGGCCTAAAAGTGCTTTTCAAATTGAAGTAATGTTCAGTAAATTATAATTTAAAAAAATGCATTTGGAAGTAATTGTTATTTAAATAATATTTGGTAAAACCACATTTTATAAAAGGACTTTTGCAATATATATATTAAAATTGGCAAAGGGTTCAGCAGTTAATGAGGCCCGATCTAGTGTTAATAATCTCAACCGGGTAACTTGAGTTGTGTACCCCAAGGCAATGGTCCCCCTTGCCTAAGGTCAACCTAGCTTGCTAGGCTACTAAATCTAACCTCTCCGATGGTCCGTCAGTAGTTGAGCCCTTCGCCGATGATGTATGACAACTTGATACTTAAGATCACAAGACATGCAACACTTAGTCTCCCTTTGGCTCATGCTCGGATGCCCACTCGATTCATAGAAAAAGAAGGTATTTAGAGATAGAAGATTAAATTTATTTCTATTACTCAAATATTGAATAATACAAATGACGGAAGAGATATCTCTATTTATATAAGTTTCCCTCAAATTATAACTATCAATCTCACCTCCCATCTAACGGTAGAGTTCATTCTCACTACTTAATCTCACCTATGAAGCTAACCGGAGAGATTCACTCCCACTTATTGATCAAATAATAGAGACATTCAATCTTCATTTCAGCCAATTTGATGACAAAGATATATCATGGTGAATACCAATCTTGTCTCAGGATTCGATAGTGTAGATTGAGTCCCACCCACCAATTCGACATTTCTTGTCTAATTCGACATTTCTTGTCTATTTGGATTGATGCACAGCAATACATCCATTATAAATGTCACATGAGGTGATAATATTTTTGAAATTATGAAAGTTTGACTATAGCAAAGTTGGACAGAAAAAAATGTGTCAGCATTCCCAAAATGCTCAAAATCAAAAGTTTTTCCAAACCTACCTTAACCTAAAGGCCTTTAGAAATAAAATTGCGTTTCTCCAAAACTCTCTAAAAAATTCATCAACTGGTTCTTGCATTTACATAAGGAGTTTTAGAGCTCAAAACCCGTCGGGAAACATCATTAGCTTAGGTAAAGTGGAAAAGTATGATGACTGGCTTTGGTTTCCAAATGCACCGACATGAACCTCGTTTAAAATTTCTCAGGTCATCGATGGTCAACGCCTCAAAAATTCGAGTCATAAAGCGGCAATGGCCCAGGGCATGTGAACATATATAAAAGAAACGGGCGATCATATGACTTTTGCGTCAATTTATAAGCAATCTGAGTATTCATCTTTTCGGCCGATCTCAGACGCGCACTTCTCACATGCACTTTTTGCTATTCTCGAGCGTTCTTAAGAAGACTTTGAATTCTTTTTAAGACACGAGGACCTTACTCTTGGAGTGCTTGGGAGAGAAGGTATGGGATCTCGACACGTAATAAGCCAAAAAAGAAAAAAAAAAGAAGAGAGAGAAAAAGGCAATTGGGGGGAAGTCACGGCCAGAGAGGCCTAGGTTTGTAGGGCGAGTGGTTCAAAAAGACACCAGGAGCAGTCACATCAGGCAGGATTGCGATCATACGGTCTTTCTGGTTCTTCAACTGTGTCGGCCAGAAGAGACCTGCCGTTTACCCCCAGCCACACACGCCCACGCCCGCCACCACACCACAGTAACTGAGATCCCACTGCCAAGCCACGAGATACGAGGCATCTCTCTCCCTCTCTCTCTCTCTCTCTCTCAAAGAAGCTCCTTTTTTGTCCAGACTTTCCCTCGAGCTCGCTATGGCCAGCCTTGTCTCCCTCTCTCTCTCAATCTTTTAGCTAGAGCTTGTTCGATACATCTTGTCTGTCAGTGCCTCAGTTCAAATTAGTAAATGACCAGATACCATGACTCAGAAAATGCAAGACGGTGGAGGCATCGAACGAACCATGTTGTTTCTTCTTTTACGTATTGATGGAACTCATAACACATTCAACCACTCTCCAAAGAGAATCTAATATGAAAGTGATATCTCCTTAATATAAAATTATTGATATTTCCAGATGAGAAAGAAGAAAAAAATATCTACTGCCAACTTGGGGATATTTGGGCGTTTGTTAAAATAAAGAAGGCAATTCTACTGAATGTCTCTTTAGGAAATTTTCTGAGATGACCCTCGCCGGTGGAAACACCCCTCCTCTCTTTTGCACGAGGCAAATCAACCGCCCAGACTATTTATACACCTAGGCCTTGACTACCTTATTACATTTCCGCTCTAATTCCTGCGGCCATAAGCATGTTCGTGAGCGAGAGAGAAGGATGTTCATGTTAGACACAAATTATGCAACCCTAAGATCTCCATAATCAGAACAAGAACATGCATAATTGAGTAGAAAGATTAACGCATCTGAATCCATCAAACATAAAGCAAAAACAGAAAAGGATTACCCACATGTTATTACTAGCTCAATGAGGCGGCTCCCTCACGTTTAGCGTTAGGTAAATGCCCCTTAGATGATGATACATGTGAGAATTAGGGTTAGAAGAGAGATTTGAGCACTATTTATAGAGTTTCCAGCCAGTCCCTCTCATTACGGGCCAGGCTTAACTCGGCCCACACTAGCCAGCCCATATTAGACTAATTAAGAAACATTTTATCTTTCTTTAGACCAACCATGTTTTACGGTAATCGTAAAAACAGTAAATTACAATATCAATTAATTTAGTCCACATTAGAAAAAACTCTTACAGTTCAAGCTCATGTGGTCACCTCTAGATGATGAGCGGTACCCTTGTAATGACTAAGCATGCTCGACCAAAAATTCCTCCTCTTTTCACTTTAAGAAGAATATCTCCGCTTTATCCTATATGTTTCGAATAAATTACACTAAATGTGTCGAAGAAATCACGGTGTATTAGTCACTCTCTTTTTATGTAATATATTTTGATCATTTAGGTAATGGATATATGGAAGTAGTTACGACACGAAGAAGGTGTGAATGGTATTTACAAATTGAAGTTAGGGTAGAGACAGATGGATGGGGGTACAGGGCCCTATAAAACCTCAACCTCGTCAAATTGCATGTACAGTCGCCCGGGGGTGTGGTCTTATTACACACGCATTCGATGTCGGTTGAGATGTACAATCGCCCTTTAGCCTCGTCGAATTATTATCCCCGGTAAAAAGCTACCTCTCTTGATTATGTGTGCGGTAAATCTTAGGGGTGTTTGCATTTTCCTTATGGCACTATTTTTCTAAAATTTCCTCGTTTTATATTATAGTATGTAGTAAAATTGAGTAAATAATCCACCAAATTACTAAGGAAAATTATTAATGGGGTGTTGTATTGCGAGCTCATTTGCACTTCATCGTTAAATTTGGTGAACTTCTCTCCTACCTTTTTTTCTGAGTTTATTTAGGATTTTGTCGGGACTTGTATATCTCTTAGATATTTGTGGGTTTCGGGATTCCTTTTTTTATTGCTTCTTTTCTTCTTATTTTTTAGATTGCGTGTTTGTTGACTAAAGACTCCAGTTTTGGGATGTCTGCATAAGGGATCCTATTATTCCCTGCATGCTTTATGAATTATAATAAGCTAAAATATTATTCGGATTATGACTATCAAATTACTATTTTTACCCAAAAATCAAAATATGAATAATCCTCTAATGCCAAAAAAGAATTTCCAGCTAAGTACCAAAATTGATATAATATTTAAGCTATTATAATTCATAATTTACGAGATATAATTGTGAAAATAATAATTTATTATAAATCATAAATTCATGAAGAAACGAATCACTGGCTGATTTATGAAATTACATAATACATTTATTCTTACAGTACAAAAACTATCGCATGATACCACCACCTGCGGTGGCCTAGCTGAATAAGAACTTCCATGAACCCTACCTAGGACAGAGAGATTCAAATCCCGCAAGATGCACAAGATCTTAAGCACGACATCGGGGTGGTGGGTCTTCTGTTAACGTCGTTTTAAGATTTACCTACCGGCTGTACGGAATTTCCTAGATTAAAAAAAAAAAACCATCGCATGATCATTCCTAAAATGGGAGTGTTCCTTGGCAACATTCCCAAAAGAAGAACGAAAGAGGTAATAAAAACATAAATCCCGTACACCCACAAATAGCCAAGAGATACACAAGTCCGACAAAATCCTAAATAAACCCGGGAAAAAAGAGAGAGAGCAAAACCCTAGAAGAAGACTCTTCTACTACTACTTCCATTACGTAGCGAGTGGAAGTGCCTTGTCTCGGCCCTAATTAGTACTGAAGCATTTGCTCAATTTCTCACCACCGCCACGGCGTGCAACGGATGCTTCATCTCGCAGGACAGCTTCAAGACCTCGCTCAGGTCGACCGGGCACGCTGCATGCTCGCCCCACTCGAACCGGCGCACCAGCTCGGCCACCCACATGGTCACCGTGGCCAGGCCGAGGTTCTTCCCGGGGCAGACCCGGCGCCCGGACCCAAACGGGGCGAGCCTCAGGTCGCCGCCCCGGACATCCACGTCGCGCTCCAGGAACCTCTCGGGCCTGAACGTGTCCGGATCCTCCCACACGCTCGGGTCGTGGCAGATGGCCCACATGTTGACCATCGCCGTCGTGCCGGCCGGGACCAGCATCCCGTTGCGGAGCTGGACATCCGACGTGGAGAGTCGGGCCCACGAGAGGAGAGGGCCCGGAGGGTGCATCCTCAGGCCTTCCTTGACCACGGCCTGCAGGTAGGGCAGCCTGGCCATGTCAGCATCGGTCAAGCCTCCCCCGCTGCCGCGGGAGGCGGCGTCGGCAAGCTCTCTCCGGAGCGTCTCCTGGACTCGCGGGTGCAACACCAGCTCGGCCATGATCCACTCGGTTAACAGAGCCGTCGTGTCCGTGCCCCTGAAAATCATTTCCTGCGCAAACGGACATTTCCTCACCTAATCAATTATAGCAAAAACGATGATACGACAAAACGGCGGCGGTAAAATTGGCCTTTTCCCATCTCATGCGTAGCGGACAGCGACCCGATGTTATTACCACCTCGAGACGTTACGATCAAATTAGGCTTGTCGCACTTCAATTTCAAACCAATCAAAAAGAAGGGACATAAACAATCGAATGACCGCAGTACAACAAACTAGTCCCAAGATTATTTTCAAATCTCTTCGTTTCTTGGCTTTTTCGTACGATGAATAAGGTTTGATCACGATGGAAAAGTATCATTATTTCATCCGACATGGTCGGCGGCCCCCATGAAGAAAAGGACCATGGTAATAAAAATTGACATTGGAAATGGCATGTCATGATTATTAAAATGAATTTGTCAAATGAAGTGACGAATTGTAAGAAACTAGGTGGAGCATGCGTAGAAAGTTAAGAGCAAATACGAACCCATAAGACGGCGACCATGTCATCCTCATCGAGCTTTTCGTCGCCGTCCAGGGAGAGCAAGACGTCGACGAAATCAGCTTCGTCGGCGGCGACCTTGTTGCTGCCTTCATCGTTCTTCCGCCGATGCTCTGCGATGATGCCGCGGACGAAGCGTTTCACCCTCGGGACGAGCCTCGCGCAGCGTTCGTCCACGCGAGCCGGGTCGTGCACGTAGCTCAGCCACGGCACGTAGTCGGACCAGTTGAACGCCCCCAGCAGCTCGAACCCTTCTCTTACCATCGACCTCAGGTCCTCCAGCTCCTCGGCGTCGCGGCCGACGTCGTATCGCTTCCCGAACACGCTCCCCATGATGCTGTTCAGCGAGGCCAGCTGGAGGTGATCCCGGAGAGCCACGAAGCCGCGGACCCTTTGCTCGGCGGCGATGCGGCTCACCATCGCGGCGCAGTCGAGCAGGCGGGCCGGCCCGTGGGCCGACACGCGGCGCGGGGCGAAGAGGTGGGACGCCGCGACGCGGCGGAGGAGCCGCCAGTAGGCGCCGGCGGGGGCGAACCCGATGGCCCGTTCGAACATGAGGCTGCGGGCGGAGCGCTTGAGCGGGCGGTCGGCGAAGCCCGGGGAGGCGAGGATCTCACGGGCGGTGCGCGGGTCGGAGGACACGACGGCCGGGGCCGAGCCGAGGCTGAAGGCCATGAGCTGGGCCCCGGCCGGGGTGCGGGCGGCGGCGGCGGCGAGGACGCGGTGGGGGAGGCAGTCTCGACTGGGGCGGCCTCGGAGGGCGAGGAGGCTGCCGAAGATGGGGAGGCCAAGGGGGCCGTGGATGGGGACGCGGCCCTTGCGGTTCCTGCCGTGGCGCCACGCGATCCCGCCGGGGGAGAGAGCCCAAGTGAGGAGGGAGAGAGCGAGGAAGGCGAGGAAGATGGAGGGAACGACGACGTACGCATCTTCGAGGAGGCGGTCGGAGCCCAAGAAGGCAGGGAGGGCGAAGATCCACCAGTTGGCATCCTTGCTGATCATCCCTTTTCCTCTCTTCTGGGTCTTTGACTCCGCTTCTTTGTCGGGGAAGTTAAGGTGTTTAAGCGGGTGAGAGAGAGAGAGAGAGAGGGGTGAAGTTGGAGTGAGGAGAGAAGGAGGTGGCGAGAGAGGTGATGATGTAGAAGAGAGCGCTTTGTTTATAGAAAGGGCGATGCTTCAAGTCCAAAGGTATTTTGTCAGAAGGGAGAGAGAGGTGATGGGGAGGCTAGGGGTTGTTTTTCCATGGACAAGGTGCATCGTCGATGGTCATTTAAAAGGGGATCGAGAGGTCAAAATAAATATCGAGTAGGGAGTAGTAGTTTCACGTGGGAAGAGGAGCGGGATAGTGGTTGGCGGCGGGATTGCATGAATGCGAGAGAGAGAACGAGACAAGGTAGGGAGTAAAGAAAGGATTGTAGAATGTGTGGTTGGGGTATGTTAAGGGGGCCGTTATTATGACAATGAGATACGCATGTTTTGAGTGTCCGCCGGAGCAAAGAGGACTCATGAGAAGCTCCCAAGCTTTTGTAGGCACCCATGGCATGCCCTTTGTCCGAATTGAGTTCATGCGAAAGTTCACAGGAAGACGAGCCTTATGAAGTCCTTAGGTTGTGATAATATTTCCTTCTCCTGAAATCGATGCCTCAACACAATTTTATTGATTTGAACAGGAAATTTATAGCATCATTCACTGCATCATTACATATCGATTTGTCTGTGTAGCACAAAACTTCTTACTTCTCATTATTTAAGGAAACAGAAGGTGGCCCCGACATGAATATGGATATCCAATTATTACCGGGTACTACAAACAAAACCCTCTCTCGAATGATTAGCATTTTGAGAAATCTTAATGTAGACTAATTGGATTTTGCCAGCACTCCCTTAACCCAATCGAAGTCAGACACAAGTATATATATGGTAAGCTTATGTAAAAGACGATTATCTAACAAGCGATTTGCTGATTTTTATTTCGAGGAACGTGTTAGATTATGTGGCTCAAGTTAACGAAGATCTGGATTCCCTTGAGAATGCTTTGCATCAGCTCATTAGGGACAGACATATCTCTATAGGTCCAGCCAACATTTCCAATGCACAACCTCAAACTAGTGAGTTGTAAAAACTGACATGACTCACATTCATCTATATGCGGGATGTCCAATTTTATAACCTAGTAGTCTAAGACTAAATTAGAAGAAATATACACCCCAATTAGAGATTAAGGATAACATGACCGTTCCAATATTATTTTCTAAATAAGACTATCCTAAGAGAGACTATGACAAAAACGGAGTTTTTAGGGTTAGAAGAGCGTGCAAAGTGCAAATTTAAATGCGAAGTGAAAGTGCTAGAGATATGGATGTGAGCTCCGGCCATGGGGAGAAAGCGATGTAGAAGCTGCTCAAGTTAGGCATCGGGAGACGCGAAGGTTTGAATTGAATGCTCCATTGGGGACTGACTTTTATTCATTGTGTCTTCTAGGGAGAAAAAAGAAATGGAAAGAAATCCATTTATTTATTTATTTATTTATTTCAAGATAGATACCAAGGAAGGGAGACTGGCGAATGCCTGGTGGGGAGTAGCAAAATTGCTTGACATTGCATGGTATTGTCCAATCATGTTCTTGGGCTGTCTCTATGGAACGTGTCCTATAGTTTTCTCCCACCGTCGAAAGCGTTCACTTTAGCTGCGATACGACCAGCACCTATGTACTACAGGCTATTAAATGTTCATCTCAGGCGGCATGCGGGAGATGGCGGTGCCAGATTTTTGTCTCTCCAATCTCCAGTTTTGCGCGTGAGAAAGCGGTCTCTTCTCTGTCTGCGAAACGGTTTCGATGGAAACCCTAATTCGTGTCCCCTTCCCTTTGACGGTGCCGAAACCAGAACTGCCCATTGGATGTACGTATAGAAGGGCGAAAGACAATCTGAAATAATTTCCTTGAAATTTTAACAATTATAATACGTGTCACGCGATTTGAATTTTTCGTGGTAAACTCTATAACAGCGAAAGGTTGATGTTAGGAATGTCAACTCTACATGTGATCCACCGAGTTTCGTTAATGGTCTAGATGATTTGATATTTTTAATTTTAAGAAAAATTTGCTCATTTTTTTTGGGTACGATGCATTGTAGTTACATGGTGGACGTAGAATATTCACGAGGTCCAACATTCTCAAAATTTAAGACATTTCTATTGGAAGAGGGCGCTCATGGCCTGAATAAGGGTTTAGGTAGCTATTAAGTTTTATTTTAGTCTAGTTACATGAACAAAACACGCATGCAATTTTTAACGTGTCGAGTGCTTTAACCAGGTCATACTCATATAATTTAGCCCCTAATCACAGTTTATTGTTAATAGCATCAATAATCCCAACATATTTCTAATGTTTATAGATATTTTTTCATGGAAAACGATTTTTTTTTTGGTAATGTAGAACCCTATGTAATATGATTAAGGGTGAGCACGATTCCCGGTTCCAAAGACACCGGTTCCGGTTCCCGGCTCCCTTTTTCTGGGAGCCGGCGTTCCCGATTCCGGTTCCGGTTCCAGTTCCCATAGGAATCGGAACCGGAACCGGAACCAGTCGTAATTCTAAAAAAAAACCCTAGCTTTCCCCGCGTGATTTCCCCCTCTGCGATTCTTCCCCCTTCCTCTTTCTTTCTCTCTCTCGCTTTCTTTTCTCCACTTTTCACTCCTCGCGTCACTTCCTGCCCCCCCCCCCCCCCCCAACTTTTTCTTTTCTTCTCTCTCTCTCTCTTCTCTTCTCTTTCCCCCACTCTCGGCCGAGACCCCACCTCTTCTTCTTCTTCTTCTTCTTCTTGCTGGCTGCTGCTTCACCCACCACCACACCGCCGCCCCACGCCCTACTCACCACCATCTCTTGGCCACCAAACCACCATCACCCACCGCTCGTCCGACGAGCCATCTCGCCGTTGAGGCCGACGAGCTGTCGCGCCGTCCGCGTTACCCCTCGCCGCCGTGAGCTGCCACCGCCGTCTCCAAGCCACCATCACCACCTCTTGCCACCGCTCACTCGGCTGTCCAGGCCGTCGTTGCTTCGAACGGCCACCGCCTCCGCCAGAACCGAGCTCTTCCCCCCTTGGCCGTGGGTTGAGTCGCGACCACCGCCATCTTCGCCGTGCTGTCCGTGCCGCTGTTGGTGCCGCGAGACTCGTGTCTTCGTCGCCGTCGCCATCGCCGCGTGCTCACCGTCGCCGGACCTCCCTCGAAGATCGATCTGGCCACGAACGATTTGATGGCGAAGTGTTGGTGGCCGGGCTTTGCGAACCTCGCTCGCGGCTCGATGAATCGGATGGCCTCGTTGAGGTTCCAGTTCGCCGCCTCCATCTTGCGAGCCATGGCTTTCGTGAAGTGCCTCACGGATCGTAAGGCGTAGTGGAGGACTTGGGCGAAGTGGGTTGGGCTCAACGACGCGAGCTTGAAGCCGTCGAACAGGGGCGAGATGCCGCTCGCGTTGAGCTTCTTCTCCGACGACCGCTCGAGAGACGAGCTCGTCGAGCTTCCTTCTCGGTGCGAAGATCTCCGACTCCTTGCGCTCCGCCTCGGCCTCCATCTTCTTCACCGTGATCTCGTACGTTCTCATGAGGCTCTGCTGCTCCTGAATCTCTGCCAACATCAGCGTCACCCGTGGGGAGAGGTCGAGCTCCTTCTTGAGGAACTTGATTACGTTAATTCCGACACTGGAAAAGATGAATTTAATATCATGCGAAAGGCTATTTCTCCAGATGCATAAGGCTAATGTAGATACCCTGACAATAATGAAAGGGGAAGAAAATGGAGAGAAATATCCGCTTCTCTCTTTTATATCAGTTCATTCTTTCGTTAATTTTTCAAAACTTTTAGATATGGCTGTTGGTAAATGCTGTCCTAACTCACATGTCTGACTTAAATTGACCCAACTCCATATTCTCTGTTATTTCATTTCTTTCTTTCTTTTTTCACTTCTGTTTAGCTATTGTTTTCGATGCTCCAACAACTGCCAACACCTTTAAAGTTTCTGCTGACATTGAATCACCAAATTATATATTAGACAATGAAGAACTATGAATTTAGTTGTCTATTCAAATGTAAAAGATATTGGCAGGTACCGAAAATGGAGGGCTAATTATTGAATTATTTCGGTTTTCGGATATTCGCGCTCATTACGAAAATGAAACCAAAAAAAAAAAATCTGTTGGAACCTGGAACCGATTCCGTAACCTGTGACAGGGTAGGTTTCAGGTTCTCAGTTTTGACGGGTAGGTTCCAGGTTCCAAAAATTTTGGAACCTGTATCCGAGGGTAGATTTTAGGTTCCAGACGGAACCGAACCGGAACCGGGAACCGCTCACCCCTAAGTATGATTGGACAGGTTTTATGACAAAGCATAAGTTCCAAGGTTCCCCTAAGATAACATGGCCAATACCAATTTGAGTCATAGTAATAATTGAATTGTTGATTAATTAATCAGCATAAGAACCTAACCCTGCCTTCTTCTCCACAATGATAAAGAAAGAGTTCGGAAAAATTGGCCAAAAAGTCCTAAACCTCAATTTTGCTAATTTAATTAAAAATATTATAATTTTGCCGTTCTAAATTTTTTCATGTTTTGTCAATTTTAACCAAAAATTACTAATGTGAATGCCAACCATTTTATGTGACATAATTTTTTTTTTGACTTTTATTCTTTTCTTTATTATTATTATTATTATTATTATTATTATTATTATTATTATTATTTACTATGGCTAGCAATGGTTGCCTAGCCCTCGTCTAGATCATTGCGTTGTCTTGCCGAGCAGGTTATGAGAGAGAGAGAGAGGAAAAAGAAAATAAAAAATAAAAAATTTTGAAAAAAATATTATTAAAATTTATCAATGTCAATGTTGGCAATGTCACAATAGACTACTAGATAATATTCTCAAAATAGTTTTTGTAGAAAGAAGCCAAGTGAACAAGATTAGATGAAATCTTCAACAAGATTCTCAAGCTTTGATGCTCCAAGCTTGCCGCTTTCATACCCGAGATTCCACTCCATAGTCCGACACCGCGGACGACATTCTGCATTTATTTATGGTCGCTTGCTTCCTCGGACTGATTAAGAAACTAAATACCTTCGGTGTTACAAAGCCTCCACAATGTAGGGAAGCTCCCATTGGTTGTTAGGGTCAACATGCGGCCCTTAGATAGCAACCACTTCATTTAATTACAAGTACTAATGTTGATTGCCATCTCGTGTCCCGACACGTCGGTACAATTAAGGTGTGGTTCTTGTGTACTATAGTTGATTCTTTTGTCTGTGTCCATACCTAAAACGAGTGAGTTAAACTCCGTTGGATTTATCCCAAACCCTAACGTGATTGTGTCGTGTTAGGTCTTATGGGATTGATGGTTGTCCTTGGATAGGTCGAGGTTCATGCATTCTTCGGGCAATGTTAAGATTGTTTAATGGTAATTGTCAAGGTGCGTTTCGTTCAGCTTTGCAATTGAGCATTGGGTGTAAAGTAAATATTGGAAGTCAAAACTATTTGGGAAAATATAAATTGTGTTCGGTTAAAACATCTTTACAAATAAACTTTGAGTTGAACGTGTGTTTGGCAAAAAAAAAAAAAAAAACTTTTGCGATGAGTTTTGGATATTTTAAATATATATATATATATTTTATTTATTTATTTATTTATTTTAAAAAAATAACCACATCCTTCGACGGTCCAGCGAAGGGCTACTATGGCATCCGACAAGCTAGATTTGGCACTTGTAGCTATCGGTCGAGGTTGCTTGACGTTGGACAACCTCCGGCGAGGGTTGAGCAACCCATTTGAGGGCCACTAGAGGTCAAATGACCTCGGATGACCCTCGCGAGGGTTGCCGAAGCCGACCTAGCTCACTAGTGGCTGTAGCCCTTCGCTAGTCCACCGAAGTATTTGGTCCTTTTTAAATAAAAAAAAATAATAATAATAATAATAATAATGAAAGACAAAATTGGATTTTTGAAAAATTGGTGAGGATAGTTTTGAAAGAAGAAAAAAAGAGTTTTTTTTTTTTTTTGGTGAAGGTAATAATAGTATTAAGGGAAATGTACAAAAGATCGGGTCCAAAACCTACACTCTTGCGAAGCAAAAGTGGAGGGGATCCGATGTAAAACCTCAAGGCAACAAGCCCACCAAGAAGAACCCACACAACAAATCGAATGACCCGCCCTCAGGTAGGACCACCGACCCTCACACTCTCTAACAAGGAAAAGAGCGGAGATGTAATCAGCTCTAGACACAACCTAAGGAGGATCCGGAGAGCTCGAGAAGATCACGGGGTCAAAGCCCCACCCTCTTTGAAGCCTTTTGTTCCTCGGGGAGGGGGCAACATCCTTGAAGGTAAGGGCTTTGTCCCTAACCACCATCAGCAAATGGTTTTTTAGAGTGGCTAGCGCGCACGATTCACCCCTGAAGATGATTGCATTCCTTTTCTTCCATATGAGGTGGCACAAAGCACCAAAGGAGAACCGTGCAATCCTGTGATAGAAGTCATTTCCAGAGAGGAACTTCATGGCCCAGGGAAGCACTTCCTTCCAACACCTATTCCTCCAGGGGAGGTTACACCTGGCGGCCCAAAAGAAGGCTAGTGAAGCGGAGGTGCGACACGCAAAGAACAGGTGGTCTATTCAGAAAAAAAGAGTTTTACTAAATGCTAAAAGCCCAAAGCTAGTCTCTACTACTATTGGGTTTTTAGTCATCCCAATGCTGACTTGGAAGTAAAAGCTTATTTAAAATATATGTCAAACGGTCCAGCATTTCTCAAAAGAGCTTTGGATGCTGAAAGCCCTTTGGAAATGTTGAACCAAACACACCTTTGTCTCTTGCTAAATTCACGGGAGCGTTTTGATACATGTGGAAAGGCTAGAAAGTATGTGAGAAGATGGGTGTGTTTAAGAACATTTTGAAAAAGCTTTTAGAAAAATGCATAAGACTTTAGGTAGAAGATTTTTCTAAAATGCAAATCATATTCAATAAAGTTGTAATTTGAAAACACATTAAAAAAGAACTTTGACTTGAATGCTATTTGTAAAGGACTTTTGCTTTAAAAAAATAAATAAAATTCTTAGACCTTTGCCAATGGAACTCAGCCACCGTTTGCCAGATCTAGCCATAAGCTAGCCTTGTTTGAGGCAGCGTTGCTTGGGTCACGCGACTCAATTGAGATATGGCCTCGCTGGTAGCCTACAGCCTCACCAATGGCATTATGTGATGTGGAGACATTTTCGGAATTACAAAACTTTAGCGAGAGCAAACTTGGAAGGAAAAAACGTATTTGCATTTCCAAAATGCTCAAAACATGAAGCATCCCACTATGGTCGACCTTTGAAAATGCAATTGCATCTCTCCAAACCTCTCCAAAGAATTTGTCAAATGGTACTTGCATTTACTGAAGGGGCTCTCGAAAAGTGATTCCTTAAAATGCCAGACTGTTTATATGTTTCAACTTCGAACAAGGCTTGTGTTAATGCAAATTGCCTAAGTTGATGGTTAGATAGATTTCCATCGAAGATATAGTTGCAATACTTGAAAGGTAGCATAGGATTAGACTTATGCCTCCACTAGGGATGTGCAAAAGAACTAAGAATTGCCTAGAATCAGACTCACCCAAAATCAACAGTTCCCAAGGGGACTAATTTGGTTCCTAGTTCCAATTTACTTGAATTGGTAGTATCAGTCCAATTCCTAGTTCCGGACATGGAACTAACCACCCAAACTAGACCGATATAAAAAAGAAATTATGTATGTATGTATGTATGTATGTATGTATATTAAAAAAGAAATTTCAACTCAATTACTTAATTATTTTGTAGTTTTTCGAGCAATATATATTTGTAATATTATATATTATTGACTAATTTTGTCTCTTGGGTGCACAATAGGATTAACTCCCTTACATTTTATTTGTTCTAATAATCCATTCACTTGCTTTCTCAGTCAAAACAAAATAAATAAATAAAGAGGATGGAGGAAACCGATTGGAGATGTCCATAAATGTCGTGGCACTTTGTCATTATGATACAAAATTAAAAGCTAATGGCTCATTTTAAGAGCATAATTAGATTTCTCCTTAGCAATCCTATGGTTAAATTAAGTTAACATAGAAAAAAGATGGATCAAACGATTAATATTTTGATTTCTGTGGAAGTTAAGACTTCTAATGTAGAGTCTAATTCTTAATATGTTCTCGATGTCGAGAAATCCTACGAGAACGACACCATGACTTTCAGAGAAATTAAATTCCTAGCCAACGAATATTATCAATTCATTCTGCCCTTTTAAATTTCAATCCTTCATCAAAATCAATGGCTCACAATTTAATCAGAATTCAATGTCGAATAAGTTTTAGTGCTCTACATAAAAAGTAGGTTCACCATAATATTAATTGATGAATGCAATTTTATAGGGATTAGGGACCGGTTACATAGACCCACTCGAATATCGGACCGAATCAACGGTCCGGTTTTTGGATGAATCCATAGAACTAATGAGTGATTTTCAATTTCAATTTTTGGAATTAATCATTAATGGACAGCTTTCAATTCTAAAGTGGGAACTGTCCACCCAAATCATGCTCATCCCTAATCTCCACAATAGCTATTTTGCATCGCGATGCTCTACTTGGGTTCCAACATCACCTGCCGAGAGCTCGTGGCTGGGGGGTGGGGAGGGCGCACGATTCTCCACCTCGGTTGTGGAAAAGAAGAGGGATTGATGTGCCAGCTCCGGAAATGACTTGTGCAAGTTAAAAGTTGCAAATGGAGAAACTTCCGACTGCATACATTTTGTGATTGCATTGTATAAATCAGATCATTAGAAACTTTTTCCGAATTATAGCCGCTATGACATATTTACCATAATTTTTTTTTTTTTTTTTTATGATATCAAAAACCTCAAACTATATCCATTGTAACACAATTACCCTAAACTTTTTCCCGTGACATAAAAAACCCAAATTTGTACCTATGTGACACATCTATTAGATGATTTTTCAGTCAAAACGTCATTTTTATTTTACTTAAGTTATATGGATGCTATGTCAATGTTGTTTATTTTCTAATGTCCATGTAGGTAAATTGATAACAATTTTTATTGACAAAATTTTGATGAAAGGTAAATATATCACACAAATATAAATTTGTGATATTTTGTGTTACAAAAATAAAATAAAATTAGAGTGAATGTGTCACAATGGATTTTTTTTTATGGCTTTTTTCTTATTCTAGTAGCTGTTGGTGTTCATTGAGGTTTATAGTTGTAGTTGAGCCAAAAAAATTGGTGATGAAGTCCACTACCTTTCACGCAAAGATTCGAAGATAGAAAAGAATCTAGATTGTCACGAATGAAATCAGGCCAAGCCCAACATTCCCGAATCATTTTCCAAGGCCCGCCCAGTTCGAGAAAGCCTATAAGCCTTTATATATACATAGAGAGAGAGAGAGAGAGAGAGAGAGAGAGAGAGAGGCATGGAGACTTCAGAAGAAGAGGAGAGAAGAGGAAGGAGCGGAGGAGGGGGGATAGTGGAGCTGCACAGCCCTTGCCATTGCCTTCAAACGTGCATCAATGCCCTCCTCAGGTGCTTGGGTTTCGAGTTCCACCCCGGCTCGACCGCCTGGAGATCACGGGATGGTCCCGATTCACAAGCGCCGCGCCACCAAACGCTACTAGTACTGCATCAGCTCAACTCTCTCTCTCTCTCTCTCTCTCTCTCTCTCTCTCTCTCTCTCTATATATATATATATATATTCGAGTGTACAAGTGCTTGTGTTTGTGTTTAATTCCGTGTGGAGTTTGGAGGCGATGCGTGCATGGGGCATAAGTACGCTGCGTCTCATCATATTTGTAGATACAT
The DNA here is from genome assembly GCA_017140615.1 of Eucalyptus cladocalyx. Classification (NCBI taxonomy): domain Eukaryota; kingdom Viridiplantae; phylum Streptophyta; class Magnoliopsida; order Myrtales; family Myrtaceae; genus Eucalyptus; species Eucalyptus cladocalyx. The sequence continues at coordinate 72,089,159 of CM029523.1, read as the reverse complement.
TAATATACATCGATCTTCATAAATACGGTGATCCTTTAATGCATGTAGGACGACGGAGGAGAAGAAGAATATTACGCAGAAGAGGGACGGTGGACGGCTCGGCGAGGGGGGCCGACAAGACCGCCCATAGGCACCGGCAGGGGAGGTCAAACCAACTAATCCTAGCCATGCCATCTCTCATTATCCTTTGCATCGTATGTTGATGGCTGCTTTCATTAGATATGCAGAGACATTTTTCTTTTTCTTCATTTTTTTTCCCTCTCTTTTTCCACCTTGAACGTACATATTCAAGTCTCTTCTATTGGATGCTAATTTAGCAACTGGAAATCCGCACATGTATGTAGTGATGCACCTCTGGGAATTTAACGCAGTCTACCCCGTCGGGTTTTTATTTATTACTTTGTCTATGATTTGAGTGTGTTTGGGTAATATTGTGAAAGAAGTTCATCGAGTGTTTCTTTACCTAGTGATAGAATCGAGCAACTTAAAGAACATTGGGTTGAACCAACTCATGCAACTTAGGAAAGCACAACAAATCATTTTTTGGCTCGCTCAAATACCACTCTGCACAATAGTAAACGCTAAAGCGAGTAGCTGATATTATCGAATTTTGAAATGAAATTTCCAAGATGCAGTTTGATTAATTTAAGTGTTCCTCAGGTATAAGTAATTTTAGTCGTCGAAACATGGATCATGTCCCGAGATAAAATTGAGTCCTTGCAGCAACCCCCGTTGGATGCGACCATACAGGCACCCCCGCACGCTGCAAAATGTTCGATCAGCCGCTTCCCCAACTGCAACTCACCCCTTTCGCACGGTGCCCGACCGATACATTACCATCGTGAGCAGATTCGAACTCGTGACGCAGAGGTGGCAAAACCTAAGTTCACACCTAGAACCTGGCACGACGCTCAAATGGTTCAAACAATTCATCGATCAAATCGCTCACCATAATGGCAAGAAGATAGACATCACATTGCGCAGACTGCAATAATTTATTTTTAAAGTTGCACCGACTCAACAGAGCTGGCGGAATCGAGGAAAAGGGGTGCAGCTTCCGTCGTGTTTCGGCCATGGAGAAAGCGATGTAGAAGCTACTCAAGTTAGGCATCGGGAGACGCGAAGGTTTGAATTGAATGCTCCATTGGGGACTGACTTTTATTCATTATGTCTTCTAGGGAGAAAAAAGAAATGGAAAGAAATCCATTTTTTTTTCTTTTTATTTCAAGATAGATACCAAGGAAGGGAGAATGGCGAATGCCTGGTGGGGAGTAGCAAAATTGCTTGACATTGCATGGTATTGTCCAATCATGTTCTTGGGCTGTCTCTATGGAACGTGTCCTATAGTTGTCTCCCACCGTCGAAAGTGTTCACTTTAGCTGCGATAAGACCAGCACCTATGTACTACAAGCTATTAAATGTTCATCTCAGGCGGCATGCGGGAGATGGCGGTGCCAGATTTTTGTCTCTCAAATCTCCATTTTTGCGCATGAGAAAGCGGTCTCTCTGTCTGCGAAACGGTTTCGATGGAAACCCTAATTCGTGTCCCCTTCCCTTTGCCGGTGCCGAAACCAGAACTGCCCATTGGATGTACATATAGAAGGGCGAAAGACATTCTGAAATAATTTCCTTGAAATTTTAACAATTATAATACGTGTCACACTGGTCCTGAGCAGGACCTTAAAAGGCTCAAGGGAAGTAACAAGCTTGAGATCCGCCCTGGGGTGAGAGACCCCGCGCTGGCTCCCGTAAAGGCAGGGTTAGGGCCTTGAAAAAGATTCCTAACCTCACTACCGGACCGGCCACAATCCCTATACGGGAAACAGCTAGCACGCCTAACTCCCGCGACGCCTTCCCCCTTTGAAACAAAAGGGGCGTGGTACAGAAGAATGATGGTGCTCATCCGAAAAGGATGGGGCGATATGAATATTTCATGGTAAACTCTATAACAGTGGAAAAGTTGATGTTAGGAATGTTAACTCCATACGTGATCCACCGAGTTTCGTTAGTGGTCAAGATGATTTGATATTTTTAATTTTAAGAAAAATTTGCTCATTTTTTTGGGTACGATGCATTGTAGTTACATGGTCAATGTAGAATATTCACGAGGTCCAACATTCTCAAAATTAAGACATTTCTATTGGAAGAGGGCGCTCATGGCTTGAATAAGGGTTTAGGTAGCTATTAAGTTTAATTTTAGTCTAGTTACATGAACAAAAGCATGCATGCAATTATTAACGTGTTGAGTGCTTTAACCAGGTCATACTCATATAATCCTAATCACAGTTTTTCGTTAATAGCATTGATAATCCCAACATCTTTCTAATATTTATAGATATTTTTTCATGTGAAACGAATATTTTTTGTAATGTAGAACTGTATGTAGTATGATTGGACAGGTTTTATGACAAAGCATAAGTTCTAAGGTTCCCCTAAAATAACGTGGCCAAACCCAATTTGAGTCATAGCAATAATTGAATCGTTGATTAATTAATCGGCAAAACAACCTAACCCTGCCTTCTTCTCCACAATGATAAAGAAAGAGTGCAGGAAAATTAGCCAAAAAGTCATAAACCTCAATTGTGCTAATTCAGTTATAAATCTTTTAATTTTACCATTCTAAATTTTTTTCATGTTTTTCCAATTAATTTCATTCAGCCAATTTTAACCAAAAATTATTAAAGTGAATGTCAATCATTTTACATGACCAACGTTGACATAATTTTATTTTTTTGAATTTTTTTCTTTATTTTTTTCCTTTTCTTTATTATTATTATTATAATATTCTATGGCCAGCAAGGGTAACCTAGCCCCTCGCCTAGATCATTGCGGCAACAGACGAGGTTGCCTAGCTCGTGGCGGCAATGGCCTTTGTCCAAATCTGGGCAAGGCTGACAAGCTCTGGTCTTGCTCGAGGCCATTGATGGCTCGACAACTCTTGCTGACCAAGGAAAATTGAGTAAATAATCCACCAGATCACCAAGGAAAAATATCAATGGGGTGTATTGCAAGCTCATTTGTACTTCGTCGTTAAATTTGGTGAACTTCTCTCCTTCCTTTTTTTTCTGAGTTTATTTAGGACTTTGTCGGACTTGTATATCTCTTCACCGGACCAGACCAACTGCTTATCATTTTCCTGAACCCAGCTTAGTACACTAAGAGAAGGGCTTCACAGGAATCAAGGCTGGGGGACCCGAATTAACGGTGGTCCGGACCCCGGCAGTTATCATTACCCCATTTTACTGTTGGGGTTGACTCCAGGAACATAAGTAATTTAAGGACATGCTTAGGTCCGTCTCCTTCCTTTTTTTTTTTTTTTTTCTGAGTTTATTTAGGACTTTGTCGGACTTGTAAATCTCTTAGATATTTGTGGGTGTTCGGGATTTGTTTTTTTATTGCTTCGTTTCTTCTTATTTTTGAGATTGCGTGTTCGTTGACTAAAGACTTCAGTTTCGGGATGTCTTAGGATCCTATTATTCCCTGCGTGCTTTATGAAATATAATAAGCTCAAATATAATTCGGATTATGACTATCGAATTACTATTTTTATCCAAAAATCAAAATCTGAATAATCCTCTAATGCTAAAAAAGAATTTCCAGCCAAGCACCAAAATTGATACCAAAATTGATATAATATTCAAGCTATTATAATTCAACTTTGCTAACATAATAATCCTTGAGGTATTATTGTGAAATATTATGAATTATAATTTTTTGAAGAAATGAATTCACGCTTATTTACAAAATTACAGAATAAATTTATTCTCACAGCACAAAAATAGTACAAAAATTATTACATAATCATTTCTCATTATAATTCGCAAAGCATACACGGAATAACAGGACCCCTCGCACCGAGGAATAAGAAATGGAGTCCCTTCGCAACAGCCCCAACATGCGAATTCCCAAAACAGGAACGAAAGAGGTAATAAAAACATAAATCCCGTACACCCACAGATAGCCGAGAGATACACAAGTCCGACAAAATCCTAAATAAACCCGGGAAAAAAGAGAGAAAGCAAAACCCTAGAAGAAGACTCTACTACTACTACTACTTCCATTACGTAGCGAGTGGAAGTGCCTTGTCTCGGCCCTAATTAGTACTGAAGCATTTGCTCAATTTCTCACCACCGCCACGGCGTGCAACGGATGCTTCATCTCGCACGACAGCTTCAAGACCTCGCTCAGGTCGACCCGGTACGCTGCATGCTCGGCCCACTCGAACTGGCGCACCAGCTCGGCCACCCACATGGTCACCGTGGCCAGGCCGAGGTTCTTCCCGGGGCAGACCCGGCGCCCGGAACCAAACGGGGCGAGCCTCAGGTCGCCGCCCCCGACATCCACGTCGCGCTCCAGGAACCTCTCGGGCCTGAACGTGTCCGGATCCTCCCACACGCTCGGGTCGTGGCAGATGGCCCACATGTTGACCATCGCCGTCGTGCCGGCCGGGACCAGCATCCCGTTGCTGAGCTGGACATCCGACGTGGAGAGTCGGGCCCACGAGAGGAGAGGGCCCGGAGGGTGCATCCTCAGGCCTTCCTTGACCACGGCCTGCAGGTAGGGCAGCCTGGCCATGTCAGCATCAGTCAAGCCTCCCCCGCTGCCGCGGGAGGCGGCGTCGGCAAGCTCTCTCCGGAGCGTCTCCTGGACTCGCGGGTCCAACACCAGCTCGGCCATGATCCACTCGGTTAACAGAGCCGTCGTGTCCGTGCCCCTGAAAACCATTTCCTGCACAAACGGACATTTCCTCACCTAATCAATTATAGCAAAAACGATGATACGACAAAACGGCGGCGGTAAAATTGGCCTTTCCCCATCTCATGCGTAGCGGACAGCGACCCGATGTTATTACCGCCTTGAGACGTTACGATCAAATTAGGCTTGTCGCACTTCAATTTCAAACCAATCAAAAAGAAGGGACATAAACAATCGAATGACCGCAGTACAACAAACTAGCCCCAAGATTATTTTCAAATCTCTTCGTTTCTTGGCTTTTTCGTACGATGAATAAGGTTTGATCACGATGGAAAAGTATCATTATTTCATCCGACATGGTCGGCGGCCCCCATGAAGAAAAGGACCATGCTAATAAAAATTGACATTGGAAATGGCATGTCATGATTATTAAAATGAATTTGTGAAATGAAGTGACGAATTGTAAGAAACTAGGTGGAGCATGCGTAGAAAGTTCAGAGCAAATACGTACCCATAAGACGGCGACCATGTCATCCTCATCGAGCTTCTCGTCGCCATCCAGGGAGAGCAAGACGTCGACGAAATCAGCTTCGTCGGCGGCAACCTTGTTGCTGCCCTCATCGTTCTTCCGCCGATGCTCTGCGATGATGCCGCGGACGAAGCGTTTCACCCTCGGGACGAGCCTCGCGCAGCGTTCGTCCACGCGAGCCGGATCGTGCACGTAGCTCAGCCACGGCACGTAGTCGGACCAGTTGAACGCCCCCAGCAACTCGAACCCTTCCCTCACCATCGACCTCAGGTCCTCCAGCTCCTCGGCGTCGCGGCCGACGTCGTATCGCTTCCCGAACACGCTCCCCATGATGCTGTTCAGCGAGGCCAGCTGGAGGTGATCCCGGAGAGCGACGAAGCAGCGGACCCTTTGCTCGGCGGCGATGCGGCTCACCATCGCGGCGCAGTCGAGCAGGCGGGCCGGCCCGTGGGCCGACACGCGGCGGGGGCGAAGAGGTGGGACGCCGCGACGCGGCGGAGGAGCCGCCAGTAGGCGCCGGCGGGGGCGAACCCGATGGCCCGTTCGAACATGAGGCTGCGAGCGGAGCGCTTGAGCGGGCGGTCGGCGAAGCCCGGGGAGGCGAGGATCTCACGGGCGGTGCGCGGGTCGGAGGACACGACGGCCGGGGCCGAGCCGAGGCTGAAGGCCATGAGCTGGGCCCTGGCCGGGGTGCGGGCGGCGGCGGCGGCGGCGAGGACGCGGTGGGGCAGGCAGTCTCGACCGGGGCGGCCGCGGAAGGCGAGGAGGCTGCCGAAGATGGGGAGGCCAAGGGGGCCGTGGATGGGGACGCGGCCCTTGCGGTTCCTGCCGTGGCGCCACGCGATCCCGCCGGGGGAGAGAGCCCAAGTGAGGAGGGAGAGAGCGAGGAAGGCGAGGAAGATGGAGGGAACGACGACGAACGCATACTGGAGGAGGCGATCGAATCCCAAGAAGGCAAGGAGGGTGAAGATCCACCCATAAATGTCCTTGCTGATCATCCCTCTTCCTCTCTTTCTGAGTCTTGACTCCGCTTCTTTGTCGGGGAAGTTAAGGTTTAAGCTGGAGAGAGAGAGAGAGGTGAAGTTGGAGTGAGGAGAGAAGGAGGTGGCGAGAGAAGTGATGATATATGGAGAGCGCTTTGTTTAGGAAGGGGAAGGGCGATGCTTCAAGTCCAAAGGTATTTTGTCAGAAGGGAGAGAGATGTGATGGGAAGGCTAGGGGGGTGTTTTTCCATGGACAAGGTGCATCGTCGATGGTTATTTAAAAGGGGATCGAGAGGTCAAAATAAATATCGAGTAGGGAGTAGTAGTTTCACGTGGGAAGAGGAGCGGGAGAGTTGTTGGCGGCGGCTTTGCATGAATTCGAGAGAGAGGAGACACGAAGGGAGTAAAGAAAGGATTGTAAAATGTGTGGCTGGGGTGTGTTAAGGGGGGCGTTACGACAATGAGAAGGAGATACGGACGGAGTACAGAAAGGATTGAAAAAGGAAAGGTGTGGTATGGTTCACCGCGTGGATACTACATATTTCCTTTTCAAATCGATAAAATTAGTTGGCGGCGGCTTTGCATGAATTCGAGCGAGAGAAGGAGACAGGGAGCGAGTACAGAAAGGATTGAGAAGGATTGATGCGGTGAACGGATACTACACATTTCATTTCCAATGAATTCAATTAGCAAAATATAAAAAAGATTTGTCAATATCAATATCGAAAAAAATATTATTAAATTTTTTTAATATTAATGTTGGCGATATCACGTTAGACTGCTAGTATCTACATTGATAATTTTTGGTCAAAATTAGATGAATGAATTCAACTAGCAAAATATGAAAAAAAAAAAAAAATTTTGAACTCAATTAGCATAATTAAAATGTTTTGGATTAAATTGACAAAGTTGCAATAGGTTTATAACTTTTTAGACAATATTCTCAAAATAGTTTTTGTAGAAGAAGCCAAGTGAACTGATTAGATGAAATCTTGAACAAGATTCTCAAAGCTTTGATACTCCAAGCTTGCCGCTTTCATACCCGAGATTCCACTCCATAGTCCGACACCGATTTATTTATGGTCGTTTGCTTCCTCGGACTGATTAAGAAACTAAATACCTTCGATCTTACAAAGCCTCCACAATGTAGGGAAGCTCCCATTGGTTGTTAGGGTCAACATGCGGCCCTTAGATAGCAACCACTTCATTTAATTACAAGTACTAATGTTGATTGCCGTCTCGTGTCCCGACACGTCGGTACAATTAGGGTGTGGTTCTTGTGTGCTATAGTTGATTCTTTCGTCTGTGTCCATACCTAAAACGAGTGAGTTAAACTCCATTGGATTTATCCCAAACCCTAACGTGATTGTGCCGTGTTAGGTCTTATGGGATTGATGGTTGTCCTTGGATAGGTCGAGGTTCATGCATTCTTCGGGCAATGTTAAGATTGTTTAATGGTAATTGTCAAGGTGCATTTCGTTCAACTTTGCAATTGAGCATTGGGTGTAAAGTAAATATTGGAAGTCAAAACTATTTGGGAAAATACAAATTGTGTTCGGTTAAAACCTCATTACAAATGGACTTTGAGTTGAATGTGTGTTTGGCAAAAAAAAAAAAACTTTTGCAATGAGCTTTGGATATATATATATATATATATATATTTTTTTTTTTTTTTTTTTTGATGACCCAAGGAACCCCGTAAGCCGACAGCCAGTGGGCAAACCTTAGGGCGATGCTAGTGGAAGACCCATCACCCCGACGTCACGTTTAAGATCCCGTCCGGCCAGCGAGATTCGAACTACTGTCCTCCTCACAAAGGATCATGGGAGCCTTATTCAACTGAGCCACCACAGGTGGTGGTGCTTTCGATATATTTTATATATATTTATTTTTAAAAAAAATAACCATACCCTTCGATGGTCTAGCAAAGGGCTGCTATGGCATCTAACAAGCTAGATTTGGCACTAGTAGCTATCGGTCGAGGTTGCTTGACGTTGGGCAACCTCCGGCGAGGGTTGCACAACCCATCCAAGGGCCACCAGAGGTCAAACGACCTCAGACAACCCTCAACGAGGGTTGCCGAAGCTAGATCTGGCTCATCAGCGGCTATAGCCCTTTGCCAGTCCACCGAAGTGTTTGGTCCTTTTTAAATTTAAAATAATAATAATAATAATGAAAGACAAAATTGGAATTTTGAAAAATTGGTAATGATAGTTTTGGAAGAAGAAAAAAAGAGTTTCACTAAATGGTAAAAGTCCAAAGCTAGTCTCTACTAATATTAGGTTTTTAGTCTTCCCAATGTTGACTTGGAAGTAAAAGCTTATTTAAAATAGTTGTCAAATTGTCCAGCATTTCCCAAAAGAACTTTGGAGGCTGAAAGCCCTCTGGAAATGTTGAACCAAACACACCTATTGTCTCTTGCTAAATTCACGGGAGCGTTTTGATACATGTGGAAAGGCTAGAAAGTATGTGAGAAGATGGGTGTGTTTAAGAACATTTTGAAAAAGCTTTTAGAAAAATGCATAGGACTTTAGGTAGAAGATTTTTCTAAAATGCAAATCATATTCAATAAAGGAGTAATTTGAAAACACATTAAAAAATAACTTTGACTTGAATGCTATTTGTAAAGGACTTTTGCTTCATTTTTTTTAAAAAAATTGTTAGACCTTTGCTAGTGGAACTTAGCCACCGTCCGCCAAATTTAGCCATAAGCTAGCCTTGTTTGAGGCCGCGTTGCTTGGGTCACGCGACTCAATTGAGATATGGCCTTGCTGGTAGCTTGAAGCCTCACCAATGGCATTATGTGATGTGGAGACATTTTCAGAATTACGAAACTTTAGCGAGAGCAAACTTGGAAGGAAAAAATGTATTAGCATTGAAGCATCCCACTATGAGCCAAAAATCGTCGACCTTTGAAAATGCAATTGCATCTCTCCAAAGCTCTCCAAAGAATTTGTCAAACGGTACTTGCATTTACTGAAGGGGCTCTCGAAAAGTGACTTCTTAAAATGCCAGATTCTTTATATGTTTCAACTTTGAACAAGGCTTGTGTTAATGCAAATTGCCTAAGTTGATGGTTAGATAGATTTCCATCGAAGATACAGTTGCAATACTTGAAAGGTAGCATAGGATTAGACTCATGCCTCAACTAGGGATGTGCAAAAGAACTAAGAATCGCCCAAAATCAACAGTTCCCAAGGGGACTAATCTGGTTCCTAGTTCCAATTTACTTGAATTGGTAGTATCAGTCCAATTCCTAGTTCCGAACATGGAACTACCCACCCAAACTAGACCAATATGTATGTATGTATGTATGTATGTATATTAAAAAAGAAATTTCAACTCAATTACTTAATTATTTTGTAGTTTTTTGAGCAATATATATTTGTAATATTAGATATTATTGACTAATTTTGTCTCTTGGGTGCACAATAGGATTAACTCCCTTACTTTTTTATTTGTTCTAACAATCTGTTCACTTGCTTTCTCAGTCAAAACAAAATAGATAAATAAAGAGGATGGAGGAAACCGATTGGAGATGTCCATAAATGTCATGGCACTTTGTCATTATGATACAAAATCAAAAGCTAATGGCTCATTTTAAGAGCATAATTAGATTTCTCCTTAGCAATCCTATGGTTAAATTAAGTTAACGTAGAAAAAAATGGATCAAACGATTAGTATTTTGATTTCTGTGGAAGTTAAGACTTCTAACGTAGAGTCTAATTCTCAATATGTTCCCGATGTCGAGAAATCCTACGAGAACGATACCATGACTTTCGGAGAAATTAAATTCCTAGCCAACGAATATTATCAATTCATTCTGCCCTTTTAAATTTCAATCATTCATCAAAATCAATGGCTCACAATTTAATCAGAATTCAAGGTCGAATAAGTTTTAGTGCTCTACATAAAAAGTAGGTTCACCATAATATTAATTGATGAATGCAATTTTATAGGGATTAGGGACCGGTTACATAGATTCATTCGGATATCGGACCGAATCAACGGTCCAGTTTTTGATGAATCCATGGAACTAATGAGTGATTTTTAATTTCAATTTTTTGGAATTAATCATTAATGGATAGTTTTCAATTCTCCACCCAAATTATGCTCATCCCTAATCTTCACAATAGCTGTTTTGCGTTTTGCATCGCGATGCTCTACTTGGGTTCCAACATCACCTGCCGAGAGCTCGTGGCTTTCTCGCTTGGGGGGGGGGGGGGGGAGCAGGACGGCGCACGATTCTCCACCTCGGTTGTGGAAAAGAAGAGGGATTGATGTGCCAGCTCCGGAAATGACTTGTGCAACTTAAAAGTTGCAAATGGAGAAACTTCCGACTGCATACATTTTATGATTGCATCGTATAAATCAGATCATTAGAAACTTTTTTCGAATTTATTTTATAGAATTTTGACTTTGTTAATACAATTCATTTTTCTTTTTTACCTAAATTATGCAAATACTAAGGTCACGAGAGCAGTTGGTCAACTATACTGGCGGAAAGCGCAAAAATATGTCTCACATTGTATTAATTGAAAACGAGAAGTCTCTTATTTCAACATTCGATAACGTACCACGTATTCCCCCCCTTTTTTTGTTCTTGTATTTTCTAATTCCTGTTGATTTAGTTGGAATTAATAAAGAGATTTCCAAACGTATAAAATAACAAAAAGGGATTGCCGCGGCACCATGCTCCTTCACGTGAAAAAAAAAAAGGATATTAGGAATCTCTAAAATAATAATTTAAGTCCTTCATTTAATGAAATTGCTCGAAAAAAATCTATGTTCAAGATCACTGTTTTGATGTCGGGCTCTGGCCCAATAGTTTCAAAAGATTGTTTCAGGAAAATGGCACACGTCCCTAGATTTTTGTCCTGTGTGCAATGAGATCTCTAAATTTTAATCATTCCATTATATGAAAATGTTCAATATTATCTCTGAATTTAGATTGACGGAAGAACAATATTGAATATTTTTTTATAGTTTAGGGGTCACGTTATATATAAGACCAAAGTTCATGATAATTTAAGTCACTATCCCATTATTTTAAGGGATTAAGTTACAAAAAACCCCCCAAATTATAGCCACTATGACATATTTACCATGAACTTTTTTTTTTTAATGATATCAAAAACCTCAAACTATATCCATTGTAACACAATTATCCTAAACTTTTTCCCGTGACATAAAAAACCCAAATGTGTACCTATGTAACACATCTACTCTCTATCAAAGTTCTATTAGATGATTTTTCAGTCAAAACGTCATTTTTATTTTACTTAAGTTATATGGATGCTATGTCAATGTTGTTTATTTTCTAATGTCCATGTAGGTAAATTGATAACAATTTTTATTGACAAAATTTTGATGAAAGGTAAATATATCACACAAATATAAATTTGTGATATTTTGTGTTACAAAAAAAATAAAATTAGAGTGAATGTGTCACAATGGATTTTTTTTTTTTTATGGATTTTTTCTTATTCTAGTAGCTGTTGGTGTTCATTGAGGTTTATAGTTGTAGTTGAGCCAAAAAAAATTGGTGATGAAGTCCACTACCTTTCACGCAAAGATTCGAAGATAGAAAAGAATCTAGATTGTCACGAATGAAATCAGGCCAAGCCCAACATTCCCGAATCATTTTCCAAGGCCCGCCCAGTTCGAGAAAGCCTATAAGCCTTTATATATACATATATAGAGAGAGAGAGAGAGAGAGAGAGAGAGAGAGGCATGGAGACTTCAGAAGAAGAGGAGAGAAGAGGAAGGAGCGGAGGGGGGATAGTGGAGCTGCACAGCCCTTGCCATTGCCTTCAAACGTGCATCAATGCCCTCCTCAGGTGCTTGGGTTTCGAGTTCCACCCCGGCTCGACCGCCTGGAGATCACGGGATGGTCCCGATTCACAAGCGCCGCGCCACCAAACGCTACTAGTACTGCATCAGCTCAACTCTCTCTCTCTCTTTCTGTGTCTATATATATTCGAGTGTACAAATGCTTGTGTTTGTGTTTACTTCCGTGTGGAGTTTGGAGGCGATGCGTGCATGGGGCATAAGTACGCTGCGTCTCATCATATTTGTAGATACATTAATATACATCGATCTTCATAAATATGGTGATCCGTTAATGCATGTAGGACAACGGAGGAGAAGATGAATATTACGCAGAAGAGGGACGGTGGACGGCTCGGCGAGGGGGGCCGACAAGACCGCCCATAGGCACCGGCAGGGGAGGTCAAACCAACTAATCCTAGCCATGCCATCTCTCATTATCCTTTGCATTGTATGTTGATGGCTGCTTTCATTAGATATGCAGAGACATTTTTCTTTTTCTTCATTTTTTTTCCCTCTCTTTTTCCACCTTGAACGTACATATTCAAGTCTCTTCTATTGGATGCTAATTTAGCAACTGGAAATCCGCACATGTATGTAGTGATGCACCTCCTGGAATTTAACGCAGTCTACCCCGTCGGGTTTTTATTTATTACTTTGTCCATGATTTGAGTGTGTTTGGGTAATATTGTGAAAGAAGTTCATCGAGTGTTTCTTTACCTAGTGATAGAATCGAGCAACATAAAGAACATTGGGTTGAACCAACTCGTGCAACCTAGGAAAGCACAACAAATCATTTCTTGGCTCACTCAAATACCACTCTGCACAATAGTAAACGCTAAAGCGAGTAGCTGATATTATCGAATTTTGAAACAAAATTTCAAGATGCAGTTTGATTAAGTGCTCCTGAATAAGTAATTTTAGTCGTCGAAACATGGATCATGTCCCGAGATAAAATTGAGTCCTTGCAGCAACCCCCGTTGGATGCGACCATACAGGCACCCCCGCACGCTGCAAAATGTTCGACCAGCCGGTTCCCCAACCGCAACTCATCGGAGCTTCCCTTTCGCACGGTGCCTGACTGATACATTACCATCGTGAGCAGATTCGAAATCGTGACGCAGAGGTGGCAAAACCTAACTTCACGCCTCGAACCTGGCACGACGCTCAAATGGTTCAAACAATTCATCGATCAAATCGCTCACCATAATGGCAAGAGGATAGACATCACAGTGCGCAGACTGCAATAATTTATTTTTAAAGTTGCACCGACTCGACAGAGCTGGCGTAATCGAGGAAAAGGGGTGTGCAGCTCCCGTCGTGTTTCGATTGTACGTAGCGGGATCTCGACGTTCGCACGAACATTAAGGCCTCGTACCGCTACCGCTGGCACTGACCCAGCAGCAATTAAAGGACTGTGGATTCCAAATTGAATGCTGATTTCAAGTTTCCAATGCGCCCCCATCCACATGTGTCCAAAACTTCATATCAGGCTTTTCACTGCTTTTGCCATCGACATTTGTTCGCATAAAATATTTTAGTTTTATGGTTAAATCCCGTGGACATTTATTTTACTCCATTTAATGCTACCATGTGTCCATGTCCAGTATAAAGCTGCACATTGACAATCCTTTCTACTCTTTTGCTCTACTCTTTTGCTCTCTCTCTCTCTCTCTCTCTCTCTCTCTCTCTTTGCGAACCGGTCCAATCCTATGAACCGCTCAAAGAAATCAACTAGACTCGCTTTCACTCCATTTTTCAACCAACTGGACAATTTCAGCCAGCCCCTTGAAGACCCTCTTTACGGCTCCAAGACACAATTTCATGCATAACCAAGCAATCATTTGAAATAACTGATGATAAGACGTGGCATTTTATTTGACCCCAAGAGGGCAATGTAAAACAATTCTGCAATGGTGATATATACAAACCATTCAGGGAAAAAGACCAAATCTGGAGACAATTGCCACGCTTCTCTCTGTCCTAAAGCTTCTCAGAAGTCCTTTCTGAACAGAAAGAGTTGAGAGAGACCAGAATTTAACTCTGGGTAAGAGTTGAAGCAAGATTCTTCTTGCCCCCTTTACAACTCGATATTTACAAAAGGAAACGCCCCGCGATTTTTCTCTACAAAATTTCGACCAAATGACAGGTGCCGATCGCGATTCTGTGATGACATATACACAGGTATAAATACTTGAATTGAATTAACTTTCCTAGGTAGTTCTTTCCCCTCTCTACCTAAGTGGATTCAGAAAAGTCTGGCATCAACACCAGGCAGCATGCAACTATGTAATAGTCATCGGCCAGCTAAATCTGCACGACAACATATTATTCTTGTGCCCAGAAGAAAGAAGATACCTTTTTTGATTTTTTTTTTCCTTTTTTCTACCTTATCTAAATTAAGTGAGGATGCTATGGTCGCTACACTACTTATCGTATGTGTCCTCTCCAATCTGTATGACCTCCGAGATGCTTGCTTTGCAGAAGAAGCATCTCTGGCAATTGAGGAGATGTCTGGTTATGCAGCCATAGCAAGATCTGTGGCAGCAAGGCACTAATCGTGCATTTGCGACGGATTCGTAACAAATACAGCACACGTCATCAGAATCCTTCTCTTCCATGGGTCCAGCGTCCTCAGCTTCCTTCAACTCGGACTGGCAGATGAGCTGACTTACGAAACTCTCTAGCTGTGCTATCTGTGGTACATAAGCATTGCTTCGGAAGGACTCGGCCTGCAAAATGAGTAGGAAGTACTTAGTGGGTAAAGTCCACAGGACAGCCAAACCTAGATCAAAGCAGAGTCAAGATTGGCAATGGCAACAGTGTGAATAATCAGTCAGAGAGAAAGGTGAAGATTTACACATCTTAACGGCAAAACATACCTTGATGTCATCCTAAAAACTCAATGAAGAAAATAAAACTATAGCATGAAAAAGACGGCAAGGATACTTGGTTTATCATCGGAAGGGACACAATGCAGACACCTCCGCATGATGTACACAAAGGCAGAAAAGAATGGAAAATAAATAGTTCGAGTGGAATCCATAACTTAAATTAGCCATTACAAAACCCTGCATTTACATTATTTATTCCTAACTTGACAGCAAAGCAACCACTGTTTTGACGGCACAACCAAGCAATGAATTTGTATGTTGGAGATCATGATCCCAGCAGTTAAATTAACTTGGCCCAACGTGCACAAAAACAAGCACTGCTTATGTAAGTGGAAGATCAGGTCCGATCAAAGCAAAAGTGATTGGGCTGTTTAGACAACATGCCCACTCAATAATATTACCTTTTAACCTTCACAAGGTAAGACTCAAGATTAAGGAATATCTGCGTAATTCTGAGGTATAACAGAAACAAAAGTTAGACTTGCAAATTTACTCACCCAATTGTACTGCAAAAGAAATTGGAATCCATGATGAATAGTGTTGGAGCAGTCTGCACTCGCAAACACACTCACTACATCATTATGATCCCGGCAAGATTTCTCCCCACTAGCATCCAAGAGATTTAAGATAATCCCTACAAGAGGTGCCAAAAGCATCCCCCGGTTCACTTTCTCTGAAGATTGAACGTGTTTTTTCAATGACCTACAAAGGACAAATTAAAAGATGAGGAAACTCTTAATGTACGGAATTAACCATTTAGCCTTCAATTTTCAACTGAATTTTATGCCTGGCACTAAAATAAAATTTGGAAAGCCGATTAAAAGATTCACAGCCCTCAACACACAATCAAGGAGACATTACAAATAATGTAAATAAATGGCCTGAATCAGTGAACAAGGTGAATGAGACATTGATAGCACTAAAACTTACAGATCAAACTCAGCATATGCGCTAGAAGATATATGGTTCAAGCTGAAAACAATTAACTCAGTCAGCCTTCGTAGATTTGTATCAGCTCCAGCCAGAAAAGCTTGAGGAACTTCATGAGTGCAGAACTCCAAAACCCTTGCAAGGTTGCAAGAAAGATCAAATATGACACTGCACTTTCGCTGATGGAAGTCCAATACCTGCACAATATTCCCCAACAGTGAGTAATGAAGCTTCTCCAATCATTCTGCATGTGCGCACGCACGCGAGAGAGAGAGAGAAAGGAGCAGTGCTACCCAGAAACACACAAAAACGACAAAGCTGGCAGTCCATTAAGAACATAACTTGACATGAAACCTAAATATCTACTCACGATCCATTTTCATATTACCAAAAAGCTAGCACAAGAACTGGATCTGGAAAATTCATTTCAGTAGCAAAGTAAAATTACAAAATGCATGAACATGGCCAAAATGAAGTTTGCACTAATGGTTCAACCATACTGATATTCTCCCCAAAAGATGTCATAGTTGCTTTATAGATTTCTTCATGGATTTATTACAGATCACACTCTATTCTGCTCACTGCTGTATCTTACAAGCTGCACCTCAAATGAAGAGGTGCCGAGTAGTAGCAAGGAAAAATGAACTAAAGGTTAGAGGAAGGGATGAAATTTATACTCAGATCTTGAAGATGAAATGAAAGTGCTGACAGCACCGTTTATATTTTGAGTCAAGAGTAAACAGTACAATAGGATTGTCCACAATAAGACACAAACAGCAGAAAGATCTGCAGAGTCTTGGATATGAATTGACCTTGGTTATCTGATATCCACCAACATATACTCAAGAAGTTCAGAACCTCCCATGAAGAAGCAACAGACAAGTAGCGCCTATGAGATCCATCTGAAACTCTAGCGAGCTTAAATATAATAATTGAGAACATTTTCCACATAAACCGGCAGAACTATATGTTGCATTTAACAACATAAACACCTAGAATCTGAAAATTCTTAGTGAAGTCCAGAAAGGGAACTCTATTTAGAACTGCAGCTCCCATGTCTAGCATATAGGATAGAATGTGAAAAGTTATTATGCAAAAGAATCCCACATAACTTGCACCGAAGTGCACATGTAAGCAAAAGTGCTAATGTTGCATATAACTTGCTTTCAAACAACCAGTGCAGCCTCACCATTAACAGAACAGGACTGGTGGATTTTAAAAAGTTGGGGACTGAAAGACAGCACAGATCCGACATATTACATGACACGATCCCACAATTCAGATTGCCAATTTACGAACCTGACTAATGCAACAACAATAGAACACAATATGGTACTGCTAATCAAATTAAGTCTTTATTTACTGCTGTTTTATCTAATCCATTCAATAATCTAATTTGTAGTGTTTTATCTACTTCATCCACACATTACAATGTGGAACCAAGGTTGCCCAAGATGCGGATTCTCCCAGAACGTGGAACGGAAAAAGGGCCACAGAAATCGAGTTACCTAGGACACAGTTGTGGGTAGACTTCTTCAGAATCTTTCATTAGAACACAACACAGTTTTTCAGAACATGGAGCAATATAAAAGATCAAACGTAAGTAGATTAGAATACAAAACATATTCTTACGATACATATTATTTAGATAGTATTCTCCGCTTTAGTTAAATTAGCTTGTAATAAGTGTTTTCACATGTATTTACTTTTTGGGCCCAAGTTACAGAACCTGTTCTAAAAGATAATTTGCATCAAAGTCTTCTTATTCTATTGTAGGATCTAAAACCCAGGGTTTGCCTCTGAGTTGCACACCACTTCACCTCTTCCTATTCTGGTTGTCTAAACTTGAAAAAGTTGCTTCATCTCAATGGCAAGGACAACTCAAGTCCCTGCATCCTGACATAATTCTCGACTCAACTTCCTTCTTCATTTATTGATGATCCACTCTGGGCTGATTGTTCATTTTTCTCTCAGTTGACTTTGCCGATTGTTCGAAATACCACACTTGGCATTCTAAGTTGCTGGCGATCTGTATTCATGTCATGTTCCAGATTACAGTTCACCAGTAGACTACAATTCCTATTAAAGCTGGGTGAAAGATCCACATTCACACTTCAAACTGTAGACTTGAATGTCTACTCCTCAAGTACCACTTGTCTGACTATAGGCATATACTGTCCCACACACCATGATCTCCAACTTACTGCAATCAAATTTCATACTTCAAACTGTAGACTTGAATTAGTGATCCAAAATTGTACTATGAAGGTCTACCCTCCAGTACCACTTCTTCAACTACAGGCATCCACCATCCCACACACCATGATCTACAACTTACTATAAACTCAACCTTTCCAAATTATAAACTACTACTTCTTAGATTCTCTGCAACTCCTAGCGTATTTTTTCTTTTGATCCTGCAGTTCAACTGTTTCACCTCTGCAGCACTGCATACTATAGGCATGTTATAAACAAGGCTGAAGAGATCTATCATATGTCTAAATTAGGATGAAAGATATCCACTGGTACAGTAGTTAACTTAAGCACCCATATCACTATCCAGCATAGGCCAAACAAACAAAGCACGGATGATTAACAGTCAGGAGGAAATTTCTTCAAAGTACCTGATACTTTTCTTTGACTTCACGAATTGAGACAGAAAATTCTGTCATTGTCCAGCTCAAAGTATTAAATAGCTGATTAAGAAAAGTCGAGAATAGGACTTCGTCATTGACACAAGCTTCTCGCAGCAATCTCTATTGAGCAAGAGGCAAGAATTATAGTCAGAAAGAAGTCTCGCAGGGGACAGAGGGAGGGATAGAGAGAATTTATCATTTACCTGGAAAATAACTGATGATGATGATGATGATGATTCTCCATTCTTTGAAGAACCAAAACCAGAGCCCTTGCATAACCTTAGAAGAATGTTTGTTACTGGGATCCAACATCTGTTGTCAAATGATGACAGCAATGCAGTGGGTAGGTTTTGGATGACGGCCTCATTGTTCTCAAAGTCATCCAAGAATTCCTTGTACTGTACCAAGACTGAAATAGACTGGAGAAGCAGATCCTTGAGATCTGCACTTGATATTCTTGGATCGTTGAAATGCATGACAAGGAAAGTGACCTGATCAACACACGCAAACAACTTACTCCTACTTGATTAACAAAGATGGATATATAAAGCTCAAGAATAGCAGTCTCGCAATAATATTCTGCAGGATGCCATAGCTATTAAACAAAGATGCACACCAGTCAATTTCTGACATCCAAAAGTCCTCTTCAAGTCAAAATATTGAGAATACTCATCAAATGAGTGTGTGTTTGGCTCTTAGCTTTTAACTTTTACTATATGCTCATATGCGTGACATTTTTCTTTTTTAAACAATAAACAACTATTATCTTTAAAAAATTATCGATAGTAGTGCTGTCAACCACTATTTTTCTGTAACTTGTTATAAGTACAAAATTGTTCCCATCTTGGCAGAAAATTCACATGCAGCTAATTGAATTGCTCAAAGCCACCCCAAAGCCCATCCAAACAGCTTCCTGACAAAAAAGTAACTGATCGAGAACTGCAGGAGAGCATTTTATGAAATCCAAAGAGCACACTCGAATAATATAGTTCAGAATATATAATTGTGACCTAATTCATCTCAGTCCCCATCACAACCTCTTATCTGCATCCAATAAGTGGGTTGTTCAGTTTCTTCTTGATAGATCCATGTTTTCTCATATCTTGGCTCTGACAAGCTATGAATTTACACACTTAAAATTATCTATATAAAGCTTTTTCAAATAACACCTCCTTTACCCCCCCAAAAAAAAAATATATATATATATGACAAGCACATCACCCAAACAAACCCTCCTTGATCACATAAAAGTATCATCATATAACAATCTTATTAGAAGATTTCAACAAGACACAAAGGTGCTACATGCTCTAACTATTAATAGGTTAAAGGTAAAAATCAATTACTTCATGTGAAAAAGAAACGGCGATAAATAGAAAGTGCTGCTCGACATTATTCTGTCCTAACGAGTAATTCTCTTAAAACATGACCATGCTTGCATTGTCCAAGGAATTTCGATAACTATGTGATGGCATAAATGCAAGGATCATACATTTCATGGATAGTCTTTCTCTTGTCAACAAAGAAATGCATATGCACACACACACTTTACGTGGACATCCCAATAAGTGAAAGCAAACCATACAGCAAACCAGCGACCAGTCAATGAATAACTTTGCTCCAAATTTCCAAGGCTCTAGAGCCACGAGATTATGTCATTTACAGATAGCAATTTTCGAATGGTATGCACCTTGCAATATAATAACAGCAAATAATCAGGCTACAGTTTAAGCACGGCACATATATAATAACAGATGCAACCCTGGAAAACACTTATCATTAGTTAAATGAAACTTGGAGTGCACTAGAATGTGAAGGAGAAGTAGGAAAAAGTGGAGCAGAACATACAAATGAAGCCAGTCCTTGCTTAATAAATATAGCTGGAGGGACGAATGGTGTATCGCTCTTACGTAAGACGTGAAAGCAATCGACCTGCAACAACAGAGGCAACTGTTAGTGACTCAAAACATCTCAAAGGGCATAGTCAGAGACCATGAATCTGAATTTCGAATTAAATACTGTCTTTTCCAAGTTAGCTAACCAACACAGCAATCCTCACAAATCACTCCAAGAGAAAAACCAAAGAAATAAGTAACAAATCATGTGAGCGCACACGCAATGATACATCAATATAATATATCAATTATTGATTAATCACAGCATCTAGAGGTTCACCTGCATTATTACAACAAAAGATAAGTGAAATAAATTGCCCATGCGTTCAAAATTTCTAATCAAAACGTCAATCCTCATTTCTATTTTAAGCTTGCGCAGACATGACTGGGATGTCATGGAAGCTCTAATGAAAATTGTCTCTGAAATGCTAGCAGGTCAGAATGTCCTTCCTCACAGGGCAGGAGCTCGTGTCCTAAGATGTCCTTTTACTTTGTTTATTCATTAAGCATGGATGAAAAGATGAAGATAACAGGTAAAAGTACTGCTACTAAAGGAAATGCATAATGCAAGAGACAAGTTAGTTCTGAAGTTGAAAAGATAATAAAAGGTCATAGAGAACGCAAGCTTCCTTTGTTAACATCCAAGTTTGAAGTACAAATCCAAGATTCTAATAAGATGCACATGAAATGTACCAGGGAAGTGGCACACACCAAATTAACTGGACATTGAACAGACCAAATAGAACACTAGCATTTGAGTTAAAAGAAATGAAAGACTTACAAGAGATTCAAGATAAAACTCGGGAACATATACAAACACAGAATCCACTTTGCTAAGAACTAGAAGCAGTTGTGCAGTCCACATGCAGGCAGCAAACATGCCTCTTTGCTTCCATCGTGAAAATAAAGAGATCCTGTACCTGTAGAAAAAAATTATAACAATCAGGAACTGATGACACCAGCATGGATGATGCATTCCAAAATTTCTGTTTGATTTACAGAACCGGCATGTCAGGTAGGCTCAATCCAACCAAGAATCCCTAGGAAATCTTCTGACACTATACAGGTCAATCATAGAAAACAGTGCAAGAATTTGAATTAGCCACAATGACAAAAGAAAAAAAATCACATTAGCTGCAATAACCAAAAAATGTGTTTGAATAAACCAAAGCCTAAAAACTTTTTCTTTCACAATAAATAAAGCAGCTGACATGATAACTTTGTTTGGGATAGAAAAATCCATAGACCCAAACTTCTCTTGTTATGGAATGATAATGCCAATGCTAGAGCAATTACAAGAAAGATCAAATGTCTTGACAAATAGAATCAAATCCCCAACATTCTCAGATCATAATCAATGGTAAAAGCAACCACCTTAGAGGCAATCTGGTATCGAGGCAGTACAACCTTCATAAACTAAGTTACATAGACACTGCATGTTTCTCAATAGCATGCAAAATCATAGGATTTAGGACTCGATAGAGTATAAAACAGTCAAGTCTCGTATGCACTTTCAAACTTGCCTATAAACAAGAATCAGTAGCTAGTCATCTCAAGTGACACCCGTCATATAGTTTAGAGCACAGTTACTTCGAAATGTATATGGGACAATGAAATCATTAGTCTCCTTGTCCTCTTACCAAGCACAATGTCTAACACAGTTAGCAACTTCCTCCCGATAACCATTCCTAACCTCCTTTAAACGCTTCAACTTTTCACCATAGGCTTGCTCCCTTATTTGTTTGTCAGTGTCTTCCAAGAGAGAGATGAATTGGGACTGATGTGATGTGTAATATGATGCCTGAAAATAGAGCAACGAAAATTTTAGACCAAGAGATATTACCATATAGGCAGAGGCACCGGTAGATCATCCTGAAACATTCAATGCATTTAGCTAACTCATCTTACAATGAGTCTATCAAGTCCCATAAGCTATAAGGGCAAATCATAATATCATAATATCCTTAATTGGTTGGCATCATGTCACTTATGTTTCCACCATTTAATTTGTACTACAAAGGAACAGAAATTTCCTTAAAATTGTTTTTCCAGAAAAACACAATCCATCACTTTGGCGCTAGGAAAAACCAAATGTATTATACAAGCCATCGGCTGAATGTAATTCAGAGCTTTCCTAGCCAGTGCATGAGTTGGCTCGCAATAAAAGCTTTAGATGTTAAGGAGCCTACAGAGATCTCAATAGATAAAAAGGAACAAGGTACCAACGAATATCATTGCCATCTCCATTTAAGGCTCAAGAGAAGATTGCAACTTGATGCAGGCGCATAGGAGAATATTTTCTAAATTATTTATTTTTTGAATTCTTGTTTGCGGCTATGGTAGTTAAGTTTTATTTTGTTTTTTGGGTCCTTTTTGGTCATTTCTTATGTTTTATGAGTCCTAGTGTTACTAGTTTTACTTCCTTACATAGAATTCCTACTGATAAAGGGTCTTTATGCCTATTTATTAGTCTTGAAAGGTTGGTTTCAGATTAGGGACTATTATTCATTGTTGACTATGGTTTCTCTCGAGAGACTTGTCCTTTCTTATTCCTGGATTTAAAGTCTAGAGGCTATCTTTTAGACTGTGTTTCCACTTGAATTGTTCTTTTGTGCTTCCTCAATTCTGTTCTTGGTGTTGAGTACCTTGTAAGGTCTTTGCTTTTCCCTACATCAATTTGGTATCAGAGCTTTCTCCAATCAGGAGAGAATAATGCTCACTAAGAGATCAGACAAGATAATTGTGGGGCTCCTAACCCACAGATCCCAAGGTCGAAACCTGGCAGTTGATACCAAATTGATACCAAAGAAATGATTCAAGCAGAAACAAACAACCTAAAAGATTGCCTTCTGGACTTCAAAGCCAGGAACAACAAAGAACAGATTCCTTGAAAGAAACTTTATTCAATAAAGAAAAATAATTACTAATCAGATAACCAGCCTCCAAGACTAATAAATAGGCATAAAGATAGAAGGATTCCTACCTAAGGAAGTAAAACTAGTACACTATGACTCTTAAAACTAAGAAAAGACCGGAAAAAACCCCAAAAACAATATAGAAGAACTACTGCTGTAACTGTGAACAGTAATTCGGAAAATAAATAACTTAAAAATATTCTCCTATGCTCTTGCATCACAACCACTTGCACAGTAAAATAAAGAAGGACTTTGCACGATCCTTGGTCAATGGCACACTCTAAAATCATCTCTAAGCTTTTACTGTGTCAAAGCCCACCAATGGCTATTGGTACTAATTAAACCTCCATGAGGATTCTAACCACAGAAAGACAACACTTTGCACAGGTCCAGCCATTAGCTTTCAATCCTCGATGCAATAAAGTTTTAAGAGGTTGGAAATTTGAGGTGTTTAGATTAGACCTTAATTTAAAGGATGTCACAAACTTCTCTAACAAAGAACTCAACTTTCAAGCACCAAATTGTCCTTAGAAAACACAAAACCCAAGTCTGAAAAAACAAAAGCAAGAAGATTCACTAAACATTTTCTTACTCCATCTTTTTTTTTTTTATAGGTACGAGAAAATTTTAATAAAAAGGGCACCAAGAGGGTGCAAAATATCCTAAAGATAGTAGACCATCTCATGGAAACTTGACAAAATCAATATGTTTTATGCATCAACTGTTGCTTTTGCGTGTACCTTTCCAGCTGTATCAGTTGTAGTTCAGGAGAAATAAAATGAGAACCAGCTACTTTGGTCAACCTATATCCATCTTTATGTAAAATTAATCTAAATAAAAAAAATATTTTCTGCCAAAAAGGTAACAAAGCAGTATGTGTAAGACCTGATCTTCTTAGACAAGCTAATTTCCTAAGCTACATACACAATCCGCCAAGTTAATTTCCTAAGCTCCATACACTATCCACATTCTTTGCAAAAACATTCGATCATTGTAGCTGTATATCCGACACAGTATTAATGTCACAAAATTCAATTGGCTATGTGAGAATTCAGCATGCTAAAAGGTAATTGATTAAGATTTGCAAGTTTTCTATCAAGCAAGTAGCTGAGTCCTCACCTGCTTAAAGTTTGGCGCAAGACCTATATGATACAGCAGCAACAAAGCGTCCAGAAGTTCTTCTTCTCTTACTGTTGCTGAAGACATACTGCACTCTATTGGTAAACTCCTGATATTCTGAACTGGCCGATAACCAAATTCTGGTTCAGTTTGATCACTACTGCTAGGCTTTTCAGCTATTTCATCATTTAAACTTCCCGCACTGCACTCAGCAGCAACATGAGCAGATCTCTCTGGAATAGAACTACAAGGGGCACGAGAACCTTTGATTCTATGTCTATTTGGACAATTGGACATTCTTCCATAATCAACATCATAACTGGAGCAACAACATGGTTTTTGGAGTGTTGAATGGGTTATTCTAGTTTCTTGGCCATCCATACATCCCTCCTCCCACTGAACTACTTCAGCTGCCTGATCATGTACAGGGTGAGATTTTGACAGATGACTATAGGACCCTCCAAGCCTCGAAATGTCACATCGATGTGGATCGTCTTTAAGGAACAGACTGACAGGGAAGCTTTGTTGTCCCCCTCTATGAAGAAAAGTGACGTCAGAACCACCAAACATTTCCCCTAAGGCAAACCCTTCTGACAAAAAGTGAAGGATGACGGTGTATAAAGAAACAACAACAGAATTGCTTGAAACTCCAGGTGGAGGAACATCTCGATCTGCTCCCCTGTTCTTTAATAAAAGATTCTGTATGAATGTCCGAAAAACTGAACCTGGCAACTGAGGAGGTGCTGCAGGAGGTATAAATTGTATTACCAGTCGACAGAGCTCCCTATGCTTTTCCTCAATCTGCCAAGATAAAAAATAAGCAAGCATTAGTTTCTACACTACCAATTGACCTTATATCAATAAGATCTACATCAGCATAAGGTTCAGAAATGAGATACCATTACCCAAACATTTCACAAAAATTGCTGAAGCATGTGCAAAGTTAGTCTAACACTGACATTATAAACCACTTCCATGGTCCAGATCATGCCAATCAACAGTAGCCAGCACGAGAATGTGTGGCATGTTGTGAGAGTCAAAATCCATTCCTCTGCAGTTCCCTTAAATACTATGACCTAATTGACTAGAATAATCAGAAGCATGAATTTAAGACAGCACAAAGGTTATTTTGGACAGCAAACAAATATTCATGGACAACAAAGCAGCAGACACCCTGACTTTGCTGTAGCTTCAGAATTCTTTGATGGAAGCAGTAGCATAAAAGAAAGGCCCACAAGGCAAAACAGCCCATGAGAAACCTCAGTCCAAGATTATCAGACAAACTATACAGCGACACTGCCAAATCCTCGATCGTGTTTTTTAGGCCTTTCTAGAGGGATTCTGATAAGTTAAGACATCCCTAAACTAGGAATAACCATACATCTGAGGAAAACAAATCAAAATAGCTCAAAACTAACAGTTGCAACTGTAATGCGTACCTTACTTATAGCGTCACAAAGGAACGTAGTTGTCAAAACCATGCTTTTTTCACTAGAAACATCTTCACATGATCCTGGCCACCAAACAGAAGGCATTAAGCACTGAAGATCCTCTCTATTTGGAGGCTTGCGGGACAGAAAACCCTCGTATAGAAGTTCAAAATTCTGAGATTTCCACCAAAGCACCATTATTTCTTCTCGCCTAAAAAAATGACAAGCCAGGGCAAGGTAAGGGTAGGATCCTGAATATGGACATTCTGTTAGGACCAAACATGCCGTTTTACAACAGCGTGAAAGAGCATATATTATGTGCTCAAAAATCGAACGTGAGGCTTCAAATTCTAGAAAGATATCAAGAACTCTATCAAAGTTCAAATTGTCATGAGGGGCTTGCACCCTGAACACGTCCATCATAAAGGAAAGAAGTGATCCACAGGCAATGTACTCAAGACTCCCATCATCTGCTTCAAGCTTAGAGAAAAGTTCCTTACATATAGCTCGAGATACAGGCACAAAAAGATCTTCAAACGGAACAAATCTATTGAGCCTTCTCAATTTCTCAACTGAAGAACACTCAGCTCGCTCCATACGATACATGTCCAAAAGCCTTGAGAAGTAATGCAATAGACGGGAAGCCAATATATTGGTGGAAGGTGGTGCTTGAAGAGGAAGATAGCCTTCAATGGGGTATCTAAAGGGACGGGCACCAAAATTTATATCACAACGTTCGCCTTGAGATAGTGAAATGGCAGGATAATACCCAGCTCCAGGGCCCATTTTCCGAATCCTATGAAATGCAGCCCCCAGAGAAACTCCATTTCTGAAGAACAAAATCTGATCATCATCTAAATCTATGCAGCATCCAATGACATCACCAATAACCCACGACTGACCATATGGATCCGCTTCCTTATTCCATTTTTTCACCCTTCTTCCATCAAATGCATATGAATCATCTGCATCTCCCACGCCCTTCTGGTCAGTAAAAGGGCAGGATACAGTTGCCCATCCAAGCTGCTGTATGCCAGAAGTTTCCAGAATAACTTCATACATCCATTTTCCTTTCCACACACAGGCATTAGCCCTCACGCTGCTGAACATTGCCAAGCTCTCAACAAGGAATGGTGGACCTAAAGTTGTAATTTCACCACAAATGCTGGAAACATCGAGAGCAACGATGTTTGGACCACGTCCACAACCAGTTATCAATATGCCATCTCTATGATGATCCTGCCATTTCAGATTTGCATCAAGTTTCGAAAGCTCACTCCTTATAATAGCATGAATCGAGTCATTCTCGACTGGACGACAAAGCGGACTGAGTGACTTGCACGGAAGATCGAATATCTGCTCCAAAGTGTGCTCCACAGATTGATTCCGGATCTCATCACGGTAAGAGACTAGATGGCCTTTCGACGAATTATCAGCCCTATCCTCCTCATTCAACAGCACCGCCAAACCAGAAGAAAGCCCACTGATCCGCAGGCCGTCTTCCGCCATCCGCGACAAGTGCCAGCTAGCGGTAGCCGGAGCCCTCGCTAGACCATACTAACTCCGCGTATTCAAACTCCAACTGGATGTAACTCCAAGCTTGTTCTACTCGTACGATTTCGATCCTAAAAACATAACCAGACCAAGTCAAAAACAAAGATTCAAATCCCTACTGCAGCCCAATCCTTACGAAGCCATAGAAGGAAATCACACAAGCGAACACTCGAAAACCTTCAAAGAAGCACAACAGACCACCCCGACAGCAGCTCAACAACACGAATCTCCTAAAGCAGCATCCCTCCGCTGAAACGCAGCGGCACGGACCATTTCAACCTCCTCCCGAAATGCTCTCAAATACTCACGCGCAAGGACTCTCTCTCTCTCTCTCTCTCTCTCTCTCTCTCTCGTATTCGACTCACGCAGGCAAAGACTACGTGCAACGAAATCGAACATCCGCGAAGGAAGAATCAGGCGGAACCGAATCGAAGACTTACAGCCCCGCGGTCGACGAATTCCCCACACGACACCTCGCGAGGCGGCGGAGAGGCGGCGGCGAGCCGGCCGCTAGGGTTTGCGCGGGGGCGCCGCCGATAGAGCGAGGCGACAGCGACAGCGACTCGACGGAGAGGGAATTGAATTCGACCGAGCTCCCTTAGAGAGAGAAAATGGGAATTGTAGAGAGAGAAGGTGGCGTGGAGAAGATGGTGAAGAAGAAGAAGAAGAAGACTCTCTCTCTCTCTCTCTCTCTCTTCCTCCCCCCCGGTTTTGGGAAACGGGGAGAAAAAAAGGGAAAGGGGAAGCGAAAGCCACACAGCAAAGCAGCCACGCGACGAGCCCAAACCGGTTGCAGCTACGTCCCAAAACGCACGCCCGTTTTGGATCACCGCCCCCACCATCTTCGGAATTTTTACCTTTTCCTCCCCCGCCGAATATTCTGCTCTCCAATATGGATGGTCCTTCTGCTTTCATTTTTTCCCCCGCCTTTTTTTTTCATTATATATTTTTACTATATCCTTCGCTTTTAATAATTTGGATCTTTATTCGTGTTTATAATTATTGGCCAAAAGGAATGAAAGGTAAGCTACTTCCTAATTGCCGGCATCTCACTGAGCGTGTGAAGTCATCCTGCATTGATACGCATATATCATGGTGGACAAATCATTTTTGAGATATTATCTCGTGATGACGAATCATCTTTCTCGAACCATTTACTTGTTAAAAGAAAATAATTTGGCATATTAATGATGTGATTGAATATAACCGGTGGAAGTCGTGTCTCTAGACCTTGTAAGATTTTGTCGAACGTCACGTGCTTGTATTAATGAGAGGATGCCTATAGAGTTTATTTTTAGCATGATATTATCTCATATTCACACATTTAATTCAATCGATGTCAATAAATACTCACAAATAGCTTTATGCTCTATTTTTTTTATAGATAATAAATGATTTAGGAAATTTTTTTTTTTAAATAACCATTCAGAATACTAATCAATAAAAAGTATCTTCATTATCGTAAACAATAAAAATGTTTGTCGTTCGTTTATTTTCATAAGCAATATGAACAATTACTTTTAAGAAAATATATATCATATTATTCATTTTTTTTTAAAACAAATGAAGCCTTATAGCAAAACACATGGCTCTAAGCGCCAAGCGAGACAACAACGCCATGAGATGTATTTTTAAATATGTCAAACATAAATTTATTTAGTTTCATTCTCATTTAACTTAGTTTTTCTTCTTCTTTCTTTTTATTTTTATTCGCAATAATCAACTCTTTTTTCTTTTCTTTTTTTTTTTTTTGGCAGGGGGTGAGGTGGTGTGGTCTACGGAGGCAAGGGAAGTGCGAGAGCTGAAAGCGCACTCCGACGATGGTGGCGTAAGCTGTTGCCAGGTCAATGTAATTTCGGGTAAAAAGCTGCGTTCGGTCAGGCCTCCACGTGGCGCTCGCTCGTCATCTCTCATCTCGTGCGCTTTTTCTGAAAATTCAAAGCGCTAGGTGATAACGGTTTATCCAGCAAATTTCAAAAAGGTACATGACATGGAAGACTGAAAATATCTATATTTATTACGTCAGCTTCTTATTCTTCTTTTTCCTTCCATATATCGGATGTCTACATTTTATTAGAAAAATATAGTAGTTATTGCATGGACTTACACAACACGATCAATTTTAAGTTGATGCGATTTAATTAGTAAATATATACCATTACACTAAATTTCGATTTTTGAATTCAAATTCAATTCAATAAGCATCGAATATATTTGAATATGGCAGGATTGCAATCAATACCCGAATCTAATAATGCTATGAACTTGAGTTAGATCAAGCTCAAACTCCAACTCAAAACCCAACCATTCAGAGTATCATGGCGATTTTTTGCATGCAAATGTAAACACATGTGTAAAAGAAGTACATTTTAATTGTGAATTGAGGAGGAAATTGCCAAAATGAAGGATTTGGAGAGACAAACTTGAAGCAACAAGAAATGTGCTTTTTGTTTATTATTATTGATTGAAATTGAAATGCATATAAGGGAGGCCAACTTCCAAATTCTAAGCCACTGACCATTTAGAGCAAGAAAAGAAGCCAAAATCAAGAATCCATTGTTTTATGAAAAATAAATATTTTAAAAAATAATTTCTTAAAATAATTGTATATATCGCTTGAAATAATTAATTAATGAAAAATTCATTAATCTTATATCTAAACATTTTTATGGACAATGAAAGTATTATTTATCCATATTTTATGTGAGTAATACAAGTAATGTTTATTGGAGAATGTTTTCTATATTATTCATTTTCCGTAAATAGAGCCCAACAATGGGTTTGTTTCGCAGAACATGCATAATTTGAAAATTTTATAAAAATGATTGTGTGTATCGCTTATAAAAATGAATAAATAAATAAAATATCATCGTCCATAAAAATGTTATCGATAATGACATATTCATTAATTAATTATTTCAAGTGATATAAACATTCATTTTTAGTAAAAAAATATTAAATTATCCATTTTTTAATTTTTTTTGCGAGATGAATATAGTCTAAAAATAACTAATTTTGTCACACGGGAATGTGATGCAACGAAGTCGCGAAACACGTGATGATCATCTCACGGTTCACGGATGGCGGGATGCGATCCACACGATCAAATCCCATGTGGGGTATATATCGGGCCACGCTACCGTGCGCCGGATGCGCTCCTATCGCCTTCAGGCTAGTCAACCCAATGCAAAGCCGCATAAGCAAAACGGCGTTATCATTTGTCCGGCTACGCCGTTTCGCTCGTCGTGTAGCTTTTATCCTTCGAAAGTGACGAAATCCCTTGCCACTCTCCATTTTTTTTAAAGCTTCTCGGAACGCAAGCACACTTAACTAGATTGAATTATCCAATAACTAGCTAGTTGGACCTTTTTAATGCATGCACATAGCATAATCACTAAGATAAAAATATGAGATAAAAATATGTATGACTATGATGGGCAGGAGATTCGATCGGCTTTGTGTCCGTCAATTTTTATTTTTAACATATGTTGCGTCCATAAAATTGTTTCGTGTTCTTTTTAATGAACAACCCAATCACACGTATAATGATTACATGCGCCTATGTAACATCATGGCATCCAAAAGGTGGGTGCTCAAAGCGAATACTTGAGATGATATGTGGTTGGTTCAAGAATTTCAGTGGTTGTATCGAATGTGTTATTTTAAAGCTACCATTTTCATTTATTACGAG
Source organism: Eucalyptus cladocalyx (assembly GCA_017140615.1). Lineage (NCBI taxonomy): Eukaryota > Viridiplantae > Streptophyta > Magnoliopsida > Myrtales > Myrtaceae > Eucalyptus > Eucalyptus cladocalyx. The sequence goes on along the minus strand of CM029523.1, from coordinate 72,058,059 downwards.
TGAGAATTAAGATTGATGTTTTTTCGGAAGCGTTCAATTGCCTTTTAGGGTGTATTTGGGAGAGCTTATATTTTCACTTAAGTAGTATTTGCCAAAAACAATTAGTGCTTGGCAACTAGATGTGGTGTATTTTTCGTACAATGAGGCTAGGAGGTAGGCAAGCGCCACGACAAAAGATTAGAGGCGAGCATCCATGCTAGACGATCAAAGGCGATCATGGGCAAAGCTTGACAACCCTTGATGAGGCTTTTCTAACCCTCGACGAGTCCAGCGACAAATAGATCTAGAGCAACCCCCGATCTTCAATGAGCCTCGTGACCTTGGCAAATGAAGAACAAATCTAGAGCGACGAACAAAATCTATGGCAGCGAGAGATTATGAACAATAATCAAGGGCAACACAGGAGTACAAAATAATAATAATAATAATAATAATAATAATAATAATAATAATAATAATAATAATAATAATAAGTGCAAGATTGGAAGAGAAAATTCCACTAAATCCTAAAAGCAATATGTTTGCAATGCTAAAAGCGAATGCTAATCCCACGTTGCATTAGGTTTTCAGCATTTCAAAGCTGAATTTGGCCTATAGGCCTTCGGACTTGTGTTATCATATGCCTCAACTTTGGCACGAGTGGAGAAATTGTCAAGTGAATTTTAAACTCATTGAATAGATGCTAATTCAATTATGAATTTTTTAATTTTGCCAATTAATCCTAAAAATTTTGTGTGAGATTCCAATGAAATCATTTTGGCTAATTTTCACTTAAAATTATTGATGTGGTAATATGCCACATAAGATGGCCAATGATGGCTAAACAACCACATAAGCGATTTTTCGGCGAAAACTCCAATTCCACCAAAAGTATTATATTGGAATTTTGTGCAAAAATTTAAAACTCAATTGATCAAATTAAGAAGCTTAGAATTGAATTGACATCATATAATAAAATTAAGACTAAGTAGGTAATTTTCCCAACACAAGGGCCTTTGGAGGTCTTAAGGACTTTGGGAATGCTCTTAGACTTCAATCACAAGGTCCTCAACAATCCAAAAAATTTTGGCTATAGTTTTATTAATTAGCCCTACTAATTAAGAATGAGAAAAGTGCTAACAAAATCTTACACTTATTAAATTTGTACCAATTCAATTTTAAAATTTTAAATCGGGTCAATTTAGTCCTAAACTTTTTGCATTTGTACAAACTAAGTTTATCCACCAATTTTGATTGGAAATTGGTAACTTGCACATCGAATGTTCTACATGTACGAACAGAGCTGACATGGGATTTTTTTAATAATATTTTGAATTTTCATTATTTTTTTTTTTTTAGGGCCGATAAGGGTCACTAGCCAATCCTCATCGGCAACCACTGGGGTTTGGTAGCCACCCTTCCAACACGTGGAAGGAGGAGGTGGGGGTTCAAATCCCCACATTCTCGTGACGTTGGGATAGGGATGATTTAGTTTCGAGTGGGTTTCGACTCCTACGCTCGCAAAAAGATAGGACAAAAGTTTGAGAGTGAGAGTTAGAGTATGAATAAATAGGATCGACCAAAAAAAAAAAAAAAAAAAAAAAAATCCTCATCGGCACCGAGTGAGGGCATCATTGTGGTGAGGGCCCATGGGCCTTTAGTAGCCAGTGAGGGTGAGGCCCATGACATCCTTGATGGCCATAGAGGACTTGCAAGTCCTTCCCTAGATTTGGCGAGAGACACAGCACGAGCCGTGAGGCCCTCGCCTAGTGCCGACAAGGGTTGCTGGCCCTTGTCGATGGGCAACTTCCCTTGCCAAACCTTGAGCCATCCCCCCCCCCCCCCCCTCAAGAAGAAGAAGAAAGGAAAAGAAAAAAAAATCATAAAATTATAAAAATTATCCACATTAAAGTTGGCGCGTTATGTATATTAAATTGCATCTACAATAGCAATTTCCCACAAATTAGTCAAGTAGACTTAGTTGACACAAATACAAAATTTTAAGATTAAATTGCTACCAATATAATATATTTAGGACTTTTTTGTACTTTTCCCAATTAAGAATTTTTATATAACGAATGAATTCGATCACCAGAGTTAATTCCGTGTCAATGTCTAATGCCAAAAGAACAAATGCAATTTTGCTTCTTCTCTTATCATATTTGAATGATCGACTTGACCAATTGAACCGTCTGACAATTTCCCTTCTTGCCATGCCAACTAATCGCGATCTTTCTTGTTCAATCAGCTAAAGAGACCCTAACATATCGAATTCGTCAATCAATGTAGAAAGAGACGTGTCGTGGATCGTAGACGACAATCGTAGCAAATCCGGTGGCAGCGTCGTGCGGAAGATTCTAGTGCCAGCATCGAGCAGAGCTGAATCTTACCTGTAACTTCTAAGTGGACACGATCGTGTTGGCCAAGATGGGTAAACAAATATACCTCTAGAAGACAAATTCCAAGGGCCTGGACACTGTGTTGGCCAAGATAGTTACACGACTTGGCCGGCACGATTGGGACCCAAGTCGGGCCCCCCCGTACCCTAAAGATTATTATTATTTTTCGTTCATAGGTGGGACTAGGCAATAAGTTAGGTCCGACCCACCTGGGGATTACACCATTGATGACCTCAATTTCCAGGCTCATACTTCAAGAGCTATCCCAATTTAGCATCCGGTTCCTTGAGAAAATATTGGGTGGTCCGGGACCGCCACGTCAGCGTAGTCCCGGACCACTCACACGGCGCCACATATGAGGGGAGGGGGACAAAAGGGAGAAAGAGGAGAGAGAGCGTCAGATAAGTGGGCCCCGGTTTTCGTCCTTTGTGGGCTTCCCCATACACGTGGCGCCGTGTGAGTGGTCCGGGACCATGCTGACGTGGCGGTCTCGGACCACCCAATATTTTTTCCCGGTTCCCTAGCATATGCATCTCAACCTGTTAACACCCAAAATCGGCCTAGTGGGCCATGGGCAAATAGCGTTGCCCACCAAGCCCGATATGCCAGAGAAAAGGCCCACGATAATCTAAGCGAGGCTTGCTATCAAAGATATCGACAGTTTCGGCTATTTTACTTATCTATGTTATGTATTTACTCTCAATTGCATTAGATTTATCTTTTATTTTATCTTAAATGCATTAGAATTCATAGCCGTTTCAAGGGACCCTACACAAACAATAAATCTAAAGAAAGCCTCTTCTTTGGTAAAAGATATTTGGTTCAACAACCATCTTGGCCAAATAGAACCTTTGATTACGGCGGATCTTATGTGAAATTTACATGATTTTACGAAGTAGATGTTGTTATGAAATTTTGAGAAGCGTGGATTGGAAATGTAGAATTTGAAAATGCCTGAGACAGGCAGATGCTGTCAAAAAATGACGATTTAATTCGCACGAGGAAAAAGAGTGTGGGAATTTCATGCCCCGCTACGTCCAAGAATGGACACCACACAATTCTTTTTCTTAGTCGAACTGATAAAAATACCAGGGAAAAAAGATACAAAATCTCAAGTTTAGGAAAGAGAGGAATGCCAAGAACTTTTGAGGGGGGGGGGTCACATTCCTCCAAATCGCTCCCATACGGTGGCGATGAACAATAGCAAGTGAGCGACGATGAGCAAGAGCGACATCAACACCAGGAACAGCCCCAGCCTCCACCACTTGTTCCTTATTACTTTCAAGAACCCATCCTTGCACGCCATGCAATCGTAGCACAGGACGTCCTCGTCGTTTTGCCACGCGTCACAGTCCTCTTCGTCCGCCCCGTCGGAGCCGACGCCGAGGTGGTCGTTCCTCCTCCAGTATGTGGCGTTGACGTATTCCATTTCGCAGATCACGGGAGGTCTGCAGCAGCCAAACTTGGCGGCGGAAACATGAAACATTACATAGATTAAGCACTAAATGCAGAACGTATGATTGAATGTGGAAAAACACAATCGTCAAACCTAGTGTTTGGCTGAAGTAAACGGGAATAACGACGCTGTACCTCGATCGGGGACAACTTCCTTGCGCTAAAGTCGTCCGACTTGAGGCTGAGAGATCGGGCTGCCAGATCGTCGCACATCCTCGAGTTGTAGATGCACGACTTGATGTAATTCCAGTAGTTGTCGTTGTAGACCTTGTCCTTGAGCCACGTCGGGGACCCTATCACAGCCTTGCTCTCATTCTTGTAAGCACCCACCAAAGCAAGGCCCACGGTGAGCATCAGGATCAGAGGCACCATGACCACAAGGAGGCCTAGGGCGTGCACCTTGGCCCTCAGGAACACCACAAGGTTGCTGATCAGGAACACGAAGAGCAGGGCAATGCCGATCCCGATTTGGAGCTTCGGCAGCCTCAGGAGGCTCTCGCAGTCATAGCCCTTCATGTAGAGAAGCCATATGATAGAGGCTAAGACGGGTAGAGAGAGAAGGAAGGTGAGGATGGCTATTGAGCCTACAATGATCCTCGCTAGCCTGGTCTTGTCCACCGTGTTTGGAGCTTCTTTAGAAGATTCTTGTGGCGGCTTCATCTCTTCTTGGACTGCGGCTACTATGGTGGTCACAGCTTCGGCATCAGTGGTGGTGGTGGTGGGGTTATTGGCGTTCTCAGCCATCTTATTAACGCAAAGAAGTTTGATTTTTCATGTGAGAAATTAGGTTTGTGCAGGAGATGCGTATAAGTTTGCGGTTTTTGTTGCATGTGTTGTTCATGCCTCTCTCTCTCTCCCTCTCTCTCCCCCTACTTTTACAAGTATTTACCAAGTCAAGTCCAAGAGCTGGAAGTTTGGTGAGAGAAAAATGGAAGGAATCAGAAATTCCAGGGAAGAAGTTGTCCCTCTTAGCTTGACATCATGAACATCTGTCATTCCCTCGTGGGAGTTCCAAAGACCCATCTAAAGCTAATGAAAAATAATATTTTCCCCATGATTATGAAAGTTAAGAACATAGTAAATATGATGTTTTGATAGGATATTCTGAACACATTCAATTTAGGAGATGTGGCAACTGATATGTATAAAATCGTTTAATCAACATGTTCTAACATATAGTAACTTAGCTGAGGTGATATTTCCTTAAACGTCAGGAAAGCCGAGCGACTCTCAATGAGAAAAGTTCACCAAAGTTTAGCTTACTGCTTACTTGGATTCAAGAGATAACAGGACTTGCTTCTTTATGCAACTCCGGCTCTAAAGTTTCAAAAAATAATATTCTATGTAACCCTATCTTATTATAACTAGGAGTATGCAAACCTTTTGGCTCAGCTAATATGTATATGAAGGGACAACATCGATGGTTACACATATGGATTCTGATCAAATGTAGGGCCTGGTAATATAGAAGACAATTTGTGTAAATCAAACTCCAACTCAGACTGTGTACAGAGTAAAAGTCGTAGAGAATCTAAACTCATGGGGCGGTGAATCTTGCGATGACCGAACCAGAAGAAACTCCATTTTGCTGCTTTGTTTATGCCAGACTGCACGCATTTTACTGCAGAAACACCAGGGCGGAGCCAGCCAATGGTCTTGAAGATAGCGCTACGTGCTCGGGGATCAGGAGACAGGTCAAAGGAACCAGAAACTTTAAACCCACCTTCTCAAGGGACAGCAAGATCAGATTAGGTAATATTAAAGTTTTGTCAAGTGTGGTATTCCTTGATTCAAAGCAGGTCAAGGGAACGCATCCAAATGGTCATCTGAACCTCTCTCTCCCTCCCTCCCTCTCCCTCTATATATGTGCGTGTATATAGAAAGTGGAACAGAAAGGTCTTGTTTCCATAAACAACCGGAAATGAGGTGTTCAATCAGAAGCTTTCTCTGTCTCTTGCTTCTGGCTTCCTTCTTGGGGGTGATGTCTACTGTTTGTGGGAAGTCTCAGATGTACAATGGAGTTGTAGCTTCCTCAGACTCCAACAACATGGTGGGTCTCGTGATTACTCTCTCTCTCTCTCTCTCTCTCTCTCTCCCTTATATAACAACTTGTAGTACTTGAACTGTGCAGAGAGTAAGCGCAGAGAGTGGCAAGGCGAGTGGTGATTTGGAAGCCAGACATGGCAAGGAGGCTGAAGGGGAGCTTCTTGAGAATGCAGACTACATATACACCAACTCTCTCCCTTGACTAATCATCTTGTAATTTCTCCGTAGCTCAATAAATGGTTTTGCTTCAGGATTGTGGTATTAAGAGTTTGTGCCTTTAATTTATCGATCTTCGATTATTTTTCAGTCAAACTTCCAGGCGAACCGTTGCTCTCGACTCCATGATTATCTAGAACAAATGCCCTTGCTTTTTGTGAACAAAGCTCCAAACACAAGCACACACAATTTTCAGGAAGTAATTTGGCCATTCCAACTGAAAAAAGGTCAACTTTACAAGATGAATGGCTGATGGCATGAGAAGAAAGGAAATTTATGATAATTAGTTTTCACTCATAAAGAGCATGGCCGAAGATGTGTCTATAAATTTATTGTTTTGAAGACTAAGGTTTAGCATAAACATTACGCTATGAAGATTGCTGAATTTAGCTGGCCTTTGACTATTTATATAACTTCATATGTTGGCGAGACCCCACCACTCATACAAATGTCCCATGTTGATTTAATGAAACATAATACTAAGTGCATGCCACCCAAAGATTTACTTGAAAGTAGTTTTCTCTTGATCTTCTAATGCAATAGGAATCTGATTATAACTTGAATATCCATCAAGAAAGCAATAAAACTCTTGCTTGCAAGTCTTTCCAACATTTGATCAATAAATGGTAAAGGAAAGTGATATTTTCTAGTGGCATTATTCAATTTTTTGTAATCCATACATATACACCATCCAGTAACTGTTCTATTTAGAATCAACTCATTATTGTCATTTTCTTGAACAGTTATACTGCCTTCCTTTGGCACACCTTATATAGGACTTACCCAAGAATTATCATAGATAAGAAAAATGATAACTATATCAAATAACTTAATTACCTTGACTTTCATTACTTCTTGCATCTTTGAGTTCAAATGCCTCTGAGGTTGGATAGTAGGTTTGTATCATTCCTCTATCAAAGTTTTGTGCATGCAAAGTGAAGGGCTATTTCTTTGATATTAGCTATTTTTCATCCAATTACACCTTTGAAATGTCATTTTCCTTATGAAGGCTTATTTCTCAGTGCAATTGTATAACAGTTGAATTGAGAAGATGAATAATATGATCTGCCGAGCACATGACTTTAAATAAAGAAGAATAAAAAAACAAAAGAATTTTAAAAAAAGTGGCACCAACCTCTTCTGTTATCCTTTCCATCTTCTTGTGTGCGTAACTTTTAATTGTCCGTGAAGAGTTAGAAGTGAAGACTGGGCTTAACTCATTCAATCAAAGTCGTTAATAGATTAATCTTCCGAAGAATTATGTTCTGAAGAATTAGCACTGGAATCCATGTATAGAATCTACTGTTTTTTCTATTCGAAGAATAGATCTTTGGGTGAACCGTGCTTAAGATAATGTCATTAAATCAACTTAAGACATTTGTATGAGTGGTGGATCCGTCAATTAACGAAGTTATATGAATAGTCGATGGTTAGCAGAATTTATCGATCTCCATAGTTGGTCCTCAAAACAATGATTTTGCAATAAAATCTTAAGCCATACTCTTTATGACTGAAAACCAATTACCACGAATTTTCTTCTCATGCCTGCTTTTAACATAGGCCTCTTGCTGAGGCCGGCCCATCAGCAAGTTGGGCCTTTAGGCCAGTTCGCTCTAATGCTTTACTTTGCTCTCTGTCTTCTTTTGCTTCTAGAAATAGTTGGGGGTTAAATTAATAAGTTTTGAGAGAAGATATGAGTTTTTTTTTGCTTCTAGAAACGGTTGGTAATTGAGGGAACGAGTATAAAACATGGAAAACAAAGTGTGTTCAGTGAGATAGCATGATCTCTTCCCACTAAAGACAAAAAGAATGACTTACTCCTAAGAAGGGAAAAAAGAGAGAACACCGTCGGAAGTGTTAAGACTTTCCTCAGCCTGGCCCTTTGCATGCAAATCTTACACTCTGGCTATGCTTACTGAGATTAATGCTAAGTTTGTCATACCGTGATTCAAGAATCCTGTACGTGTGTATTCATACGTATTTACATGGTTCATAAACTAGAGGCAGTATGTGTTGTTATGGTTTGTGCGTCTATGCAAGTGCAGTCAAGGGTTTAAATTGCGATTATGGGGGTCCTCTCCTTGGGGGGGAAAGGATGGATTACGGGCATATAAGCAAGAGCGAAAAGGCCCAATACAGCAAAACAGGAACAAGTATAGGCTTTGTAGCTTGCAGCACACGAAACATTAGCTGCTCCAAGTTTTGCAACTAGCTAGCGTCTATGATGGCTTGGGCTTTGACGACCAATAAGGCGGCAAATAGTGACCATAGAGCGTAAGCCAGGGGTTTCCGCAACGAGATCCATGTCCAGGGGACTGGATTCATCCTAGAGATGGCAAAGATTAGGAGCCAGCATCTGCTACAGCAAGAAGACGGAGAAAATGAGCAAAATAGGCCCTCAAATGAGGCAACAGTTCGAGATGAATCCAAGTTCCTACGCAGCCAAATCAATCGACGCCCTTTATTTACCTCCCCAATAAAGTCAATATTCAAAATTGAGTTTTACACCAAGAATTATCATGATAGCATCATCATTACTCATAGAAGATTACAAAGAATGTTTTCTTTGTACTCTGATCTCACTTGTTAGGTTTGATCTGCAGGAATGTGTCTTAGCTGTACACATCCAAGAGCTCACCTCAGAGGCCCAAAACCATTCGGCCCGGTGACATTGACACATGATCTGCTTTTTGGGCTTGACTGAAACCATGAGCTGTACAAGCTCTCCTCAACAGATCTATGAAAATGGAACCTGGTCTCTAACAAAGATATTTAGGTAGAAACATCCTTAATTTTATGTTTTGTCATATTCACTTAGGACGTATATACGATTGGTTGGTCACATCAATGTGTGAAGTTATGTTCGCAGTAATTCATCGATTTCAATATGGCAACGTTTCTGCTGAACCTTGGTCTGCAAAACACTCAACTTCAGAACCATCTTTAACCGTGTTCTTCTTTATGAGTGAAATCAACTACCAAGTTTTTTTTTTTTTTTAGTGCCTTCATTCTCCAATAGGCCTCTTGCTGAGCCTGGCCCATCCACATGTTGGGCCTTCCAGCCAATATGCTTTAAGACTATACCTTGCTCTATAATTTCTTTTTTAATGGTGGGATCCTATTTTTTCTTCTTTTTTTCCTTTTTAATTTAGACCGTCTCTTTTTTTAATCACGTGTATGGTATCTTACTATGGAAGTAACGTTTGAAATTTCTCTTGCAAATTTGGTTTCCGCTCATATATCTTTGTGTATTTAATCTGATGGAGTAATTCTGATCAGTTTACCTTAATCTTTTAGGTTGGATGTTCATTTAATGCTCTTTACACATGAAAACCTAGGATAATCAAGAGAACCGAAAAATTGACTCCCACATTATTAAATATTGTAGTAAACACGCTTTGACTTTTGTTAAATCCGAAATCCCTAAAATATTCACACCTTACTAATAATTGACACATGAATTTACATATAATGTGCTTATATTTTTTTTAAGTTAGAACCATATTTTAACTATTGACATATTCTTTGCTTTTACCACTGAATTTTTAACAAACAAGTTTTTTATTAAGTGACTAGATGTGAAAATACTATAATGTTGAAGAGAGCGACTTATTTTTCATAATGCGAACTGCGAGTTTATTAGTAATTTAAAAATTATTGATTAAAGATGCTTAGTAAAACGAAAACGAACCATTTTTTTTTAGATTTGAGACAATGATGGAGAGAAGATAAGGGAGGCGAGGGATAGCTGGCCCTCAAAGCAAAACCACCACTCGAGGAAACTAATCACGGGAGAAAAAGCACTGGATCCCTTCTTTTTCCCATGTTGGTATTGATTTATGTATCGTTTATTTTTCAATGGAAAAAATTCTCCTTTACACAATTGTACTTGATCTCATGAATTAATTAAGAATATGTGAAGATATTTTGCATAAATCACTCGTGCAATGATATCGATGATATTCTTACGAAACGAATTTAAATCTTAGATAAGTTCATGTCAAGTCAATCAAGCTCAGCCTTCTTGATTACCCATTCGATTGGGATGGAGGAGATAAAGGAGTTCGGTCCTACCTCTGAGATTTGAGGATGGGGCGGGCGGGCACACATGTTGAGAGAAAAAAAAAAGGGGAGAATGTCACATCGTTGATGCTTTTACTCGAAAATTAATGTCTTTGTCTACTTTTTTTAAGGTTCAAAATTAAACGGAGGGTTTTGTTTTCCGAGCAAAACTAGAGGTACTGAGGGAATTTTACATGCTCTAATGGCATCTTTTCATCTCGATTTGATGTCTGTAAAGTAAATCCATTAGAAGTTTACGTGATTTGAAAAGTGAAAAGAATAGAATTGAGATAATATAATTAGATGTGTTGTCATGTAACACACCTCGATGACTTAAAAATATAGATATAGTGTATCTTGCCTAAATGAGTCGTATCAGAGTCTATAAATCTTTAATTTGCCCCATCAAATCATTAAATTTATATGGCTTTTCTAATGAAATATTTTGGACTCTAACTTTGGTTACTCAAGCTCTGTGTTCAATGAAGTGGGCAGGAATCCAACATGGAAAAAGATCTTTGGCCGTCGTGAACTGTCAATTGATCAAAGACCGTAACTAGATTACGAGCAGCAAATTTTTTTCAATACAATCTTTATGTGCAAGCTTTCCACGTCATACTTCTGCCACCTTCGATGGACATATCGGCACTGGCAAAAGTAATACTAGTAAGAGCTTAGTGTATTTACCCTATTAAAGTCAACTGCATCACGTAGAAGGATGATTTCTTGGATTAAAAGCATCAACACAACCATCGAACACAAAGCTTAATCATTGAGCCCCAGTCATGGATAAAGCTAGACAGACATTCATCATGTCTCGAACCTTTAAAATAATTAGGCACCAAACACCTTCCTTGAAAATTTTTATGAAAGAGTGGTCTCAAATCCCGGCTCCTCCACCTTTTGTCAATAATGGGAGACAAAGCAAGTAAAAGATGTACGTTGATAACAAGATAGCCCACTTTACGTAAATTCTTGATATAAATTGCCCCTATTAACTTAATTGTTTTTTGAGTTGATCCATTGTTTTGGCACCTTTTCTATCACATACGAGGAAAATATGAAAATGTTAATGTTCAAGTTAATGCCCGGACATACTCTAAGACCTTACTATATACACGTTTAAACAATTTACATAAATTGCGTACCTAGTATAATGGGCATAGTAGGTCATGTAAATAGGATTTTGATAGGTTTTGAAAGTTATAATTTCATCGTAACGAAGATTTCCTAATAATCCTATAAAAAGCTTACTGAATTTGTCCTTAGAATTACTAATTATCGATTAAAAACCTCCTCAAGTCTCTTTGCCGGCAAATAAGATTTGGCTTGCAAAGGGAGCATTATCATCAGATAATTCTTTTTGGCGAGGCATCGGCAAAGTATATTACTCTTAGCTCATTTACAAATACCGATAAAAATTGCAATTAAATAATTCTAAATGGTCAAATTCGTCAATTGTCAAGTTGAGCTATGAGTGTCGTGACATGGCGTGTTGGACACGTGGCAAGATATCGTGCTCAAGTGTTTCAAGAAGAATTTTTTCATGGAAATTTCTACTGCACTAAAAATTTTCCACACACAAGAAACCACCACCATAGAAATTCTATGTCCAATTTTCCACACGCAACCACCACCATGGAAATTTTGTGTCTCAATAATGTCATTTTAAGAAGACTTTGACTTTAAACTTCTAGAGGAGACCCGTGTTGATCACTTCAAGATACAAAAGGGCTTTATCGTAAGTGGAAGCACCTTCCCCGGTCAATAAACTCACTTGCATGCTGAATTGCAAAATGGAAAGGCGTCAATTCCTCCATCTCCTTTGTTTCCACTTGTTCTTTCATTCCTTCCTTCGCTATCCTTCACCCCTTTGCCCTCCTAACCAATGCAATATCTTGCTCCATTTTTAAAAATTCCTTCATGCTTGATAGCATGGCATCGGACTATTGCAATGAGAATGGCCATGTTGTGTCTTATCCAAAGACAAACATCTTTTCCATCACTTATGGGAAAAATGCGCCGAATCTTATGTTTACATAACCAAAAAGTAAATGTTCAATTTAGTGCCCTCACATTCTTTGAGATTTTTTTATTACATGTTAAAAACAACTTACAATAATCCAACCGCCTAATGTAACAAGCACATTAAGGGTGGGTTTGGTTCAACTTTAGAAATGGGTTTTAGGTGCAATGCAAATGCTGAAAACCGAAGTCCTTTGGAAAATACAAATTGCGTATGGTAAAAACTCATTTGCCTAACAATTTTGGGTGAAGTAGTATTTGAATGTAATTTTTTTTTATTTTTATCTTAAAGAAATCAACCCTTTTGCCGGCTTGAACGAAAGGTTTGGATCGAATTTTAATGGCACTTTTTAGCCCCAATCTAATGTGTGTAAAGTAAACCCATAAAAAATTTACACAATTTGAAAAAAGAAAAGAGTGGAATTAAGATACCACCGGCCCGGTGGCTCCGCTGGTTAAGTCTTCCCCACCGTGGGGGGACCCACTGACCCCTTCTAGGAGGGAGAGGGTTCAAAAAGACGCTTGGCGTTTACTCATTCCACGGGGGTGGTGGGTCCTCCGTGGGGCCCCAATTTGAAAAGAGAAAATGCGCGGGTTCCCTGGGTCATCAAAAAAAAAAAAGTGGAATCAAGATTATGTTCAATGTGTGTATCAAATAACGCACCTCGATTATCCCCAAAAAAAAAAGTGAAATATTATGCTTTGCCTATACAGACCATGCAAAGCCCTTGGACCTTTATTTTGTCTTATTAGGTCCTTAATTTATATGGGTTTTCTCAGTGTATCTTTCCGACTCTAAATTTGGTCGATTGGAGCTCGTGCATTCAATGAAGTGGGCGAGAGAATATTGAAATATTCAACACTCCCCGACACACTTAATCTGGTTTTTTTTGTCTAGTACTAAATATGGAGATATTTCAATGGAGAAGAAAAAATAGATCCCTAAAAAGATTTGAACTCAAAAATTCTTACTCCGATGCTATATTAGATTTCATAAGATTATTATCAATTATTATAAAAGTTTAAACCGCTAGATACATAGTATAATATTTAAATATTGTAACAGTAATGAAGATTCCTAGTGATCCCATAAAAAGCTTACTAGCTTTTTGTCATAAGAAACGTCTGATTGTTGATAGCTCACTAAGTCTCTTTATTGGCAAATAGATTTGACTTGCAAAATGGAGCACTGTCATCATGTAGATACTTTGTCATGAGGCATCGACAAAGCATAATCTTTTTAGCTCATTTACAAATATCGATAGAAATGCAATTAAAGAATGTACAATTGTCATATTTGTCAATTGTAAAATAGACTCGTGAGTGCCATGATAAAGGGGTGTTGTGCATGTGATTAAGCATAGCACGCATGATACATTCCAAGAAAAAATTTTTTTTCATGGAAATATTTATGGCAGTAAGAATTTTCCACACCTAAGTGACCCCACCACAGTAAATTTGTGTCCCACTAATGTCATTTAAGACGACTTTGACTTTGACCTTCTCCAGAAGACTCGTGTTGACCACTTCATAAAAGAGATGTGCTTTATAAGTGAAAGCACCCTCCCCCACCAATACATTTGTCCGCATTCAGAAGACTCATGTTGACCACTTCATAATAGAGATGTGCTTTATAAGTGGAAGCACCCTCCCCCACCATTACATTTGTCTGCATTCTATAGGGATTGATGGTAGTTTACACGTTCTAAAAACACTTTTTAAACCTGTTTTAATCAAATAAAGTAAATTCATAAGAAATTTTGCACGATCTGAAAAATGAAAAAAGTGAAATTAAGATAACATAATTCGATGTATTGTCAAGTAGTGTACCTCAATAATCCAGAAAATAAAATTGAAATGTAGGGAGTTCGGTCTCTACCTCTGTTCTTTGAGGGTGGGGTCGGCATCACATGGGAAAAAAAGGGAGAACTTCGCCTGGTACTTTCACTCGAAAATCAATCTTCTCTCTACTTTTTTTAAGGTTCAAAAGTAGATGGAGGATTTTGTTTTTCAGGCAAAACTAGAGAGACCGATGGTATTTTACATGTTATAATGGCACTTTTTCAGCCCGTTTTGATGCATGTAAAATAAACCCATTAAATTTTTTTTTCTGTAAGAACCCATTAGAAATTTGCATGATTTGAAAAGTGAAAAGAGTGGAACTAAGATTTTGTTATTTGATACGTTGTGAAGTATTGCACCTCGATGACCTCAAGAAAAAAAAGAACAGAAATAGTGTGCCTGGTAAGAGTTTTCCTAATGTGGACTACATTAATTGATATTGTAATTTACTGTTTTTACAGTTACCGTAAAACAGGGCTGGTTTAAGGTGAGATAGAAGGTTTAATTAATAGTCTGTAATATATGGGCTTTTTTAGTGTGGTAGCCGATTGGCTGGCCAGTAATGAGGACTTTTGGAAACTACTATAAATAGTCTTTCAAGTCTCTCTCCTCTAACCTTAATTCTCACACGATCCTACCTAGGGGTGTTTACCTAACGCTAAACGTGAGGGCGCCTCATTGAGCCAGTGATACGGAGGGCATAGAGGAGAATGACTTTGCGTGGATCCCCTCGATAACGTGTGTAATCATTTTCTAACTTCCGCTTTATATTCGATGGATCTCAAAACAGTGCGTTAATCTTTCTACTTTCGATTATCGTGTTAATTTACTGGTTATGGAGATCTTGGGGTTGCGCGATTTGCGTCTAACGCGTGGTATCGAAGCAACCATAACCCTGAACAACGCGTAAAGGTTTTGCCCTAATTAGTACGTATTTTGCCATAATTTGTGATTTTTGAGATTTTTTGTTCAATAAAAATAAAATTAAATCACAAATTCGGCCTGAGCTCGACGAGACGAGCAAGACGGTCAGCAACGCGTCGCCGAGGGAGGCCGCACGCGCCCCCACGCGCGGCCACGCGCCGCCTGGGCGTCGAACGCGCGCCGCGCGTGAGATCCACGCGCCGCGCACTCAGGCGGCGCGTGAGGGCGCGTGGATTGTCGGATCGGCGCGTGGCTCGCGTCGATGGGTTCGTATGGTGATTTTCTATCTTGTGGTATATTTATTTTATATGTTTGATGATTTTATAGATGTGAAAATACATACGAAACCCTAAATACGTGTATTTTTAGTATATTTTTGTGTATTTTTCTTGTATTTTCTGTGATTTTGAAAATATAGGTGTTGGTTTATAGGTATGTTATTACATAAACATTATAAAAGTGTGATTCATAAATAAAAATCAAATTTTATTGTGAACTGAAATGACTTAATAAGATAATTCATATGAGATTGTATTTGAGCTTTGTATTGGTGATGAGAAATAATAAAGATTATGAAACTTTTGTTCTCAAGTATACTCCTTTACACACTGGTAATTTTTGAATGATAGACGACTTAAGGACTTTCGTGACCAAACTTGATGTCTTGATTAACACATCTCATTGAATATGGGTAATGCATGTCAATTAAGTTACTGCATATTGTACATGAATTCATATGGTCACTTGTTAATGTCTATCAAGTTGAATATTTTTTATGGTTAAGGAGTATGGCAATATTTATGCAGAGCAATCGTATCTACTGTTAAATTTTAGATATTTGGTTCTCTGGTTTGACTCAATTAATAGGCCACTGGTTGATTACAATGATACTTTGTTGCTTAAAATTGGCTAATAAATTAGGTGTTGGCCTTGGAGTCATGTTTTGCCGTATGAAACTCATGAGCAATAGTGCTTGTTGATTTGGTGTACCCTATATTACTATTGATGTTAATTTGTGAGAGATATTATAGATCAACATTCTTTTTATGTTATTCTGGTAATATGTAATTGGGGTGCATAAGAGATGTTTTATTCTCTGTTATGAGAAATTTCTTATGTTACGGTGATCAATGATCTTATTGGAATCTGTCTTTCAGGTTCGCTATATATATATATACATATATATTAATGAATAAAGTAATATAATTAGCATGATATGTGATTTTGGTGATATGATGCCCCTATCACTAAAGTTAAAATCACATATATATGGTGAATGTGAGGAGTAAAGCTTATATCCCTGGTATGAGAGAATTTCAATGATTGATTGAGTAGTGACCGCCAAAGTGGCGCGCACGCTGGGTTTGAAAATTTCGGTTCGTATGATGATTATGATGTCTCCTGGTCTAATACGTAATCATACTCCCAAAGGAGGTGATTGTATATTAGTTCATGGAGGGATACATAATAGTGTGGTGGAGGAGTGACTGATTCTAGTGATTCATATGCCCAAAGGTGATGAATTCACGAAAAATTGGAACATATTCTCATAACCCTTATCATATGGGGAGTGTAAAATTGCATGTCATGTATTCTGCCCAAAGGTGATTATGTGATTTTGCATGTAACTCTCTGGATGTGTACTTGTACGTCAAGTTACACAATGCTCACATGGTACTAATTATATACTGCTTGTTTTTCAGTCACATTTTCTGTAAATGGTAATTCCGTCATCATTGAGGTTTTTTACTGCTTCAAATTTTAAGTTATGGACATATGATTTGTTGCTTGAGAAAAGAGCAATTAAATTTGCTTATTGTCCATGAGGCGTTATTCTGGAACACTTGAAAAGAGGTTTGCATGCGGACTGCACTGCTATAAGATGAAGGAAGCCTTATTTGCTTGAAATTATGTCTTGTCTGATATTGAAATTAAGATACATCTGCAAAAAATTGTGTTTAAATCCTAATGACATATACATCTCGTATATGATTAAAAAGGTTGTCAGGTTTAACAATGGCAATGAGTATTTTGGCAAGTATGACAATGCGAAATAGCTTAAAGGGTCATTTGTCAAATACTTGGTAGATTCTGGGGTGGTAGTTTAATTACTATACCTGAAAATTCTGACAAAAAGATTTGGGTGAAAGGCATAAATGCACCATATTGAACATGGTGATGAGTATGATTAGTAAGACTAATTTATCTGGTCTTTTGTGGGCTGATATTATTAAAGCAATTTTTTCATATACAAAAGGGGTATTGATTTTATGACCCTAAAGAAGGTACAAGAATTATGGAATCACATACTCTAAAGTTTTTAAATATTGACGTAATTGTAGAAGTAGCTGCTTTCATATTATTAAAGATAATAGTATGATGGAGGTCACTGTGTTTTTGTCTTTACCTATACAGATAATTATGGAATCTCCTGTACCATAGACTAAACTTGTTGAGGTTCAAGGTACTATTCTTGATATAGTTTATAATGAAATTTCTTAAACCTCTCAAGTGCAAAATGAAGTGGTTGCAGCTTTATTAAGGAGATTTGTTAAGGAAAGACGGTCAGTTATACCATTAGACTATATAGTCTATTTGTGAGAGCATGATTACAATATCCACTATATGGTTGATGTAATAACATATTTATAAATGTCATTTCTTATTCTCAATTAAGTATGTGATTAGATGCCATAAAAATGCGATATACAATCTATGAAACATGTTTGGAAACTTACTGACTTGTCTAAAGATCACAAATTTATTAGTTACAAATTGGTGTACAAAACTAAAAGAATTTCAAACAAAGATTGTGGAATTTAAAGCCAAATTTGTAATTAACGTTTTAACTCGAAGAGGGGTGGATTGTTTATAGTGAATAAATAATTATTTCTTTAAATGTTCTTTCAGAGTGAACGTGGCATTAATAATTTATTTTGATATAAAGTTACGCCAAATAGATACAAAATCTATATTGTGCAACTGGATGATTTTGAGATTGAAGTAAACTTGTGTGTAGACTGAAAAGTTCTAATTTATGGTCTTAAGCAAGTTTCCAGACAATATTATTAAAGTTTCATAGTGTTATTATTTTGTTCCATTGAGAACAAAGTAATTCAATATACTGCAAGGTCGGTGGAAGGAAATTTATTTTTTCTCATGTTTTGCTTACAAATTGTGATCTTGAGACATCTTATATCCTTTGTACTGAGATCTGTAAGGATTGTTTTTGTCATATTATATTAGATTTTCTCGGAGGACATTTGCTGATTGTATATTGAATATTTCCAATATACATCATTGCAAGTCAGGAATTGCTCCTGTTGTTAAGGGTGATGGACTAAATCGATCACATTGTCCTTATTTAGATATTGAGAAAATCTAATTAAATGGTGTACCTTGTGTTAGTGCACTTAAAAGTATAATGTATGCTCGAATTTGCACTAAACTAAATGTTGTCTTTGTGACGGGACTTCTAGACAGATATCAGTCAAATCCAGGACATGATCACTGGGTTGCTGTCAAGAAGGTTTTAAGGTACTTAAAGAAAACAAGAGATTATATGCTAATTTATAGTCATGTTCAATTCTTGCAGTTAGTAGGGTATTTAAATGTAAAATTTGCTGACTGTTCTGATGACATGCAATCAATAATAGAATACATATGTTAGCAGTAAGTGCAGTAAATAAAGTCTTATGTCATTTTCTGCTATGTAAGCAGTGTTAGTAACATTCTTTTAGGTTGTTACTTGGGCTTTTAGGCTTCAAAACCTCATGACGGAATTGATCGTTTTAACTTGATGGATAGACCCATACGGTTGAATTGAAATAACAAATTTGTAGTATTATTTATTTACTACAGAGGTCTCAAGGGGTCTAAATATATGATGGTAAGATATTTTTTGACCATAAAAAAACGGTACAGAAATGTGACTTATAATATAACATATTTTCACAAATGATGTGGTTGCAAATCCACTAACTAAAGGCCTATGCCCATGTGTATTTTAGTAACATATCGTTAACATGGGCTTAGGAGTATCTTCGGATCTTGTTGTTTAGTGGGAGCTATTTTGGCTTTATCGATAAAGTTCACATTTGTGATTCGTTACACTTAGTAACGGTTTGATATGTATCAACTTTTGCATTCAATAAAATATTTTTGAATGCACTGTTATTATGTTGAATACATATTGATAAAGTCTCAAGGGATTGTATAAACCTTGAGTGAAGATTAGAGGCATCCGGGCATCCAATTATTAGCCTTGTGCATATGTCTTGTGATACATAAAGAAAGGTTAACCATAAGGACAAGACATATGTGGGTTCATTGGAACCATAAAGCATTCTCTTGTAGCACAAGTTTTTGTGACACCTAAGGTAAGAGAATGGTGACTGACAAATGGGATCTCTCTATGAGAGACATTATCCATTTGACACACTACCATATTGAATCCATATCAATAAAGTTGAGAGCACTCGTGACCATGGAAGGCTCTGTGTGTATACATGCAGTTACCGCAATGATTCGATGTTTAAGACTTTATGAGATATGATTGACTATTAAGAATTATCTCTAGACCAATGTGCGCGCATAAGGTACGATTTCAATTAATATAGTCCAAGTGGGAGAATGTAAGAGTTTTCCTAATGTGGACTACATTAATTGATATTGTAATTTACTGTTTTTACGGTTACCGTAAAATAGGGCTGGTCTAAGGTGAGATAGAATGTTTCTTAATTAGTCTAATATGGGGCTTTATTAGTGTGGGCCGAGTTGAGCCCTACCCGTAATGAGGGGACTGGCTGGAAACTCTATAAATAGTCTTTCAAGTCTCTCCTCTAACCCTAATTCTCACATGTATCCTCACCTAAGGGGCGTTTACCTAACGCTAAACGTGAGGGGGCCGCCTCATTGAGCCAGTGATACGGAGGGCAATAGAAGAGAAGGACTTGTTGCGTGGATCCCCTTGATAACATGTGGGTAATCTTTTTCTGCTTCCGCTTTATATTCGATGGATCTCAAAACAGGTGCGTTAATCTTTCTACTCAATTATGCATGTTCTTGTTCTGGTTATGGAGATCTTGGGGTTGCGCAATTTGCGTCTAACATGCCTTGCCTATAAGTGCCATGCAAAACCCTTGGACCTTCAATTTGTCTAATCTGGTCATTAATTTATTTGCCTTTTCCAATCAAATATTTATGACTCTAAATTTGGTTATTTGGGGCTCCTGGGTTCAACGAAGTGGGCAAGAATCCAACATGAAAAAGATCTTTTGCCATTGGACCTATCAATTAATCAAAGATTGCAATTAGACCACAAGAAACAAAATTTTTCAATACAATTGTTAACCCTAAGCCTTCCACGTCAAACTCTTGCCAACTTCAATGGACAAATCAGCTCCGATGAAATTAATACTTGTGAGAACTTCTCACACAAAGACAATGGTACTGCATTGTCTTCTTTTAGCGTGAAATTAGACTATTGAGTATATTTTCCATATTAAAGTCAACAATATCACGTGGAATGATTATTTCTTGGTCTAAAAGTATCGTCAAAGCGAAATGATCGAACGTAGAGCTTACTTATAGATTCCCGGTCATGGATAAACCTAGACGATAGTTATATTTATAGTTGAAGTCTCTTAAAATGATATTTTGGATAGAACCGTCTTTAAATTTAAGTTTCATTAAATTAACTTACAACATATGTACGATTGGTCGGTCGAATCAATATGCAAAGTTAAATGTGTAGTTGAAGGTGAGTACAATTCATCGATGTTGATAGAACTTTCACAACATACGGATTATTGACACGTGGATTCATATATAATCTGTTAATTCTTTTAAGTTAGAACAATATTTTAACTTTTGACATTTTTACTTTCTCCGTTAAATTTTAAATGGACTAACCAGTTATTAAGGATGCGCATGACAAAATTTCTAGAACAAAAATCAATTTATGGCCAGAAATTGATTTCTCAATTCTTATTCCATGGATGAGTTTCTGAACAAAAAAAATGTGTTTAATAACGATTCAAAATTTCTATTTCTGGAATAAAAATTTGTTTGATAATAGAATAAAATTTCTTTTTCTAGGAGCGGCAACGGACAATGTTCGCTAATCGAAGTCTGATGTTCACAACCTACGTCGACAACCGGTGGGCGGCCGAAGTCCGAGTCCGAGTCGACATGCAGCATCTGGCGACCAATGTCCAGCAACAAGCATTTGGCGGTCGGCAGCGGGTGGCTAGCAACTAGAGTTCAACGGCGAGCAGTGGGTGGCCGACATTCGGCAGCCGATGGCGAGTGGCGGGTGGTCAGCGACGGACGTCCTGTGATCGGTGGTGAGCCTCTAGCGTCCAACGGTTGGTGATGAGTGGCCAACTACCGACGGGTGTTCGGGGCCCAGTGATGGGCGACTAGAGCTTAGTGGCCGACAATTGGTGTCCGGTGGCCTGCGAGTGGTCAACGCCAAGGCCGGTGGCGGGTGGCAAGAGTCTGGTGTCCCACGGTGACGGTGAGCGACGGGAGGTGACGAGAGTGAACGGAGAAGAAAGTTTGTATTTTCCATTTCTTTTAGAAATAGGAAAGCTAAAAATTTTAGCTTTTGATTTCTCTCCAATTTCCGGAGTAGAAATTTGTTATAGAAATAGAAAATATGAAATTATATTACTAAACGGATTTATGTTCCAAACCTATTCCGGGAAAGAAAAACAAAAAAATAGAGAAATAGAAATGTTGTCACGCGTGCGCCCTAAGTAACTCGATGCGAAAATACTGTAATATTTAAGAGAGCGACTAATTTTTCGTAATGTGCATCATGAGTTTATTAGTGTTTTAAAAATTATTGATTAAAAATGCGTAATAAAATGAAAACAAACCGATTTTTTTAGACCGGAGATCACGATGGAGGGAGGATAAGGAAGGCGAGGGCGCTGCTGGGCCAATCAGAGGAACAACTGATGCTCAAAGTGAAACAACCATTTGAGGCAACAAATCACGGCAGATGTGCACTGGATCCCTTCTTTTTTTTCCCATATTGGAATTGATTTATTAATCATTTATTTTCCAATGGAATACATTTTTTTTTTTGCGCAATTATCGGTGATCTCGTGAATTATTTAGGAATATGTGAAGATAGTTAGCTTACTTTACATATTTCACTCGTCAATGAGATCGATGATGTTTTTATGAGATGGATTTGAATCTGAAATAAGTTCATATCGGGTTGATTAAGCTTGGCTTTGTTGTTTACGCATTCAATTTGTGTAACACCCCGAACCCTTCGCAGTCGTTACTAGTGCCGATGTTACATCTTATTACCAATTTTATCTCGTACTTAAAACAAGCGTCGCCAAATCACAGGCATTTTTATTTTATTTTTTATAAACGATCGGTCCCAACGCGACTCATAGCGGAAGCAAATCAAACATCGCCATCTATCCCCCTACCAATCCATGATACAAATACACACCAGCTAAACATCAGGATTTTATAAACAACTTCGACGCTTTGCTTACATACTTATATATATAACAAGATGGGGTTTCCTTCGGGTCGGTACAAAAACAAGAAAGGTTAGGACTCGCCATGTCCTACCTAAAATCTCAAAAAGAAACCTCAACCCTTAACATTATACGTGCACAAAACCCTCCCATCGAAAGCGTCGACTATCTACATCAAAAAGAGATCCAGCTCCTACTCATCGCGCGCAGGTCTCACACCCAACCCGGTGCATCAGGTGGTGGCGGTAGCAACATCCCTCGCATAGCTCCATCCCGTCGAACGTGCACAGAAATGAACTCTTGTATGACAGGGCCCCCAGCCAGGCCGATATCATACATCACTAGACATCGCACTCGGATAAAAGTCAGTCCGAGAATAGAGGGACAATCTATCTCCGCACACTCAACCTCTACATCAGACGGTAGACCATAAAACGTACCACGCGTGATGGCAGGTAGTGGCATACTTGCTAATCTGAAATGTTATCCCCAAAAGGGGTGAGTACAACCACTCAGCAGATAGGGAAATCCAATAACAACTCAATGCACCATGCATATCATCATACGATGCAGGCATTGCTTACCTTTGATGTCATGCGCATTCATGCATCATCATATCATACATATCATCATCATGGCATCTCCTATATCATTATCATCATGCATTTCATCATGCATATCATACCATGGATGATCATCATATCACATCATCATGCATATCATCATGCATACCATATCATAGGTGATCATCATATCACATCATATATCATCATCATCACATCATGCATATCATCATGCATATAATATCATAGGTGATCATCATATCACATCACATCTCATCATCATCATGCATCATCATGCATACAATATCATAGGTGATCATCATATCACATCACATCTCATCATCATCATGCATCATCATGCATATAATATCATAGGTGATCATCATATCACATTACTTCTCATCATCATGCATTATCATCATGTATATATCATATCATAGGTGATCATCATATCGCATCATTTAATTCTCATCATTATCTTTTAAATTCGATCACCACATCACCCATTCTCAATTATCAATTTCATCATCCCTTCGGGCAAAGACCTCCGACAGGTTCCCAAGCATTCCAGCCATCCCATGGCCACCGGGCTTCCTAGGCCCCCACATTCCGGGCATCTCGCATCTCAACTAGCATCACGAGGCATTCCCTTCAGCGAAGCCTCCGACAGGGCTTCCGGCCTTTACCCTTCTAGCCAGGTATCTCGCACCCCAATCCTGGCATCGCGAGGAACCTCCAGGCATGTATCCAAGATACAACCGGACTTCCGGCCCCACACATTCCAAGCATCCTGAATCTCCCAGGGAATCTCTGGAATTACGCCACCAGGCCACCAGACATCATCCTCCACCACATCCTCTTACTCACATATCGTTTTCCACATTCATTATCCATTTAAATCTCATTATTACATGGCATATGATTCACACATGCATCACAATTCATGATCATACATACACCAATGTCATATAACAATGCATAATAAATTCAATAGAATTCATGGCCAATAAAATAATCCACCTTTATTTTATTATTATTTTATTATTATTTTATTTATTTATTTTCATAAATAAATATTACATTTAATATTTATGATTTTCCCAAAATCATAAAAATTCAAACAATCATTAAATCAAACCAATAGAATGAAAATTGCATACAAAATTCATGGCCAAATTGAATTTCTCATAATTTCACGATTTCCACAAAATAGCACATGATATTCGGATAACAACCAGAATGCACAGTTTCTGAATAAATTCGATTAAAATACTCATATGGCCTTCAATTTTCAACCAAATTTTACAGAGTGATAGCCAAGACATTTTCGCACAACTTTCATGAAGAACTCCAAGCCAAATTATTTTTATATTATTTTACACGACCTCACGAAACTTCTGGAACCACTACCGCATCGTCCAGAACACACATCTCCGAAATATTAATGTTTCACCCATCTATTCTCTTTCGTTTCCTCTGAAATTTGAGTATGTTATGTATCAAGGTGTCCTTTACAAGTTTCATGAAGGGATCTAGGTCAAATAACCAAATTAGAGTCGTCTTTTAAGTCCTTGAAGTCTCGGGTGTCTCGGAATACTTCACCAGAATCAATCATTTCTAAGATCTAGCCGATTCACTAGGCTATACTCGTTAATTTCTCTTCAAATTTGAGTATGTCGTATTTTAAGATGTTACCTACAACTTTCATGAAGACAACAAAGTCATATTTTCATCACAAACCAATATGAAACCAAGAATCCAACAAGAAGTCAGTGAAAACATCACAGATCTGGGGTCTCCGTATAACAAGGATTTAACCCCTCAAATCTCCATAATTTTCCACGAAATTTCAGTATGTTATACAACAAGACGTTAGATAAAACTTTCATGAAGACATCGAAGCCAAAATCGAACTTCAAACACACATTCAAGCTCGAACAAGCTACTGACTTCAACAAACCGAACAAGAACAGTCACACGGTTTGTAAATAACCAACTCTTACCTCGGTTTCTCTCACAAGCACACTCAAAACCGAACATGCAAACACCACAAAAAACATGCAAGAGAAGTTAAAGGACTCCACTTCCCTCTAAGATGAGCAAACGACGACGAACGGCGACGGAACACGGCGATCGGACGGCGAACGAACGGCACATCCCTCCGGCTCCGCCTCCTTCCCTCTCGGTTTCTCTCCCTTTCTCTCAAGCTCTCTCTCTTTCTCACCCTCTCTTTGGACGAATTGAAGAAAGTAATCCGGCCACTCTCTCTCCTCATCCCTTTTATACTCCCTTAATCCCATGATTAGCAATCATGAGATTGCCTATAATCCCACCAATGCATGCTCTTCCCCTTTGCCACTTGTCATTTTCATTTTTAAACTTAATTGGGCTTGGGCTTTGGAGTTGGGCCATCCGGCCACTCCTCCTTGGGCTGGTCGACAGCCTTCTTGGGCTCTAATGGCCGACTAGCTTGGCCCACCAAGCTTTAGGCTAATGCGCCCAAGGCCCATTTCGAAAATTCAACCCCTTTTCCCCCCCTTTTTTTTTTTTGAAATTCTTTTTATAAATATTCTTGAATTCCAAATTTTCATCTTGGCCAAGCACAAATTATTAATCTATTAAATTTAAATTTTCACAATCATAAGCACAAATCATCAAATTAAAAGACTAATGGCTAAAACATAAGCCATGAAAATTCTACCACCTAATTAAATACTTTAACACACCTTATGGCTTGGCTTTGAATTTCTGGGATGCCACAATTTGGACGGAGCCCTATGAGGTTTGAGGGTGGGGCCGGCCTATACAGCAAAAAAAAAAAAAAAAAAGAAGAATGTCAATGTTGGTGCCTTTATTCGAAAATTATTATTTTCCCTCTACTTTTGAAAGATTTGTAAGTAGAAGGAGGGTTGTTTTTGGAGCAAAAATAGAGGGATCGATCGTATTTTACACGGTCTAATGGCACTTTTTTAGCTCGTTCTTATGGTTTAAAGTAAATCCATTAGAAATTTACGCAATTTGAAAAGTGAAATGAGTGGAATTGAGATAATGTAATTTGATGTGTTGTCAAGTAGCATATCTCAATCATCCAAAAAATAAAAAATAAAAATTGTGTGCCTTGCCTATAAGGGCCATGTAAAGCCCTTGGACCTTTAAATTGTCTAATCAGGTCATTAAATTTAGGGTTATCAAGAAAAATCCTAAACTAGTACACCTATGATAAATTTATCTCAAACTAATTTTTTGACTATTAAAATCCAAATCTAGTACACTTTTGACAAATTTATCCCAAACTAGTATATTTGTGACAAATTTATCATTGTTTAGTTTTCGTTAAATTATACTATTAAATTGCTTAGTTGAATGACATGTGACAATTGACCGGTGTATCAGTTTGAGATTTTACTCTTCGTTTGTCATAGTTGTACCAATTTTGTGTTTTTTGTCATATTAATTCAATTTAATGGAAGGTATATTTTTCAAAAATATACTAGTTTGAGATGTTTGGAAGTCAAAAATTAGTTTGAGGTAAATTTGTCACAAGTGTATCAGTTTAGGGTTTTTTGTGTTCATTTTGGATAAATTTGTGATAGGTGTAACGGTTTCAGATTTTTCATGATATTAACCCTTAAATTTATGTAGCTTTCCTAAGAAATGTTTTCAACTCTAAATCATCAAAGGGGGCAAGAGTCGACATGAAAAGTATCTTTTGATGTCGTGAGCTATACGAACTTAGTTTGCGGGCAATCATCGTGTCTCCAGCCTTTAAAATGAGTAAGGATCACGCCTATTTCCAAGTCAATGAGGGTCGGAGAATATCAGAAAATCCCTTAATCATGAATGACAACTAAATCAACACCAAACAACTTACCCACAAATTTTTATCAAAGAGAGCTCTCGGATCCAAGCTTCTTCCCATTTTATCATTTATAATAATAAAAAAAAAAAGCAAAACAAACAAAAGATGTATTTCGATAATGAGATGGACCAATTTACATAAATTACCGACCTATAGAATATGACCCATTTGCTTAATTGTTCTTTAAGTCGATCCATTGTTTCGGCACCTTTTTCATCACATGTGAGGAAAATATGCCGAATTTTGTGTTAATATAATCAGTACATAAATGTTCAATTTAGTGCTCAACAAACTCTAAAACCTTATTATATATAGGTTAAGAACAATTTATGGTAAACCGGACACCTAGTATAACATGCATATTGGGTCGTGTAAGTAACTAATAATGTGAAGACATAAAAATATTTCGACGTTTAAAACAGTCAAATTTGTCAATCATCAAGTAGAGAAGTGAATGCCATGACATTGGTTGTTATACGCATGGCAAGATATCACGCGCGCAAGACATTCAAGAATTTCCATGGAAATTTCTACAGCACAAAGAATTTTCCACACACAAGAGAAGACCTTGAGTTTGACTTTGACTTTATAGAGAAGACTCGTGGAAATTTTGTTCTCAATAATGCCATGTTAAGAAGACCTTGACTTTGACTTTATAGAGAAGACTCGTGTTGATCACTTCACAATATCATAGGCCTTTATAAGTGGAAGCACCCTCCTCTACCAATAAACTCACACGCATACTAAATTGCAAAATGGGGTGGCATCTCATCTTCCGCCTCCTCTATTTCCACTTTTTCTTGCATTCTACCATTCGCTTTGCTTCACCCCTTTGCCCTCCTGACCAACGCGATGCCTTACTCCATTTTAAGAATTCCTTCATGCTTGATAGAAAGGCATCGTACTATTGTGATGGGTTCCAATCTTATCCAAAGACAAACTCGTGGAACAAGACTATGGATTGTTGCTCGTGGGACGGTGTCACTTGTGAGGGTGTCACTAATAACATCATCGGTCTCGATCTTACTTGCAGTTGGCTTCATGGCAGTCTCCAGTCCAATAGCTCCCTCTTTCTCCTTCGCCATCTTCGGAGCCTCAACCTTGGTGGTAATAACTTTGCTGGCTCACATATTTCGCCTAATCTGAGTGCATTTGCAAAATTGACTCATCTAAATCTCTCTTATTCACACTTTTTTGGTATCGTTCCCAGTGAAATCTCTCGCCTCTCCAAGCTAGTGTCGCTTGATCTCTCTAACAATTATATTTCCAACGGACACTGGTTATCTTATCTTAGATTAGAAAATTCAATTTTCACAATGCTTGTTCATAATTTAACAACATTGAGGAAGCTTGTTCTTGATGAAGTAAACATGTCTATGGTTTCACCAAAGTCCTTTGCGAATTTGTCTTCTTCTTTGACATATCTAAGCATTTGTTCTTGTTCCTTAGGGGGGATATTTTCCAACACTGTTTTTCGATTACCGAGCCTCACGAGTCTCAATATAAGTGAGAATTATGACTTGTCTAGGATTCTTCCCAAATCCAATTGGACTAGTCCTCTTGAGTTCTTGTCTCTCAAGTCTACAAACTTTTCGGAGAAATTCCCAATTCAATTGGTAACATGAAGACTTTAACTACTTTAGATCTTAGCTATTGTGAATTCATAGGACACATCCCTTCGTCAATGTGGGATCTCAATCAACTCCAAGTTTTGTCCATTGCCGGGAATAGCTTTAGCGGGGTTGTAGAGTTTGAAAAATTTACAAAGCTTAAAAATCTCCAAAGCCTTACTGTTGCTCAAGAACTAAATCTAATCTATGATACACTCAAGTATACATTCCCAAAGCTTGAAACATTGATGTTGTACTCTTGCAACTTGACCAAGTTTCCTTATTTCTTGAATTCGTTGAAAAGATTAAGATCCTTAAACCTCTCTTCAAATAGGATTAGTGGGGAGATCCCAATGTGGTTTTGGAGAATAAGTTGTGATACATTGGAAATGTTAGATCTTTCTAATAACCTTATGGAGGGAGGTATACAACAGTTGCGTTGGAAGAACTTGTTGTATATTAGCATTGAGAACAATTCATTCCATGGACCACTCCCCATTCCTCCACCTTCTACTTATTCCTTTATTGCCTCTAACAATGGTTTTACTGGTGAGATCCCCTCATTGATTTGTCAATCTAGTTCCCTCCAACAGTTAAAATTATCTAACAATAATCTCTTTGGGAATATACCATCATGTTTTGGTAATATAACCAATCTCAAGATTCTAGACTTGAGCAACAATAAATTACGAGGACCATTACTGCGCTCTTTAGTCAAATGCGTGAACTTATCAACACTAGTTCTCAAATACAACGAGTTCACTGATATTTTCCCACATTGGCTGGAAGCACCACAACTGTATGACCTTGATTTGCATTCAAACAAATTTTATGGTAGGATCAACCTCACTGCCTTTGGACTCTCCTTCCCTGCTCTTCAAAGTTTGTCTATTTCGAACAACAATTTCATTGGACAATGGCCCATAGGGTTTTTCTCAAACACCTCATTAGTTGTTATAGATTTGTCCAACAACAAGTTTGAAGGGCCAATTCCGCTTCCATCTCCTGTTACATCTTATTATTCCATTGCGGGTAATAAGATAACAGGAAAGATCCCCTCTTTGATATGCAATGCCATGCATCTCATGATCATTGACTTGTCCAACAACAGCTTAACGGGTAACTTGCCTTGGTGCTTAACAAATTTTAGCACCAATCTATCAGTTTTAAACTTGCGAATGAATCACCTCGAGGGCACAATTCCTCAATTTTTTTCTTCGAGAAGTTGTTTGATGACTCTTGACTTGAGTCGAAATCATTTTGAAGGCACATTGCCCCAATCACTTGTCAAATGTAGATATCTAGAAGTTTTGGATCTCAGTCACAATCAGATAGATGATACATTTCCAAGATGGTTAGGAACACTCCAAGAGCTAAAAGTTCTCGTTTTAAGGTCCAACAATTTGAAGGGTCTTTTGGATATTCCCAGGGGAGTTCACCTCTTTCCCAAGTTACACATTTTGGACCTCTCCAACAACAGCTTTAGCGGTCCTTTGCCAGCCAACTTGATGATGAACCTTAAAGGCATGATGAATGTTGAAAATGTGCAAGACACAACATCATATATGACACAAGATTTGAGAGGGGGGACATACGAAAATTCGGTGGCTGTGATGATGAAAGGGCTAGAGGTTCAACTAGTGAGGATCTTGGCCTTCCTCACAATTATTGACTTGTCGTGCAACTCTTTCCAAGGGAATATCCCCGAAGTTATTGGACATCTTCACTCTCTCGTAGGGCTCAACCTTTCTCATAACCATCTTACGGGTTCCATACCACCAACTCTAGAGAACTTGACTAATCTTGAGTGGCTTGATCTTTCTTCAAATAATTTTAGTGGGTTGATTCCTCGAAAATTGGGAGATTTGGCATTTCTTGGGTACTTAAACCTCTCAAAGAACCAACTCATTGGTCAAATTCCACAATACAAGCAATTGAGCACATTTTCAAGCGACTCATTTGATGGGAATCCGGGCTTATGTGGAACTCCATTGCCAAAACTATGCCCTAGCAATGCCCAACCTCCTCCTCTTGCACCATCATCCTTATTAACTTTCGACCGTGAAGGGCCTGAGAGTTGGTTGAAACAGAAAACATTGTGGATTGGTTATGCATCGGGAATTGTAATTGGGAATTCGATAGCATACATTGTATTTGAAATAGGAAGGCCCAAATGGCTCATACAAGGTGTAAGGATACTAGAGAGTAAAGCAATCGAGTGGATAAAGAAGACAAAGCGAAAGGCCATCAAATTTCATGGACAATGAAAGTGTTTGAGGATAGATCTATCTTTGTAAAGTAGCAATGTAAATTTAGTTAATAGAAATGTCACCAGGACAGCTTGAAATGTCATTTCCTTAATGAAGGCTTGTTTCTAATGTACTTTCTCCATGTTTCTTGGTGCAATTTTGTATCAGTTGAATTAAGAAGATGAATAATATAATCTGTCAAGCACGTGGCTTTAATAATGAAGAAGTAAAATACAATAGAAGAAAATGAACCAAGTGCCATTAATCTTCAAAGATATCTTGTCCGTCTTCCCATGTGGATAACTTTATATGTCCATGAAGAATTGGAAGTGAAGACTATCTTTCACTCATTGAATCAAAGTCAGTTAATTAATTAATATGCCAAAGAATTATGTCTTGAAGGATCAACCCTGAAATATGTGCATAGAATCAACTATTTTTTCTATTCAAAGCATAAATCTTTGGGTGGAACGTACTTAATATTATGTTTTATTAAATCAACTTGGGATAGTTGTACGAGTGATGGATCTTGTCAATATAAGAAGTTATATGAATAGTCAAAGGTTAGCAAAATTCATTGATCTCCATAGCGTGGGTTTATGCTAAACTGTGGTCTTCAAAACAATAAACTTTTAGAAACATCTTCAGCCGTGCTCTTTATGAGTGAAAACCAATTACCATGAATTTTCTTTCATGTCATGCCTTCTTTAAACATAGGCCTCTTGCTGAGTCTGGTCCATGCACAAGTTGGGCCTTCCAGCCAGTTCACTCTAAGGCATTACCTTGCTGTGGGCCTTTTTCTTTTTCTTTTTAATCTTATGTAGGGACCATTTTAAATTTTTTTTGTAAAGTCTCTTATTTTACTCACATCATTTGTCTTACTATATAGTATCTTAGTATATAAGTAGTATTGGAAATTCTCTTGCAAATTTTGTTTCGGGCTAGTACCCTTGACCCGCGCAAATCCGATGGAATGATTTATGGTCAGCTTAACTAATTCTTTGAGGTCAAATGTTTACATAATGATTTTTTCCCACAAAAATTTAAGATAACCAAGAGAACCGAAATTATATTTTACAGCAACCGCACAAGAACTTTCAATGCGATTCGAAAATATTGTAATGTTTAACGGAGAGGTTAATTTTTACATTAAGCACCGGAAGCGTATTGGTAATTTTAAAATTTGTTTATTAAATTTTCTCAAATAAATATAAATAAATACGAACCGCTTTATGTAGTGATGGGAGACAGATACAATGACGGAGGGAATGAGGGGAGGGGAGGGTGACGAGGAGGAACAGCTGGCCCCCTAAAGGCAAAAAACCCACCACCACTCAATGCGACAAATCACGGCCGAATTGCAATGGTGTGGATCCTCCCTCCTCTTTCCCTGTTTTTTCCATATTGGAAAATCGTTTCTCTTTATCTTTTGGAAAAAAATGGAAAAGGATTAAATAATTAAAAGATCTGACTGACCCGAATCTCCTCAACGATGTTGTGTGCTGTGTACACCTTATCGTCTCACGGTTCTCCATCAAAAGTCGAGAAAAAGAAGAAGAAAAGGGAGAGAGAGAGAGAGAGAGAGGGGAAGGAAGGGGGCGATTGTGTGGCTGTGATTCCCGGAGATGGCGTAGGAGGTTCGCCAATTCGTGGGGAGTTATAGAGTTTTGTTGGGAATAACAGATCTCCGAAAACCGGATTCGACACTAAATCGAACCCCTAAATCAATGCGGAAGCGAAACCTGGGAAAAACACGTATCACCGATCCTAAAGCACACCACGGATTCAAGCATACCTTGTTAGCCACAAATTAGACACCAATGCCGATAAGAGGAAGAAAATTTGGCCTTGTTCGATCCTATTCGATCCGACGACGCCTTGAAGGGGAGAAAACAGTGGCCTTGTGCTTACTGTTCTTTTTGGAGGGAGAGAGAGCGTTGGAGAGGACGTACGTACGTTATGCGCCAAAAGGTGCGTCCTCTCTCTCTCTCATCCCTTTTATACGTTCCCTTATCAACGGACCCTAATTCCGTGGGCCGGGCTTTTAGGCCCAACATGGGCGGACGGACCAACTTAGGCCCATCACTATAAATAAAACCATCATCTCCCACTCGCACATGGTGGGCTGAACATGATTCTCTTTACCTCTCTTCAACATTCATACCGGTGAATAATTCCGTGCGACCAGCATACTTTGAGAGCTCGTTGCCATACATCTGTTAGGAATATATAGCAGCTCATAATGGGCATCACACTCCGAGTAGATTTAGTATGCAGTACCCTAGATCGATTGATCACATTTATATCTCTCTTGATCTCTTTTAAACAATGATATATATATTGTATTCATAATTATGATTATCACAAAGACAGTCATAATTGGTTAACCGGTGAATACAAAAAACTACAATGTGATTCTCCAAAATCGATCTTCCTCTTTCCTTCAAACTCTCAATTTCAGTTCAGCTTGCTTTTCTAGAAATGTCCCATTAGATCGAATCACTCATGACCATTGGCAACATCCTAAGATAGCAAACACTAAATAGAAATCTTGAGAATAAGTAAGAGTCATGAGGGGACTAAAAATTGAGGAACTCTTTTCTTCAAGAGTCTCACACGGCATAAAAGTTGAGATCAAACTTTTACCACTCTTATTGGTCGACTCATGCATACGTAGTATGAAATACGTATTACGGTATTAACTCATTTCCCATGGAGCGTATGTCTATACCTTCAATACCGTACAAATGATAGTTCAGACATACCCAATGTCTAACTTGAGTTCACGTATCTACTCATTCACAAAATTCATCAGAACTCACATCTAGCATCATGACAGATAAAGTAAAATATGTGGGGTATTTTACTTTCGGACATAGTA
The DNA here is from genome assembly GCA_017140615.1 of Eucalyptus cladocalyx. NCBI lineage: Eukaryota > Viridiplantae > Streptophyta > Magnoliopsida > Myrtales > Myrtaceae > Eucalyptus > Eucalyptus cladocalyx. Next base: position 72,024,441 of record CM029523.1, on the reverse strand, counting down.
AGTATTATGTCCTCATCTTAACACTCAGTTAAGGCGACATACGTATTTTAAGCTTGAGCTCTCGATTATCACCTAGATAATAAGCTTAAAAACAGTCTCATCTCTATTTATCACATAGTAAATAGAGGCGATTACCCGTGTGAGTGGGCTAATCTTATATCTGTCCGACATACTTTCTCAACTTAAAGTAATGCACTAAGCATTAAGATGCATAAAGATCAAAACAAAGATTCATAGGCATTAATGATGAAAACACAAATTCATCAAATGTGAACACTTAGGGAAATTACAATATTCAGTACATCAGCCTCTACGCAATCCTTGAGATTTCATATGGTCACAAAAAACACATCTCTAGGTATTGGCTTTGTCATAGGATCTGCTACCATACTATGCGTAGTATGTACTCTAAGTTCACTTCTTTTCGTGCAACCATATCCATAACAAAATTATACTTGGTATCTATAGGTTTGGTCTTGCCATGATATTTTGGATCTTTGGTGTACTCTTTTGCTGCTTGGCTACCACAGTTAACCAACAATGAATTTGCAGCACTTCCAATAACACCTAAATGATCCAAAAAATCTCTTAAGCCAAACACCTTCTTATACTGCTGCTGATAATGCCACGAACTCAACTTCCATCGTGGACAAGGCTATACACTTTTGTTTCTTACTGATCCAACATATGGTGCCATTATTCGGTAAGAAAACAAACCCAGAGGTAGATTTTCTTTCATCTAAATCTCCTCTCCAATCATCATCAGAATAGCCTTAGAGTCGCAGATCCTTTCCATAATAACTCAGCGTATAATCAGCAGTCCCCTTTAGATACCTCAGTATTCTTTTAACGGCTTTCCAATGTGCTTGACCTGGATTGGATTGGTATCTACTCACCATTCCAACTGCAAAACATATGTCAGGTCTTGTACACATCATAGCGTACATCAAGCTTCCAACAGCACTAGCATAAGGAACATGTTTCATTTGTTCCTTCTCTTGTGGAGTCCTTGGACACAATTTATGGCTCAACCCTTCACCTTTTGTAATAGGAGTGTTTATGGGTTTACAATCTTGAAATCTTAATTCCAAGAATGTATGCAACATCACCCATGTCTTTCACCTCAAAGTTGGAAAATAACCAACTCTTGACAGTATTAACAAACTCCATATTACTTCCGGCAATTAGTATATCATCAACATATAATGATATGATCACAAATTGATCCTTGGATCTTTTGATATATACACAATGATCCTCATCTATCATTGTAAAGTCATATGCCATTATGGCATTATGAAAACGTATATACCATTGTCTTGACAACTGCTTAAGGCCATATATCGACCCCCAAAGTCGACATACATTTTCTTCTTGGCCTTTCACTATGAAACCAGCAAGTTGTTCCATATATATTTCTTCCTCTAATTCTCCATTGAGGAAAGCAATATTTACATCCATCTGATGTAACTCAAGATCCATACTAGTTACTATTGCCAGAATAATGCGAATCGAGGTAAATCTCACTATAGGAGAAAACGTATCTTCATAATCAATTCCTTCCTGTTGATTATACCCCTTCGCCACAAGGCGAGCCTTATACCTTTCTATTGAGCCATCAGCCTTTCGCTTTATTTTGAGAACCCACTCGTTCCCAATAGTTTTGCGTCCTTTTAGAAGATCAACCATATCTTAGACTTGGTTTGACTTCATTGACTCCATCTCCTCTTCCATTGCATAAATCCATTTTTCCTTACTAGGGCAATTCAGAGCCTCATTAATATTTCTTGGCTCATCCTTATCTTGTGGAGCAATCATAAAAAGTTTCATCTTCAATGTCAAAACGTCGAAGGGGAATACTTTGGCGACTCGTTCACCGTATGGGAGATTGTACACTTAGCACATCATTCCCCATTATGCTCCCACTTGAATTAGATAATGATGATGTTGTCTCATCATGTGGTTGTAATTGAGAATGAGTTGAATTCAATTCATCACTTCTCATATTACTCTCACTTGGACGAACTCCACTAATATCATTATCTTGATCCAAGGTTTCAAATAGGGAGTAATCTTCCCATATTTTGCCATTCTTAGGAAATTCATCCACTAAGAATGTGACATCCCATGATTCAAATTCAGTTATACTCCCACTTTCCTGCTCACCTATGAACACATACCCTTTCGAGTGTTCGGAGTATCTCATTAAAATACTCTTATTTTCCTTTGGACCCAATTTCCCAAACTTGTGAGAGAACTCATGAGTATAGGCAGCACAACCCCATGGCTTAAGAAAACTTAAGTCCGATTTTCTACCTGTCCATAACTCATATAGAGTGGAAGTTACTGATTTGGAAGGCACCCGGTTAAGTATATAGGCAGCAGTTAACAATGCATCACTCCAAAAAGTAATAAGTAAGTTAGCATCACTCCAAAAAGTAATAAGTAAGTTAGCATGCGCCATCATGGACCTAACCATTTCCAGTAGGGTTCTGTTTCTTCTCTCCGCAACACCATTTTGTTGAGGAGCATATAGAATAGATAACTGTCTTTCTATTCATTTTTCATCACATAATTTTCTAAACTCATCAGATAAATATTCTCAATCTCGATCGGATCTCAATCTTTTATTTTCTTGTCTAATTGATTTTCTACCAAGTTCATAAACCTTTTGAACCAACTTATTACTTCAGATTTATGAGAAATCAAATAGACATATCCGAATCGAGTATAATCATCTATAAAAGTGATGAAATAAATAGCCATATGCCTTCCTCTCACATTCATTGAACCACATACGTCATAATGGATTAAATGCAGAGGAAATTCAGCTCTTTTACCTTTTCCAAATGGTTTCCTTGTCGTTTTCCCTTTTAGGCAATACTCACATATGGGCAAATCGACTTTTTCAATGTTGCCCAACAAGCCCTTTAGCTAGTCTATTCATGCGTTGTTGGCCCATATGACCAAGTCTAGCATGCCACACACTCACATCATTATCATATGAAGTAGAAGATGTGAAAAGGGAATAACAAATATTGACATCACCACAGTCAACATTTAGTACAATAAAACCATCCAGAAAATGACCACAATCATAGTAGTTTGTATCCAAATACAAATCATCACCACTATTATGGAAGTTCACATTAAAATCAAGCTTAACCAACACCAAAACAGACACAAAATTTCGACGAATCTCCGGAGCATTTAGAACATCAAGGTGCGTCCACCATGCATGTTCAATTGGCAGGTGCCAATCTCTTTAACTTCAGCTCTGGAGTTATTTCCCACATAGATCCACTTAGTTCTAGTTGGTATCGTCAGAATTCCACGAAGGATTCTCTATCCTTCGCTACATGGTCTGTCGCTCCTGAATCTATAGTCCACAAAGGATTGGATTCAGCCAATAATGCAGAACTTGACACATAAGCAAAGTTCTCAAATGTACAAGAGGTGTTGACCTTTTTCGGCTCACAACAGTTGCGAGTATAGTGACATTTTCTGTCACAATTGTAACACCTCACCTTTGACATTTTCTTTACTTGAGGACGTTTTCCTCTCTTGTGTTGGTTAACTCTTGATTTCTTGCAACAAGGACTTGATCCTTTGCAATCTCACATATTGAACGAATCAATACGCTTGCGCTTAGAGCTCAAAACCCTTTCTGAGCTAGAACCAGCATTGCAAATATCTATTTTCAACTCAAATGCCGTCAGACGGTTCTCTACTAGCTCAAGGTGGTGCACGGCATCCTTAAGATCTTCCATAATATGGTTAAGAGCTTCTAGTGCTTCTTGCTTTTCCAGCACATATTGAATCTTCATATTCAATATTTCACAATTGTTGCCGTTCATATCAGCAATTACATTCTTAATTGCTGAAAACATCGATCTGAACACATCAGACATACATGCACGAATAATTAATGCCTATCATTTATGCATCCCTATTTGCATAGACCCATCATATTAATGAATAATTTCAAGTAAGGCTTTAAATCAAAAGGTCACTATGTTTCCAATCATCCTCCAAAAATCCTAACTTAAAACTATCATTAATATAATTGTCTTATGCAAAACTAATTCTATGAAGTTACAAAAACTTCTATCAACTACCCACAAGCAAATCAACAATAACAAAAGCAAATAATATCTAACATCTAATAGAATAACAATGCTTTCATATAATACAATTATACATTACACTAAGCAATATATACAGGGAAAAATATCAACATGGAAAGAGATATTTACACCCACAAAACATCTCATAATTAATCTAAGAAATAAATAGGGAATGTCCATTCTAATCTATCAGTCAAAATATCTGAGAAATTTGAAGGCACATTTGCCAACCATGGAAAAACTTTTGGAGAGCTTTCATGTCGCCTCCAAGGCGCATTCGCTCTACGCCATGTGGCGCTCAATCTAAGGGTTGAAGTTTTGGTTAACTCAATCCTATAGTACTCTCTTACAAAAGCTTCCACTAGCATCCTATAACCCGAGACCACGTTGACCTCCCATAGCCGACCTAACATTGCTTGCCATTCAGGTGGAAGAGTGTTCATCAAAACCGGCACCTTCTCAAAATCCGGCATAAGATAACCATTCCAGATGATTTCCTGTATCATCTGATTGACCCTAACCACATGTGATACTAAATCACCGTCATGCCACCGATAATTAGCTAAATCTTTCATCAGCCTTTTCAATCTAGCTCTTTCTTCGTCCATTCTCGGGATTGCAGGTATCTTTGTATAACGCATCATAGTTCCTACAACAAATGCGAAACTAAAATGGATCACTTATAATCCATAATAAATAAAATGGAAAATACATAATTTTCCATGATTCATGCAACAAATGCAGAATAAAAAATGGATTACCTTTAACCCACACAGACATAATTGAAAAAGAAACAAATTCCTTTTTTTTTTTTTTTTTTTTCGGGTCAACGGTCAAAGTCAACGGTCAACGGTCAACGGTCGTCGGTCAATGGTCAACGGTCAACGGCGTCGGGTCGACCGGTCCCGGGTCAGACCGGTCGGCCGGGCCGGGTCGGGCCGGGTCGGACGGACCGACAGCACGTGCCGCACGCGTGCATGGGCGACGTCACGCAGACGTCAGCCGGCACGTGTCGCGTGCGTGTGCGGGATGACGTCACGCGCATCGCGGCACGTGCGGCACGCGGTCGGGCTTCCGAGCAATGTCGGGTCGGGGTCGGGTTGGTTTGCCGGCCGGCAACGGTCATCGGCGATGACGTCATCCCGGTGGTTACCGTGACATCAGCACACGTCAGTCCGCCGACCGGCGCGTGCGTCGGTTCGGCCCCGGCCGCGCGCGTGCGCGCCACATGGTGCCAGCCACTTCCTGGCGCGCCGCGCCCACGCGCCACGCAGCGGCGGTTCGGCCGCGCGTGTGGGCGCGTGCGGCATCTCCCGATGGCGCACGACATGTCGCCGGACTCGCCTTGACGACCTCTTTCACCCAGTGCCTTCAGAATTTGATTTCGACTTACGAAAACTCAAAAAAATCGATGAACAGTGCTCGGGTGTCGGGATTTCTCGCCCCGATCCGTGCCGGCCAATTTTCTTCGCGAAAATTCAATCAAAAAACATCAAAGGGGTCGAGAAAACGTGAACTAGGGCTCTGATACCAATGTTGGGAATAACGGATCCCCGAAAACCGGATTCGACACTAAATCGAACCCCTAAATCAATGCGGAAGCGAAGCCCGGGAAAAACACGTATCACCGATTCTAAAGCACACCACGGATTCGAGCGTACCTTGTTAGCCACAGATTAGACACCAATGCCGATAAGAGGAAGAAAATTTGGCCATGTTCGATCCTATTCGATCCGACGACGCCTTGAAGGGGAGAAAACAGTGGCCTTGTGCTTACTGTTCTTTTTGGAGGGAGAGAGAGCGTTGGAGAGGACGTACGTACGTTATGCACCAAAAGGTGCGTCCTCTCTCTCTCTCTCATCCCTTTTATACGTTCCCTTATCAACGGACCCTAATTCCGTGGGCCGGGCTTTTAGGCCCAACATGGGCGGACGGGCCAACTTAGGCCCATCACTATAAATAAAACCATCAAGTTCGATCCCTACCTCTTAGGCCTGAAGGGTGGGGTTGGCTACTCAAGCTCATGACCATGGCCGCTCGACGTGAGCTTGCGGTAACCATGCCAAGTTGCCAACTTGACTTTTAGCTCGATGTCATGGCTGCAAGATCTTTAGGAGCCACAAAATTTGAAACCATACCCACTCGGACTTCAAACTCGCAGCCATGGCCACTCAATCGGTGGTTGTAAGGGGGTACTAATCATAGTTTTTGCGTTGATGTGGTTGTTAATTTTTGTAAGTTTTTGATTTAGTAGGATTTAAGGAAGTAGGAAAATGTAGAGAGGGAGGGTGGGAGGGAAAGTCAACATTTTAAAAAAAGAAAAAAAAAATCCATGCCAGAAAACAGTTAACACCAAGTCGGCAAATTTCATCGCCGGACCTAAATAAGAACGATTGATGGCACTTTTTTTCTGAAGTACGGGATGGTTTCAAAGCAAAAAGGGGACTGACTTTGTTTTCGGGCAAAAGTAAACCCATCATAGATCCACGTGATTTGAATAATTGATCAAAGACCGCAATTAGACCACGAGCACCAAACCATCCACTTTCTTTGTGCCTTAGCCATAGCCAACGAAATCGCACTTACACTTACCACAGCATCGCCGCTGCCGAAGTGACAGACGACGAAAACAATCATCCCCACGGCGGAGCTCCGACCAACGAAGGAGCTCATGATGCCGAAAACTACTAATTCAACCCTCCAAACCTGAATCCAACAAGCTCGACCCGGTTCTTGGACTACCACCGAATTCAATGGTCGCAGTTCCTCTCGGCGCACCTCATCAACCTGGGACGGCGAATATGATGACGAAAATGAAGAAGAAGAAGAAGAAGAGAAGGATTGCAACGATAACGAAGTGAGGAATTGCGATCTGGAGTAAGAGTAAATGGAAGGACGAGGGCAAAATTGGAGATGGGCCTCCTATTCTTTGCAGGTCCGGCGTGGGACGTGTACCGTCGGCATGAGCCTCGGCCTCGACGCGTTCCACGGCGTGGGGCTCTGGCACGAGCGGCAAAGGAGATTCCCCGAGTGCTTGGCGACAAGGATGTTCACGCCGTGGACTCTGGAATTGCAGTCCCGGCACAGGTTCACCTAGTCCGACTTGCGGTACATGGTCGCGAAGCTGTTGCAGAGCTCGCATCGCGAAAATACTATAATGTTTAAGAGAGCGACTAATTTTTCATAATGGGCATCGCTGAGTCTAGTAATTTAACATTATTGATTAAAAAATGATTAATAAAAAGGAAAATGAACCGATTTCATTAAATCGGAGACAATGACGGAGGGAGGATAAGGAAGGCGCAATCGGAGGAACAGCGGGCCCTCAAAGAAGCGATAAATGCCTGCAGAAATGCAATGGAATGCCTTGCTTTTCCCATATTGGAATTGATTTTCTTTTACGTAGTTGTACTTGATCTCGTGAATTTATTTGGAATATGTGAAGGTAGTTAGCTTACTACAACGAGATCGATGATGCTTTTATGACATGAATTTTGATTAAAGATAAGTTCATATCAGGTTGATTATGCTTGACTTTGTTGGTTATCCAGTCGATTCAGATGGAGGACGGAGGGAGTCCCCACCTCTGAGGTTTGAGGATTGGGCCAACCCGCATGGCAAAAAACCAAAGGGAGAATATTAGCGTTGGTGCTCTTACTAGAAAATTAATATCCTCTCTCTACTTTTTTATAAGCTTCAAAAGTAGGTGCATGATGTTGGCTTCGGGCAAAACTAGAGGGACCAATGGTATTATAGAAGTTATAATTGTACTTTTTCATACCATTTCGATGCGTGTTAAGTAAACTCACAAAAAAAAAAAAACACAAATTAAAAAGTGAATAGTGAAATTGAGATTATTTAATTCGACGTATTGTCAAGTAAAAAACCTTGATGATCAAATATATATATTGTTGTTTGGTATGGAAAATTCAATTCGATTTTCCTCCATGCACTCATTTTAATAAATTGTTTATTTTTATTTTATCTAAAAAATCTATTTTTTAATTTTTCCTTTCCTTTTATTATTCTTTTTCTTCTTCTTCTTCGATCAATCGTTGGCAACTAGCCAAAGGCGAGCTGGAGCTCGCCGATCTAGCCAAGCCAGAGGCCGACGAGCTCGAGGCTCACCAAATTGATGAGCTTGAGCCTGTGGTGAGGCTTGCGCTTGCTGGCCATTGTCGTGACCAGCAACCGGTTGCGAAAGAAGAAAAGCAAAAAAGAAGAAGAAGAAGAATGGGAGTGGTAGGGGTGTGAGATAAGAGAGAATGAGTGAAGAAATATTTTTCCTTATTTGAAAAGTGATAGACATTTTTTCTTATATTCAAAGGTTGTTCTCCTTTCATGAAAAATGTCTACACCAATCAATTCATTTTCAATAAAACGGACACCAAAAGTTCTGACAAACATTTTCTTAGAAAATGTTTTATGTGAAACGAATGCAGCCTAACAATCACCCCTAATTCCAACTCACCGAATGGTCACAGCATATCGTATACTTCCCATATCATGATTGACTAAAAAAGAGGCGCCAAATAACTTCCCTGCGAAACTTTATCGAAGGGAGCACTTAGATCAAGCTTCTCCTCATTTTATCATTAAAAAAGGGGAAAAACCAGCAAAAACCCAAAACTTTACTCAAAGTGACAAATTTATCCCAAATTTTTTTTTGTGACATGAAAAACCCCAAATTTTACAAACCATGACACATTTACCCCATTAAGGGCATTTTCGTCTTATTTTTTTTATTTTTCTTCTTGTCTCCGCCTGGGCCGGCGAGGGCTGCCCTCGCCAGCATCTAGCAAGGGTCACCCTTGCCTGGGCCAACGCCGGTGAGGGGTGCCCTTGCTCGACGTAGGCGAGGGCAGCTCTCACCCGAAGCTAGCGAGGGGTGCCCCTGCCTGCGTCGGGTGAGGGCGGCCCTCGTTGGCGTTGGGCGAGGGCACCCCTCATCGGCGTCCTGCGCAGAGAGAAGAAAGAACAAAAAGAACAAAAAGAACAAAATTTTAAAAGTAAAAAGAACAAAACGCCCCTATGATTTAGGATAATGTGTCACACAAATGAAAGTTCATGAATTTTTGTGTAACCAATGAAAGTTTAGAGTAAATGTGTCACGGTTAGCAAATTTCGAGGTTTTTCATGTCATACAAAAAAGTTTAGGGTAAATTTGTCATTTTAGGTAAAGTTTGGCGTTTTTGATGGTTTTTTCTCTTAAAAAAATAAAGTAAAGCAAATAAAAGATGTACTTCTAGAGATAGCGCACTTTCCGTAAATTCCCGACCTATGAAATAACCCCCCATTAATTGAGTCCGTTGTTTTGGCACGTTTTTCCATCATATACGGGGAAAATATGCCGCATTTTGTGTTGACATAATCGAATTTTAAATGCTCAATTTAGTGCCCCAACGCCCTCTAAAAACCTTATTATATTCAGGTTAAGAAAAAATTACAATAATCCAAAAACCTAGTTTTTTTTTTTGTCGGTCATCCAAAAACCTAATATAATGAGCATATTAGGTCGTGTAAGTAACTACTTGTATGAAATAGTAAAACGATTTCAACAGCTTTGAAAGTTCTAATCTTATCGTAATGAAGGTTTCCTAGTAATCCAATAAAAAGCTTACTAACATTGTCATAAGGAATTACTAATTATTGATTGGAAACCTCCCTAAGTCTCTTTACTGGCAAATGAGATTTGACTTGCAAATTGGAGCTTTGTCGTGAGGCATCAACAAAGCGTAATTCCTTTTACCTCATTTACAAATACTGATAGAAAATGCAATTAAAGAATTTAGGATAGTCAAATTCATCAATTGTCAAATAATTTAGCACCATGAAAATGGGGGGTTGTACACGCAGGAAGACATCGCGCGCGTAGGGACAATTCCAGAAGATTTTTCCATGTATATTTTTATGACACTAGGAATCTTCCACGCCCAAGTGACCCGTACCATGGAAATTCCTGTGACTCCATAATCTTATTCTAAGAAGACTTTTGACTTCTACCTTCTAGAGAAGACTCGTGTTAATCACTTCACAGTACAAGAGGGCTTTATAAGTGGATGCATCCTCCATAGCCAATAAATTCACTCACATACTAAATTGCATAATGGGGTGGTATCAGATCCTCGACCTCCTTTGTTTTCACATTTTCTTACATTCCTCCCTTCGCTTTGCCTCGACCCTTTGCCCTCCTGACCAACTCGATGCCTTGCTCCTTTTTAAGAATTCCTCCGTACTTGATAAGGAGGCATCCAACTCATGTGATGAGGATGACAGTATCACATCTTATCCAAAGACAAACTCATGGAATAAGGGCGTGGATTGCTGCTCGTGGGATGGTGTCACTTGTGACGGTGTCATCGGCAACGTCATCAATCTCGATCTACTCTTTAGTCCAATAGCTCCCTTCATCTCATTCATCATCTTTGAAGCCTCAAACTTTATGGTAATAATTTTGATGGCTCACATATTTCGCCTAATTTGAGCACTTTTGCAACGTTCACTCATCTGGATCTCTCTAATTCACTATTTTCCGGTTCTGTTCCCAAAGAAATCTCTTGCCTTTCCAAGTTGGTCAAACTTGATCTCTCTAATGATTATATTTTCAACACATACTCGTTCCTTTCTATCAGGTTGGAAAATTCAATCTTCACAATGCTTGTTCAAAATTCAACAGTATTAAGAAAGCTTGTCCTTGATCAAGTAGACACGTCCATGGTTTTACTAAAGTCCTTTGCTAATTTGCCTTCTTCTTTGACATATTTGAGCATTGTTGGTTGTTCCTTAAGGGGGATATTTCCGGACACTGTTTTTCAATTACCAAGCCTTATTACTCTTGATATAAGTAAAAACGTTAACATGTCTGGGATTCTTCCCAAATCCAATCGGACCAGTCCTCTTGACTCTTTGTCTCTCCAGTATACAAGCTCTTTGGAGAAATACCGATTCAATTGGTATCTTGAAGAGTTAGAGCACTGCAATTGCTTATCCAATCAGGATCATTTTGATGCTATTGTTCATGGCCGATGAAGCCACACGATCGAGAGATATTTTGATCGAAGGGCAAGAAATATTCTGATCGAAGGCTGTGACTAATTCATGAACAAAGCTAACCTCAAAAATGCCTAAGTCAGTTTTCTCAAGTATTCTATAATACTCCTGAGGGCGAACGATACGATAGTTGTATTTGGCTGAAATAAATGCGGATGGATGGTAATTAGGAATATGTAATCTCTACCATTTGATTAATAAGAGATTTACAATTATAGAGGTCTCTTCCCCTCATTTGTATCTCATTTACAAGTAAAATACAATTCCAAAGCTTCTCTCTCTATAGTTTCTTTCACAAGTTAGGAAACGCCAAATGGATCCGCGTGACACTATCATTAACATGGATGAATTCTGGGATTTCTAATATCTGTTGATTTAATTCAATTCCTGTCAGAAGAAGCATATATTGCTTCACTATCAAACAAATCAAAGAAGAGTTGATATTTATCACTTTGCGGATGAAAGGAAAATTAATGTGGTCTTAAATACTGAAAAGGGATATAATTTTAAGAGCCACGTAACGTTTACCAAATAGGAATAATTGCAGCAATAGCCAAGCATTGACCCTTCCGCATACTAAACTCTGCGAATTCAAGTATACCTTTTTTTTTCTTTTTTGTCAGCATCAAAGTTTTATCTATGTCTCAAAGATAAACATGAATAAATCCAGTAAACATTCAACGCTAGCAAATTCTAATAACACCAACAGGGACAAATTTCTCAAATTTCATCAGTCCAGCGTTATTTACAGGAACAATTTTCTCAAATTTGATCAGTCCAACATTATTTATACAACATCCGAATCATAAAACACAGAAATCCAGGAGCCAAAAGCAAAAAGGATAGGCCTGTATAGTGAGACACTGAACAAAACACCCAAAAAAAGGGGAAAGAGCTCAAATTAAGGGGCATCAAAAGAGTCCATTTTGGTCATGGAGATTGTACACGTGCCCAAGATTGTATGCACCGTTCGCTTCAAGAGGCTTGCTCTCGTAGGCGATTTCTCCGTTTGGGGAGCAAGAGTCCACCATCAACTCGTTGATCCATCTCATCACGTTCTTCTTGAGCTCCTCTATCGACCCTCCCAACTGCTCAAGCTCACACAATCCAAGTTCATCGATCGGTGCCTCCCACCAACATTGCCTCTGGCTCTCTCTCCTCATCTCATCCAGCGCCTCCCCGCGCTTCCTCTCTGCCTCCAGCTCCTCAAGAACTTGAGTCAATATCCCGTTGAGGTCACGCAAGTTCGCGTTCCGGTGGGCTTCAAGGAGCCGGCACTCGCCCGAGTCAGGGGGCGCCGGGTCCTGGGCGAGGAACCGGTCGATGATGAACTCGACTTCTGGGTGACCAAAGGAGAAGACCTTGCTGGCGGGAGAGAAGACTATGATTCCGATGTCGACCCCGCAGAGGGTGCAGAGCTCACTCGCTTTCTTGAAAAGCCCGGATCGCCGTTTCGAGAAGGTCACCTGGAGATGGTTTTTCTTGGGAATTTTCGAAATGGCGATTTTCTGGCGACCCAAGCTCGGTTTCTTTGCCATGGTGGGTATGAAAAGAATACAGTCCAAGATAGACTTAGAAGGCAGAGAAAGAAGTGACACAAAGGGAGTTTATATAGCGAGTTTGGTATGCAAAGTTTCAATGTCCAAGCTGGCCAAGATTACTCAAAATCAATGAGTTCTGGCCAAGTCATTTCTCAGTATTATGTGATTGGAGTGGAGATTCATAGGTTATGATATCTCGTCCTCTTAATGCCACCCTAGTGCGACAACTTTATTTTACTAGGTGGCAACGTTAAAGGGGCATTTACAAAAGGTTTCCTTGTACGTTGGTGCTTGCAAGACCATTAACTAGTTGACCTTTTTGGGTAAGAAGTCAATCCTTGTTAATAACTACTTTTACGTGGCCATTCTTTAATCACGCAGCGCTGTAACGCACATGCTTTAGGTTGTGGTTGTGATATTACAAGTAATTACTTCAGTATCAAATCTGTCTTATTTAGATTTGGCGAAGATATCGTGGATTAGTATAGTTTAATGAGCCAAATGAGAAGGCGGTGTGCTTTCTTCGTATTCACCGTACTCTTTTGATGCATTTGTATCGTGGGAACGAGGATTTCCTTCTAATCTTATCAAGTCTTGCAATAATAATTGAGGATATGATTCCATAAAGATTGATGTAACTCCTATTTTGATGATCAATTTTCTTTTAGTTGGCATTAGGCTATAGTCCCTTTTTTATACTTTTGCAGGTAATCATGTACTAAGGGTGTGGACACTGAAAGTAGAAAAACTTAGCATAGGATGCCACTTTAGTTTCAGAAGTTTTAAAAGTTTCAAAAGATACACTTAAGTATCAAAATTGGAAAATAATGAACATTTAAGTGTCAATGGTGAAAAATTCCAGCCAAAGTGCTAACTTGACATTTTCCAGTGACTTTATTTACTGAGGTGGCAATTATTATAAAAAATTATCCACATGACAATTCTTTAGAAAAATTATCCACGTGATAATTTTTTTTTTTTTTTTTAAAGTCCATATGGCACTATAAGCCCCCAAAATTAGTTTTTAATATAAATATTAAATTATCCACGTAGATACCAAGACTTGGCACTTAATATTCATTTTCTTTAAAACTTGGCACTGAAGTGTTCACACTTTCTTCAAAATTTGGCATTTAAATGTTCACTTTTAACCACAAATAACACTTAAGTGATCACTTACACCATAATTTAACACTTAAGTGATCATGTTTTAACCACGACTAGCACTTAAGTGAATATGGAAGGCGACATCATTGTAGACAAGAATTGCTAAGTTGGCTTTCCGACAGGCCACGTAGACCACTTATATTATTAAAAATATGCCACATTGGATTTCCAGCTACTCTCGTCAGACTTAGCATTTTAGTGTCCCAATATTTAAAAAAAGTGACACTTAAGTGCACTTTTTGGAAATTTTGGAACTAAATTGTCCATCCGGATTAAGTTTTGGCACTCCTGGGGCACTTTCCCCCATGTATCGATCAGTAGACATTGAGTGGGTTAATGTTTAGTATTTCCAATTTATTGATGTTCTAGTGAGATCAAGAAACTGCTCGACCTTTGCCGGCACAAGTACCTTCAAGTTCGAATCATACCGGGCTCAACTATCTTTCAAGGTTAATTGAAAATGCTGACTATATGATCACTTCTTGTAAAGCAAGGGAGTTTCCGTGGTGCTAACTACTTTTGTGTTATTGAAATACGGGGACGAATAGCGCGCAAGGATTCTTAGTAAGTCTTCAAAGGACTTTTAGGAGGAAAAGTGTCAGAAAAGTCCTAAACATTTTATATTTGTGTCAATTTAGTCTTAAACTTTTTACCGCTGGCAATTTATTCCTAGATGTTTTTATTAGTATCAATTTAGTTATAAACATTTTGACTTGGTGTTAATTTAGTTTTAAACATTTTATTGATGCCAATTTATTCACAAAGCTTTTGATTTAGTGTCAATTTAGTCCTAAAACTTTTGACCTAATGCTAATTCAGTCATTCCAACTAATTTTAGCTGGATATTGTCGAGATGTCGCGGTTGGTACTGACGTGACATAACCAATACTGACGTGTACAAATTTTAATCATATGCTAATATTTGTTTCATTTATTTCTTTTCTTTTCTTTTCTTTTCCTTTTTTTCCCTCCTCTGCCTTACTCTAGCTAGTTGTCGGCTGGGTAACCGACCAAAAGTGAGGGCCAGCAAGGTTGACCTCAACCTTGCCGGTGGCCGTGAGGCTGGCCTCACACTAGGCTGGCAAGGGTCAAGCCTTCCTGGCCATAGACTCTGGTCAAAATTAGCTGAAATGACTGAATTAACATTAGATCAAAAATTTTAAGATTAAATTGGCATCAAATCAAAAGTTTTAGGACTAAATTGGCATCAAATCAAAAGTTTTAGAACTAAATTAGCACAAATAAAAAGTTTAGGACTAATTGGCATTAAGTCAAAAGGTTTAAAACTAAATTGGCACCAATAAAATGTTTAAAACTAAATTAGCACCAGTAAAAAGTTTAAGACTAAATTAATACAAATTTAAAAGGTTTATGACTTTTTCGGACACTTTTCCCGTTATGAGCTAGATCTTTAGAGTAAATTGACGCCCAGAAAGGAAAGACTTGTCTATCTTTCTATTCACTACTCCAACATAAACTTCTCCATCGTGAACTTCTCCAACATACGTCGTTGGGTTCCTAAAAAAAATAGTAAATGATTTTTATGTTGTCTTGTTTGGTTGAATGGCTTGAAGCACAATTTAGTCTCATTGTTCTTGGGTTTTACCACACGCCTACCTGTAACGGCACTCACGATGGAGAAGACAAGAACATCACCATGATCCGTAGACATTTTTCAGGACCACTCTGGGGATCTTTTTTACTTTTTCAATTTTAAGTAGACCTATCAAAATGGGTCCAAAATTCATCTAATAACCCAAAAACATTTACATGGGCCATAACAAATTTCGCATGAGATATAATGGGTATATAAAATAAAGATGCCCAATTAAGTGTATTATAAATGGGCCCATTATAAACTTTTTTACAACTAACTTAAGGCTTAACTCATTTAATAGACCTCTAAAATAAGTGGATTATAATGGGTCCATTATGAATCTATTTACAAGGCACATAATGGGTCTAAATAAGAGACCTCTACCTTTTTAGAAGTCTAAAAATATAAATAAATATATATATATATCACATACGGAGATGTGTTGAGCCAATTTTTATAGTTTTTTCCTTTTTTTTTCTTTTTTTCTTTCTTTCTTTCTTTTTTTGCGATGAAGTTTCGCTTACCCTTGTCAACACCAACTGAGGACGAGGGCCACTAATCCTTCCCTAGTCGTTGTCAAGGTTGCTAGGTCTAGCGAGGGCCAAGACCCTTGCCCGCAACTAACTAGGGTTTCAAATCTTGCCCACGGTCGACGAGGGCCTCGCAACCCTCATTGGAAGTAGGACAAAAGAGGAAAAAGATCAAAAATAAAAAATAAAAATTTAAAAGAATTATAACGATTGTTTACTAGATTTGTGTTGCATAGAAGTGTTTTGGCAATATAATTTTTTTTATAAAATCATAGGAAAGAAGTTATCCTAGATTTGATTGAACATAAAAGTATTTTAACAATATGAATTGGATATAAAATTGAAATGGTATTGAATTGAGAAATTTTGCATTACGAATAAACGAGTTATAAATGGGTTAATAAGTCGATTTAGGTCAAATCATTTATGATCCGACTCGACCCAAACTCAACACGATCCACCCATTTGATAGGTTTAGTTATAAGACTACAAATTTGAATTGTACACCAATATTGGAATAGAAAATGGAGAAAATTGAATCAAATTGAATGAAGAGAGCAAGAAAAATATAGATCCAAGTGAGCAAAAGAACACCCCAAGTACCAAAACTTGGCTCAATGAGACACTTAAATGTTAAAAGTTAGGAAAATGACACTTAAGTGCCACTTTTTTTTTTTTAATGGGACATTTGAGTGTTATATCCGGCAAACTCAACCGGAAACCCTACATGGTAATTTTTTATTAATTTCATTCGCTTACGTGGCTCGCCGAAAAGCTAACTTTGCAAAGAAACACAAAAATGACGTCATTTTGACACAATTCAAATTTTAATATGAAAATTAATTTAATTAAATTTAAAACCAAATTATATATATAAAATGGAGGAGGAAGATTAATAGTAGTTGGCAGCTGAGAGCTCAACCCTCGTTGTCGCCCGCCACTGCCAAGAAGGTGGAAGGAGGCTCACTGGGGTCCCTAAGCCTTGGCCGGGACCGACAACCCTGATCCGACCGGCGGCGAGGGCCTGTGAGCGCCGCCACAAACTGCTATTCATCTTCCTCCTCCTTTTTTTGAAAAAAAAAAATTAGTTTTAAATTTAATTCAATTAATTTTTTTATAAATTATTTACCCACATCAGCAACAAAACAACGTTGTTTTGCACTTGGTTTGCTGGAAAATCGCCATGTCAACGTTTGGCTGGATTTTCTCACCGTTGACACTTAATTGACCCATTTTACTCCGATCTTGGCACTTAAATGTCACTTTCATAATTTTTTGCACTTAAGTATCCCTTCGTGCCAAGTTTGGCACTCCAGGTGTCATTTTCTTGATCGAGCGAGAGACACTTCTAGAAAACTCTTTCTTTAAGATGGTTACTTCCCTACCATGGTACAAGCGACATTAATGGAAATACAAACTCGAGGCTAAGGGCATATTTGGTAACTGGCCAAATAATGTCTGATTTTATTCTTTTGTTCCCTGGAACAAAAAAGGAATAGAAATCCGTTTTGTAACTTATTTGTTCTCGGGAGCAAATTTATTCCCGACAATAGATTTAAAACAAAAAAAAAAAAAATTACTTCTTTGTTCTCAAGAACAACTTCATAATCAAGAACTCTTTATTTTCTTCCTTTTCTTCTTCTTCTTCCTTTCGCCAATCGCTAGCCTTAGTGATGGCCAGCAATTGGCCAGATGAGGGCTGGCAACCTCGCTGAGTCATCGTGAGGCTAACATCACTCAGCCAAGGCGAGGTCGACCTCGCAATGGCCCACCAATGTTTGAGTGACTTTGGCCTCGCAAATTTGAGCAAGGACGACTTCGCCTAGCCAAGGCAAGGCCGAGCCTTGTTGAGCCACTGTGAGGTTGGTGTGACCTGCTATGGCAAGGCCAACCTCTCGGTGGCCCCACAAGACTTGAGCCAACGAGGGTCAACCTATTTGGGGGTTGGCAACACTCCAAAAACCAGCTAAAGTAAGAAAAAAAAAAAAAATATATATATAATAAAATTCTAAGTCACAAAAGAATTTGAATGTCATACCAAAAGCATTTCTATCTTGGGAATATAAATTTTGGATAGTTACTAAATACCTTAAAATACTTATAAATTCATCTAGAAAATAGATAAAAACGTTTTGAGCAAAAATTATTCCTAAAAATATAATAGTTATCAAACAAGCTCTAAAACACCGGGGCAAGGACAAACATGGATGCACTTCAAAGGGATTTTGACCAAAACTCATAAACTCAATAGCAAAATAGTATGGCGGAGCAGAAAGTCACATATTTGTATTTGCCCGCAACGGGGATTCTATAATCCCGTGGACTGTTGTACAGATTATCAGCGGGAGAATTACCAAAAAAGTCCTAAACCTATTGCAGTTGTGCCAATTCAGTCCTAAACTTTTTTTTTTTTTTGCCAATTTAGTCCTAAACCTTTTATAAATGTGCCAATTCAGTCCTTCCGGCCAAAATTGGCCGGCCGGAGCCGACGTGGACGCCGGCCGGAGAACACCGGCCGGTGAACAATTTTTTTAATAATTTAAAAAAAAATCGATTTTTTTATTTTTTTTATTTTTTACCTTCTTCTTCTTCCTTTGGCCGGCGCCGGCCGAGGCGAGGGCCGGCGAGGCTCGCCCCTGCCGGCCATTGGCGAAGGCGAGCCTCGCCCCGACGGCGAGGGCGGGCCGCGCCCGCCAAGGCGAGGCTTGGCCTCGCCCGGCCATGGCGAGGCTCGCCGCTAGATCCGGTTACGGCCTCGCTAGTGGCCGGCGAGGCCGCCGTCGCCGATCCGGCAAGGCTCGCCTCACCATGGCCGGGCGAGGCCAAGCCTCGCCTTGGCCGGGCGACGCCCGCCGCGCCGTCGCCGGGCGAGGTTCTCCTCGCTTGCCACTAGCGAAGGCGAGCCTCGCCTTGGCCGGGGCGACGCCCGCCGTGGCCGGGGCGAGGTTCTCCTCGCTTGCCACTAGCGAAGGCGAGCCTTGCCTTGGCCGGGCAACGGCGGCCTCGCCGTCGCCGGGCGAGGCTCACCCGCTTGCCAGCGGCGAAGGCGAAGCGTCGCCCGGCCGACGGCGAGGCCGCCGTCGCGCGATCTGGGCGAGGCTCGACCTCGCCATGGCCGGGCGAGGCCGAGCCTTGCCTTGGCCGGGCGACGGCGGCCTCGCCGTGCGGCCGGGCGACGCCGCTTCGCCTTGCTGGTCGGCGGGGCGAGCCTTGCCGGTGGCCGGCGAGGTCGGCCTCACCGGTGGCCGACGAGGTCGCCTCGCCGGCTAGAGGAAGAAGAAGGAGGTAAAAAATCAAAAAAAAAATTCTAAAAAATCGAAATATTATTAAAAAAATTGTTCGCCGGCCAGCCTGTTTGTCTCCGGCCGGCCAATTTTGGTCGGAAGGACTGAATTGGCACATTTATAAAAGGTTTAGGACTAAATTGGCAAAAAAAAAAGTTTAGGATTGAATTGGCACAATTGTAATAGGTTTAGGATATTTTTGGTAATTCTCCCATTTATCAGCTGTGGCCATAAAAATCACTATAGAACTTATTTCTGTCGCCTAAAAAGTTACGGATTTAAAATATTGAAAGTTAAATAAGTAAACACAAATTTCATTAATCATACATGAATATTACTAGAAAATGGAAAGTCGCTGATCATATAGGATTACTGTTTCTATGTAAAAGCGTATTCAAAGTTATTTTGATACAAATAAAAAATACTAATCACGTGTGAGTATCGCGAGTAAAGGAGACTATACACAATTCATTACCTTTTCTTATATAGAAAGTTACTAAGAGTAATGAAAATCACATTTATGTACACGGAAACTACTAATAACATGTGAATATCGCATATGAATCCAAGTTACTAACCATATAATATTTGTAACGAAATAAGCCTTGGACACTTTCTAGTAGCATTCCCTATAACAAAATAAAGTTCAATGTTTTAGTCTTTAGTAATTTCATAACCTTATTTGGTTTCAGAACTTAAAAATTTATTTTTGTTAATCATAGCTTATAGCAACTCTTGAACATTCTGGGCAGATTTCCAAAGAGAAAAGTAAATTATAAACTATCATATCAAGTAAGTTAACCCTTCTCAATTACAAGTATAAGTTTTCTCAATTAGTAATTTGTTAAATGGTTAGAAAATTTGCCTCAAAATTAAGTGATAATGTTTAGTGATTTATCATTACAAGCAACGGGTGAAAAATAACATGTTTTCAGATTGGGAAATTCATGGACGCGGCGGTCAACTCATCACTCTGACGATCAAATTTAACTGAAGGACTTGATAGTGGACCTTTACAAAAGTACGGGGCATGAATTTTACCCAAAAAGGATAATAAAGAAAATAGAAGGGCGATTTTGATTTTTGGGCGAGAATAATGATATGCCAATTTCGGTAGTTCGATTTCCATGGCTTCCCTTTGTCTCTCGGCGCCATTTGCATTGATTTCTTGCTCAGAATGTTCCTTATTTTCTGAGAGCTACTTATGTATTTTTCCAGGATTGCCCGGAGTTCACCGTGCCACCCTCTTTTCCATCATCTGGGATCTGTATCATGCTAATGTCTCGCCAGGTTTTTTTTGGTGGCGCCACCCTCTTTTCTACCAAGCTCGCTCAAGGCCATCAGGCAAGCTTGGGCCTCGCTAGATCCGGCAAGTTGGGGGCCCAAGGTCTAGAGGTCGGCAAGGCTGTGGCAAGCTTGACCAAGGCTCAAGCCCCGCCCAGCTCGTTGGATCAGGCCAAGTAAAGCATCGCCGGCTTGTGGTGAGGTTCAACCTTGCTTGGCACCAATCACCAGCTACTAGTATGGCTGGCAACCAGCCGAAGAACAAGAAGATAAAGAGAAAAATGAAAGAAAAATAAAAATAATTTTAAATAGATTTAAAAAATAATAATTAAATTTTGATTTTAAAAATAATAATAATAATAATAAATTATTAATAAAGAGTGCATGGAGGATAAGATTTTCCTTATTGAATAGAAAAAAATATTTTCCACTTCATTTTTAGGTTTCAGCTAAATATTAAAAAATAATTATATTTTCCCTGAAAAATGACTTCTAAGAAGTCAAAGGCTCCATTTGTTTCACGAAAAATATGACGCTTTTGGAAAAAAATTTCCAACTCCTACTATTGGCTTATCAACTCCTAGTTGAGTTTCGTATCAGTATTTATCATTTTTTTTAAAATTTACCATTTTTTCTTATCTTTTACAAATTTATTTGCATTTGTTTGTAAGCCTAAATTTGCCAACTCTTTGTAGAAGTTACTTATCTTATTTTGAATAACCATCCAACTTTTCTTATCAACTAGGTTTGAGTTACCGATTCTTATTTGAGTATTACTAAAGAGCTTGGTTTTACACAACAAGAAGTGAAGATTACGTGTGATAGCCAAAGTGTTATATTCTTGGCTAAGAATTTTGAATTTCATGCAAGAAGAAAGTATAGAGCATATTACTCTATCCGTGAGAAAGTGGAATAGAAGGTTGTAGTACTAGAGAAAGTTGACACATAGGTGAATAATGCAGATTTTTTTAATAATGCAGTGAGTGTAGAACTATTTTGGGTCTAAAGTAACATTTGAAATATTCGTCAAGTGAGAGAATGTTGAGGTGTGGTTCATACTCTCCATCGATAAGAAGGCATAGAGAAGGTAGTGCCCCTGGCCGCTAGAGGGCTTTTATAGTTTAAATTCTTTGGGTTTAGGCCTATGAATAGCTTTTGCTACCAATATCTTATTTATTTCTCTTATAATTGAAAGTTGTAATAGAAATGTGGGAAATGTTAATTATAATGAAATCATTTGCTAGATATGGCCATAGTTTAAGGATGAACCATGATAAACCTCGTGTCTTGATTTCTCTTTCTCGCCTTTAATCTCTATTTTGTTGTGTTTGTGCGCCGAATCCTAACGGAACAGCCTCGACCTCATCTTGCCCTATTATGCTCTATTTCGGTTATACAGGACACACACTGGGTTGCCCCACGGAAATGGCATTCGAGAAGGGCGGAGATCAAGCTCGGATGAACATGGAAGATCCAAGAGGGAGGTCCCATATCTGGAGAAGAGATAGCTTTAGTGATGAGAGCGTTTCTTGTGTGTATGTCTATGGAGAGAGCGTATGAGCGCATCTGCGAGAATGAAAGGGAGGTGGCCTACCATGGTTTGCTGAGGAAAGCTATGCATTGATGGACAGGATGAGTGGAAGGGATTCCCTCTCTATTGAGCGTGTGTTTCTGGTGCGGTAGTATGAGAGATGGACTTCGAGTGTTTGCTAGAAATCCAGAAAGAAATATGAGAGAGTAGCATGCTGGTGATGGGGGGAAGCAAGAAAAACCCGGCGAATGCAGATATTTTGCGTTGTCACCCGCAATTTTCACAAAGGAAAGTATAAAATAGTTTGACTTTTTTCATATTTTAAATCCTTATAAGCATTGATATTTAATTAAAAAATCATGTAATATTTTTGGTCGAAATCTGACGTCGGAACACTTAAGTGATTATTTTTTCTCTAATTAGACTATTAAGTGAGCCAATAAAATTTTTAACACTTAAAGTAAATGTTGTACAAAACTTTTGACATTTCTAGTATCCTTATGCCTAGACTTATCCAATGGGATTTATCTTCACTCAAATACTTAAGACCACAGCTTATGAACCGATTAGAATATCTTAACTAACTGAAACCATATCTTCGACCAAAAAAATAAAAAAAAAAACTAATTGAAACCGTATAGTTATGAGATGTTGGGATTTCGTCCAATACCCTACGTTCATGCCCCTCGATAATCTCCAACACCTGTTTAAGGGTACTGTATTAGGCCAAGTCTAGCTTTATCTAGGAAGTCATTTTTCAAACTGGCATATCTCAATTTTAATCTCTTCCTCGTCGCAATGTACTGCCGCTTTGCAGGGCAACAACCATTCATCAGCAACTCGGAACAACTTCTATACCAAAACACCCGTCATGGCCCATGGCCTTTATTCTGCCAAACCAACTGTAACGGCCATTTTTGGCTGACAACCCTATTGATGTTGATCGCCTCGAGAAACCTTCTTAGATATTCAATCAAACACGAAACCCCATTTAGGCCAAACCAATAATTTAGCTCTAAACGGATTTTATTCACGCATCTTTGAAATTAAGGGTACAAATGAAATTCCAACAAGAATAGAACATAGAGAATTCGCTAAGAGAGAAACTTGAATCCGAAGGGATGTCAACTTAAAAGTTAACACGATTTGACACGTATCGATCCGTTTTCCAAACTAGAATGACAAGACCCATGAACCCCCTTATCAACGTGAAGCTGTGTTGCAAGAGGACAACGTCTTTCTGGTTCCTGTCCATTTCGTTCTTGGCCAAATCAATTCCCAACCTTCCTTATTCTGGCCGTTGGATGAAACTAACAAGGCCATCAGCGAGTGATAATTCCATTTCCAGGCGGACTCGCGGTCCATGATGTTGAGAGATCTTTGTAAGTTAATGTGAAGATGGACGCGTGCATGTTTACGCGTTCAACTCCTGTTAGTATACTTGCTTTCAAACTATCAATCACAATTCAATGAACTCCACATATCATAACTCACACATTGGTCTAAAAAATATAAGTTTTTGTCGAAGAGGGATTATTGTTGAGTAAATCTTATAGTTGGCCCCAAAAAATAGAGATTTAGACTATGATTACAAAATCGTTCTATCAAATAGATAATACTGATGATGATGATGATGATGATGATGATGATGATGATGAATACCGGAGGGGAACTGGTGAATTCTCTTCCATGACAAGTGAACAAGATTAGGAATTTTCCTGATATTCTGCATACGAAAATTCCTGTAGAGCTCCACAACAGCACGAGCAATATAAATCCCCATCCCTCCACCACTCGTCTTCACAACCCTAAAAAGAAAGGCATTCACCTCGAGACGCCGGAACGGCGAAAAGCCACCAGCTCCACCGGCAATGTTGAGCTTCAACGCCTCACCGCTGCTCGCCTTCACTTTCTCGCTGACCTCAATCACACTCGTCCTCTTCATCACCCTCCTCACCCTCAAATGCCTCCGCCTCCTCTTCCTCTCCTCCGCCGCCGCTACTAACCTTCACCTTCCCCCATCGCCGCCAAAGCTCCCGATCATTGGGAACTTCCACCAGCTTGGCTATCACTCTCACCGCTCACTCCAAGCCCTGTCGAGACGCTATGGCCCCTTGATGATGCTCCACTTCGGGAGCGCGCCCGTCCTCATCGTATCGTCCGCCGACTGTGCACGTGACATCATGAAGACTCACGACCGCATTTTCTCCGAGCGACCCAGGTATGGGCTAAGCCTGCCGACCCGTGTTCATGCATCTTAATTCCCTGTAAGAGTTATATTTTCTAGCATTTATGATTGGAAAAGGTCCCGGTGGACTACAGTCATGGACATTAACCGTGCGTCAACTCGTCCTATTTGAAAACATTTAACAAGACAAAAGCTTCACTTGTACTAAAGACGTGCCGATTTCGTGTCATTTCTTCGACTCAGGTCAACCCTGTCCGAGAGGCTTCTGTACCACCGCAAGGACGTGTCGCTGGCGCCATACGGCGAGTACTGGAGGCAAATGAAAAGCATCTCCGTGCTCCAACTGCTGAGCAACAAGAGGGTCCACTCGTTTCGGACGGTCCGAGAAGAAGAGATCTCTTTGTTTATGGACAAGATCGAGCAGCATCGCTCGGTGGACCTGAGCAACATGTTCGCGGCGCTGACGAATGACATCATATGCCGGGTGGCTCTGGGGAGGAAGTACAGCGACGGCGAGCAGGGCAAGAATTTCAAGGGACTGTTGGGGGACCTGATGAGGCTGCTGGGCATTTTCAACGTTGGGGACTTCATTCCGTGCCTTGGGTGGATCAACAAGTTGACTGGCTTAGATGCGAAAGTAGAGTGTGTCGCGAGGGCATTCGACAAGTTCCTCGATGACGTGGTGGAGGAGCACCGGCGGAAGATGGAGGTGAAGAGCGTTGGCGGCGGAGGTGAAGATAGGAGAGACTTTGTGGATGGTTTGCTGGAGATTGAGAAGGAGAAGACCGTTGGTTTTGCTCTTGGTGCCGATAGCATCAAAGCACAATCTTGGTAAGCTCTCCCCTTTTTTTGCTCCACCAACCGTCACCTACGCTATTGATTTTTCTTTCCTAACAACATTAAATTGTCTACAGGAAATAATTGGATGGTAATTTTTAATCTACTGTCAAAATAACAGTTGATCATAAATAAAAAAAGCTAAATAATAAATAATTATAAATTATTATGAGATCCATTCTTTCAAAAAAAATTGTAATTTACAAGAAGTTGTTTTATTCACATTAGCCCAAAGATTATTATGCTAACAAGCTCTTTGCCTACTCTTCTAAATATAACTTTTCCATGCTTCATTAACTTTTGTGCTTGTGCAGGACGCATTTGCCGGCGCAACTGATACAACATACACAGTCCTGGAGTGGACAATGACCGAGCTCTTAAGGCACCCTAGAGCCATGAACATTCTCCAAACCGAGGTCCGCAAAATCGCTAGTGGCAAGCCAAATATAACCGACGAAGACTTGGAGAAAATGCATTACCTACGAGCAGTCCTCAAAGAGACTCTCCGCCTGCACCCTCCGATCCCACTCCTCCTCCCGCGACTGTCGACCCAAGACGTCAAAATCCGAGGCTACGACATCGCAAAGGGGACTATAGTGATCGTGAACGCATGGACCATCGGTAGGGACTCCGGCTCGTGGGACGAGCCGGACGAGTTCAAGCCCGAGAGATTCTTGAACAGCTCGGTGGACTTCAAGGGACAGGATTTTGAGCTGATCCCTTTCGGCGCCGGGAGGAGGGGTTGCCCCGGGACATCGTTCGCGATGGCAACGAACGAACTTGTCCTGGCGAATCTGGCGAACAAGTTCGATTGGGCATTGCCTGAGGGTCTGAAACCGGAGGATTTGGACATGACGGAGTGCCCTGGTCTTACCATCCATAGGAAAGCTCATCTCCTTGCTGTCGCTACTCCATTCTCGAGTTAAGGTTGTATCATATGGTGGATGCGAGAGACCAAGTGCACACACTTATGCAGTGAAGTACGAGAAGTAATCGACATGTCATTCGTCTCACGGATATTATCACCCTTCGGAATGGTGAAAAAAATTGAAGTTTTCTCGCCTTGTAATCTTTTGTGAGGAGATTCAGCCATTGGCATCATCCATTAATAACATATGTAACATAGAGAACTTCTTAATAAACATTGCTTTATACGTATCCTTATATAAAAACGTTCAGACTGAACTTGTTTTAATAAAGCTGATCGCACATCATTAAATGGTGATACATTAGGCTCTACTTAAGAAAATATGGAGGAGATTAATTTTTTGGGTAATTTATAATTTTTTTTTAAATGTGTATGTATTCTATTGCTCCATGCCCGAAATTGCGGATTTTCTTCTTTTCTTTTTTCTTTTTTTTTTTCGTTTAAATGTAAGTATTATAAAGCATGTGAAGCACAACAGCTTAGGGGCATCCCTTGGCATTATAAATAGAGCTAATAAATTCAAAAAGGATGAGGTTGGAAGCCTTCACATAGTAGCCAATACAAGATTTGACTAGAAAGGTTTAATATTTTGGTAAAGTGAAGCTCTATCTCTTACATTTTTTACGCATCTTGGCCAAAATAATATGGATGCCAGTTGATTTGTTTTGAAACTGTCTATAATTGCGCTTTATCCAAATGCAATATATGGTTGTTAGGAAAGACACTTTGAGGAGTCTCGCTGCCAAATCTTTGCCCTTTATTGCCCTAATCATCTATTGAAAATCCTCATTCCATCCTCCTAAAGACGGCCTCATCCCATGTTGTGCAAGGATACTACGCCAAATACTATCTATCCATTCGCACCAGAAGAATAAATGAATTATGTTTTCTATACCAGCTCTATAGAAGTTCATTGGATATCAATTGAGGTCATCCATTATGCTACAACCTCTACTATCAGTAGTTTATCACTACAAACTAACCATCCAATAAAATTGTGTTTGCTAATGACGCTACTCTAGATAAGGTTGTACCACTCCACAACCAAATTTTCTTTTTTTGTGTTGATAAATTTCAATAGGTTAAAAAGAATTGACTAAGGACTTTTGGTCCAGGTAAACTTGCTGGGAATCTACCAATTTTTTTCATTAGAAAATAATAAACCATTTTCAAAGTTTGCAAATTACCATTTTTCACAAACTTGCCAACTTTTAGTCATATAATTTACTAATAAGACAAGAATACTACAAGTGTCATATTTCGTACAGCATTCACTTGAGATCATAACATTTTTTTTTTAATTACTTGCATGTATATTGGCCAAAAATAGTTCATTTCAGTGCCACATTTTTCGCAAAACGAACAAAACATTAGGCTTCTTAAAAGTCATTTTCTAGGAAAATGTGATTGTTTTTCGATGTTCGGCCGATACTTGAAAATGAAGTGGAAAATATTTCTCTATTCGATAAGAAAAGAATATTTTCCTTCATACACTCTTTTTCAATAATTTTTTATTTTATTTTTAAATTTTGTTTTTAATTATTTTTTATTTTTTAAATATATATTTAAATTATTTGTTTTCTTTTTTTTTTTTTTTCTTTTCTTTTTTTTTTATTTTACTATTTATCTTCTTCTTCTTCAGCCAGCCGTCGCCAATCACGGCGATGGTCGGTGCCAAATGAGCTCGACAAGGCTTGAGCCCCGCCCACTTGCGGAATCTGGCGAGGCCCAAGCTTAGGCGAGGGAGGTGAGGCTCGAGCTCACCTAGCACCGGTCGTCGGTTGTCACCATGGCCGATGACTAGCCAAAGAAGAAGAAAAATTTAAAAATTAATTTATAAAATAAAAATAAAAATAAAAAATAATAGGAAAAAGTATTTGCTGAAAGAAAGTGAGGTGAAAGGAGATATGACAAACGTTTTCTTTTTTCTCAAAATTGGAAAGCATTTTTTCCTATTTTAGAAGACTTTTTTTCCTTGATGAAAAATGCCATTCCCTAATCAGTTCATTTTCCGTGAAACGAACGCCAAAAAATTTGAAAAATATTTTTTGGAAGTTATTATCCATGTAACAAACGAACAATAGAGCCTCTTCTTATGTCTTGAAAGAAAAAGAAAAGAATTTTTTGGTTGTCTTTAGCGTGTGTTTGAGAGAGGCACGGAGAGCGGGGTAATGAATGTCATGAAACAGCAATTCACAAGGTGGTGCAAAGTGTTGGTGAACGCATTAAAGGAGGGAGTTGTATAGAAGATCTAGGAACGAAATGAAAAATAATTAGGTGACCGTTTTTAATCTACTGTGAAGATAACAATTTGTTCTAGATCACAAAAATCCAAATAATAAATTATTATAAATTATTGCGAAATCCATTTTTTTAAGAATTTATGATTCATAAGAAGCCGTTACTCTCACAGTAATCCAAAGACTGTTATGCTAACAAAATCCGTACAAAATCCCTACACCACGGCACAATTAACACAAGCAAAAGAAGGCCTCCACCTGACGCATGCGCGCAGACCTCTGGCTTTTTTGCTGATGTCAGGATGGAGACTAGAACCCTTGCCCCTAATTGAAGAGATGGAGATGTTGGCGGAGTACATGTCCCTGTGCTGTGAAGACTCAATTCTGATAGCATGATACACTTCGATATTTTTCCAACTTACCGTGTTGTTGTGCTCCTAATAATATTTTTGTGAGTGGATTATTGTGCAAACCATGTGCCTTTACTACTAATATTCTCAATCGGAAAGCCCACACACTTCGAGCCTTGAGCTGCCGTTTACAACTTACTGCAATCATTGGAGCCCAACTAACATGGCGCTGGCTTTAGAAGAAGATCGAGAATTTGTGGAACTAAGGGCCCAAGGTTGCTCAAGAAATACCTCATTTATTCCTCAACCATGTGTACCGAAAAGATTATTCCATGCGTACGTATCGCAGCAACCTGACCTCATAACCTGACAGATATGAGTGTGCACTAGAGAGAGAGGATAGGGAGAGGAAGATTGCACGGGGTAACCTGTAGAAAACTAACCTGTAGATAACCAGGATAGCGCACCATTACAAACAGCTTCCCTATTTATCATAGTAGATAGTCACAGGAGCGAGAGGAAAAGAGAGAGAGGTAATAAGTGGACTGAGATGCGTACAATTAGAATACGAATGTTGTCACTATGTACACGTTACAGAATTATACAAGTTGTGTTACATGTCACCAGCCACATGTTCGCGAGGTCAAACTACCCAAAACTTGACCAAATGACTATTACAACTTCAAGACTGCTCTACGTACAACTAGAAGTTCTAGTACTAAACTTCCTTATGATTGCATGGGCCTATCTGTTAAAAGGCGCGGGTTTACTCTGAATAAAAAGTAGACGGGAAAACCTGATAGTGGGCTACTTAAGCTGATAGACTTCACAGAATGGCCCTTAGGATTGGTTGTGCGTTCTGCATTTATATAACATCTCTCACATATACAGTTAAAAGAATCAGACGCATGCTGATTATCCAGTTGAATTGAAGAGGTGAATTATCATGACTCCCCAATAGATATTGGGCTCCCCTTGAAATGTTTGTAAGCTGAATGAATGCACTCAGGAGCAGCTTCTTCTGTATCAATAATCCTATACGTCTGCAGCAGAATTCATGAGACACCAAGAAGAGGAACTCATCGGACCATATTCATGGCAGAAAAGGAATTGTATCCTAAAAAGAATTTTACACACCCAATGTTTAAGCAGTTCCTGTGATCAATCTCTCCCTTTGATCCAACTTTTTCACCTTTATAAGGCCGAAGAGAACTTGGAAACCGAAAAATGCGCATAAAACATATGCCACTACTGCAGGCGCCTGTAAGGGCAAGTTCAGAACAAACATGAGTAGAAAATAGCCAAAAAAAGAGAGAACAAGCTGCATATAAGGAAAAAATAATAATAACCAGTAGCTTACTCGAATCGAATTGAGATACAAAAGTGTTGCAAGGTTCATCAGGCTTCCAGCAGCTACAGTCTATTGATTGGCCAAGATAGTCACAATCAGGATCTGAGCATCTCTCTTGAGTACAAACTTTAAAAAATGTTCTCATGCCAAATAATTTGACTTCAAATGATTCCTGAAGTATGTTATGTTTGCCAGTAATCATCTTAACACGAAAATCTAATCACCATTCTGCATTTGGCACCAAAAGAAAAAAAAAATGAAACGTGCACAAGTAGTTGGTAGTGTCAACAAACCCCAACCCCGAAAGAAAAGGTAGATCAGTGTCTTTTATTCCATTATGGTTTCTGAAGTCATATTCACAGAACTGAACGCGATGTTAGAGGAAGTAAGAAGCAGATATGCCCAAGGTCATCCTTGTTTGTTTTGTTTCTAGTTTGCACATTCCCCCAATTCAAGCAATTAATAAAGGCTTTGTCATAATAGCCCTCAGAAAAGGGCACGAACATTTATCTATCTGAAGTCACCACAAGGACTAGAAGACATTATATTTTCGTGATTATCATGTTTAATCTCACAAATCACAAGACATTGATGGAATGATAGATCTCCATTCATAGCACATCTTTTGCAGAAAAGTTCAGAGAAGAAACGACCAAGCACTTTCAAGACATCTTTAATTGCTGTGGTTCTTTCACAAAATCAGTTAACAACTAAGCTAGCAGAACAGGACCACTAGTTAAACTCACATTTCCAACTGTCTTCTGGACAGCTGCAACTCGTTGAAAGGCCCTCTCGGATTCTAAAGTCCGAACCCTGAGCTTGAGGTCACCTTGCTCCTGCATTGTAATTTCGAAGCAATGTAACCTAAGATCCGGATAATTTAGTATAAACGAGGAGGGATAGCCCTGAAATTACCAGTCGCTGGATGATTTCTGCAAGCTTTTCAACTCGGTCAGCCTGTCTAAATAGGTTGTAAAATGCACGAGACTGGCGGTCCCACCGCTTCCTAAAGTCCTGAAATGCCATTTAGACTGTCATGTTGGATTCAAAGAGCAGCAGCACTTAATATCACAAAGGAAGCCACCGGAACTTGCCTTCAGGATGACTTCAACACCAGCTTCACGAAACTTTAGCAACTCCAGTGCATAACTACATATTGAATTATGAAAACATTACAAGCAGAAAGAATTGCCGGTTCAAACATCTTAAGAAAGAAATACTAACCCTCCAGAAATGAATCTCTGCCAAAAAAGTTACTCTTTTTTCTTTTTTTTTCAAGATAAATCAATAACCAAAAAGACACTCACGGTTTAGCAATCTCAGTTATATCGAATCGAGGATCCAGACCCTTCCCAATGCCATCCAACACTGGGGAGATAACACAGCTTCTCAGTCCACTTTTTTCATAACGCAACAAGCTCAATCATAGTTCATTGGCACAGTACCTGAAAATGCTCTCACAACAAATGTAAATGTTGCAGGAAATCGGAAGGGCTGATCTGCAGCAATGGCTAACAAATCTTCTCCTGATCAAAGTAACAGTAGCTATTAGCAACATGCATTTCACCTCATACCACACGTGTAAAATGCCATCAGGTTACTGTACAAGTTATACATTCAATAGGCCATATTGCAGTTAAGCAGACATTATCATGGTACTTGTCACCCATCTCTGCCCACTGCAATCCAGTAATTCTCAGCTTCTTGCGGATAGAGAAGAGATTGCTCTGGTGTAAACAATAATTATGGTACATAATTCAAAGATTTAATATATCACACAATGTGACACCTTAATTCAGACCTTTTAAGTAGTCTATACAAACCACATTCAATTCTTCTAGACCATTTATTTCTTCTCTACTAGAGTTATTCAAATTTTGAAACTCTTTTGCATAATGAACAAATCCTGAAAGTGGGACTCTTATCTGTATAATCTACTTTGCACATGAATGAAATATACAGCCATTCCAATAACCCAGAGAACCAGCAGAGAATTGGCAGAACAGATTCTTTTTTTTTTCCTCTTTATAAATAAAGTAGAAATGGGCCATTCTGATGGCAGAAAAGTTTTTACCTCAGCTAAAGTGAAAGACAACTGTCAATGACAACTAATTACTAGCATATGCTACATTGAGGGGAATAACTGAAGCGGCTCTAGAAGTGCTAACTACGATACAGAATTCATGCTTGTTTCCTACTGTACAAACTACAAAGCCAAAACACTTCAATGAGACCAGAACATAGAATGAAATTTCCACTTCCTACATTTCAGTTGGCACATCCATTTCATTTATGTAATTAAGCAAGTACTTTAAGAGAACATGTAAGATCAACATGTGGGAAGTACCTATTGCAGCAAGCCTCTGCTTCTTTTTCTCAATCTTTTCCTCCTTGCTCAAGGGCTTTTTGAAGCCTAATTCTGCCGTTGCCATCTCTGCTTCTCTTCTCTGTGCAGCAAGACGCTCTTCGAAACTACAAAAGGTGGAATTAATGTGATTCTCAGACCATGAAATTTCTGAATGAGAAGTACAATTTAGATACGTGATTGCTTGTCACAGTAATTGCCTTAAGCAAGAAAAAGAAAACCTGAATGCTCAGGTACTTATGCATCGATATATTATGTTATATTAATGATTGAATCTTGAAGACTAAACCACTAGATATGTGCCAAAAGTTCGCTGTTCAATTATAGTTTGACTCTTGGTTGGCAAGTCCATTTTGCCAGATTCTGAGTGGGATGCCAAATCACTCTGAGTGTTACATATTACCATCATTCTAGCAAATGCTTACATGAGAAGTGATAACCATTTATTTCCATTAACTTACTATTTGGCTTGGTATAACTCCTATAATATCATATTTTTTTACCAACATTCACCTTCCAAATCCAGGGTACAGCATAAATATATAAATGGCTTCGATTATGTTATCCTTGATTTCTACTTCAACCTGCTCTCTTCCTCATGCTGATTCACAGAATCTTATCACTTTGAGGTACATCTGGCAAGGCATTGTCGATTTTTATTTTATTGAGATGGAAAGTTTCTTCAATTTTTCTTTTTCCCCCCTTGTTGTTAAAGTGTCTGCTTTCTATTCTGAATTTCAATCTCAGACCTCCCCCACCTAACTTAGATCGACAGTCAGTTGCTAGGATTCAGCCCGGCATTATTTTCCTTCTCATCTTCAGGTACTTACACCAAAAATTACATCCTTCAATGCCATTAGAAAGTACAGCCAAAAAACTTAACCTAGTCAATGGAAGGAGACTACATGAATATAAGACCCACTAAAATCCCATAGATAAGCGACGTAGGATACTTTAATAACCCCTCTTGCGAGCAAACCAAACTGAGTATGCACGCGGAATTGCCTAACAAGGAGCCGGGCAGAAACTGGCTCTGAAACTATGTTAACAAAGTCTCACCCACAAACTTAAACTGGTAGATGGAAAGAGACCACATGAATATGAGACCCATTGAAACACAAAGATAAACAATGCGGGATAGTTTCATAGAGACCAAGAACTGGCAACCCGTATCAACTAATTTACAGTACAGTATATCTGTGAGTGCAATAAAAGCCAGTCTATCAACATAACACCAGCATTTTTATTTTATTTTTTTGGGTCGAATATCAACATAACACCAGCCAATATTATGATGAATTTCCTTTCCTTCAAGTACCGTCGCATAGTTATACTTTTCTGTCCCTATGATCCAAAAGATGGCAAGAGGCAATAGACAAATAATTGATTCTCAACCTTAGGGACAGATAAACCTTTCTGTGACCAAAGTCATTAAGAAACAGCAGACCAACTCCCTAACACATCTTATCCATGAAAAAGAAACGAATAAACGTGCTGCAGATTCAGCCACTTCTTCACATAAAAGCATTAGCTAACCACCAAAGGTCTTCCATATGAGGATGTTGACAGTGAGGATATCATGCCTTTATGCCCTAGCAGAAATGTGCGACCTTGGGATACAGATCTCATCTCCACGTGCTGTTGCACTTCTGCAACACTCCTTTACTCACAAAGATGTCTAAGTGGAAGCTTAACAGAAAAACGCGCCCTTAACCCAAGCTCTAAAGAAGACATCATCTACAAATGTAGGATTGAAATTTCTGTGGACTACAAGAAGTTCAAAAACGACAAAGTTCTCAAGTTCTTTGATTGGCGTTTCTATTCAACCTAAAGCCACGTATTTTGCCAGTTGGAAGACTCCCTTAAAAAATAATCCATGTATCTGGCAAATTGAGAAGAGTTCTTGAACTCTTATTCTAGGGGATACTTCGACCAACCACATCACACTGTGAAAAATGCATACAATTCTCATTGCTCTTTTAGATATGCAGGCCAGCAGCTTCTGGAATCAACCAGCAAGGAGACTATTCCATCTTTTCCATCTAATATCCGAGCCTGACCCATGCTCCCTTCTCAATTGAAGTCAACAAACACTCGCAAGATAAAGCTCCAGTAAAGTTAACACATGAAATCATTTGAGTTCTCCATCATGCAACAGTTGCTTTAGAATCCCCAGTGGACAAATTGATACCTAAAAACTCAAATGAATATCCCAATAATAGACATTTCACATATAACAACCAGAGAAATGGAAGGATGAGAAACATGGACCAAACCCTTTCTTTTGAAAAATTCACAGGTAAGAATTATGACTGAAATTAGCACTCTCAGCACAGCATTACCATACTTTCAAGAGATTGCGGAAAGATAGGGAGTTAAACAAAAGGATAACCTCATCAGCACACCTGTTAAGAAAGAACTGTGCAGTCCGTCTGACAGCTGTCATGTCCCCGGTTGGCACAAGAACACCCATTTGAATCATTGACTGAAGGACCTGCACCAAGAAAGAAAATTATTAGTAAAATCATTACTGCAGGCAACATACAAAATTTGGGAAGTGAACAACTTCTGCCACTATATGACTTAATCACCTTGTCTGGGTCCTTTTCATAGACACCATAGAATGTTTCCAACAAACCTTCTCGGATGTTCGGGCTTATACTGCAGGTCAGCAACACAAAAGATAATGTCCCAAGACACATTCACACGAGCGAGAATTATTAAGTTCCTGATCCGACTAAGAAGAGATGGCTACACACAAGGTCCGTTATTTACCTTCCCATCATTCCAAAATCATAGAATATCAACCGTCCGCCATTGACATCATCAACGGCAATATTTCCTGGATGCTGACACAATGAATT
This sequence comes from Eucalyptus cladocalyx, assembly GCA_017140615.1. NCBI lineage: Eukaryota > Viridiplantae > Streptophyta > Magnoliopsida > Myrtales > Myrtaceae > Eucalyptus > Eucalyptus cladocalyx. The sequence goes on along the minus strand of CM029523.1, from coordinate 71,989,207 downwards.
AATATTTGTTAGATTGAATGACCACTTTGAGCTTTGCATACATTATGACTTAGATGGGAGATGCAAGAACTAAGAGAGGTTTTAGCACCATCAAACTTAAAGATTGCAGTTCAGGAAAGCAACTAAAGACATTTGGCAGCACTCACAGGATCAGCGTGGAAAAAACCATGAGAAAGAATTTGCTCCAAATAGGATTCAACAGCATATCGGCTCAATCTGCAATTAACAAACCAGCACTTAGCACATAGCTTACCAGACAGAAAAATGAATAGCACAAGAGTAAGAAGCATCATCTCAACCAGACAAAATTTTCAAAAATCAGAAGAGAGAAATAAAACCTTTTGCGATCTACCCCCAGTTGATCAAGAGCTTGTATTTTGTTGATTTTAATCCCTGGAACATACTCCATGGTCAAAACCTAAATTTGTGTTGGTACAGAAGACATAATTAGATTGGCATCAGTTGTTAAGTATGATTTGGTAGAAATAGACAAAGGTGCATATAAAATCATTGAAGTTTCATGAACACTCTAAAGTGTGGAACCTGGGGCGTCGTGTACTCCCGGAAAATTGATGGGACCTTTACATAGTCCATGTCCTTGAAGTTACTAGCAAACAACTCCGCGTTAGCAGCTTCTTTGGTGTAATCAATTTCCTGTTGTCAGCGATTCTCAAAAGTAAATAGGAGCTACATCCATTAGATATCATAAGAACTCAGAATTATGCTCCTCTAACAAATAATATCTACCTCCAATATCAAAAGCGACCATATCTACCTCCACAACCTAGTGTTACATGCAGTCCTGCCCTTCTGTGCTAGATAAAATTCTATCTTCACAAATTTTTCTGGCCAAGGTATCAGTTACTTTCTAGACTATGCATTCCTGCTTTTGTATAACTTCTTCATCGATTCTACATTACAATCAAATGCATACTGAGATATTTTATACTTTTTACTTCTTAAATTTCGAATTATGATAGAAAATTCAAAAAAATTGATTTCACAAACTAAATAAAACATATAGACAAAGTGTAATACCTGGTACAATACACTTGCACACTCATCATAAATTGCAACCCAATCCCTTTTGGCACCATCTGACTTCGGATCAATCTTTTGAAGATATTCAGAAATCACCTACAAGAAGAAATGCATTAAAATAAAAAAAGCTTCAAAAATTTTGATTGGTGCGATTTCATGATGATCCATCAAGTCCAAACTATGAAAGGACTAGAGTGAGCAAGAGGCAATAACTAGAAAAATAAGATTCCGTTTGCGTTTATGTTTCTCTTAATTTTTGTTCTTTTGTTCTCCAAAACAAAAAAAGAACAGAAATCCATTAAGTAATGTCAATTAATTTTTCTATTCCCCAGAATAGAAAAGTGGCCGGGAAATAAATTTGGAACATAAACAAGAAGTAGAAAAAAGTAGTTTCTTGTTTCTAAGAACAATTTTTAAAAATAAGTTATTTTCTCTTCTTTTTTTTTTTTTTTCTTCTTTTATTCTTCTTTGCCGGCCACTACCCCCATTGCTGACCACCGACCAACTGCCACCCACCGCCACCGCCACCCACCACCAATGACCGCCGACGCCACCGACCGCCACCATCGGCAGTCGGTGCCGACCGGCAACAGGTGTCAACGGCAATCAACAACAGTAAGGAAGAATAAATAAATAAAAAAAAACAAATTCTACATTATAAAAAATTTTGTAAATCGTACCAAACCTATTCCTATTCTTTTTTTATTCTAAGAATAGAAATTTAATATAATTACCAAACACGTTCTTTTATTAAGAAATTGTTTCAAGGAATAAAAATAGAAAAAGACTATTTCTGAAAAAAATTATTTTCTGAAACAGAAACGTTACCAAACAAACCCTGAATGGCCAAAGTATTATAATGAGCAACATGCACATACAATTTGAAGAATAAGTATCAAGTAAAACTCCTAGAATACAGGCTAATAGACAGCAAATATGCTGACATCACAGAAATTAGAAATGGCAAAAAGTAATAGTGGTATCTTTTACCAAATTAGAGGCATTCTAAACTATTATGCATGCACCATGCATGTATTCATGATCACACAGAACATCATAAGTGTAATAGAAATTTCCAATATACACGAGAGGGTAGCATGGAGTCATAAGTCAATCAAGCAAGAAAGATAAAGTAAAAATTCTCAAGTTTCATCTTCCCCAGCCAGCTAAATAGACTCTAGGTTAAAGAAGGAAAATTGATCTTCGCATGGGATTCAGCAAACCATAAATTTTGACAGCACCATAAGTACCATCTTTCGGGGTTCTCTCCTCACTTTAGCAGTATTCAAATTCTTAGTTAAAATAGCATTCCTCCCCTATAATTATGAACTTTTGCTTGCTAATTTATTAACTTTGGAATATGAAGTATACTGTTGCCGCTGGTAGTCCCTGAAGCAATCATTTGATTATGAGTCAGTCCTCGAGGCTTATTTTTGGGGATCTAAGTTTATTTGTAAGATCTTTCCATAAGAAGACAGAACAAAAGCAAGTAGATTGCATTGATTTCCTTCTACACACATCCTACATACATCCCATGGCCACATAAGAGGCTGCAGAAAGAAGTTTTACCTAAAAGAATACTTTTGGGGACTAAAGTGTCAACATTCAAACTATGGCAAGAAAAGAAAAACACTGTGAACTAGAAGGATCAATCTTGTGATTTTTCCTAATATTGATTATCTTATATTGATGGTCCTCACCCTTAAGTTTTTCAAATCAATGTCAAAAAGATCCTTGAGACCAGGCCTTTGCACTTTAACAACAACTTCCTGTCCCTTCAAACGTGCTCGATGAACCTGACCTGCATAATATTTAATTTAACGAAGGTGTCAGTAAGAGAGGAAGTAAATTTAAGCGATGATATCTCAGGTAACTCATACTAGCATTTTGGATAATTGAGACTGATACCTAGACTAGCAGCAGCTATGGGTTCATAGTCAAATCTGTCGAAGATATTCGACAAAGGAGCTCCAAGCTCTTCCTCGACTATAGATAGAGCAGTGTCAGACGGAAAAGGAGGAACTTGATCCTGCAGAAGAAATAGAAGCATTAGGCCAGGAAATTGCCCAGTTAGGAGATAAGACACCCAAGGCACATAAATAGAATAAGAATCAGGAGGCATAAGTAATTTAGGAAGCTTCACATCAAGCTAGGCCAGTCATTGAGGGTACCAGCACATAGACAAAAAACTGTAGAACATACTAATGATAACCAATTCTAACCTGAAGTTCAGCTAACTGATCAACATATTCTTGAGGAAGAATATCAACCCTTGTTGAGAACTGCTGTCCAATTTTTATAAATGTCGGACCCAGTCTCAATATGTTTTCTTTCAGCCATTTGGCAAGCACCTTACGCCGTAAGACCTTTTTCTCTTCAGTCATTCCTCCTGCATTGACAACCTCATCTCAATTAGACAAAAAACAAGGCCAAACATCAGAACCAGAGGTTTAAACTCTTGCAAAGCATCACAAAAGCTAAAGAATCTAAAATTAGAAATGCTATGTACACAAGGTCTTTGAAAATCATAATATGCAGATCCATTATTTTGTGCCAGAAGTGTATGTCAAAATGCAAAAGAAGGACGCAATAGTATCACCGTTTAACTTCTCAATGATTGTGTGAAGATCTCTATGAAATCAATTGTCAGCATATTACAAGGTATACCTATCTATAGTGACACTTCCAGTCATAATATGCAGATCCATTATTTTGTGCCAGAAGTGTATGTCAAAATGCAAAAGAAGGACGCAATAGTATCACCGTTTAACTTCTCAATGATTGTGTGAAGATCTCTATGAAATCAATTGTCAGCATATTACAAGGTATCCCTATCTATAGTGACACTTCCAGTTATAAAGTTAGCATGTGAGCTCAGTAGAAAACAATGCCATCAAACAGGAAAAGGAGAAACATTTAAAGGAGCAGAACAAAGGCCCATGGTATTGTCATTGATGCTTTTCACATCTCAAACGTTGAGAAACTATGCACTGTGGTTGAACTTGGTACCTCGATAAGAGAACTTCTGATTGCTCAACCAAACCCTAAAAATAAATGTCAATACAAATCCCCATATCTCCAGTGTCCGTTGAATGGTTGAATATGTTTTGAATCTACTCCACCGACCACCAGGTGCAACAGATACCTGGTAAGCCACACAAGATACATAAGCATAATATCACAGCATCTGATTCATAATTTTCATAGCTATATATGTGGGCACAGGAAAAATTTTGAAATGTAGAAGCTGCCACAGAACCCGGTCAGCACTTATCCTTTTTGTGGTTACATGGACCAGCACCATCTTAGTGCCTACTGTTAATTAAAACTCTTAATCTGTCATTGAAGCAACTAATTATATGTTCTCATAGCAATAGAAGGAAGTTAATTCCTTTAAAGATAAGATCATTAGGCACTTCAAGAATTTTGACGTAGCTGACCACTGACCATGAGAAGCATGCAGCATGCAATATAGCTTTCTCCCTTACAGGACATAACCCCCCCCCCCCCCCCAAAAAAAAAAAAAGAGAGAGAGAGAAGAAAAAAAAAGGACAACTGAATTCATGCTGAAGGCCAACTGTATGAGGCAGCAAAGATTTTTCAAATGAGAGTTTATAATATATTACCAATCATATCTAACAAGAATAATATTATTTGATCAACCAAGGCAGATAGTATATCAACTATCAAGACAAAGGATCCATTTCTCATTGAAATGTTCTTCCAAAAAATTTATATACTTGATTGATCATTCAGAATTGAATAGGCTAACATGTGCCTACATTAGAGATATTGTCTTGCTTCTTTGGGTAAAAACATTGTCTTGTTATTAAGAATTTTGCTTTATAGATCCTTTGGGTCTACTACTGCCAATCCTTTGTCTCCAGTATCTCCAGTAACAGACAGGATATTTCCTTATCAAGCCGGGCTCCTTTCTACACAAAGCCGACAGTATAATTTGAATACCCTTGGTCACTTGCAGACGGTGGAAGTCTTAGGTCCAAAGATCACCAAAACCCACAACGGTCATCTATAAGTCAAGGGGCTGAACTTGTGAAGCAAACCTAATGTCTAAGGGCTAGTCCATCCTTTTAATGCCTCCAGGTTTATAGAGTAAAACAAATAGTACGTAGTGATATAACAAGCTACCCTACTAAAAGATGACCTACATTTGGCCAAGATAATATATCCATGACTGCCACAATAAATTCCAAGCAGTCGTTTGATGATAAAAGGGACCAGTCACCACTTCCTTCTATTGATGCAATGAACAGAACATAGAAAGAATCAAAATATTCTAAAGCCAGCTCCTACTAGTGATTACTCTTTCTAGCTTCATTAGATACGGGCGTCGCAATGAAAAGATTTCAGCAGGGTAGTAGCAACCCGCCGGACTTCTGGGAAAGAAAATTCTTAAATTGAACAAAGGACTCTGCACTTACACGGTACACTAGAAGCAAGACTAATCCAGAGAAAAGTAGCTTAAGCAAAAACATCGTCTTGTAATTAAGCCATTCTCTCCATCTTACCTCAACTTGCGGCCCACTTTGCTTGAACCAAGCATCCTCTTTCCCGATCTCCTCAATCCTCCTCTTCCTCCCTTCCTCCGTGGCCCCCACCACTTCCACTTCCCTCACCACCCGCTCCGCCGTCGCCGTTGCCGTCGCCGCCGCGCCATTTCCCTTCCCGTACTTCACCAAGCTCCCGTTGCCCTCCGCGCTCCCGCTCTCCTCCACGTAGTAACCAGCGGAACCGTTCGAAAAGGCACCGTCGCCTCCACCCCTCGCGCCGCCCGCCGAGGCGGCTCCGTTGCCGTTCGAGGAGTAACCGTTCAGCTTCTCGACGAGCTCGCCGTCCCGCGTCTCCGGAGGCAGCACGCCCTCCTCCCTCGCGACTCCGGCCCGGACTCCGATTCCGGCGCTCCTCCTCCTCCCGGCGGAGAAGGCGGTCCGGGAGGAGAGAGAGCGCGCCACCGAGACGGAGAGGCGGCGGCGAGCGGGGACGGGGCCGACGCGCCCCGCTCGGGCGGAGGAGATGAAGGCGAGGTCGGGGAGCAACAGGGAGGCGGCCATTGCGGCGGCGGCGGGGGGCGGCGGCGGTCTCGAGAGGCCGATCGATCGGACGGTCATCGACGCGCGGCGCCGCGGGGATTCATCGGAGGATCGCTCAGTAGAGAGAGAAAGAGGGAATGGCTGGCGGTGAAGTTTTTGTTTTTGTGCGCGCCCTTGGAGAGGGAGTGAGAAAGGGGTGGAGAAGAAGAGGACACGTGGCGGGAGGGGAATTGGGAGGCGGAGTGATCTCATTGGCTGAGAGACGCCCGCCGGATGTGCCGGGCCCCAACCTGGCGTCTGACGTGGCGGCCGCCTTGGCAGTCGGGTCGGATCCGCACCACTTTTTTTCGGGTGCCCGATCATAACTTAAAAAGTGTAAAGTGTAAACCCAGCAATGTAACAGGAACTAGGCGGGATGAGTCGAGACGACGTGATTTTATGTTCAGGACAGCTTGATCGTGCCATGTAGCTTGATTTTTTACTCGGGCTTGGATTTTTTGTGTTTGGCAATCATTTTCAAATGCTACTTAGCCAAATATCAGCATCCCAATCCGAAAGTTCTGGCGTCTTGATAGGACCAAACTTTGGGCATTAGGCATTTCGAAATGCTTGGGTTCACTGTTCATAATCCACTGTTCATCTTCTTCCCCCTTTCTTCTTCGTTCGTCTTCGTCTTCGTCTTCGTCTTCCTCGCCGGCTGAGAGTGCGGCTTCTTCGGCAGCCGCCACCGCCGCGTGGGGGTCCCGCGTCCCCGGTGACCACCGCCCGGGGTGGCGAGACATGGGTGGCTCGAGGTCGCGCGGACCTCGGCCGGCGTCGCTGGGTCGCACGAGACCAGCGGCGCGCCGCCGAGGTCGCGTGGACCTCGCCGCATCGCCCGGGTCGCGCGAGACAGGCGACCAGGCGAGGCCAGATCTGGCCTCCGCGACCTCCGATGGCCAGATCTGGTTCGGCAGTGGCCGGCGGTTGGCCGGCCGCCGGAATTTGATTTCAAAATTTAAAGAAAATAAAAAAATACCAAAAGCTAATTACAAATGCAAAGTTTACCAAACGGCATTTACGCTAAGTTGCATTTCAATGCTAAAATTTACCAAACGGTCTAACATTTCCGAAAGCCCCTTTCTCTCAAAGATATTTGCATTCTCCAAATGGCATTTCCCAAAAGCCGAACCAAACGGGCCCTAAATGAAGTATTTTCACTAATTTTGATTCAATTTTATTATGGCATAAATTTCCACTATTGTTTGAAGGGTATTCATATATGACGTACGTGTAAGGCTCCTTTGCCTCTTGCTACATTTGACAAGTCAAATCGAAGCCTTCATATAAAATGATTAATAGAGTTTATCAATTCATGGTTCAAAACTTGAGATCCAACCTCCTCCTTCAGGTTCTTGTCTTCGAGCTTAGACCCATATTGTGATTCTCGAATCCAATACTACTAGTCATGAACCATGATTCCGATCTCGAATTCGAATTTGACATAATATCAAATCCCAACCCAGTTGAAAATTTCCCCAAGTAAATTTTCCTTTTTTGGTAAGATATATTTTGAATGACTTCTTTCTTTTTTGGTCGAAAAAACCTCATTTCATTTCACTTGAAGTAGATAAACTAGAATAAGAACCCAAACGGGCTTCAGAACAAAGAACATCCAACAAAGGTTGGAGGGACTTGAGATCCAATTTAAAGACAGCAACTTACGAAGTTGGGCTTTAACAATCCAATCTACAGTTTTATTTTGGTCTTTATAATAATGGGTCAAGCTTAATTGAGGCAAAGAAGAAAGTGTGGCCCAACTTTTCTTGATAAGTACAGAAACTTCTCACAGTACTTGACCTACTCTCAAAAATAAAGATATGTAACGAAAATTGCCTGAATCAGGAATTGCCTAGACTGGATTTGATCAGTCAGTTCTAGACAGTTCCCAAAAATGAAAGTTCAGTTTCCAATACCAATTTTTGGAATTGATGACTGATCAATCCAGCTTTCGATTCTAAGATGGGAACCAGACTCATAAAACCGATCGGACCGAACCGGTTGATATAAAAAAAAATGAAAAAAAAACCCTTTGCCCTTTTTAGATTTTACTTTCCCGTCTCTCTCTTTTTTTGCTTTCTGCTTTACCTTCCCTTTAGCTTTGTGCTTTAGCTTCCTAATAATAATATGCAATATTTCAAACGCTTTCTTTAAATAAGTCAAACCTAACAATGCCACTTGAGTTCTCCATATTAGCATAACTAGAGGCAACTTCATCAACTCCATAAATTTTATTTGTCTCCCTTGACAAAACACTAGCGTCTCCATGAGGGACAAGGAGCGTATCTTGAGAGCTGAGGTTGCCTCGATTGGAATTAAAAGCTGAGCACTCAAATTTTGAAAATTAGGAGCATTCACATTGGCAATGTCCACACGGCTTTCAATTTCATTTTAATTTGTATTGAGCCCCAAGTCCCTCGCCAACCGTCTAGATGCACCTTTCGAGACTCCAATCGGAACAATGTGATTGATCCTAAAATTTGAATTTCCTATTTTTTGAACTTGATTACTACCTAACTCATTGGCAGAAAACTTCCTTTTCGCAATTTATTTTTTCCCTCAAATAACAAATTTCCAATTCCATCGGACCGAATCGGATGGGACCAGTTGGTCGGGTTCAATTTTTGATTCCAAGATTGGTCGATCAAATTCTCGATCCTAGAATTTGAGAACTGGTCTTTCTGATCCGATTCTCGGTTCTACCTCATAATCCGACGAATCGGGAATCAATCAGTCCTACTCATAAGTGCTTAAGCGCTAAAGCGAGGCGGTCGGATCCAAAGGTGCAACAGCGCTTTTTCCCATTTAACTTCTCCCGCAAGTTGGCGTACTCTACGCGCTCCTATTCTTGTATTGCTCCAACGGTAGGGAAATATGAGGAAGGAAATCTGGAAGAAAACCTTAAAAATAATAATAAAATATGAAAAAGGCATAAAAAAAGCCCCGTTTTCCGACGCGTCAATTGCCCTCTCTCTCTCTCTCTTCCTCCTTCGATCAATGGACGCCGCCGCCGCCGCCCCCCCGCCGCCGCCCGCCGGCAAACCCGCGCCGACCCTCTCTCCGCCCATCGCCGCTCAAGAACCCATCGACGCCCCCAATTCTCCCGACCCCGGCGGCCCGAGTCCGCCGGCCGAAGCTCCTCTCCGCCCTCGAAGCCCGTCGGGGAGAAGGCTAATGTCAAGAAACGGAGGAAACTCAAGGGCGTCGCTTCGCAGGCGGCGGCGGCGTCGTCGTCGGCGTCTTCGTCTTCGGCTCGTCCTCATCTTCCGCGTCCCGCCGAGAGGGGCGCTCGCGTTCTGCGCAGACGCCGAGGCCCTCGGGTCCTGCTCGGCGCGGCGCAGCTCGCGGGGAACGAAGTGGAGGCAATGGCGCTTCCTCTTGGAATGTGTTTTGCTGCCGTTGTTGCCCAGGTTCGATAAAGTCGTGATCTTTCTGTCAAAGAAACAAGAGAATGTTGAATTTAGTCTTATTTTGGGCATCTCTCTTGCGGGATGGACCAAGAAGTTCTTTTCTTTATACAAAAAATGTTTTTGTGCTATTGGGTGTTGATTGATATGGCGATCTCCGATACATGGTGTTATTTTTGGTGTCCTGGAGAATGAATTGTTGGATTTTTTGTTGACATTATGATGGTCTAATAGTTACAGGTAATTATTCTGCCCCCCGATTCTTCGTGTATGTAGTTCATTGGGGAAGACCTTGTAAAAGATCGTTTATTGTTTTTCTTCTGAACTGCCATTAGTTCTTTTCGAACTCTGAGGTGAGAAATTTGAGAAACTGTCTCTGCTGGAGATCGTTATCAACATCAAACTTCATAAAGTCCATTGCTTTTTGCGTTCTTGTTGCATTGAACGCGAGTATATATTTTCAAGTTGAGTTTGCTTGATGGACTTATGAGCAAGAACGCGGAATAAGATGTCTCCATTATCCTTAAAGTTGCAAACTTTCACAAGATTTAAGCTTTTAATGCTTCTCTTGTTACAAAGGAAATCCAATGTGGCCTTGCCTTAGTCAACTGAATTTAATGCATGATAGAATAGATAGACTTACCCTTGATCAGGAGAATCATACATTAAGATTAGAGGGGTTTAATATATTCGTCTGAATTAACGCGCAGAGGATTTGATGTTCCCTTGTTGGTATAATTATTGGTCTGCTGACCTTTCTACTTTATGGTGCCATTACTGCAGGTTTTGGAAAGGGAATATACGACACGAGAAAAGATGTCTGTCGATTATCTCTCGCAGGTATCCTTCTTCTTTCGCTTGTGATTTGGGTCCATGGGTATGCTTGTTTTGCTTGGCATTTGATGGTTTGTCATGGATGGCAATGCATTCATTGATTATTGTTAATCTGAGTTGAGCCCACTTTACTGTGGGTAGACGTAACTTGCTTTTGCTATCAAGTGTGATAATGCCTGAGCAAGTCTTTTAAATATTTCAATTCTAGTATGTTAGGCATTTGATGTACTCTTTTTTGCAAATTTTATTGAAGTATAATAATACGGATGATTCATAAAATATTCTGGGAAAAAAATCACAATACTCACTGATTCCATCCACTGAATCACCTGGCAACATGCATCACAGTTTCTTTGCTCCGCATATGTGCCCTGCAGTCTAACATGTTTGTTAGACATATTAAAGATTATTATACCGGTTGGTTAATCTGTAAGATTTGTGTCATTTGCAGATTTGTACTTCTGCTGTCAGAGAATCATTATCCAATGTAAGCAAGACTTTATGCTGCTGTCTCATCAGTTGGATCTGGCTCGCAAGTTGAGTTTCCTTGTTTAGTCTTGGCCAGTCCCACATGGTTCCATGTTACTGAAGTTTGTACATTCTGTTTTATTGATGTGGGAACAGGGATTTGGCAACAAATTTACCCGTTTTGCAAGCAACTTTGAGATGTCTTTCAGGAGCACATTACGGACTCTTAGGTTGATTAGTGAATCCTCATCACAAGAGGAAATGTATCAATTGGACCAGCAAGATGTTACGATTTCAACATCCAACATGCATCCACAGGGATCTATGGACAAAGGAAGTTGTTCAAGCTCTTTGAAAGAGTTCGGAGCAGAACCAGTTTTGCGCCATTCTGACAGTCCAGATCATCCAAACATGTTCAAGGAGACACAAGAACATATTCTAAGAGATTCTATGATATGCCAGATTAGCCAACAAAGAGAGGAAAATCAACTTGCTTGTGTTTCTCGTAGCAGATCTGGACCTCCTGTTATCAGCCAGCCCATAAGAAGCACCTTCGAGAAATCCATCGTGGAACAGACTCGATCTAATGACCTTAAGGAATTGGAACTTGGTCTTGTCATGAAAAAGATGAAGCTAAAAGAAGCGCAGCTCTCTCTCACTTATGATGCGAATCGTCTGGGGAGATCAAAGTTGGCTATGGGCATATCAAAGGCGTCCTTTAACGAAGAAAAGTTCAAGAATAAATTAGAAGACACGAGACATTCAGAGCTACTTAAAAAGTGCATAGATTGTCTTGTTGCTGGTTTAATTATAATGTCACTTTCCCTTTTATATGGAGCTTATGTTTTTTCCTACCAAAAACTTGCCGAAGCTACCGAATCCTGTTCACCTTCAACCCAGGCAAGAGCTTTTTCTTCTGTTTATTCATTGCATCTCCTGCTTGAATTTATAGTATACACATATTGAAGAGGTGATTCAGACCATGGGGGAAGTTCATTGAGGCGATGGATACTTTAACCTTGTAGTGATCTCCAAGTCTAAAATTGTCACACTCTTTGGTACAACAATCTCTATTTAATTAAATTGTAGTGATTTTGAATGTATTGTAATCATTTTTGGTCCAACAGTTTCTAACAAGGTGTTAGAAATTTGTAAAATAAAATATAGGGAGTTACTTGTGGTTATTGGTAAAACATGCAGGATGTGTCATTGTGCTTCATCTGAAACTGAGAGGGTTAGTCTAAAATATTTAGTGGTGTAAAAGTTGTTTGTCTTTTTTCGTAGCTTATATCACTGGTGGGAAGGACATAAGAGTTTCATTCTTCTTTTGCTTTGTCTATACCTTGAAATTCTGCGATTTTTGAACGGTTAATTATAAGGACTATCCTGTACTGTAAAGGTTTCCTGATGATGTGCACTTCTCTCTTCTCAGCAATCCAGGTCTTGGTGGATCCCGGAGCCTGTGGTGTCTTTTAATTCGGGAATTCAAATGCTGAGATGTCAGATCCAAATTCTGAGCCGGATGCTGTTTGGTGTCCTGATGATCCTCACCGTCGCTTATTTGCTCCTCCAGCGCTCCACAACTTCAAACCAAACGATGCCGGTTACTTTTCTGCTTTTGCTGTTAGGAGCGGCCTGTGGATTTGCAGGAAAGCTCTGTGTCGACACTCTGGGAGGAAGTGGATATCATTGGCTCATCTTCTGGGAGACTCTTTGCTTCCTGCATTTCTTGTCGAATATATGGACGTCAAGATTGTTTATCATTCTCCATGGGCCCATTTCCACACCCCAAGGGATGAGGAGTGATGCGGTGATGGTTCCATACTGGGTTCGGCAGATTTTATTCTATGCTGCTGTTCTAATCTTTCTTCCTCTGTTATGTGGCCTTATTCCTTTTGCAAGTCCGGTCGAATGGAAGGATCATTTCTCGCAGCTCATTGTGGACCATCTGTCTAATGATGGCGATAGTGATTGGAGCTAGCCGATGCAGTTGGAGGGTGTAGAGGAGTTCAAGTAGGGTAAATCATATTTATTATAGGACTCAAGCTCTTTTGGGTTTGGATTTGAAACTTTTTGTAATGGGCAGTGTCGTATTTTATTTAGAAGGGACATAAAGGCCATAAAAGAAAAGTGGGACTGTTGAGGGCTGTATCATAGGATAAAGCTTAGAGAGCTTGTGTCTTGGCCTGTATTATTACGATGACGAGGTGTAATTTTTTCAACTGTAAGTGGTGCAATCTCTTACTAAGTCTATTCGGTGGTTAAACTGAAAAACAATGAAGAAGAATAGTGACTTGAATCATCTCATGGGTGCGGCTGATGTGGGGCATAGCAAAATGGATATAGAGATGGTGGATTTACATTGAGAAGTACCCAGAAGTACAAATAATTTTGCTTTTAGTGTATGCTCTAAGCATGGCAGCAAATGCACTCTCCAGATGTAGAGATTGATTGGAGAGTTCTGTTCAGAGTTTACGCACAAACGTTGGCTGAGAAGATGCTTGGCGCAAACAAACCGAACATACATAAGACTTGAATGTGCGTAATAAAATTACTCGATTGCCCCTTGCGGCTCCAAATGACCACGGAACACCATAGTGATGAAAGCGGTGGCTAACACTTGCTACAAAGTTTAGTAGATCACTAGCGACAATTTGTTTTCGCAGATGACGTGTCATGGGACAAGAATGGAGTTGGAATGATTGCAAAATCATTTGTGAAGTGATACGAAACTTTTGATCTTATTAGAGCTGTTCTCTGAAACGCCGAGGAGCAGAATCCACAATTCAGTGGTAATAGCTATTCCTATATTTCTAAAAACCTTAAAGTTCAGATCTACAATCCAAGAGCTACCAACAATCTCTCCTGAGCATCTTCTTTTTCTTGTTCCCTATCCGCTTCACCACTTTTCAACAAAGGAAAGCTTTATTTATCAATAGTTGGACAATATCAACCGACTTACAAAGCGACTTGAAACTTCGTAAGAGCACCCAACTGCATGTGTAATGACACATTTCCCTGCAATACAGATCCCACTCCCTGATTCATCGGACGTTACCAAAGGTTGGCATATAACTCCAGCACAGATGAAATTGCTCAGATAAAGTTCCTAACAATTTCTCTTAGTACAATGAAATAATATCCGTGTATTCAAACGTTGCAGTATTGAACATGGATGATTTATTATTGTCCATAAAAGATCCAAGATGGATCCTAGAGAAGGAATAAAAGCAAAATGAAGGATTTGAATTTCCTAAAGCTCCCTGTTCTTTAAAAGTACATAGGCCTCAGAGATACACGTTACAAGCTACTCCTCTGGGAACTAAAAGAAACTAAAAGATTTCTGCCAAAAAAAAAAAACAATGTAAAGAAATGAAGATCTAATGGCAACTAAGAAATAGATACACCATTAGACAACTACTCTACTGATCAAAAAGAGTAGTGCACGAGGCGCTGCCCCCTCAAGTTGGTGCGCGAGAATTGTCGAGCAACTCGTCATTTTAGTGCTGAGCAGCAAATTGAGATGCAGAACATCTCCAGGCCAGATCACTGCTTTTGCAGATAGATAGCATCAGAGAACCTCATGCGCTTTTCCATAGTATCTGTTTATGAAAGGAGCCTGCAAGGATCACAAAAATAGGGGAACCCTCAATCTCCACCATGAACTCAAACAGCATGAATAGCCCATCGCTTCAAGCATAATACCTCTTAAAAATCTAAAGCCAATTCAAATCATGCTCTAAAGGTCAAACTGATTGGGCTGGGATAAATATTTACGCATTTACCACCAAATCAGATCAACAGTGAGAATCTGGATAATTCTCTTCAGTCCAGATCTTGTAACAATACCGGAATAAAATCTATGATATGACCCTAGGAACATTTTCTTGGTTATGCGGTGGCAGATTTTTAAGCTTGAATAGTGTGAAATCTTTCCATAGCAAAGAATGATGCACTGATATGATCTTATAGGCACATACTGGTGAATTCACAGACTAAGCCATCTTTATCAGGGCCTTGCAGAACCTGATACTTGATGCAATATTCCAAGTTCCTAACTTTCTAAGGAACTCTATTCTTACTAAATTCATTGGAAAGTGGATAGTAAGAAGGTTTTGAAGCATTCCACAAGCAAAAAATTGATGTCAAAGCTTACTATAGGACCAAATCCCAAATTCAAATATTGACACTTTAATAGTTTTATAATGAAGATTTAAAGCCCACTCCTAAAATTGAAGTAAAAAGCCCATTTCCCTGTTCACATACTGAACCATTGGGGATGATCTCCAGTACTATGAACATAAGGATCTGAGGCATGATCATCATAAAACAAAATTTCAACTGGAAGAATAGCTGCAAATGTTACACTAGTGGCTGGTCCTCAAGCTTCACCAATGCCAAGTATGAAAATGTGCAGGACTTTTACCTTACAATTGGATATATCTGGGGTCTCTGGTGTTTGCACAGGATAAAATTTATAGAACCTCATTGATTGGAATGCGGCCTTAGCTTCCTCACTCATTTCTTCAAGGGCCTTTTTGCGAGCTTCCCTTGCCTGCAATAAACATAGCAAGCTTCCTTACAGGAGCTCTTGCATACACGTCAATTTAACATATTCCAAGAGATACCTCTCTATTAGCTTTCTTTGCCTCTCTAACTGTCTTCTTCAAATGCTCCTGAAAAAGAACTGAATCACTATCTGGAGATGCTAAAAGTTGCGAGCCCACGTCATGCAGAAGCATAGAAACAACATCATACCTTGAAATCATCCTTTTTATCTTCGCTCAGAATCTCCTCTTTAATTAAATTATCAGTAAATTCCTGAAAACAATGTTCAAACAAATCAAATATAGGTTCTCTCGTGCTTTGCTGCTAGAAGAAGATCATCACAAAAATTACAGTTTCTAAGGAAATGAAAAATACACAGATTTAGTTGCTAGGATTTTTTTTTTCCTGATAGTTGCTTCAAAGAAAGAGAGAAGGTTTACAAGAAACTGCAATTAACATCTCTTTGTTGTTCTTAAGGAGTTGGAGATCCTATCAAAAGGTTCAATTTGTCACGAGACAGATTCTCTAAGGAACTTACGTGTTGCAAGCTGAGCAAACGTTTTACCTTCCTTTCAATCTAGTTAAATGAATATGCTGCAATAAACAAAATCGCAATGGTGTATGCTTTAAGATGCCAAGTATCTAACTACACAGCATTGATATGTCAACAATCAGTGAACTTGGAAGGTTTGGACGAGCAACTGGCCAAGAGAAGTTCCAATTATCAGTATCTTTCGTTGAATTTCCTAAAGTTTGTCATGCAAAGGTACCTTTTCAGTTACCATATAACCCTAGTTTCACAAATTCCAATCATCCAGAAAAGATTGCACAGGACCCTAAATGATAAATCTCAAAGCACTCAAAACACGGCCTTATTTGTACTATCAAATGTCAGCTGGTACGTCATCATCAAGGCTTTAAAGGAGGATTAACATCTGTACCTCAAGTTCATCCAACTCCCAGTCAAATTCACAAACAACCTGCAGGGTGGAACAGAATGGTCACATATATTCGTACCATGCAGAATGGACAGCACAATCATCCTAAACTTTATATGCAGCATCATAAATCATAAACTAAATAAAGGAAAATTGTCTCCAAGGATCTGCTACAGAAAACTCGATCCATTAACTATAACTACATCACTTACTTCATGGATATGATCTAATATTTGACAAAAATGAATGCGATCTGGGATTCACTTACCGGTGGTTCTACTGGATACATAATTGTAACCTCAGTGCTCTGTTCAAACTCATCCTCCTTGAATGGCTGATAAAAATCTAAAAGAGAGAAGAAAATGAATTATAAAGTATATATTGTGAAATCCACTTGGAGTGCACAAATAATTATTTTGAGGGAGACGTTACCATGAAGTATGACCCTAAAGCTATACATGAAGAAAATTGGTCGACATATGCAGAAAGAGAACTATTGTACAACTTCAATAGAGTTAGCATATCTGCCCCTCTGATAAGCGCACACCTTGAGGTTATGCATTATGTAGATTCTATAGCTCCAAATAGAATTATTTATATAGCTCTCTGTAGCAGTACATAAATGTCAGCCCCCTTTAATTTTCTTAATGGACATCAAATGGGAATAAGCCTGATACAGCATCTATTAGCATTATAAAAGACTGGCCAAGAATGGAAGAAATAGTTATTCTCTAACCAGGAAGAGTATTTTATAATAATAATAAAAAATGAATGCATCTGAAAAAGAGGGGTGCGAGAAAGAGAGATTGCAGCTGCCAGTTCATGATTGCTAACATCAACAGATGTCACCAGCCACAGCATCTACCTTGCAAGTCGTCAGCGATGCCCAGTTGCAACTCCCACCCCCCACCCCCCGGTCTCACTGGGCATGACCTGGATCTGAGAACCAAGTCAGCCACAAGGACCTAAAAGCCACTCCCAGTCAATTATTGACCAAGATTGGTCGTCCACACAACTCTGCAATTTTCACATTTGCAGCCTCTCTCAGGCACACCTCACTGACCAATTACCGGTCAGCAACAACCAAATAATTTCATATCTTCCCTTTTCTTTTTTCCAATTCAGTGTTCATTCAATTAAATACAAAGCTGTAGCAAGTTAACATAGGACAGAAAATTATTTAAGTTACAACAATTATCCTGCCTCAGTATCCAATCATTCCCATCATATGAATCTTGCCGAGATTTCCATAATTATATCCTATTCTGGTTCAGTAAATATAGATTTGAAGGGTTCAGTTTTGATTCTTACAACAAAAAACAAACAAAACCACTCCATCTGCCCTTCCGTTCCACATTCTAGGATGCATCACAACCAAAAAAGCACATTGCCATGTCCATATAAACACCAAAAGAAAAGAGAGATGCCGGTTCCATCGCTCCATATGAAGAAAAATTGTATATCAGAAAAAAGATATTATGTCTTAGTATACCATGATCATCTTCCATAGACCAATGACAAGAGACCAAAAGAAATGATGGACAAAATACTATATGCAACCATGACTCACAAGGTAGGCAGTACTCATATTGCTTAACCCGGTCAATCTTCAAATGCTTCAAAGCAGCCCTGCAAAGTAAAATAATTATATGTTGTTGGAACATAATTAAGTTTTTCAAGAAATCTATAAGTCAAACACATTACTCAAGGAACACCTCATACAACTCAATTAGAGAAAGAGGATGCACATATAATCAGGGTGAAAAGCTCAGCATCAGCCAATAGACAAACTATAACATTGCCTTCAACATCAATTAGTGAAGACATTTAAGTATCAATGATTCACTTCACCACAGAAATTCTATGATAGCAACGCACCAAACTTGTCATCAAGATTGAAGTATGTCCCCAAATAAAAACTTAAATTTTTAAATGACAACAATAAAAATAAGAAAATGAATGTTCAGGAACCACGTGATCTTGAGCCTACACCTCCAGAGAATTACAAAAAGAACCTATGCATGTAACTTCAAAAAAGCTACAGCTAAGCAGATAGTCTTCAAAACTAACATAATGGGATACTAAAAGAATACATGTCGATACCTGAACAATTTTATGACATAGCCAAGGACTCAAAATGACGTACAATGCGTATATTATATGATAAATAAAATCAAGTAAAACCATGAACTTGCGCTGCTTGTTTGTCTGTGATTTTGTTTGATTGTTCCATGAGATTGTGGATGGGAGGAGGATCTATGTGCGTGCACGCAAGAGAGAGAGAGAGAGAGAGAGAGAGGGTGTTGTTGTTTACATACCTTCGCTGCGTGCAGCTCAAAATAAATATTTGAGATTTCAACCTATCAACTTGGCTGGCTCTGCAATGCAATATATGACATATTAGAATCCAAGAATAAATGGACAGACTAAAGTCAATTAGATTACCTATTCTCCAAAGGGATATATGGGACCCAATCCATTTTCATCTGCTTCATTGGAATTATTTCTTCAACCTCCCTTTGAACCGACTTAATTCCAATCTTATCAGATGGTGGAAAAGGAGATACAACCTGCAAGCAAGGGACACATCACGACCTTAGAAAACTGGCAAATGGCAAATACAGTCGATTCTTTCAATAATCTAAACGTGAGAGAAGTTTGTCAGACAACCTAAATTTCAGAGTTTGAAAGAACTAGATCTGTCAGATGTGAGCTTCTAATAAATTACCATAAGAATAGCTACATATCAGAAAATTAAACACCTCCCACAACCAAAGAAAAATAATACATTTGACCATTATTTAACTTGCTCTGTTCAATATACATGACATAGTCTTCAAGAAGAAAACTTACAGCAACAACGGCAGGGATATACATAATCTTGGACTGGCCCTTATAAAAGACCAACTGAGCTGCAGTAACAAAAATTTAATCATCAGGACACAGTGAGAAACATAGCAGTGAACTGAGAGAACACTCCAGAGCAAAAACAGGATACACGTATAACTGAGGTGGGAAAACATCTGTTTCCCTTTCGAAAGTCAACATGCGGTTATCAGTAAGGGAGTCCAAGAACCACATACGTTCTGTACATCCAAAGAGATAAACTTTCTTGCCGTACAGCTTCCCACCCTCCTCAAAAGCATTCTGCAGAAGTCACAATTAGATTAGATGTTTATAATATAGGAAATGACAACAAATTGGATTTTCAGTCTCTTTTCCGATCCAAGTTTTGAACATAACACTGGATGAAGACTAAGAAAGGCAGATCAAACACCCACTTCAAGATTAGAGAAATCCCAGCTTATCTGGTACACTGTGTCCAATTGATCCCACTGAACATAACAATATAAGTGCACGTCAGCAACAAAGAAATGTCATGCAGATAAAACCAAAGAAGAAAAACACTCCATCGCAAACCTCTGTCCCCACAGGAAAGGCAGCTTTCCACAAATCTTCCTGCAAAGCGAATTTAGAACTTCAACTTAGTGCTTATTTGACAAAATTAGAGAATAAGTGCTGAAAATTTAAGTACAGAATTCTATGTAGTAACAATTTTAAGTGCTGAAAATAAAAATAAATAGTTGTTTGACAACACAAAAATATTATAATTCCTTACCACACATGACATGGTGACTACCACTAGTAGGTTTAAACAATATAATTGGCAAGATTCTAGTTATCATCGGTAACTTTCTCTGATTAATGAATTAAGTAACACCTTTGTCACTTACCCCATCAAGTGTATTTTTTGACATAATTAAATTGTATAGGCCAATGTTAGCTATGATTATCAGACAAGTTAAGTGTTGAACCTTTTGATTTTCAGCACTTAATTGACTTATCAAAGAGGCTCTTGGACAATGCATGACTATACCCTTCCAGTAGGACCACAAGAAACTTTGCATAGGAAGACACTTGCTCAAAGAGGTCCATTTGTGGACATCCATCCTAGATAACAATCTTTGTCAACGTTTCACCCAATTAAACTAACATCTAGTTGACTAGGGAAGGACAGAAGCTACTCAAATTTTTCACCCATCCAAAATAACATCAGCTAAAGGGAAACCGTATTTACATTAGGAAAAAAGGGAAGAATTCACCAACTTCAGGTGTCGGATGCTGAACAGTCTCCACGACCTTACTGTTTTCAAACATTAATATCCGAAATCCACGACCCCATTACAAAATATAAAGCAAACAATTGCATATCATCATCAGTGCATACATATCCAAAACCCCATATACTCAGCTCACCAAACCAAACGTGACCCCAAATATTCAAAACCCCAAAATCTGGAGAGGCAACCCAAGAAACTCTGCATGACTATAGGAGCCAGAAGGCTTATGATGCGTATAAATCTACCAACTTTCTCACATTAAAAGGAACACGCTTTCCCCTGATATCCATACGTGGAAATCAGTCCCAGATAATGTTCTTTCACAATGTTTCGCCCATTCAAAATATAAAAAAAAAGACCTACTTTGACTGAGCAGGGATAGAAGCTACACTCCAGAACCCAACAACACTCGAGTTAACTGAGCAGGCAGAGAAGAAATACCGAGAACTACATCCGCCTAACATTCAAACTCGTACCGCAACCAACGGAAACAAAAACACATTAGTTAACATTGAACAACAAATAGTTACATTCACCCAATGGAAGCATCGGAGGCTCGACACTCCCGAACCTCACCGATCCTCGAACATCACCCAATCCGAAAAAGCCACACGTTCCAACAACGAGCTCCGAACCAGACACTCGCAGTCCACACATTCCGAAACGAATACGCTGGACCCCCCCAATCGCCGAACCCTAGAAAACACGGGGCGGGAGAAAGCCAACGCATCGAATCGAACTCCCCCACGCAACCTCAACCTCAACCTCAAAAAAGAAAAAAAAAAAAGAAGGAGACAGCCAGGCGGTGGCGACGGGGGATGATGAATACCAAGTTGCGCTTATCCTCGAAGTACTCGGGGTCGCCCTCCGGCTTCGCGGCCTTGACGCGCTTGTTGGCCCGCGCGGTCGTCGTCTTCGTGGATTGCTGCGGCTGCTCCGCCGCCGCAGGCTGGGAAGACGACTGGGTCTCGCCGCCGCCGTCGCCGTCGCCGCCGGCGCGCTGGCTAGCAGTACGCTTCGCTCGCTTCCTCATGCTATCGAGGATGACCGACCGCTCTAGAGAGAGAAAGAGAGAGAGAGAGAGAATTAGGTTTGTGATTTGGGAGGGATTTTGGGATTTGGTTTTGGGGGGGGACAGGTGGAGCGTCAAAACAACGCGGGCTCGATGGATCGAGAGAGAGGAGAGAGAGAGAGATTGAGCGCCAGGTTTTTGGCGTGCGTCTGGTCGGAGCGAAGATTGAAAAAATTGATTTTTTGGGGGCCCCCCTCCTCACTCCTCCGTCCTCCTCCGTTTTTTGAATTTGAGACGGCGGCGTTTGTAGTTTGTAGTAGGGTCAACGGCCTTGGATGATGGGGATTGCCTTGGGGAATAGAAAATATAGAAAGAAATCCACAGATTCGCAGCTTGAGAATGAAAGTGGCCTTTGCAATTCGTGAATTTCCTAGTACGCCAGATGTTTTAGTTTTATGACTCGATTTATTTCGTTAAAAAGGTAGATTATTTAAGAAAATATATTTCTATAGACGGTCATCTATGTCACTTGATAAACAAGAAATATACATTTATCGGGCCTTTTGTTTTTACTTCAAATAGTGTCTATTCCTTTATTCTCCATAATAAAAAAAGAATAAAAATCCGTTTGATAAAAATTTTCTTTTTGAGAATAAAAATTTATATTTTTTGTTCCTGATAATAGATTTAGAAAAAAACAATAAGTAAAAAATAGTAGGCTTTTTTTCCGAGAACAATTCATAAAATTAGTTTTTATTTTTTTCTCTTCTTCTCTTCCCTTTTTTCTTCTTCCCTTTGGCTAGTTACCGACCTCGGCTATAGCCGACGACTAGCCAAACAAGGGTTGGCAACCTCGCTAAAGCGTTGCCGACCCCCGACGCCTAGCCACAGTGAGACCGAGCTCACTAGGCCACCTTTAGGTCGACGTCGCTTGGCAGTGGCCCAGCAAGACCGAGCCTCGCCAATGGTTGGGCGAGATCGGCCTCGCCAATGGCCAGCGACCCTCGCCAGCCAAGTAAGCATCAACTAGCCACCAGCGAGGCTCAGCCTCACCCTAGCCTAGCAAGGCTCCGACGAGCTCACCGAACCTTGCCTAGCGGCCGTGGTCGACTCAAAGAAAAAGGAGGGAGAAGATAAAAAGAAAAATATAATAAAAGTATTAAAAATTAAAAGAAACAAAAAATTTAAAAAATTTACCAAATGCATTTCTATCATGGGAATAGAAATTTTGAACAGTTATCAAGCGTATTCTTTTGCTCAAAAATTATTCCCAATAGCATAATTAGAAAAAATTATTTCTAATTAAAAATTGTTCTTCGGAGTAAAATGGTTACCAAATGAGCCGTCCACACAGATACTTATAAATAAATTATTGCTATCAATAATAAAAACGTTCTTCAATTGTTTCAAATGGTATGAACGATCATTTTTAGGGATATGTTTATTGAATCATTTATTTTTCACAAAATAAACGAATCCTTAAAATAATTCAATATTCACAATGTTATTTGTTTTTTTTTATATATTATGCGAAGACCTAGTGTATCAAAAAGAATATAGAATCTTTTATCTGATGAGTAATACTCATCAACAAAATTCTCACTATGATTATGGTTACATCGGTATTAATGGATGCAAACCTTCACATCAATGGTGTGCGGTCACATGGACGGATTTTTCTCCTCGATTGACGTGGATCAAGGCCAAACTAATCACAGACCTAGAAAGATTATGAGATCAACTTGTCAACTCCAATCAAATTGATGTGACCCGCAACCAGTGAGGATTTGTCTCTATTTTTTCTACAAAAGTTGCACAAAATTCCAAAGGTAACATATGTTTGTTTGTTTTTGTTTTTTTTTTTTTTTTTTTTGTACTAAAGGAACCGGCTTGCAGCCGACAACCGTACCGTAAACCCCCATGTGACACTTAAGCAGGAGGACCCACCACCCTGAGTCACACTTAATACAACTAGCCGGCTTGTAGCCGACAGTCGCGCCGTAAACCCCTAGGTGACACTTAAGCAGGAGGACCCACCACCCCCTGAGTCACACTTAATACACCAAGCGCCTCCCCTGTGTTTTGAACCCTTCACCTCTTCATTGAGGATCAGCAGAGTCTTATCCAGTGGAGCCACCGCGGCCGGTGGTTCAAAGGTAGCATATGTTTATCTTCAAATTTTTGGCTATTACGCAATATCATTGTAGTCGTTAATCCTCGTTTATCTTTTTCTGTTAGCATGCACAACTCACGTGACTTTAAAGGGGTAAGAATATATTTTAATTTCATTTTTTTCAAGGAATCATCTCTCATGCCCCCCCCCCCAAAAAAAAGGAAAAGGGAACATCCTTTTTCTTTTTTTTTTGGTAAGGAACATCCTTTTATCCTTAATTGCTGTAAAAAAATGAAAAAAAAAACAACAATGGGAGAAAATTATTTTAATTAAAATTAGAAATAATATAAATAATTAAAAAATGAAAATTTGATCAATAAAGCCACTTTAATGGAACTAAGTAAGATATTTTGGGAAAAAACAAACATAAATTATCTAAAGAAAAAGAGAAAAGGCCTCAATAAAAAAAAATATGTCAACTGACAAAAATATTGGTTACTTATGATTTGCACTTAAAGGGTTAATTAAATTAAAAAAAAATTGATGAATAAATTTGTAAAGAAATTATTAAAGGAAATTATGTTCTTAACTTCACAAATGAAATGATTAACCGATATCTTAAAATGTTTTTATTGATCAATTAGTTTTTTGCATCAACTGACCATTAGAAAATGCAAAATGAGTTTCCAACTATACTAAAAACATTAATCATACATTTGTTAATAAATTTATTGCAATAAACCATAAAACTTGAAAGAAAAAACAAGTAATCCACATTCCACTATTAAATTTAAAATTTAACAAAAAACAAAAAAACAATTTTGTTATTAACTAAAATTATTTTTTCCCACATCTTAGGCCTATTTCAAATAGAGATTTTCTTGAATTGATTGCTCTCCATATTTTTTGTAGCACAAATATTCTTCAAAGCTAGATTAAGGGTGTGCACCACACAAGGCGTCCATATAATGGATGGAAATTCTTGCTCAATGAGTTGTCCCGCGCCCTTACAATTTGAAGCATTATCTGTAATTACTTGGACCACATTCTCATGCCCAATTTCATTGATAACTCCTTTCAGCAAGTTAAAAATGAAATGCATATCTTTTGTTTCTCCCGAGCAATCAACCGATTTTATAAACATTGGTTCTCCATCCGATACCGCCATGAAATTAATAAGTGGTCTTCTATGTGAGTCGCTCCATCCATCACTCACAATACTTACACCTTTCTCCTTCCACATGATTTTGTGCAATGAATAAATTTATCACAAACTAATTTTTTGATGAAGAAATTTATCCCTAACTAAAATTATTTTTTAGTAAATACACTATTACTAATTTACTACCAGAATCATTGGTTCCTCATGTTCAAATAGAGATCTCATAATCTGATGGGATATTCTCAACCAACTCTCTACTCATCATATACTTCCAAATGGTCAACTTTTCAAAGACTAGTTCAAGGAGTTTGTCAATACGAAATGATGTATTCCTTGCAGGCGGCCCAAGTAGAACCGATTTTCCAACAATTGCTAAGTTCATAGTATTTGGAAAAATGCTTTAATCATTTGCGGTAGAATTTTGAATTATTTGTTCATTTGCCTTTCAAGAAAAAATGAAAATTTCAACCCAACAGAGACAACTCATCCCTGAAAAACTAATTGAGCTTTTCAAGAATACCAGCAACTAGTCCAGCAAAAACTAATTGAGCTCTCTCACTTTCAATGGGCATGCAGAGCTTTTTATGTCAACAAAAGAGCTTAACAAAAAAGAGGAAAGAAGAGATTAATAAAACTACCAGCTTCTAAGGGGTTGTTTGGCAACGTGCCAAACAGTGCCTGATTCTGATTTTTTGTTCACAGAATCAGTTTGGGACGAGAATCGTGTTTGGTGAAATTTTTGTTCTTTGGAATAGATTAGGAAGAGAATTGAGAATTAAAAAAAAAAATGTGATTCTCCATCTGAAAATCAAAACAGTGAAAGTCTAATTATTCCCTTCCGTCATCTTGCGATTGCTGTCCACCACCGCCTGCCGCCGGTCGTCGTTCGCCAAAGGCTTACTAGGTCAGGGCAAGGTCTGGCGAGCTCGCCAAAGGCAAGCCCAGCCACCGACGAGGTTGGCCTATCCACTGGCGGGGCTGGGCGAGCCTCGCCTAGCCCCGCCGAGGCTCGGCCTCGCCAAATCGGGTGAGGCCGGTAATGATTCTGTTCCTATGAGCTGATTCTTACTAGAAATGATTATTTTTGACTGTTCCCTAAACTGATTCTAAATAAAAAAACGCATTTGGTAACTATCCAAATTTTTTTTATTTTGGAATAGAATTGCGTTTGATACCGTGTTAATTGATTATATTCCAAATTAATTTCTTTTAAATTTTAAATAATTTTTTTACTTTTTTACTTTTTTTACTTTTTTTCCCTTTTTTCCTATTATTATTATTCTTCTTCATTTGGCCAGTCGCCGGACCGAGGCTGGGCGAGGCCACCCGCCCGGCGAAGTTGGGCCTCGCCGATCTAGCAAGGCCGAGCCTCGCCCGTGGCTGGGCTTGCCTCCGGCGAGCTCGCCAGACCTCGCCCTAGCCTGACGAGCCTCCGGCGATCGACGGTGGCGGGCGGCGATGATGGCGGCGGGCGGTGGCGAACGGCAACCGGATGACGAAAGGGAAGAGCGAGGGTTTCACCGTTTTGATTCTTTTTCTGATTCTCGGACAGAGAATCAAAATTTTTTTTATTCTCAAATCTTGTCCAAAATTGTTCCCGGGAAACAAAAATTTTACCAAACCCGATTCTCGTCCCAAACTAATTTTGGGAACAAAAAATCAGAATCTGGCACTGTTTGGCACGTTGCCAAACAGGCTCGAGCCTCGTCGGTGGCCAGGCGGGCCTTGCCTCGCCCAGCCCCGACGAGGCCGGCTCTCGCCACCGGCGAGGCTCGGCCGATGAGGGCTGACCTCGCTAAGGGCCGGTGACGCTCTGGTGAGCATTGCCGGCCCTTGTCTAGCCGGTTGCGGGTTCGGCGACCAGCCACATGAAGAAGAAGAATAGGAGAAAAGGGAAAAAAAAAAAGGAAAAAAGTAAAAATATATATATTTTAAAAATTAAAAGAAATTGATTTGGAATAGAATCAATGATCACGGTATTAAATACAGTTCTATTCCATAATCAAAAATTTTGGACAGTTATCAAACGCATTTTTTTACTCATAATTAATTCCTGAGAATAGAATAAAAAATAATCATTTATGGTTAGAATTAGTTCCTGGGAACAAAATCGTTACTAAACGCGTCCTAAATCATTTCCTATGATGTAATAAGTTTCCTCTGCTTGACATATGAGCTTTGTTTTCATGTTTTGACTAATGCAAAGTTTGATCTCGAGGAAGGGTCTTGGCAACTTGGAATTCAACCCGAAGATCGCCAAAAAGATGGGATTTTGCATTCCTAATCAGCAGTGGAAAGTACTCCCATTTGCATTAAAAACGACATCTTCTCTCTTCCAAAAAGCCACGTGCAACATTTTTAAACCAATTAGTGCTAGGTCTCAAATTTACATTGATGATATCCTTTTATTTAGTCATGATAAAAAATCTTACTATAAATTACTAGGCCAGTAAGGAAGATGGTGATAGCTCATAAAGAAATTGAGTTCCTAAAAGTCCATCTTAATGATGGTTTTTACCATCCAGGGGAGCATATTGCTTACAAAAATTTCCTAATGAAAATTCGTCTATCAAGCAAGTACAGTAGTTTCATGACACAGTAAATTACTTAAGAGACTTTTGTGCCAAGGATTTCAAAACTCAAAACATTGACTACAAAAGATGCTCAATAATGACCCCTAGGGAAAATCTCAAACCGCTACAATTAAGGCTCTCAAAGAGAAACTTCAGAATTTGCCTCCATTGCAAATTCTTTCTGATGGCCAAATGATCCTCCAGATAGATGCTAGTGACAAAGATTGGGCAATCATTATTTTAGAACAAATCAAAGGTAGAAGGTGTGTTTGCGGATTCATAATGAAATGTTCACAAATGTTGAAATGCATTATCACTCCACTTTTAAGGAAAATTTAGCCGTTAAGTATGGAATCAAGAAATTTGAATTCCTTCTTATTGGCTTCTTGTTGAAAATGGACATGTCTTCCTTCAATCAAATGATAAGGTTTAAACAAAAGTAATTGGCTCATCCACGACTTCTCCAATGAACCAAATGGTTTTCAAAATACTCTTTGGAGTCCAAGCATATTAAATGAGATACGAATGTTTATGTAGATCTCCTCTCCAACCCAAAGAAGATTCCTCATCGTTCATGTTCATTTCCAGAAGATTAAGTGGTGGATTTTGAACACGGGACATGAAGCCCATATTCCCTAGTAGAAAGTATTCTCCTTAAGTGCAAGAACTAATCAAGTCCAATACTTTCTTTGATAATCTCACAAACCTCACGTGGGAATATCAGCATAAGATCTTCAGGAAATACGGCAGCCGATCTTCAATCAAGCGACATGCATCCGGACCATCCGTCCATTCATTCTTTGACTTATTCCTTGCATGATGAATTCTAGAAAAACTCAAATGATTTTATTGTTATGCATTTAGTTATCATACTTTTGCCATTTAGTTCCCAACGGCAAAAATGCCAAGAATCATCAACCAAGAAATCGATCACTGTGGAAAATGCCACCATTTTGCAAAAACGTGTTGTTGGTTTAAACCTTGAAGAGAATGGAAAGCGTTCTTCATAGAACAACTAAGAGCATGCAAGATAGATCCAAATTGCACTCGATCATTTTCTTTTATAAGCCATGGTGTTTGTCAAACTAGACAGTCAGTACCCGATAGACATAGGAGTTTTGTCCTATAAAGCTCAAGATGTTCCCATCATGCTTTACAAAATGCTCCCATTTTGTATTGGAGCCAATCTGAGAGTATAGGGAAATCCAATGACTCCTCTACAAGGCTAATTGCACCATTCCCCAAGGCATTTGGCCATACGACAATACTGATGTACCTTGGGGTTATTCATGGCATTATCTCAAGATCGAACCTTTAGTTAAGATTGCTCTAGCATAATTTGAAAAAGGCAATCTAGGCCAACAGTTATCATCACAGGACCCATGGGATGGACCACTCTCCCGAGATCCTTTTGATTATAAATTGTCATCGTGTCTGGGAATCAATAATCATTGATGAATGTGGACAACTAGCCTTAGCTCGTGATGTGTGGAATGCATCTATCTTTCAATGTGCACTATTCTACAATGAATTCAGGATCCAGAGGTATCCCACCAAATTCTGATAAGTCTTTTCTTAAAAAGTCGTGACTTTGAGATCCTCCCATTAGGATTTTTGCGACCTGTGGAAGAAAGACAAAAATGATGGGACTGGGAAGCTGCCATACACCATTTAGGAAAAGCAATGGAATTAAGATGCTCGTGTTTAAAATGAAGTCACGTCGTGATGACTCATGTGTCATTAATATTTCATGATGGATCATGATAATCAAGTTAATGTTTTTAGATGAGTCATAGTAATGAAGTTAATCTTTTTAGATGAGTCGTGGTCTTGTAATCAATGTTTTATGATAAGTCATGGTTGAAAGTCATAAGTGTGCTAGTGTTTCACGAGGCAGTAATAATGCCCGCGTCACCAATGATGTAATTCTGTTTGTCTTTTTTCTTCTCTTATGCCTATAAAAGGCCTGCTTTGCAAAATATTGAGGCATGACTCGTCTTCAGCAATAAAAAGTGCACTTGTGTGCTTAAAACCATGCAAAGTTAATTCTCCATTTTTCTCTTCAAATTTTTATCCAGTCTTAAAGATCTTAGAAATGTAAGATATCACCTTATCCTGATAGTATACTCTGGATACGCATGACAAAATTTCTGAAACAGAAATTGATTTTTGGCCAGAAATTGATTTCTCAATTTCTATTTTAGAAACTGAGAAGTTAAAAATTTTAGCTTATGATTTCTTCTTCAAATCTATTTCTGAAATAGAAATCTGTTTCAAAAATAAGAAAATCAAATTGCGTTCTCAAACGGATTGCCCAAACCCGTTTTAATAGAAAAACAGATAAATCAATAAACAGAAATTTTATCATGCACAACCTTTGTATTTGCCTTTATAAGGATTTTATGCATTGGAAACTGGCTAGAAAGCCTTATATTTGGAATGAGTAGCTAGATGCTAAAAGTTAGTCCCAATAGGGTAAGGCCTCAGAGAAGCTCCGAAAGGGGATTGAATACTTGCATTTGCTAAAATTTTTGTTTTGAACATATTCAAACTAGTATATTTGTGATAAACATACCCTCCATCAAATTGTATTATAGCATGAAAAATCATAAAACTAGTAACCTGTCACAAGTAAAGGATAAAACCCAAAATTAGTATATTTGTTAATTATCAAATGTTATTAAATTTAACAATTTAATAGTAAAATTTAACAAAAATTAACGGATAGCAAATTTATTTCAAATATAGCAGTTTTGGGTAAAAAAATTAGTTTTTGACAAATTTATCACAGATGTAACCATTTAGGGTTTTTCGTGGTCAAAAACTTAATTTTGGATAAATTTATTATATATGTACTAATTTGGACCGTTTGTGATATTAAACATTTTCTTAAAATATTTTATTACTTCAATTACTATTTTCTATCAATCGCTAATAGTTAATTTTGTAATATTATTAATATTTATTTTTTGCATATTATTATTATTTTTTCATTTTTCTACATAAATTAAGTGAAAGAGGGATTTTAATATATAAAAAGTAATGAAATTACATTTTACCCCATTCACCATCGCATGCAATGTTTTGAATGAAAATATATCTAAGGATTGATAGATGTAACAAAATAAAAGCTCGGGTAAGTAAAATGCAGCACTTATTTAGGAGCAAATATGTAATATTCTTAAATTTGAGAGAGTTTTATGTAATTTCCTATCTATCATTTTTCCTTTATATTATGATTTTTTTTTTATGACTTGAATAATTAAAAAAAAAAAAAGTGACTCTTTACTCTTGTTAGCCAAGACATGAGATCCTAAAAAAATTCACAATCCATCACATAATATATATGCTCCTTTTTGTGAAAAATAATGAAAAAAAGACAAAAAATACTAGCAGTAATATAGACTCTTTTTGTTTGATAGAAATTCAATAATATGATTATTTTTTTAAATAATCTCTTATATTGCATAAAATAAATAATTAATAAGAATAATTTTATTATCGATAATAATTTGCATTTAAATATCTTGATCGAACATAAAAATATATTTTGTTCATTTATTTTTATAAACAATATAATTGATTATTTTGATTAATTTTTTTTAAATCGTTTATTATTCGCGAAATAAAAGAGTCTCCCAAAAAAAGAAAATTCGTATGTACATATACGTATGTGTATAATATATATACTGTATATATGAAAATATACATTAAAAAGGGTACGAGAAAAAGACAGAGAGCAGAAGAGAACGATATTACTTTTGGGTTTACAGAGGGTTTTTCACTGTAGTCTGGCCTCCGGTCGGAGGCTCAAGCCAACGAGCGATGAATCGCTCAGCATCGTCATCACCGTTCTGGATGCTGTCCGACCCACGATTCATCGCATCTTCTGGGTTTCATTCCATCTGCAAAGCTGTTCATTCGGGACAAGATGGAGTTTTTCACTTCGTTTCAGGTGATGAACTCACCCAAATTTTCCACCTTGTTCTCTTCTAAATGCTGTTTGTTTCATCCGAAGACGATCGTGGAGAAGAAGATTCGGAGAGAATTCGTGGCGTGCCGGTAGTTTGTATGTGGGTCGGTCTGGTTGGAAAAAAGTTTGGATTTTGGTTCATGTCTTTACCTTGTTTCGCTTGCCCTGCTCTTTGGTCCCATATGGGCACGTTCAGTTCTCTTTGCTCGTTCTCTTTCTTTCGCCGCCTTTCGTTGAACCCCGCAAAGGCTTGCGCGCGTTGTTTCTCGGCTAAAAGTGCTGACATGAAGGATGGTCTCAGTGGGTTCCTGATGAAAAGCTTGAATTTTTCCCGGTCCCGAGCGCTTGCCGTCTCGAACCGATCCTCCCGGGCCACTTCCAATTCCCTGGAGAATTCTCGGGCGGTGATAGAGTATTTTCAGAAACTCGGGTTTTCCAATGCGCAGATTCGTTCTTCTGTTATTGTCTGTCCGCAGATTTTGTTTGCCGATGTTGGGAAGACCCTTAAGCCGAAGCTTGATTTCCTCCAAGGGCTGGGTCTTGTGGGTGCCGATTTGGGGAGCTACATTTCCAAGAGCGCGTCGGTTTTGTCGGTGAGTTTGGACAAGAGATTGGTTCCCAATGTGCATATCCTGAAAGGAGTTTTATTCAATGATGAGGACAATAGAGATTTGATTGTGGTTCTGCGAAGGTGCAAGTGGATAGTTTCTAAGGACCCTGAATCGGTTCTCATGCGCAACATTGCCTTCTTGGAGAGTCGTGGGGTTACTGGGTATCAGCAAAGAATGTTATTGAAGAGGCAGCCAAGTCTCTTTGTTGCAAAAGAGTCGAGACTTAATGGTCTTGTTTTGCGTGTTCTCAAGATGGGCTTTTCACTGAATTCTGGAATGCTAGCTTATGCGCTCTATTCAGTCAGTTGCATCAGTGTCAAGACCGTAGGGAAAAAAGTGAAACTGTTTAGGGACTTTGGGTTCTCAGAGGAGGACATCATTTTAATGTTCAGAAGGGCACCAACTCTCCTCAGGGTCTCTGAGGAGAAACTAAAGTTTGGAATTGATTTTTTTCTCAACATCATGAAGTGCAAAAGAACTTTAATAGTTGGTAGACCCTCTTGTCTGATGCACAGCATGGAGGATCGCGTGGTCCCTCGATTTAGAGTTTTGCAGGTTGTTAAGTTAAAGGGGCTAATGAAGAAGGATCCTAGTTTTGTCGCAATGGTGGAATTAAATGAGGAAGCATTCATAGAGAGATTCATATCACGGTTTAGAGATGATACAGAGCAGTTGCTTTTAGCTTACAAAGGTCATATTCTAGACGTATAGGATGAGTGGACATCTGATTTAAGTCTTGTAATATGTTATGGCATGTAGGAGGGCTAATTTGTTCAAGAATCAATTCTTTACAAGGGGATTTTCCTCATCCCTGCTGATCTCGAGATGGAGACCGCTTGTTTGCCCTTTCAAAAATTGTGTTTAATGGCTGGCCATTCTTCTCTTGTCTTTTGATTAGCCACAATAGCTAACTTTTGTCCTCATTGTTTGATGGATGCTCTTCTCCAGATGGCTCTGTTGCATAAAGAACCCAAAGTTATCAGGTTATAGACATTCCAAATAGAAGCTGCAACGAGGTTGTTATGCTGACTGGGTAAGTGGTAAAGCATTTGTTTTACTGCTGCAGTCTTGGAGTCTACAGAGAAAGATGGCTCAGTTTAATGGTAAGCGTTACTGCTCAATGCAATACTGGAAGAAAACAAGTTGTGTCCGGACCATTCATGTTACGTGTTCATGGATAGTCATTTCTCTTTAAAAGTTTCAACGTATATTCAATTGTATTACTAGCATTTATCCAATTGAGTTGCAATTTTTTATTGCACTAGGCATGACTAGGTTTATGCTATTTTTTAAATTTCTCAGTAGTCACTGTAGATTCCCAGGTTTCGATATTACTGTACATGAACAGCTCCTTTTTGTGTTTTTTCAGTTATCTTATTTTGATGAGAAAATTAGCATGCTTAATCTAACAAATCGCTTGGAGGATGTTTTGTTTGATGTGAGCTGTGAGGAACTAACTTTTGCCAAGAGTCACTATATCTTTACATAGAGGAGTCTGAATAGGTAGTCCAATGGGCAAAATGTTACTTTCCTAACTAAAGTACGAGCCTTGGACATCATCACACGAGTCGTTAGATTTATCCTACTTCTGTCTAGATCTCGCTTTGCATTCTTTTTTCTCCTTGCCCAATAAATGTAGGGTTTTTCATTTTATCTTAATTCTTTATGTGACCCTTTTCTGGTACGGTACTGTCGGCATCTTTATTTTGTGCTTGCTACATTTTTCTTCTTGTTTTTCTTCCTTCTATCCCAGTCTGAGATTTTTCTTGTTTAATTTGTTTTCATTCTAGAATTCCACCCTTGAAAAGTTAACCTTTTGATCATTGTCTACATCTCAATGATGAATAGTGCCTTGTAAAAGTTCAGCTTATACAGGTCATAGCTCAATGTATTGTCTGTGACCATTGACCATTACTCGTGCAAAAGCTCAAGGGCTTTAAGCAAAGTGGGTTTAAACCTCCTAACATTGATTGTGACATTCTGCTTGTCTAAGTAAGCCAACTTAAAAGCTTCTAAGTTACATCTATGAAATAAATATGGATTCTTCAAGGCCATATGGTCTAGTGGGAATTGCTCTATCAAAGTGCTCTCTTTTGTCCCTATCTTATACTCTAGATACCTTATGTTCATTTCCTTCGAGGGCACTCCAAAGTATGTTTTCGCAACCAGTTCTACACCACCTAACGGAATTACTTGTATCATAACTGCACCCTCAGGAAGGAAGAGAACATTAGTAAGTCCAGCTCCATGTATTCCCATCACCACATCACAAGAATTCATTATCTCGGCAATTCTAGCCACGTGCATGTCCGCCTCAGCGACAATCACTTCAAACCCCATACTTTCTGCTGTCTCTGCAATATTTGTAGAATTAGTGAATGATCGAGTCCTTTTCCTCGATATTACCAAAAGACGGGGCTTTCTAGTGTCGCCAGGTCTTAGTCTAACTGCATTTCTCCTTTTCAATGAGTAGGTGTTTCTCAAAAACTCTCTGAAGTCTCTCATCGTGGAGGGTGACTTGGAAGGATCTATATTTAGCTCTCCATGACGCTGAAGACCCATGATGATGCTTGGGAAGCAATGAACATCTTCTTCCTGGTTGATATTGATAATTGGATAGTAAGAAAGATTTTGTAAAATTGCTTGGAACTTCGTGACCCACCAAGAGCGGTAATCAGAAATGAGGAACTGCACTTTTCCATTAAAGGGCCTGGACGTCAAGTACAATGGAACTATGATATCACTGAAGTCATGGAAATGGTTTCCTGCATATCCTCCTGTGGAGAAGAGAATGGATGCGATGGTATGATTTTGGGTGCACTGAGGAACTTGTACATCCGAAAATGCTGGTATCATCGACCATTCTCTGACGTGATTCATTGCTCGTAAGTCTTTATTTCTTGCATATGGTCTTATTTTCCAGGAATTGTATCCTCCAAACAAATTTCTTTTTTCGGGGGAAGAGATGGAAACTGTGGAGGACTTGGCATTGATCCTCACTTCACCAGTTATGTTGTATAACTCTGATCTTAGGTCCATAACATGGCATGGTGGCTCTCTTTGCTTCATTGCATTTTCCGCCACTACAAGATTATTAGAGAAAAAATGAGAACCCCTCCAAACAAGACAAACTGATCAAGGGAGAAAAACGCTTGCCCTGTACATTTAGTATAAAACGTACTCAGCTGATTGGTCATTGAAGATGTTTTACCCTGGAAAACAGTGGAATTGCATCGTTGCTCCTGTTTAGCCATAATGTTTTCTACAACTGCAAGAGGTATGGACACATTTAATGACCCTTTCAATTGACAACTGCAGAATCACAGGAAAAGCAAGTAAAGTTCATGTATCCTAAATGATTGCTTCAGAAAATTTGCCAAACACTGAGAATGCGGCATCTGATTGTACATCATCTACTGCAGCATGAGGTCAGAATTATGGCATGTTAGGAGACTTAGGTTGAGAACTTAAGACATTGGCTTGTGACTGTTTCAGTTCTTGCAAGAAACAAGGTGGGGATTACTCACACGTCAGTGAAGGAGCCAGGTAAGGCCTGAACCTGAAGACAGCGCAGAAGCTCAACACAAGGAATGAGCAAGCGACAAATGCTCCATACACCAACTTCTTCCGCTTGAGCCTGCCAAAGCTTCTCGCAATGATCGCACCGTGCATCATCTCGGCTCGGACTAAGTAGCAAACGCCAGAGTAGGCGTATAAGAACGTCCGATCATGTGTTTGATTGTATGAAACCCTCTTCTCAAGGAGAGGCCGGTTTCTCAAATATGATGACCATGAAGCAGGCCTTAAGATGCCATTTATGTAGGCGGAGTTGAAGTTGAATTGTTCTTTCTGGGTGATGACTTGTTGCTCTTCACGTCCTTAAACTCTGTATGGTTGTGTAGTTGATTATTATTTTCTGATAATGATGGTTGAGAGGGACATATCTATATGACTGAGCAAGTTGCTTAAATTCTCATGGATGATTTGAGAATAATGGGCCGACGTGTACTCTACTACGGCCATTAATTAGAAGAAGTTGACTTGTGAGAGATATTATGTAAACCACAAAACCCATAATAATCAACACTTTTGCTGGACTTCTACTGACCAGGGACGGGACAGCTCACACGATTTGCCACGAAGTCTCGAGAGAATAATGTCAGGGATATAAAGTTTATAAAGTTGTGAGTAAATTGAAATGGGATTCAGACACGGGGAGCATATTAAGATATCTACTATAAAATTTGTCATATGATTTTCCAACCATTTCTACATATTAGTCTTTGAATTTTGTTGGGAGTTATACGAGAAGCTGCACAGTTTTTGTCAGTGCTAAGATATCAAATATTGCTCGTTTTATGGGTTCATATGGTCTTTTTTCACTTGTAAATTTAAGTTTTCATTTTTTTTTTTATTTCGTGTGTTTGACCTCTTGTTTGTGAAATTCACAATTAGTACGCTTGTGTACGTAGTTTATAAACACCATTTAGCTCCATCTAATTTAAACTTTTAATGTTTGAGGTTTTTTTTTTTTTTTTGGCCTTAGCAATATTGTTTTCTCTATATATTAGATCCGGTCAAAACTAGGATTTCAATTCTTTTAGTTTTTACATTATATTTTAGAAGAAAGGCTCCCAAGACAAGAGAGAGATTCTAAGAAGATATCGATTTTTATTTTTCGGACCAAATAAAGAATAAATGGAACTAAAAATCATTTCTTGAACTTATAAACTGGTAGATACTTCAATCTTGATGGATGCTCAATCTAAACTACATGTGAATTTCGAACTTCACTAAAAATCTAGATCTCCATATTGATCAAACAAAATTTATTGGATAAAATATGCCCGAAAATTTTTCCATGAATTATTGGACCCCCAATAGTCCATTTCCAATTCTTAGATGCAAACATTTTACCTAATGAAATATTAATATCCTCGATATTCTGAGCTCAAATAAAATCAGAAAAAAATAAGAAATTGGGTTGCACTATTGATAATTAAAAGAAAAAAGGATTTTTGTGCAACATAATTGTTTCCATAGGCGGGAAGTATGATCTTCCTTTAATTCAAAAAAAAGAAAAGAAAAGAAATTCCATAAATAAAAGAATTAATAAATTTTTTTTTTGGTTTGGGTTCACCGTCTATTTATGTCTTTCTTTTCGGGCAACATTCAAGTTCGTTGGTGGACTTGTTTCGCGCCAACTTTTGTCGGTTGGAACGGTTTCATTCGACCATTCGAACGCCGTGCGATCGTACGTTGTGACGCTTCATGCGTCGGTGATTCGTCCTCAATGTCATCAAAGATTGTTCTTTGATGATGGAACTCTCGAACCCACCTCCCGTTCCGCGCCCTTCGGATTCTTATGCGTACCTGCTCCAGGCCAGCCTCAAGAACAAGGACCCGTTCGCCGCGAGATCGGTCCATGCTCGGATAATCAAGTCGGGTCTGCATTTCGGGTTGTTCCTGATGAATAACCTCATGAATTTCTACGCGAAATCTGAGTTTCCGGACGATGCGCGCCGCGTGTTCGATGAAATGCCTGAGAAGAACACGTCTTCTTGGAACACGATCCTCTCCATGTACGCGAAGCAGGGTTTTGTAGACGCGGCGCATCGCTTGTTCAGGGAGATTCCTGAGCGCGACTCTGTTTCTTGGACCGCGATGATTGTGGGATATAATCGGAGTAGTCGTTTCGGAGATGCGGTTCAATTGTTTGTAGATATGTTGTTGGAGAGAGTTTTGCCTACCCAGTATACTTTGACTAATGTCCTTGCATCTTGCGCAGCTGTTAAAGCTTTGAGAGTAGGTAGGAAGATACATTCTTCAGTTGTTAAACTTGGGTTGAGTAGCTCTGTTTCCGTGGCGAATTCTCTCCTTAACATGTATGCAAAGTCAGGTGATAAAATGACAGCCAAGATGGTATTTGATAGAATAAAGCTGAAGAACACATCAAGTTGGAATGTGATGCTTTCAATGCATATGCTTTCTGGCCATCTTGACCTTGCTCTTGCCCAGTTTGATAGGATGGACGAAAGAGATATTGTCTCTTGGAATTCAATGATTGCAGGTTTCAACCAGCATGGGCATGATGCTGAAGCACTGGATATTTTCTCTAGGATGCTTAAAGATCGTTCTCTGAAGCCTGATAAATTTAGTTTGGCGAGTGTTTTGTCTGCTTGTGCTAATCTTGAAAACTTAAGGCTTGGGAAAGAAATTCATGCTTACATGGTGAAAAGTATGTTTGATATGTCAAATGCAGTTGAAAATGCTTTGATCTCAATGTATGCAAAGTCTGGTGAGGTTGAAATGGCAAGACGAATTGTTGAAAAGTCTGGGACTTCAAATCTGGATATGATAGCTTTTACAGCATTGTTGGACGGGTATGTTAAGCTTGGAGATATACATCCTGCCAGACAAATATTTGACTTACTGATGGAGCGGGATGTGGTTGCATGGACAGCTATGATTGTAGGTTATGTGCAGAACGGGCTGAACAATGACGCAATAGATATTTTCAAACGAATGCTTGGAGAAGGCCCCCGGCCTAACAGCTATACTTTAGCAGTTATGTTGAGTGTAAGTGCAAGTCTGGCTTCTTTAAATTATGGGAAACAGATCCATGCTAATGCCATAAGAAGGCGTGAATCATCTTCTGTATCTGTGAGTAATGCTCTGATAAACATGTATGCAAAATCTGGAACCATCGATGATGCAAGAAAAGTATTTGGGTTGGTACATGACAACAGGGACACAGTCTCTTGGACTTCCATGGTTATTGCTTTGGCTCAACATGGTCTTGGAGAAGATGCCCTAGAACTGTTTGAGAAGATGCTCGCATTAGGGATAAAACCAGACCATATAACTTATGTTGGCGTTTTATCTGCCTGTACGCATATTGGATTGGTTGAAAAAGGACGCCGATATTATGACAGGATGTGGCATACAGACAAAATTGAACCCACCCAGAGTCATTATGCCTGCATGATTGACCTATATGCGCGTGCTGGATTGCTACATGAGGCCCAAAGGTTTATTGAGAACATGCCTATTGAACCAGATGTTATCGCTTGGGGTTCACTTCTGGCTTCATGTAAAGTGTATAAAAATGTGGAACTTGCAAAGTTTGCCTCGGAAAAGCTGCTTATCATTGATCCGGATAACAGTGGTGCATATTCAGCCTTGGCAAACTTGTATATGGTCTGTGGAAAATGGGAGGATGCTGCTAAAGTTAGGAAGTCCATGAAGGACAGAGGAGTTAAAAAGGAACAAGGAACTAGTTGGGTTCAAATAAGGAATGAGGTTCATGCCTTTGGTGTCGAAGATGGGCTTCACCCCCAGAAAGATGCAATCTACAAGACCATTGACAAGATCTGGAAGGAGATAAAGAAGATGGGTTTTGTTCCAGACACTGATTCAGTAATGCATGACCTTGAGGAAGAGGTGAAGGAGCAGATTCTCAGACATCACAGCGAGAAACTTGCAATTGCCTTTGGGTTACTCAACACTCCAGAGAACACTACATTGAGGATCATGAAGAACCTAAGGGTCTGTAATGATTGCCACTCAGCCATTAAGTATATAGCTAAGCTAGTTGGCAGAGAAATCATTGTGAGAGACTCTACCCGTTTCCACCATTTCCGGGATGGTACATGTTCTTGTCGAGACTATTGGTAGAAGGAGACTGTCGATAAGAGTTCTGATGTAAAAGGACCTGTGTTAAATATCTGGATGATCTTGAAAGATGTTAAGCAGGTCTGTGGCTGATGGGTAAACCTATCATGCTGTAAAACCCTACTTCTACCATGTGTTGCCATATAAGGTGGGGGGAACAGAGGAGGCGGTCTGATTTATGCTGATGCGGAAACTGCATCAAGGACATTTTTGGACGAAGAACAATTTTGGCAGGTGTCTGTTTACTCGTGTGGAGCCAGAACTATATACTGAGACGGTATAAATGACATTATGCTGTGCTGGTTTTTCCGACACAGTGTTGGGGAACGGATCTCGATATGCAATTGAACTGCGCTCGACATTAATTGGTTTCGTGGAAATTTTTGTATCTAGTGCCTTTTGCTAAAACAGGGCTGGCGCTTCCAAGTGCTGTGGTAGTAAGTTTTCAGCTCTTCTGATTATGACGAGATTCATTTCAGTGCCCATCAAGTTGTGAGAAGAAGGAAATTAAAGGGAAAGGAGAATAAGAACAAGGCATCTGAACATAAGCACGGATTCTATAAAGTTGCGCAGCTTTCCTGCTCATTTTATCGTGCCAAATTTTATAATGGTCTTGTTCCTGGGAGTTTCAAAACCCAGCTGAATGATGCGCAGAGGTCTACCTTTTGTGTAGCTAAATGGGCTTAACAGCTTAATGCAGATTGTAAATTAAAGTTACACTGCTGAGTTCATGAGGGTTTCTAATGCAACTCTCGGCAACCTGTCCAATTTTAAACCTCAGTCTCCCCTAAAACCTTGATTAATGCGGGGGAGAGATCGTAGATGAAAAATGTTTTAACAAGAAAACTTGTTTATAAAATACAATTATTGTGACACGTTTACAGCTGTTGGTGTGAGGAGACAAAGTAGGACCAAAGAAAGGTATGTACAAAAATTTTGGTAAGTGCTAAGGGGTCGTCAACAACCATTGGCAAGGGACCCGCCACCCATGCCTGTTGGGGGCGAGTGGCGACCTAGGACGACTGGTGGCATCAACATCTGTGTGTCGCTTACAGATTGCAAGTCATCAATCTTAAGAAACAAGAGTTGTTCGATTGATGGATGGAACTCGATCTCCATCATTGAATCATGAGATAAGGATTGGTATTCACCAAAGATGTATCTCTATGATCAAATCAATTAAGATGAGGATTGAATTTCTCTACCGTTAAATCGTTAAGTGAGAGAAAATCTCCATTGTTACGGTTGTAATTAGAAGAACTCTAGGAACCCTCATCTTATTTGCATCATCCTACACTTGAGCAATTACATTCCCTCTTAAAATTTGTCTCTCTCAACCCTGTCTCTCTACGATTCAAGTGAGTAAGTGATTGGTTCTTGAGAAAAGATTGAGCTTAGGTGATCCAAGTAAAAGCCAACCGAGCTAAAGCAAATCCAAGTTGCCGCATGGTCACCATCTTGAATATCGGCTCGTGACAAGAGGTCGTGCAAGTGAGTTCTAGAAAATGGCTAAGAATTTTTGCGTTGAGCAACGATCAGGTTTAGCGTCCAAACCGGCCTAAGAAGTAGACTAAATTTTTGGTCTAAAATACATTTAGCTAAGCATTAGGTAATTAATCAAATAAGGAATCATTTGTGTAACTAATTAATTAGCACTTTCAATGAAATTCATTGAAACCAAACGGATCCACGACTTCCCTTTTGTTCGATTTGCAAAAAATAGAGAATTTCAAGGATATCTTCTGCGCCTCAATGAGAATTTAACCAACTGTAATCAGCAACTTGTGATCTTCCGAATATACACATTATGAACTTTCTCATTTTATATTTTGGTCAGAATAATATATAGCTTCTAGGGCAAAAGCCACAAAAAAACCTTAAATTATATTTGCCGTAATACATTTATCCTCAACTTTTTTTTTTTCGTGACATAAAAAATTTTAAACTTGTACCTATGGGACATATTTATCTTCCACTAAAGTTTCATTAATTAAATCGTTAGAAATTTACTTACATTAATGCCACAAAGCTAATAGTATTGGTACGGTATCCACGTGGTTTAAGTGAAATAAAAATGAATAATTTAACAAACTTTCACCGAAAGTAAATGTGTCACATGGGTATAAATTATGAATATTTTATGTTATAAGAAAATTTTTAAAGTAAATATATTGTAGTAAGCATAATTCAAGATAATAAATGTGTTACAATGAGTCTATTTTGGTCCTTTTATTTATTTATTTTTTTGGTTTTTTCCCTGATTTCCATAGGGAGAGATTATACATTTAGGCATCAAGGCTTTCGAATCTTTTTATCTGCCGCTCCCCAGCCAAACTTCATGATCCTCATCCATTTCTTCCCCCTTCACCCTAATATAAAAGAGGCGATTTTAAACTTGTATTTACGTCGCACATTTATCGTTTATCAAAATTTTATCAATGAAAATTGTTAAAAATCTACCGACATGAACACCACAAATGAAATACTGTTAACATGACACCCACGTGACTTAAATGAAATAAAAACAAATAATCTAACAAAGTCTTGACGGTGAATAAATGAGCCATACATGTACAAATTATGGGTTTTATATGTTTCGAGAAAAGGTTTAAGGTAAATATGCCACCCTAAACATAATTCAAGATAATAAGGCTGCATTTGGTAATGTTTCTGTTAAAAAATTGTTCTAAAGAACAGAAATAGAAAAAACTATTTTTGTTTAGGGGAACAATTTTTAAATAGAAGAATGCGTTTGGTAATTACACAAAATTTATGTTCCTGAAATAGAAAAAGAACAAAAACATGTTTGGTAAACTTGTATAATTTTTTTTGTTTCTTTTAATTTTTTAATATTTTTATTTTTATTTTTCCTTTTTTATTAATTATTTTTTATTTTTTTTCTCCCTTTTGGGCGGTTGCTAGCCTCGGTCATGGCCAAAGACCGGCAGACGAGGGCCGATGGCCTCACTGAATCTCGACGAGCTCGAGCTGGCCTAGCCAAAGTGAGACCGAGCCTTGTCGGGGGCCGGTGACGCTCTGGCAAGGTCGCCGGCCCTTGATGGCCGGTTGCCAGCCATGGTCGAGGCCGGCGACTAGCCAAAGAAAAAAGAAGAAGAAAAGAAGAAAAAAAGAAAGAGAAGGAAAAAATATGAGAGAGAAAAATTGTTTTTTTGGAAGTGTTTCCGGAAAATAAGGCGCGTTTGGTTGTGTTTTTTTAAAAATTGTTCCGAGGGAACAAATAGAAAAAAGTATTTCGCTTCCTAACAATTTTTGAACAAAATACGCGTTTGGTAAACTTGTTCCGGAATAAAAATAAAAATGAAACATGTTTGGTAAAATTTGGATAATTTTTTTATTTCTTTTATTTTTTATATTTTTATATTTTTTCCTTTTTTTTTTTTTTTTCTTTTTCATTTTTTTTTCTTCTTTTGGCCGGCGACCGGGCCGGGCGAGGGCCGAGCTCGCCGGCCCGGGCAAGCTCGAGGCGGATCTCGGGCGAGATCGAGCTCGCCCAGCCGGCGCGAGGTCGGCCTCGCCGGATCTGGGCGAGATCGAGCTCGCCCAGGCCGGCGCGAGGTCGGCCTCGCCAAGCTACGGCGAGCGTCGGCCTCGCCGGGGACGGCGAGCGTCGGCCTCGCCGGGCCGGCGAGCCTCGCCGTGGTGGGGCGAGGCCGCCGGCCCTCGTCGGCCGGCACGCCGGCCATGGCCGAGGCCGGCGACGGCCAAAAGAAAGAAGAACAAGAAAATAAGAAAAAAAGAAAAGAAAAAAAAAGTGTTTCGATTGTGTTAAACAAAAAAACAAGAATTTGTGTTTTAACATTTTGTTAAACTTTTTGTTCTTAACAAAAGAACAAAAAGGAACAAACGCACACAAACGCGTTTCTGTTCTTTTTTGTTCCCAGGAACAAAAAAGAAATTTTTGTTCCTGGGAACATAAACAAGCGCAACAGAAACGTTTCTCTAAAAACAAGCTTTCTTGTTTTCGTTGCTCCAAATTTGTTCTAACAAAAGTGTAAATAAACGCGTTTCCGTTCTTTATTTTGTTCCCTAGAACAAAAGAACAAAAATTATACCACCCGCCGCAATGGCTCAGCTGGGTAGGCACTAGACTTCCATCGAGGAGATCTAGTGTTTGAAACTCCTGCAACGCAACTTACATGAAGTCTAGCTTTGAGCCCTTTAGCGATTTACCCGGTGGCACGTGTGTGGTGGCTAGCACGTGTCACCTGCTTTATCACCTATCATACCGCCATGCTCCCCTGGTCCACAAAAAAAAAATTATGTTCTGGGAACATAAATAAAACCCAAATAAATAGGCCCTAAATGTGTTACCATGAATCTATTTTGATTTTACCATTTGGCCTTTTCGCTAGTTTCCATATCACAGTAAGCATAATTAAGAGATCATCATTAGGCATCTAGAGTTTTGAATCTCTTTGTCAGTCCCTCGTCAGCCAAACTTCTCGATCCTCACCCATTCCCTCCCCCTCACCATAATCCAAAAGAGCTGACCTTAAAAAATTGGCAAATCCCACGTCACCGAGCAGCTGAGATTCCTTTTAAGAGAGGGACCCAAAAAGGACAAAAAGATGAAAAATCACACGCGCGAATAATGCAGAGATTAGATTGCAGTGATCAATCAAGATCAAGACACATCATCATCATCACCACCACCCTGAATTTTCAAAGACCCACCAAGGCCAACTTCGCCACCACCACTGTTGATTCACTCGCTGTCGGCGCTTGTTCGCTTCTGCCCATTCGCTCCAAGGTCGGAACTTTGGCACACCCTCTTTCTCTCTTGCCTCTCTGGTCTCTTCTTTGACTGTTCTTGATCAGCGGAGGGCGTGGAAATGGCGTGGCGGAGCGGCATTCTGAGAGCCCGTGACCAGCACCGCCGTCTTGTCCGGCGAAATGGGTTCGCTTTTTTCTCGACGTCCCCTTCGTCGGCGTCTTCTGCAGCTGATTCGTTACCTCAGATACCGAGGTTCGATTACGTGCCGAAGCCGTATAAAGGACCTTCGGGCGATGAGGTTCTTGAGAAGCGCAAGAAGTTCTTGGGGCCTTCTCTGTTCTACTA
Organism: Eucalyptus cladocalyx; assembly: GCA_017140615.1. Taxonomy (NCBI): domain Eukaryota; kingdom Viridiplantae; phylum Streptophyta; class Magnoliopsida; order Myrtales; family Myrtaceae; genus Eucalyptus; species Eucalyptus cladocalyx. Next base: position 71,944,562 of record CM029523.1, on the reverse strand, counting down.
CTACCAAAAGCCCGTAAGTTGTCATGCCTTTGTGCATGCAAAGTCTGTAATCTTTGCTTTTGCCTCGGATACATGCGGCGTTTTCTTTTTGTTGTTGTATGGATTTAGATTGTTTTTCTGGTTTTCTGCTTGGAAGTGGCTCGATTTTGCGGTTTTTTTTTTTTTTTTTTAACTTTGTCAGTGAATCGACAAAAAAAAAAAAGAAAACTTGTGAGCGAATCATCTGCGCTTTAATTGGCAGAGCTGACCACTTTCTGCTCTTCCATACAGGAAACCATCTGTTTGATGGGTACTAAAGTAAGGGAAAAAAAGAGATGATTTTGCTTCGTTCATTTTCTTTTCCTAACAGATGCTGGCCAAAAAAGACTTTCTTGGTACATGGTGTCAGAGAGATTTTGCCTATTGATAAACTTCCGGGTTCTGAGGCCAAGAAGTTGTTGAAAAGAGAGAGCGTGGTGCACCACAATTTGCAGAAATTCTTTTAGTTGAGTTTGATATGCATGACAGTGATCGACGTGGGTTGTGTCCAAGATAATCGATCAAATACTAATTCAGTGTCTCTGATTGGCGTGGCTGGAAAATTTATCTAGTCTATCGCCAAATTCGTGGTTATGTGTTTTGTCACATGGATTTTTCAACTGTGGTCGGCAAAAGCGAGACTTTTGGACCCCCTCTTGTTCATTGCTCTGTGTGTGCGGGTGCGTAATCAGATGTGATTCTCCAATGTGCTGCTTATGATCCAGGCCTTCACAATTTCTTTCAAATAACTATTACTGTTTGTACAGCTTAATATCGTTGAAGGGAAAATGCAGTATCTGTTTGATGAGAACGGCAAGCGCTATCTTGATGCTTTTGCTGGGATTGTGACTGTATCTTGTGGACATTGCCATCCTGAAGTTTTGAATGCTATTGTGGAGCAAAGCAAGCTTCTGCAGCATGCCACGACCATATATTTGCACCATGCAATTGCCGATTTTGCTGAGGCATTAGCATCCAAAATGCCTGGGAACCTAAAGGTTCATTTCTTTGCATGGCATGCAAATTCTGTTCTTGGATCTTGATTTTAATGATCCTGCATTAATTAATTCTTTTGCCTTGAATGTTATTACGATACAGGTTGTATATTTTGTGAACTCTGGTTCAGAAGCAAATGAACTGGCAATGCTGATGGCTCGACTATATAGTGGTAATCTTGAAATGATCTCCCTGAGAAATGCATACCACGGTGGCAGTTCTGGAACAATAGGCCTTACGGCACTAAACACATGGAAGTACTCAATACCACAGGTTTGAACATCATGAATTCCTTGTCTTGATACTCATTTTAGTTTATTATTGTCAACAAAGGACTGTAAATGAATAAACTAGTCATAATAAATCTGGATATTTTAAATGCTTGTTTGCTTCTCAAAAAGCAAGATATGGAATGATTGTGATCAAGTGGTCATCAGCATGCCTTCTTTAGGAGCAACTGGACCCCAGCCGCCAAAATAATACTGTAGAAAACTTGGCATTGACAGTAGCAATTATCACTTGGGTTCTTACTTTAGTGATCTTCTCTTATCTAGTCAAAATACAATTTCTTGCTTTGCAGGGAGAAATTCATCATGTTGTGAATCCAGATCCATATCGTGGAATCTTTGGCTCTGATGCCAGCCTTTATGCAAGAGATGTGCAAGATCATATTGATTATGGTACCTCAGGAAAAGTTGCTGGTTTTATAGCTGAAACCATTCAGGTCAGCATAAAAAGTTTCACGTTATACTCCTAACCTCTCATCAATGCAACTGCTCCTGGACTTAGATTTATTTTACAACGAAATTGCCTCTTCAGGGAGTTGGGGGAGCTGTGGAATTGGCCCCTGGTTACTTAAAACTGGTGTATGACATGGTACACAAGGCTGGTGGTCTTTGCATAGCAGATGAAGTGCAAACTGGATTCGGTCGCACTGGGAGCCATTATTGGGGATTTGAAACCCAGGGTGTCATTCCAGACATAGTCACCATGGCAAAGGTCTGCATAGTCTCTTAGTTATTTTCGACTTTTCTGGTTGATCCTTCCATAACCGTGCTTTTCCATTTTCTATCTTAATGCGAAGTAAGATCTCATGGTTTCTTCACAAAGAAGTGGTAAATGTGCTTTGAACATGAAGAAAATGTAAGTTTTGTGTAGAAAGTTTTACAGATTTGTGAATGTAGTGTACTTTCTGAATTTTATAGAAACTGAAAGTACAGATTTGCTAAGGATAATAACTGTGCTTAAGGCCTCTGCTGTCGGAAGCAAAAATGTTACATGTCATTAATAAAGTGTACATCAGGATACTTTTAAGTATTGAAGTTCATGTGCAGCCAGTCATCTCATTGTTGTTTTTGTACTCTTGAATTGCATTTGCCAGGGAATTGGCAATGGTTTGCCATTAGGAGCAGTGGTAACGACACCAGAGATTGCAAGCGTAATGGCACAGAAAATTCAGTTCAACACTTTTGGTGGTAATCCTGTCTGCTCTGCTGGTGGACATGCAGTGCTTAGAGTTCTAGATAAGGAGAAACGCCAAGAACATTGTGTGGATGTCGGCTCCCACTTGACTGCTCGTTTTAGGGATCTTCAGGAGAGATATGATAGTAAGTGATCTTCCAATTTGCTTTGGAAGATTTTCCCCAGTCCATTCACTTGCAAAAGCATGTGTTTGTTATATTTTAAGCTAACTGTACTTTCCTAAGACTTGCTTGCTACATAATTCTGAACCAGATGCTTGAACTTTCTACCCCTTACCTGGTGATGATATCACTATTCTAAAATCATATTTGTTCTGATGGGCACATCAAGAACCTAGAGAAGCTAAGCTCATGTGTTCTCATAACAGTTTAATAACAATGTATTTACATTCTTTCTTTTTCTTTTTTCTTTTTTTAAATTTCGATAAAAAGGATGCTGATTATGATGATATATGTAGTGACTTGGCCTAATTCATAAGAAAGATGATACTTTTGAGTCTTTTGAATCTGTCATGTTGGGTAGGAAACTTGGTTTCTAGCAGGAGATTAGATTCCTCATTTATAGGATTTAGAGTATGTTGGTAGGATATGTCTCAGAGGCTAGCTCCAGTGCACCTTTTGGTGCGTTTGGAAAAAGTAAAGAGAGGGAAAGGAAGGAGGAGAGGGAGAGGGTGCTTGCAGTGTAGTATTTGTAATTGTGATGAAAAGTGAGGAATGGATACTAAAAAGAATTATTACACTGGGTCTGAGTCTCTTTGAATAAATGTTGGAGCTGTTCCCAGTGCTTTACTTCTTTCGATAGATTGCTAATCCTATTTTTGGAACTTGGTATTCCTTCAACCTTTGAGAGTGGCATATGCCTAATCAACAATTATTTGATTGGGTGTGGGCAGTCTACTGAATTTTTAGTGTACTTAGATATGATTATAGTTTTTATATTTTTCCAAGCATTGTAGTACAACTTTTCCTAAATCTGGTGGCAAAGGAGACTGTTGAAATCAATATGCAAAATTTATCTGGTTGTCAATCTAAAAGGAAAACTAAGATTTTATATAGCTGCAACATGGGTTGAGTAAGCGTAGTTGCTTGTTGGACATGATAATTATGCCGGAACATTTCTTTACAGTCATTGGAGATGTTAGAGGCAGGGGCTTAATGCTGGGCATTGAGCTTGTCACGGACAGAAAAGATAAGACGCCCGCTAAAGCAGAAACCGCAGTCCTATTTGAGAAACTTAGAGGTATCAAACCGTGATATCCCCCTCCCAAATTTAGTTGGAATTCTGTGGACTTTTCCCCATTGGACTAATCCTTTTTCTTCGTTTTGCTAATTCCTGATTCAAGAGCTTGGTGTACTGGTTGGTAAAGGCGGTTTGCATGGAAATGTCTTCAGGATAAAGCCACCGATGTGCTTTAACAAAGATGATGCGGGTACCTTTTTATTTTCCCTAGAAAAACAATTTGGTGATAATGTTTATCAATTAGCATTGAAGTTGTGCTCTGTGTCAGTTCCATAATTGTCACGGTGTACTTGCGTTTTGGTGAATTTCAGATTTCGTCGTTGATGCTTTTGATTATGCCCTCTCCAAACTGTGAGCTGTTGGAATGGTCCACAAGCCGAGATGGCCTTAGTTCTGCCGATCCATCAGTGAAGAAACATTCTCAGCTGTAGATCTGCTTCTGATGCTGCCCGTTTTTCCTGTTTCTGCTCAATCCTAATCCTGCAATGTTAATTTCAAGAACATTAAAGCCTGTCTGTCGATCCATTTGCTCATGCTTTCAGCCTTAACTGTAATTATTAAGTAGCTATGGGTGAGAGAGGGGAAGCAATTCTATCCTATGTTATCTTTGAGCTTCTTAAGTAATAAACTTGATGAAGATATTTCGTTTCTGCTACCATTATATTGAATGGCATCTTTCAATTATCAATAATTATGCTCATAACGGAATCATTTTGTTCTCAATCCATCAACATGACTAGAAACGAATTTACTAGTAAATCATAAATGAACACATCAAGCCTCCTATCAAAGAACGAGACCGTGGGAATGAAAGCATCGTGTAACATTGTCCTGCTTATGAGCCCTCCCTGGTTGAAGTTACTGATCCTTCAAGCAGTCGCTCTGACTTCCGGAGTAATATTAGTCAGACGGCACAAGTTCAAGGACAGGATCGGCTGCTGTTCTGAGGCTATATCTTAGGACTGATAGAGCTTGTGCATCTTCTTTTGCCTTCCCAAATTTCATTTGGGTCGCATTCACATAATCTTTTCGCCAAATCTTGCTTTCCCGTACTTGATTTTATATGCTTCCTTATTAGCATATCTTATCCCTTTCATTTGAGAAAAAGTAATCCCCATGCGTTCGGTAATGTGACCGGGTTTGAAAATGGGTCTAGATGTAGACATGGGGTGTCATTTCTTTCTACTATATCTTCCTTGCGCCATATTTCTGATAATAAAACTCAACTTTTGCAAATCTGACGATAAAGATGGCTAGAAAATCTACAATCTGCATGCATGACGGACTTGAACGCGCGCATTACGTTTACCGAATGCCCATGCAATTTACAAAGATAAACTAGGGGCCTTAGCATACATGCACAATTCATCTCTACACAACTATGTCATGTCAAACATGTCAAAATCAAAATAACTCGGGTTCATGAATCAACTGTCTAGTGATTCGAAGATGAGCATCTGTTATTTACAGAGAGATCTATACGCAGCGCAAAATACACAGCACAACTCATCTATACACAACTGTGTTCTGTCAAACTTATCGAGTACAGTAAACCCGGTTCACAAAGCAATTGTCGTAAACCTAACTCAGGAACTACCCGATACATTAACTACAGCACGCCCGAAAGAGGGTAAAAGAGATTACGACTCCAAGATAAATGTTGGTATTCACATCTTCATCTTTCAGACGCCGCCTAGAAAAAAATTATCGGCAGTAGCAACTTTCTACACGATGTCTACAGCTGACATGCAAAACAGCACCTTTGGCCCACTTATTATGGCTCCACGAGAGATTTCATCCTGTAAATATCCATGTCGACTTGAGGAAGTGAATTTAAGCGGGTTCGCGGGGACGTGTAGCCCAAAGGGTACTTAAAGCTCGGAGGCGTTGGAAGTACTCCCCCAAGGCTAGCAGGCCCCGAGCGGCTTGCCGTGTTGTTAGGTGGTTGGACATCTGCAGCAGCGTTTCCTGTCGTAGATGGTCTGCCTAATTGAACAAAGAAAGTTCATTCAATTTCATGTGTTTCCTCGTCCAAATCAACAAAAAAATTTGAAGTACATATTAACCATAGTCATGTACTTAAGTACCTGATTCACAAAACTGACGAGAGCTTCCAATTTCTCCAACGCAGTAGCCACCTGCGGGATGTAATTCCCTTCACCGAGATGACCACTGGCCACAGCCTCGGCCAGGTTGAGCTGGAGCTTATCCAGACCTTGCTTTAGGGCATCTTCAGCCTGTTGACAAGCTTGCCTCAGGTTGTAAACAAACGCCCATTGTTGTTCGGACAAGGGGTCGAGCTGAGGCATGAGAACCTGGAATTGGAACGATTTTCTAGTCAGAAATACTGGCAAAAATAACACGTGAGACAGAAATTCAGTTGAAGATCGTCTTTTTGAATATTTTGTCTACACAGTAGGTCTGTCATTTTGGAGGATGCACATGTACCACTCCCAACATGCGACGCTAATCAAGATCTGGTACCGTAAGAAACGAGATGCACAACACCATGATCATCCACAGTTCCACAAGTAAAGACCATCAAATTTTTGTTGAGAAAAAACAAATGAATTAAGAAGGTTGGGAAATGTTGTGCTTCTCAATAGCATTTAGTAATTAGCTATATCTACGAGGTCAAGACAGAGAGTTACTAGGGAGTCTTAGACAATTTCCAGACTTGTGTGCAATGTAAAACAAGATATCTTGTTCAAATCGAACCCTGTATTACCTTAAGAAGTTCTGAAGGACGAAATCCCCCGATCCACAGGAAGAATCGCTCTGACGATGTCCTCCACATTCCAGACATCACATAGAAAACGTCGGCCTTTGAGGCAGTCGCTTTCATGCGAAAAAGTTCCGAATAGTGGTTCATGCCACTTTCCACGAGGATGCGAAGTTCTACGTCACTTCTATGATCATTCAGAGCAGCCCTCAGCTCACATATTTGTCTATTCTGTTCATCAATCCAGTGCCCGTACTCCATCTCAAATGCAACGATTCCTACAGCAATCCGAGCATGGATGGTGTCAGAGAAACAGGAAAAGAGCATCCAGCTGCATACGGGTGCTCATATAGAGTTATGCCGGATTCACTGAGCATGCCAAAAAATGTCGAGCAGATCCCATGGAGATCTTCAAGAAACTTTTTATTGATGCAAGTAAGCTTATTCAAGAATTGGTGAGCCACTTCCAGGATGTTGGCGGCCTTTTTTTATTTAAGAGAAAATAAGAAGAAGACAAGTCCTAAGTAGAAAGCCATAGCATTTAACAGTTTTGCAAGGATTCAAATTCACGATTAATGAGCCTAACAAGATTGACTGATTATCGAAATTAGATACAGCAGCTATATATGACAGTAAGAAGCCAACAGTCTCAACTGTATCAACTAAGGCATCTAGAACTTTAGTACCTGAATTTAAACATCCACCATATCCTGGATAAGTTGAATCTACTCCTGAAGCCATGTACACGCCCTATATTGGAGCATTTATGACTTCCATGGTCAGTGCAAGGAATTAAAGAGAACAAAACGGGAAAAAAGGGAAAAAAAATAAAAATCTCTTGTACCTGTTGCCTAGCTCGGTCAACCTCTTGTTCTAACTGCATAAGCTTCAAACGACTTGCTTCTAGCTGCTGAACGTAAGCCTATAGAACATTCACAGATGGAAATTCAGGTCGAATCAATTGGCTAAAGCAGCATGGCAATACCAACTGCAACTGCTGTTACCTTTTTCCGCAGACGGCTTTTGCGCGCAGCCTCACGGTTTTGTGCAAGACGCCTTTGCACCTAATTGTTGTGATGTAAACTTGAAATGTAAGAGCAGTTTCGCTTAAGGCATTGTATTTGAGTATGTAGATGGTGAATCAAGATAAATGAACCACATTAAGCAAAAGTTTAGGGGAAAAAAAAAGCAAAATATGCAGCTCCATCATGAGGGTGCTCCTAAACCAAATCAAAGAATTAATAACAGCAAACAGAAGATTTACTTCATGGATATACTGCAACATGCAAGAGGAGACTCAAAACATAGAAGACAAAGGCAGGAGCCTCCGAATAAGTAGTCAGGAGCTGTGCCCTAATGATGAAGCGGAACTTTGGCCACTAGGTAGATGATGACACACGCTTACAATAGAATAACTTGGGTCCAACAAGAGCAAGATTTGAACAGAGAAGCGCTTGGCACCAGATTACTCGTACCTTATCAAAAGGTTTCGATGTTTCTTGCTCATACTTGCCAGGAGTATCCAGTGATCCATGAGAAGTATCCTCCGACTAGACAAAATTAGACCGAGACAGGCTGATTCAGACGCACTGCTTAAAACCAGCAGCACCTATCACAGCAACCGGATTCATTCGAAATTGGAAAAGCAAGAAGGCGGACCTGGTTGTCCAAATTCGCGTGCATAGGTATGATCAGAGCTGGCGGCGCATTAGGATTTCCATTCTGCTTGAAGTTCTCGTCCCACATTCCAATTTGGTGAATCTGGTCATACATCCCCATCCTTCTAGAGGACACAAACTGAGTGGTCGAATTCATGACCTCTCCAAGCTGCAAATGGAAGAGAAGGGAAAAAGAAAACCAATCGATAAGTCCCCAGCAGTCAATACTTATCACGGACTCAGCCATCGAAAAAACCAAAAATCAACTTGGTGATCAGCTCACAAACGACAAGAATGATAATACGATACGATGATAATGCTGCAGTTACGACTGAACAAGAAGGAAATCCAAAAGGGACTCAAGTTTTTGGTGCTCATCAATGATGGCAGTCTAGAAAACTGGGATTCTCCGCCTGACACACGCAGGCCCGCACGCACAGAGCTCAAACAAGTATCGAAACAGAATCTAAGAGCAGACTTGCAATAAACCATAGAACATCACCAACCGACTAACGAACTTTTGAATGATCTATATTCACTTAAACCCGCGATTCCATCATCTTCCACGAAACACCAACTCATCTTTCGAGACGCAAGAAACAGAGAAACCAAACTACCCCGGAAGCCCGAACAGTTTGTATTCCATACTTACTTTCGCTCAAACACCAGCCCTCCTCCTCCGGAAGCTAGAAAGCTCGAAACAGCGCCACGAGTCTCCCTCCCTCTCCCTCTTATCTCTCTGTATCTCTCTTTCTGTATATCTCTCTTTGTATCTCTCTCTCTCTGTCCTAGGATCAAACCATTGGAAGAAGGGAAGAGATGACGCGGACCCAGATGACGACTCGAGCTGGAGACGTCTCCCTCTCCCTCACCCCACGCGAGCTCGAGGCAGAATCATGGTTGGAATGAGAATTTGCACCCCCTCACTCACTGCTTAAAAGAGAGAGAGAACCTTTGAACCCCGTTCCTTTCCAGTTGTTGCCGTGCCTGAATTCCTTTTCTCTCCCCACCCCCCTCTTTTCCCTTCATTTCCTCCTCACCTCCTCAACTCCTCCACCTCACCTCTCACCTCCTCAACTCCTCCCTCCCTCCTCGTTGTTGCTTTCATTAAGATAATATATCATCATTATCAACGCTCTGTTTTGTTGATATCCATCACACTTCGCACACACAACACGCACAAATCCTTCTTTATTTTCCCACTTTTTCCCCGCATAATAATTTTTTCTTTCTTCTTTTGCTTCTTCTTTTTTTTTTCCTGAGGGTTCTGCATTATTTTATTGGACGGATTTTTGTCATTGCGTTCGCGTTTACATGGTGTGCGCGCTACAGAGTCAAAGATACACTCATGCTCCACTACTCCGCTATCGTGCGCACCCCCTCCCCGGGTCCGGGGTTCCCCCCTTAACCTGCGCCTCCGTCCCAATCAGGACGGCATTATTAAGTACACCGGATGTACAGTGCCGCTGCAATCGTGCGTGCATAATTCATTAAACTTTGGTGCCACATGTAGCGTGGCTCCAAAACTTTTACCTTCTATAATATGGATTTTTAATTTATTTAATATGATCCATAAATTTTTAATTTATTTAATATGATCCATGAACTATTAATAAATACTCGATATAGTCCCTAAATTATATCCAGATGTTAAAAAGTTCATTAACCGCATTGGACATTGAAGCAAAACTCGGAGATCATTATATTACCAATCAAGCCAAAGTTTAATGATCGAATTGAATAAATTTAAAAAGTTTAGAGATGACATTATACATTGAACCAAACTTCAGGGCTATTTATGTCATTTTCTCAACATACTTTGAATTTTAAGGCTTTATGCAAGAGTTCTATTATCGAATGATCATACCACATCATATGAACTATTTAAACTCCACATAAATAGTTACTGTGAATATGGATTTTCTATTAAAGGCCTGCTTTCCATATACTCAATCATGGAGTAAAATACAAAGTTGAGAAGATCAAAGATTTGTCAAATTGAAAATATCTTCAAGAGATCGTATAATAAATTCAGAATGATAGCCTCACTGAAAACTTGGAGAACTTCATATAAATCGTTTTTTTGTATATGTGTGTGTGTTATATATATAATATGAAAAAGGAAGTGAATGAAAATATGATTAATCCGCCAATATTGTATGAAAATTTGAAAATGTTTAATTTAGAAAATTTCCAGGGAAAGTGCATGCGTCCTACGGCTATGTGAAAATCATTGTCTCTGAATGCACGGTACAAGGAAGGAACCTAACCTACTGCTTATCCAACGGTTGTCGCCGAAATCTAAGGAAATAGGTGGGCCCGGAGGGTGAGCCACGCGCGCCACGGAGGAGCGTGAAGTTCCTGCCGCTTTCGTGCCAATAATTTGAGGCCAGCGAGTGGCGGCACGCGCCTCGATGCGCGTTGGCGTTGGAGAGGTTAGAAAGGACTCTTCATTAGATGATTCGGTCAATTATCTAATATTCCAGAAAAAATAATGACTAATTGTCCTTGCTTCCTTCGGATAAGAAGCTAGCAAATTATTCGGAAGAGTCTGGGCAAAATAAATAAATAAAATAAAATTAGTATGCATAGGATTTCTCTTCCTAGCCGTGGGACGGCACACTGTAAACGGTCGAGAATGCTTATCCATGCAACAGCTACATTTATTTCTTTAATCGGATAGTTGATGTTGTAAGAGCCACGTGGCTTAAGTTGACTACACATAATCTTATATTTCCTATAGACCGACATAATGAATGCACCCTATCGACTAATGGCGCGTTCCATTTTGTTCCTAGAACAATTTTTGATAAAAATGATTCTTTTTTATTCTATTCATGACAATAATTTTTAAGTTGACTACACATAATCTTATATTTCCTATAGACCGACATAATGAATGCACCCTATCAACTAATGGCCCGTATTTTTTTTATTCTATTCATGACAATTTTTACTTTTTAAGCGTTTTAAGTTTTCGTTTAATTTTTAAATTTCGATATAATAAAATTAAGTTTGATTTTTTTCAAAATTTCTACTTCAAATCATTTTCGTTTAATTTTTAAATATATATATTTTTACTTTTTTTTTCCTTTCTCTCTCCTACTTTTTAAATCATTCTCGTTGTTTGAGCCTCACCGTTGGCCAGGCAAGCCTTGCTGAGGCTGGGTGAGTCTCGTTGGGGCTAGGCTTGCCTCTGGCGAGCTCGTTGGACCTCGCCTTGGCTTGACGAGCTCGCCTCGACCATTTGCCAATGATCGGTGGTGGTGGGCGGCGACAATGACAGCAGATCGCAATCGTGGTGGTGACAGTAGATGAAGAAGAAGAAAATGCTTGATTCTTAGATTTGTTCCCGAGAACAAGAATCAAATTTTTTTTTTATTCTCAATTCTGTTCCAAATCTACTTTCGAGAACAAAAAATTAGAAATTTGTTTCCAAATACGATTCTGTTCTAAAACTACTCCCGAGAACAAAAAATCAAAATCTAACACTGTTTGGATGGTTACCAAACATGCTCTAAATGGATTATTCAAATCAATATAGGTCGGACAATTTTCGACTCGATCTAAATCCAACTTGACTCATTGCTGGATGAGTCTGGTGACAATGGGTCGTTTCTTGTGTTAGTATCTCCAAATTGGGGTTGGTAGCGGGTGATTAGCGGTTGGATAGTGGCAATTGATGGTCATTGTTGGGTATTGTTAGAAATATGAGTTAAGTATAAAATTACTTCAGTGATATATGGTATATGTTATTAGATTCATATTACATGTAAAGAGGTTGAATATGTTAATTTGAGTTGGACTATTTTCAATCCTCGATCGATGGGTTTAGTATGGACCTGACTCGATCCTCGCGTCAGCATCCCCAAATTGGGAAGGGGTGGGGGATTCAGTGCTGAATAGTGGTGATTGATGTAGAAAGCTGGGTGGAAGGAATCGAGGGACGAGGCCGTGGATGGGCAAGTTGCAGGGCGAGGGAGGGATCTTAATCATCCAAGTGCTCTTTGGACGGCTCTGCACTTTTCTCCGTCGTTTTCACAACCACGCACACGTACTGTTCTCCAGTCCTTTCAGAAACCTAGTAAATATCATTACCATAATGTCCCCAACATTAGGGCAAATCCAAAGCCCCCTGGAAACTCCAAGGCCATGCGCGTGTTACCGCGGGTCTTCTCGAGGCGATTAGTGTCGGCAATTCACCTCGAATGTCCATGGCCAGGATTCACGGTCCGAGCAAAACATACGAGGGATGTGAAATGAAATATCATAGGATCGAAGAACACCGATGTCCTATCAACTCTGCAGTACACAGGTCACGAAATGGAAAGTGGAAAGGGCACAAAGGTGGTGACGATTGGCGGGCGTTTCTCAGTCGGTGCGGTCATCACCCGGCCCCAATCACACCTGCACGCGCTCCAAAACCACACTCCCGCGACCCTTCTGGATTCTCTCCATCCAAAAAGTTGGTACGGCGATGGACATATAGCTCTTCTTCTCGAACGAAGCCGTCCTAGACCAGGAAAGATCCACGCACGACGGTGTTCCTCGATTCGATGTTTCTCATGCTGCGAAGGTACAATGTCGGCCGCGAACCCGACGGCGTCGCGCATCGACCCGGGGCGATTGCCTTTTGCTCGGTCACCCTTTTGCAGCACACTATTGAAAAGTTCTCCACTCATCGACTGTTCTATCGCTGCCCCCCGTAATGCTAAAAAAGAAACAGAATGATCTCTCGTGGTACTTGCTCTAACCTGTAAGTACATAGACCAAGAACAATTCTCAAAGGCCCTTCGGATCCTCCAGGGACAACAGTGGCCTCGACAAAGTACAGGTTGCCACGCTTGTCTTTTTCCATCGCTTTTTTAATTTTCTACTTTTGTTTCTTGCTCCTCTCTAGTCTAGTGGATACATCTCCTCTCCAATTGGGAGTTATTAATACAAATTGAGGGATTAATGTTGTTTTTTTTCTTTTCCTTTGTCTATGTCGACTCCTGTTTGAGTATCTGGTGGAGGTTGCAATCAGTTCTTTCATAGGCATAGGACACGACCAACTTTATTTTCTTTGGTTTTTAAAAGACAAGAGTGCTTGCAACTGCTGCTGGTTTTGTTTAGTGACCAAGTGATCTTTCATGTTACGTTTTGTGTGCTAAACTATACCCACTACCTTCCTCCGTCCTATCGGAGGAAACCTACCCCGTCGGGATTATGAGAGATTCCCGGATAATTTTCTTGAGGCCGTGACTGTGTCTGCCACGCGGGACCTGAATCCGGTATCTTGTCGTTGGCCTTCAACAAATCTTGATCGCTTTATTGACTCAATCAAATATGAAAGGTGCATGAACTAGTAGTTTCTCGATGGCTGAATAGCTCGTGTGGTGCCTGGTGAGTGAATAACACCTCACTGGCCTTTCTTTTATAATTGTCTCAGAGATTAACACAGTGAATAGCTTCCTCATAATGGATCATATCACGCCCAGTTGAGCTTGGACGTCTAGCAAAATAGCAAATCTCTTTAGGCATAATAACTTGTTTTGACCTGTCATGATCTCATCAGGAGAGCGGCATCGGCTCTTGACCAATTTGTGCATAAGAGGCTAATTCTGCCTTCAGAGTTCTATAAAGATATATTTATTCTATCATAAAACTCTTAGTACTAACTGTCTTGACATCACTTTCATGGATTAATTGTATTTATCCCTTATGCATCACTTACTCTTTGCTCGATAACCTCAAGGTCCATTTACAAAGGTTTGCGAGTACGAGAGAATCACAAACTGTGACAAAAAGTTGCATAGAATTTTCTATTTAGGGACATAGTGGTCAAGAATTTTTGTTTAGTGTTTGTTGCCCATGAGATTCTTTTGGGACATTGACATCGTGTGGTCAGTGTGATAATGCCCATAAATCAGGAGTATGCTTCATGGAATCTTTCAACCCTCTTCAACATTGCTTGGGCATATAGGCCTATCTTGTCAAGCCACCATAGCTTTTCCAAAAGCAGGTCTATTTTTATTCTTGCAATTTGCTGAGGCATCATATCATATCATGCATATCTCAAATCTAATCACCCAAGAAAATAAAAATAAAAGACAAACTAAAGAAACAAATTTTTCTAGTCAATCCCTGGAGAGAAAATTAATAGTAGTGAACTGTTGCTGTGGGTCTATTTGAGGCAATATTTCTGTTCGCTTTTTCAGCCCCCGTTATTGCATGTCTAATTGGTCACCACCTCACACATGCTCATCATCATTCTCCCCCATCTAATATGTACATATACATCACATGTGAGCTTTGAACTGGTCTTTGATTCTGCACTTTCTTTTTCATTAGAGGAGATGGTCCAAACCCTAGAAAGTAGAAACCATCTAGACATATCAAATTTGCAAAGCCAAAGTATTTAATTCGACCCCGCCATGACCCGATTCTAATGCTCATGTTGTTCCACGGCGTTAAGTGGGCAAACGGCTGATTCACTGCACTTGACTCCCTGTTTTAGTCATCATTGAGTCTTTATCAACTCCTATTCTGGGTACTTTGCAATTTGCTAAAAAAAAAATTGAAACAAAGAACTCGACAGCTTATCTTCAAAAGAGGAAATTAAAGAAAGAACTGATGAGGAGGGGAATCATTCACCAATTATATGATCTCCTCATGGATACAAGCAGGGAGACCAGCCAGCCAGATCCATTATCCTTTCACTTTACTTACTTATATACATCACTTTATATTAAAAAACTAATTAACCCCAGAGAGCTACTTGCAAGTTTAACTAAGCCCGCTTCTTAAGTTTCGCCCTTTTGGCCAGAAAGTTCACTGCGGAACGACCTTTTGCCTTAGCTTTATCCATATCGACCAGACTTCACGTTCATTCCCTTAGCTTTATCCATTGCCCTGTACTTAGCCCAGGTGTCCGCCTTGGCCATCGCTCTGTCATTTGTCCACTTTACTCATGATTTCGTGTTGAAAAGAAGCACCGCACCACACTAAGGAGACTTCCAAAGTTACATGAAGATGGTACGCTCCTCCTCCTTGACGAATGGGAACCAGTCGTCCTCGGGTCAACTGGCGGTGATGATCTTGACCAGTGGAAGAACAGTAGAAATTGTCGGACATGAATAACTATGGTTAAGGATTTTTAGTTAGCTTAGATCATGATTTATCATGCATACGGTCATCGATATCAGGTGAGATGAAAGCGTTTTGCGAACCAAGCCGAGTGACGAAAGCCCTAGATTGCAAGCATCGCATGTTCCTGACGCGTTTCGAAAGTGATTTGGTCGATTGCTATTTCGTTTCGTTGTTCAAGCATCAGGGTTTTCCCTTGGCTTTGTCGCAAAGTTTCTTGTTCCTAGACTTGAGTGATAAATGTTGTATTCCAAAACTAATCCTTGGTATTTTAATCTAAATACGTGCAATCCACCTAAGATCGCATGCATGCAAAGTTATAAATTCGCTTTACTTCAATCAAGCGACTCGGCAAATAGTTAGCCCTTTGCTTTCATCATCCTCACTTCCTTTCGGTACGATTTGTTGCTCTCGTCGTTGGACTCGACTGATGAATATTGTACTCGCGTACTAATTCTCGACATTATAATAAACTAGATCGCCGATACACCTAAGATTGCATGCATGTAAAGCTAAAACGATCCGCTTTACTTCAATCAAGCGACTTGGCAAATAGTTGGTTAGTTGCTTCCTTTATGATCGCATGGAAGCATAGTTGGAAAGGTAACATGAGATTTTGACCCTTTGCAAGTTTAATAAACGCAATTTCTAATGGATCATCTACATGGACTTAAAAAAATAAAACAAAAGAGTGCATGAGCAAATCAAAGACAGGATAAGCTCAAGAGAGATGGTTAAACAATTGCTAAATCAATATGTGAATCTAATCCACAGGGGATGGTGCCAAAATGAATTATATGTGTAAAGAGGCAATTATTATGGGGTAGTGCCTTGAGTGGTTGGTCGATTGCTTAGTGATTCTCCTTTTCATACTTGTGTGTGTATTTCTTGTATGCATTTGATATAAATATGTAAAAATTATATGCTGGAATTGATAGAAAAGAGACGTCACGCAAACACTTAGCTTTTTCCTACTTGTGGTGTTATTCCCAAGTGCAATCTAAAGTTGCTTGCCACTAAGAATGGCTCATGTGGCGTCACGAAAAAATATATTTTTTTTCCAAAAAGAAAAGAAGAAGAAAATGAAATTTAAGATTCATGGCGCAATTATGGGAATATATTTTTTTTTTTTGGTCTTGTTTTGTCATGGAGAGGAGCCATATTCGGATGCTCTTTTTTATTTATTTGTGCCTTGTCGAATTGAGTTTGGAAAAACATAGGAAGTACTAAAAGAAGACGAGACAGTGTCGTGGATTTTGTAGTGATGATGCACGCGATGTTGACAAAGATTCAAACAACGTAAATGAGGAATGCGAATATGTCATGAGATTCAAGAGGCACATGCGATGATGTCTCGATTTGTGTTGCGAAATCTTTACTTCAATTGAAATGTTTTTCCGGTTCATAAATGATACTAAATTTAAGCTTTTTCTGGAAGAGTCGTATTTTCTCAAACCCACTTTTGCATAGCACCATGACCATTGATTAAATCCGCCTCTCGACTATCCTTGTCGTCCCAACCCCTAGCTGCCACCTGTTGGACGGAGTTAGGGACATTTCTCAAATATACGAAAGTTAAAGGACTAAAATTACTATACAGAGTATATAAATTCAATTTCCAATAAAAATCATGCTTAGAAGAGTCGATAATATATTACTAATATAAATTTCATATTAAAAAAAAAAAAGGGTAGCAAAATATCCAACGTATTCCCCACTTATCCGATTAGGTGTAAAGACATGGCACTTTTAAGCTTTTTTTAGGCCAAATGAACAATCTTTCTGGGTCTTACCTGCCTTTAGGCAGATCGACTTAATCCGGTTTAAGCTTTTTTGGTATCTTTATAATTGACTTTATGTCAATTTTTTTTTTTTCCTTTTCTCGCACGCTTTAATTTATGGATATTAAAGGCCGTTTTGAGGACGGTAAAGGACTATTTTTTTGAGCAGAAAGGGCATGTAAAATAGAATATTACTAGAGCACGTCAATCAGAAAGTAGAAATTATATCCAAGCTTTTTTTCCTCCTCCTTTTCTTTGCTTCTTTTTGGTAAAAACGTGTTAGTTAAAGTTCCATATTCCCCTTTCTCATCCATCGGATCAAAAGAGATGATTCATGAACTCGATCGACTTAAGTAGATCGCTCTCGATTAGTTTCTAATGCAGCTAGTGTCATGGCGACTTTAGTAATTGAACATACACCAAAAACCCGATATCCAGGTCGATAATGTGAGCAGGTCCAGTAGTGCTCGGACCGTGTTGAAAGCCGAGCGAACAATCGCTCACATCTAAACGTGAAATTGTCGGCTTACAGTGCGAAACATGATTCATATCGTGACGATTCATATTAGAATATGGGATAGATACTTTATTCCTCGTAAAATGGTTGGCTTTCGTTAAGGTTAAACAATAACCCAATTTGAAGAATTTATTAGCGTGAAAGCTTGAGAAGTCGACAGGTTATAGGTGGACACAAAAGGTGGTGGGCGATAATATTCTTTTAAGCTTGGCAGAAGATTTAAGACATAGAATATCTAATGTTCTTTTGACGGTTTGAGCAACTTTGGCTTTAGAAATTGGTGAAGGAACCGCAGACTTTTCGGCATACTCTAAGGTGGAAGCATATGATTCTTTCAAGAGCCTGTGTTTAAGGTGAAAAAGGCGAGATTCCATGTAATAAACTACAGAGTCGGGTCGAGTTAGTTCTATATTCTTTTAAGCCAAATTTCCATGGAATTATACGAAGCAGGTAGCAATTAGCTACCTAAGGAGGAGGATGCAAAGAGAGAGGTTGTAGTTATGCAAGAAGTTCGAAAATCAGGATCACGTAAGTGAAACCTAGAATTTGGGACGAGTGGGTACCTTATCTGCTAGGAATATATCATGAGTGTAAAGTAATTCACTGTATATATTGTTAGGCTGCTTCTTGATGGTTTAAGTTATCGAGAAAAATAATTCGTCTGACATGGTATTAGGGCACGGTTGAGGATTCGAACCCCGACACTTCTTCTCAGATTTCTCCTTGGCTTTGTTCAAATTATCCTAGCTATTTTTTAGATTACCTTGCCGATGTTAATGCATTCAAGTCTTGTACAGCGCTTGTTAGAACCGGTTACATACGAAGGAGGTTTAAGAATATTGTAAAACATACACCGTCGGATTGTCTCCTAATAGCACCTTTTAATAATTTGAATCGAAACCATTCCTTATTTAACAAGTTGTCTTGAATGATGGTCGACATCTCCATTTATATAACCAACATAGGTGCCGGCAGCCTAGCTATGAGTTGCCCTAATGTCCCGTCCCTAATTCACTTGGTCAAACCTCTGTTGCGTCAAGTAGTGTTATGGTGACCATCTCGCCGACCTCGGACTCATGCGCCGCAGGTGGTGTAAGGTTTTTTACGGTTTGAAAATTGAACATATGGCGGTGGATGTGGGATCTTATAGCGATGCCTAAATAGTCCTCACCAACAAAATAAAATGTTGGCAAAACCCATCAACGCTTTCGAGATTGTGCATGCTAATTAGGTGAGGAAAGCCCAATAAGAATTTACAGTAATGTTGAGGGCTGATCCGGCCATCACCATGACTTGTTGGGCCATAAATGAGAAGAGGAATTACATGTTCTCGTCTTCACTTTAACGTAACTTCTTAATTCCATATATGTAAAAAAGAAAAAAAAGAAAAAGAATTTTGACATTAGTTATGTCAATTGATTATAAGGTCCTTGCTTATAAAACCAAAACGAACACCATATAAATCAGGTGATGGTTTAATCTAGATTGTATATAGGTTTTGCAATTAATTTATGCCGTTAAATCAGGTGTGGTCCTTCACATCCTTCAATAGACATCTCACCTAAATGCGTGGACATTCACATCCACATCCTTCACGTTTCTGATTCTTTTGATTATCTCCCCTTTGACTTTTTATTTTTCACGAAAAAGCACAAATGTTGTTTAAGAAACTAATTTGATTTTAGAGAATGTTCATTCCAATCTTTCTTTCTTTACATTCTTCAGTTTGCACGTGTTCGTCCATTGTTTGGTTGGATGTCATATTTGCGGATGTCACATTTTTTTTTTTTTTAATCTCTAACTCGTGTAGTTTTTCTAATCAAAACCCTAATCGTCCCTTCAGTGCTTATGTTCAGAAGAATGGATGGGCCAAATTATGACTGAGCTAAAATTAGGATCATCTCATACGAGACCATTGCAGCTCCTGTGTGATCAAAATACCTGAAAGAGACATCAAGCCCGATTCAAATAGTTTAGGCGACATAACGATGAGGGCCTACATCGATAGATTGACATAATACTTTTTTCAAAGAAGATGCATCTCACTTCATTTTCAAGCTACAGGGAAAATAATTTTCATTTTGGAAGGTGAAACTAAGGATTTGAGAAATCAGTAATACGGTTTTCATTTGTGGCCCCAAAGCTATTTGACGTTTTATGATGTTATGATGCTGGGCCACTATACCTTATTTTTGATTTACAATAAGAGGATTTGAGACTCTTTGAACATGAAACTATTCAAAATCAGACCATCCACTTCTGGACTTTTTACGAGATTCGTGAGGAATTACTTCGTTCGGGCAATTGGGTAAAGGCGGTTTTTATGTTATGGGTCGAGTACGATGTTTGTTAAAACTATCTAGCTGCAAGGTCCATTGGATCGTTTATTCACTTCCTAGAGATCGGGCTCACAGACTTCTTAGTACATCCGGATCCGGCCCAAACCGGCCCATACGCGACCCGGAAAGCCCGGCCCACGAAACTTCCAGATGGGCCGAATTTTCAATTTTTAATTTTTAAAATTCAAAACGGGTGGTTGTCCTCTGGGGTAGGTTTGATTTGAACCACCTTTAAACATTGGCCTTGACTTCGAGAAAACGGAATAAAAGCTCACTGTTGACCGCGAGCCTTGACCCTGGTTAATCAATCGAACCAACCATGGTTAAGCGGCCACGCCCAATAGGAGACCGTTGCCTTTCTAGAGAATATAGAGAGAGAAGAGTACATTTTTTTTTTTTTTTTTTCAAAAATTAATTAATTAATCGAAAGGGGGAGAGGGAGAGGGAGACAGAGAGAAGGAAAAGAGAAAATACTTTTTTTTTTTTAAAATTTTATTAAATGAAGAAGCACCCACACTTGTCCACCCTCTCTCCATCCCACGGCGGGCAGCCCGAAGGGGGAAGATCTTTTTCACTCAGCGAGGGGGCCTGCCCGGGCTGCCCGAACCCCAGCTCCACTGCACCTACGGGCAGTCAGTCACCAGCCAGTCACCAGTAACTCTCTCTCTCTCTCTCTCCCTCTCTCAGTCTCTCTCTCTTTCTCTCTGCTTCGATATTTCTATATCTTGCGGTCTCCTCTGCCGCTACGATCACCATCTAACGGTCGAGAATGCGCGCAGCTCGCCCCGCCGTCTCCGCCGCGCTCTAGTGCCGGACGCCTCCAGATCTGGTCCCTCCGCCCTCGGATCTCGCTCTCCGGTACGCTTTCCCCTCTCCGATTCCCTTCTCCTTCTCTCTCTCTTCTATACTCACCGTCGTTTTCTCCGTCGGCGCTTCGGGCTCGGCGAAATCGAGGTACGATTCCGTTTCGGTCGCCTTGGCTATCGCTTCGCCGGCGGGGCTGGTCGCCGGCGGCTTGCTCGGGCCCGTCGCCGCCCGTCGCTTACCGCGTCGGGCTTAAAGGCGCTCTTTGTCGTGTTTATCGTCGCGACGGTTCGGTTCTCCACATATTTCTGATTTCTTCCTGACTAATTTTTCTCGCTATTTTCGACTTTACGCCTGCGCAGTGCGCAACGCGTCTCTGTCTCTCTCTTAATTATCGGGTAAAGAAAAAGACGGAGAAAAAAAAATACCTTTTTTAGTTTTTTTTTTTTTAATTTGCTTGTCGGTTTGATTGGGAATCCGAGGGCTGACAGGGGTTTTCAGAGGAGCAGATCTAACGGCTGTCGATTTGTTCGGTTTTTTCAGGTGTGGGGGTCTTTGGCTTTGGTGTAACTGTCGGAAGGAGGAGGAGGAAAAAGGGGGAAGGCGCGCGCGCACGAATGGGAACCAGAACCACCACCGAGGTCGGGGCTGCTGCTGCTGCTCTCGGGCTCGGGGCGACCCTGGCCCGCCTCGTGCTAACGTGCGCCGGGGAGGCGCTCGCTAGCCTCGTCGTGGTCAACTTGGTCAACGGCCAGCTTTTCGGAGCTCCCCAGGTACGCCAAAATTCTCATTTTTTCCTAATGATTATTTTTTTTTTTTGTAATTTTTCTTTTGTCTTCTAGTTTTCGCAAATGGGGTCTGTGAGCTTTAGAGATTTTTTTTTTCTTTTTTTTTGCTTTTCATTTTTTCTTTTTCAATTTTTATCTCCTTTATTATTTTCATGTTTTTATCATCGCCTAGATTTAGAATAAGTTGTTCTAAGTTAATTTTTTCAATTTTTGTAAACCGTCGCTTTTCTCGCCGCTTACGTCTATGCAATATTAAATAAAAATAAGCGAAGCCTTTTTCTCGGTCGTGGCGTTGCTAACCTGCGCCGGTCCTCTCTCTCTCTCTCTCTCTATTTGGTCATTCGTTTTTTTTTAAATAAGAATTTTGGCATTTTTCGTATTGGACCCCTTTCGGCGTTTACCCACTTTTTTATTGTACTTTTTTGTTATTGATAAAGCCTTCCGTGGGAGGGTCGGCTAACGTGCGCGTGAGGTTAGGAACTGAGGGCGGACTTCTGACCGGAATATAAATTGGAGTTTTGGATGGGGGGGCTTGGGTTCCGGAAGGTTGTACGTGGGCCCCCCTCGTGGCGTTTCACCAAGAAGATACCTTATCAAGAATTATTTTTAAAAACATCCTGAAGATATAATATAATATTATAATTATAATTGGGCTTTTGAAGTAATTTTGAGGAAAGGGGTATATTTTTTTTTCTATTTGTACCCTCGTTAACATGCGAAATTGGTTTTTTTTTAATAGCTACGGACGATACGGACGAAATAAATCGTAAAAAAACAAAGAAAAAGAAGAAAGAAAGACTTGTTCGTCGTGGGTGATTGGGAAAGTCAGAGGTCAATTTAAATAATGGCCTTCTTGCTTGGTTGTATCATCTTTGTTAATATAAATATATAATATTATATTATATTTGTGTTGAACAAGGTTGTCTCGGAATATTCCACAGGACATATGCTTCTTCACTTGTTGGGAGCTCTCTCTCTCTCTCTCTCTCTCTCCCCCTCCCCCATCTCTTTATCTTGGAACCTTAAAGATCTTTTTTTTTTTTTTTTGGCCACAAAAATAAAAGATCATCCATTTAGTAAATAACTTCCATTGGGTAGCTCCTCTGTATGGGTAGGGTATAGCTGAAATATTGGGTGGAAAAAAGAACAATTTTTTTATGAACTTTCCTGGGAAATGGGAAATGAGGAGCAAGTGGGTATTTCTCACTTTTATAATTTGAACACTTTTATAATCGATTCTTGTCAAATTAGTGAAAAGGGGAAAATTCCAAACAGTGAAAAGGAAGGCCATTTACTTGACTTTTCGAGGTTGGTGCTCTTTGGAAGATGTGATTCCTTGCTCACTTTGGGGCTAGTAGCCCCGTCTCTGTGGTTAAGGCATATTCCCCCACGTCTCCATGTTTTTGGTTGTGAGCATCCTTTTTGGCTAATAATATATTTGCTTGTATTGTAGAGTCACTTATACAAATGTTTGCCCTCATGAACACAATTACAGTCGTCTGACATAGTCTAGATGGACTTTGCTCCTGTGTATGTTGATATTTATGTAGATGTCGTGTAGATTTTGTCGTGCAAATTGGTTGGTCAACACCATGGTGACAGGTTCACTCATCACATAGCTAGGCTTAATGTTTGCTGCCAGCTTAATGATTGATGTTCTTGGCTTTCCTGCCAGAAGTTAAGAACGAAGGAGTAAGTTAAGACCTCACTGAAATTTGGCTTTTGGCTGAGCATGAGCGGCCTGAACAATTTGGGCCCTCGAAATATTTTACAGTAGCAATTGGTCATTTCCTTAACACAGTTAATAATCTGACTGCTTTTGGATAACTCATCTGTTTGTCATGTCTTTGGCTGCTACAGAAGGGGAACGGGGTTAATCCTGACGAAAGCCACACCCAGACCAAGCCAACTGATGCCGGGGAAGATGATGATGACAATGGCGGTGATGATGACGACGATGGGGATGGTGGGTTTGGGGAAGGTGAAGAGGAAGTATCATCTGAAGGTGGAGAGGAGTTCAGTAAAACCCCTAACAGCAATAATGGTAGCTCGAAGAAGGGAGCAGCAGGAAGTGGGGCTGGTGGGGGTGAAGAGAATGGGGAAGAGGAGGAGGACGATGAAGATGGTGAAAACCCAGAAGGAGATGATGACGATGACGACGACGACGATGATGACGATGAAGATGAGGATGGCCGAGAGGAGGAGGAGGAGGAAGAAGTTGTTGAGGAAGAAGAGAACGAAGAAGAAGACGAAGACGAAGATGAAGATGAGGAGGCCCTCCAGCCTCCAAAGAAGAGGAAGAAGTGAGGATTCGTGAGAAGAGGGAATCTGAGCTGCCTCCTCCTCCTCCTCCTAGTCCTAGACACTCATTCCTAAGTGACATGTTCACTGACTTTCAGTCTTCTTTAGCCCATGAGGGAAGACTTAATTAGGATGTAATGCTTCTGTAATCGAATTTTCAGTTTCGCTGTTGCTGCTAGAGTTGCTAAAACGAGCGGTTGAGCTGTGTGGCATTGGCATCTGCTCATACCCTGAGTTTTAAGCTCCTTTGTTACCTTTCAGGGAATTTTTAATGATCTATTGAGTCAAATTCCTCCATGAGAGTTTCTCTTTCTAGCTCGACTCCTCTTAGGCTCTTACGAAGATGCAGCCTGTCTGAATCCCTCTGCTGTATCATAGTTCCGTTGAAGTATTTTCTCCTCCTGAAAATGTGTACCGTACCTGTGAGAAGATTCTTAAGAGGAGTTGCCGTTCATTTCGGAGCAATTCTACTTAGCCAAACATGAGCAGAATACAGCTGGAGTGAAGATGATACTAGCGTTGCTCTGTTTCTGGGGCGCCTGAATTCAGGCATGTCCGCATTAACCTTTTCTATATGGATTTAGTCAAAGCTCGTCATTTAGATCACTACAGTAAAGTCCTCTTAACAATTCGAATTCCAAAATATGCTCCGCGGAACCACAGAAAATAGTGACGACAACCCCATGTAATTTGACTTCAGGGGAAATACAAATGATTTACACGGCTTCTGGCCCGATGGCTGCTTGCATATCTCTCTTTTTGCAAATAAACATCGATTTTCTTCATGGAATTTCTTTTGCTTCAACGCATAAGATAGTGGCATAATATACTTTTGTGTCTTCTCTCTCCCTTTTTTTCCTATCTCTATATTTTGCAATTTTCTTTTCTTTGGTTAATTGGACTTTAAAACGAATGTTCCTGATCCTATTTAGTTGCTATTAAAAATCATCGTGTCGGCGTGTGTTAATGATTAAAGAATTTGACGGTGTAAATAGTATGAGCTAAAGGATGCAAATGCACCAATGAAAAGAAATCGGATGACTCAATTTTACTTAAAAAATGTCACGAAAAATCCTTCATTCTCTTTTTCGCTTTATTCGTTCAAGCACACAGATAATTTGGTCCAGCTCAGGGACCAATCCATTTGGGTCAGGACTGTGACTCCATCTTTGTCTCTTGTTTCTTCTTTTCGTTTTTTGGGTTTATGTTCCTTCCTCGCCTTTCTTTTTCTCTGCTAAATCTTCCATAATATTAAATTGTCTTCGTATGTTTATTTGTCGAGTCCAATCCACCGCTACGTGCCTTTCAAAGTATTTAGGCTTCAGAGGGGGGCATTCATATCATACCAGACCACAGCCTTTTTCTACATGCAAAACTGAAAAAGCAGGCAAAAGAGAGAAAACACTTGATTTGCCTCTGAAGAAACCGACGATTCTTTGTCTCCAACCCTCCATTTATTCACATGAACGAAACCCCAACATCTCTCACACCTTCACACATCCACTTAAGTGACAAAACAAAGCAAGCCTCACATTCTCACAGAGAGAGAGAGAGAGAGGGAGAGAGATTTTTTTGTAGAAGATCATGGGAAAGAAGCTGGGGCTAGTGCATTGGCTATTGTTAATGCAAATGCAATATTACTGCTTATATGGAGGTACGTTTACTCTCTCTCTCTCTCTCTCGCGCGCGCACATACACATTCCTAAACCCTGCACTGAACAAGCTGCAGGGTTTGGGAATTGAGACCAAAATTTTTCATTTTAGATCCTCGGTCTGGCTATATTCTAGCTTTAGATCCTGTGGGTTGGAATAGGTTTGGTTTGATTTGTTGTTTCAGCATTGGACATCTCACTTTTATTTAAAATACAAACATTTTTGAAGCTTTAGTTCGTAATATAGTTTTGATTAGGTTAGGAAAGCGAAAGGGATGGGGCAAGACCTAAACAATTGGATTAAAAAGGTGGCGAAGGGCAGGAATAGGACTTGATCAATGTCATTTAAGAGTTTAGTTGGTTCTTAACCACGGTAGGGCAAATCTTAGAGGATAACCCTTTTTTTGTTTCCATTCATAAAGCGACTGATTGATGGTTGAAATTTAGAGGAGAGTTAGACACGGATGACTATATATATTTTTTGCCATTTGGTTCACTTTTAAAAGACCGTGTCGTTCATGACTCTACACCTAATATGCAATTGTTAGGTAAGAAGAAAAATAAGAATTCCCAGATATAAAGATTACGTTAGATGTGAGCTCCTCATGTTCAAATAACTCTATGATTGGGGCCATGATTTTGTCCTAGTTAGGTTTACAATGGTAAAAGATTTTAACTATGTTATGAATGAAGGACCATGAATGATCATGGACTATTGCCTTATAATTGGTCAATAGAAATCCAACTTCGTCATTGTAAGTGCTCCCGTGAAGCTAGTATGCAAGAGGTTAAGGTGTCTCGAACTCATTAGAAGACTATGATTAAGACTTTCTCTTGAACTTGGAAGTAAAATAGGCAAAGTCATGAGGGTAGATGCTGAAATGTGTTGGCATCTAGAGGTTTGTATGCTCAAATGTGTGGATCTCACTTAATCTTGTATTAAGGTCTTGTCTGAGATAGAAGATAAATAAGATAGAATATGAAGGGCTTCATTTGATTTGCTTTCACTGCGAGCATTGCAAACATAGATTAGAGGAGTGTCCTAAGTTGCAACCACTAGAGAATGATCCTCATAATCTTTTGAGAAATGTGTAAGGGGACATGGAGGACCGATGGCAAGTGCCAAAGGTGCATGCCAAAGCATGGTGGCAATGCTTGAGATTTATTCATGGATTAAGCTAGGTTATTTGGTCCGATTGTGATACATATATAGTATGGACTTTATTGTTTAAAAGGGGATATCTACTCAAAATTTTTCCTACATAAAGTTATCGCAAATGAGATAGAGTGGTCGAACATGAATCGGCCCCTTTTCATAAAGGCAATATCTGTATATGCCCTAATATATACTGGGGACCCACTTTGTCGGTTTGGTTTGATATCACTAGGAAAGATTCATTGCGCTTACTTAGTTATCCAATAGTAAATTTATCTATCACTCTACTTTTTCATTGGCTCTTCGCATCTTACGCTACTTTGAAGACTTTGTGTAACGAGTACTCACCCCCGAAGAGGTGACTCGTCCTCCCAATGAATGATATTTGGTTCTTTAGTAAAGTCCAATCTTCATTTTCATCGGATGATTGCAACCTTTATGAGGAGCAATCCTGGACGTTGTTTCTTATAAATGAAGAATCTATTGGTAGCACCACTATTTAATCCTGGCTCAGACCAACGCAAGGTTTGATTAAACGAGAAGGAAACGAAAAGTCTCACGTTGGTCTCGTCTGACTCTATGCTGGCTCTGTCCCACGTCCCATCGTCTTCTTTTGTCTTGCTACCCTTTTTGAGTCTTTGAGTTGAGCAGATTCGAGCTTGGGATTCCATTAAGCACGAGCAAACATGCTTGAGCGAAACACAAGGCAAAAGCAAATTCAATTTCCTCCTTTTTGTCATACTTCACCCTGCCTGCCTAAATCCTGTTGTCCTCTTTCGATTGGGCAAAATCTATAAGAGTTTTGGGTTATCCTTTCTCCTTACGAGTCATTTTGGTAAAGCTATTGCCTCACTAGCTATGGTATGCATAAAAAAAGAAGAAGGAATTCTTTTCTGCCCCGTACATTGTAATGGGGATAATGGAAAGAACAATTTCTCGATCCTTCTTTTATTCTTGGCCAAAACTAGATGTCAATCCCATGTATAGTTAACACCTATAAGCAATCAATGATCTTTCAAAGTAGTGTCTATTCTTAGAAAAACTCTTTTCCATAATTTCCGTATCGCCTTTCTCATTGACGAACAACACCCAAGAAATAAACTGGTGATCCTTCTAGAATTATTCGCATAATCCCTCCCTTAGATCTAACTATTGATAAATTGTGGGTATAGAGAAATTATGCGATCCACTTCCATTAATAAGAAAGAAGGCATTATACGCATCTTAATAGATATCACTTGATCTACAATACCATAGCCACATGCTTCTTCCTAGTCTTTTTCTACTCCTTACGATTGAATTTCGTTAGATTGCGAGAAGTATGCCTACACTTATATTATTCATAGTGGAGATACTATAAACTGAGATCAAAGAGATGGGACAAGAAATTGCAATTGCTCAAATTTTAGGTCTTAATAACTTATATCTCTTCTTCTTATACATCTTTGTGAATTATGTACGGATGGATTAAGCGAAAGAGGGAAAGTCTGCCCATATAAGCTAGGATTCTCGGTACATAAATACTTGCATAAATGAAATGAATGTGAGGTTATTATTGAAGGAGCTGGGTATATTGATTCCCAAAAAATTAACAAGAATTTTCATAATAGATGTATGGAAAGAAAAATCTTGGGGTGGAAGCTAAGCATAAAGAGATTGGGACAGACGCTTTGCTTCCAAATTGCATCCGATTTGGTGCTTCCTCGAAAGCGCTTTGGGGTCTTTTAATGGCATGATTGTGTTCGCGAGCTTTGTCAAAAAGCTAAGTGCAGAATGTACAGGTTTTAAGGGACTGTGGACTGAACTTTATCAACAAGCTAAAGTAGTGGATGGGATTTGTCGATTGTGCGAACCGTGTCGATTGTAATCCCTCAAGCAAGGCTTTGTATTAAATACCGATAGACCTGACCGATGGGCGGGCCTAAATAGATTCGGGCCAAAGTCTATACAAAAGTATGGGCTTGATGGTCGGGCCGAACGTCATGCCTACGGAGTCATGCCCGAAAGGGAAGAGCCTTGAAGATCTCATTCGCAAAATTTGTCGGGCGTGACCGGCCAATCCAGGCCTGTAAAGTACATCCCTTGCCAAGGCCCGCCCGTCTTATCACGATTTCAGTCGGGCCAACCCGGCCCACCAGTGCAATGCGCCCGGAAACATTGTCGGTCGGTCGGGCAGGCGGGTGGTCCCGGAGAATAATTTGGGCATGACTTTCTAACATCAACTTATAATGCACTCAAAACTCTTGCTAAAGGACCTTTTCTTGATTCTCTCGTTAACACATATTTTTTCGTTTTCCAGCATTAACGGGGGTGGCCACGGTGCAGGAGAAGGCGGAGGCGGCGATCCCGATCACGACGATGTCCCCTCCGGAGGGCAATACGACTTTCCTCGGCGGCACGACGTGGTGCGTGGCCCTCGCGGGCGTCCCCCAGGGCGACCTCCAGAACGCGCTGGACTGGGCCTGCGGGCTCGGTATGGCCGACTGCAAGCCGATCCGAGAGGGCGGGCGGTGCTTCGAGCCGGACACGCTCGTGTCCCACGCCTCCTACGCCTTCAACAACTACTACCAGCAGAACGGCAACTCCGACATCGCGTGCAACTTCGGCGGGACCGCCACGCTCACCAGAAGCGATCCGAGTACGTATAAATCAAGTTCTCCTCCTCGAATCTTTCGTGACGTGTTTACTACAGCGATGAATTCAACACGAAAAGTACTAAAACAAACGCACAGCCTGTTGGACTCTGACCTTTGATCTGTAGAACATGGGCTAATGTGTCGAGTCATTACACTGGAAGATTTTGCTTAAGATCATCATCCTGTTTCGCAGGTTACGGAAAATGTGCCTACTCCGCATCCAGGTAAGTTTGCTTGCTGTTAGAATCACTCACTTCCTCAAGCTCCGCCTCGCTCGGCCCTTGTTCACGTCGCGCGTTCTCTGTCCTTCGCAGCATGGCCTCATCCGCGCCGCCACGGCCGGAGCACGGTCCGGGCCTTTCGGGTTCAAATTAGCCGGGATTGTGCTGGTGTTCTTCTTAAGTAGGCCTTGTTGCTTGCTGCTGTGAGATCAGACGAGGCTGCAAAAGATACCTTGGAGCGCTTGATGTTGTATCGTCTTATTAATATCGGCTCAATTTTGTTAGCATTTTAAATACTTTGGCCATCTAAATTTTCTTCACATTCCTCTTGTCCAAATGAAAAGGGTGCTACTAAGGAGGAGATCCCCAACACCAGAGGCCGAACCGATATCGAAAAGTTACATGTGCATCGTTCCAAATCTAGAGAACCTGAAACTTACCTTGTTGATGTGTACTTCATTTGATATTTCTAATAGCATGTTATTTGGGAACCGGCAAAATTATTTCAAGGACCTCGCGTTTTTAGGTTTGTGAGAGCTTGAAATTTAAAGTCGTATTTCCATATTGTATTTGGATTTTGCAATCGTGCCAACTTGGTCATTGAAGAACGCTATGTTGTTGTTGTTGTTGTTGACCGTAGTATAAAGCACATGTATATTAAATTCGTATAGCTTCCATCAATGAAATGGATCCCTAGAGAACCTAAAACTTACCATATTGATTGTACTTCATTTGATGTTTTCAATACGTAGTATGTTATTTAGGAAATAGTATAATTATTTCGATGATCTCGCACTTTTAGGTATTCGAGAACTTGAGATTTCAAGTCATATTCTCGTGTCATATTTGGATTTTGTAATCGTGCTGAGTCGATCATTGGAAAGTGTTATGTCGTCATTGATCATGCTGTAAAACGCATGTGTATTAAATTCGTGTTGCTTCCATTGACAAAACGGGTGCCTATACTAAATATGACACGAGGTTGGTTCATGGAAATGTCTAGTGAGTTAATATGAAAAGAAGAAAAAAACCAATTTAGGTATGTTAGATCCTCTAGTCGAAGGATTTTCTTATCAAAAACTCTTCCATAGAAATTAAAGCAAGATCCTAGTTTCCACCATATAATATGCATAATTCTGAAATATGGATGCTCTTTCTAGCTTTATCTCCACGAGACATTCTAGATCTTAACCATGGCGGACTTTAAACCTAATTATCTAGATTTGAGTTCGATCACAGAGGATTCTAGATCTGTCTTGCTCAAAAGGCACACAGACTGACGGGAAATTGAAATTGACCAAATGTTCATCAATTTTTCGAAATCAGTTAATAAAGGAATCGGATCTTTTGGCAGCCTATCTAAGATTAAGGTGTCATTCGCATCACACAAGTGAATGGACCAATTTGCTAACCAATTAGCACATGAGTTTCCTTTCCTAAAATTATGCAGAACCCAAGCATGTTGGGAATGTTAGATATTGCATATAAACAAACTTGGAGATCCCGATTTACTCATCACAGGTAAATTCATACAATTCGGGATCAAATAGCGGAAACATAAATACCAACATACCTCCAGCCATTGATGAAATCTTAGAAGTGGGAATCCTAGAATCTTTGATGGATCCACACACCACGAGCGATCTGCAAAATTGAAAAGCAAAAAACGCACGTCTGTTCTCTTGCTCAATCCCCTTTCCAAAACTTGATGGTGTGTTTTTTCTGTATCGTAAGGGTTTGAAAACAGACGACCTGACGATTATATTCCGTAGGTTACGTTACCGGTATCTCCCATCAAGACCATTATGGCAATGTAATAACGGACAAATATCACTTAATACACGTGGGTAATAAATTGGGCAATAATAAGGAATTAATATAGGGAATTCAATTGGGAATTTATTGGGAATAAAATATTGGAATCATATTTTGAATAATAAAATATATTAAATATTTTAACATTCTCCCACTTGATCCCAATATTCCTGCACATGAATTATTAACCCAAACCCACAAAACTTTATACTGAAATAAAACACATGAATCACGGCGATGAGTCCTCTTAGAGCGAGTATTGTCTTCCGTGTATCACAATGTATTTCATCAGCCCATATGTGATCAAATAACTTAATGAATAAACCTTATGTTTACTCCAGGTCAAACGTAATTGTTTTTCTCATAATAACTGAATGTATACAACTGTATTGAGAAAAACATTATAAAAGTCTCATAAATTCTTCCATATAAAGAAAAATTACATAATTGGACCAATGCCCATTCTAGAAACATGATCCTTATAACTCATTGGCGGCATGCCTTTAGTTAAAGAATCAGCTATCATCAATCCAGTGCTTATGTGTTCTACGACCACTTTCTTCTCTTTAACACGTTCTCGATGGCTAAATACTTGATGTCGATGTGCTTGCTTCGACTACCACTTTTGTGGTTCTTAGCCATAAAAACTGCAGCTGAATTGTCGCAAAATATTCTTAAAGGCCTAGCAATGGAATCCATAATTCTAAGCCCCGATATGAAACCTTTCAACCACACACCATGTGAGGTGGCCTCAAAACAGGAAACGAACTCGCCTCCATAGTGGAAGTGGCAACCAAGGTTTGTTTTGCACTCCTCCAGGATACAGCTCCGCCAGCGAACATAAAAATATATCCCGATGTAGATTTACGGGAATCAATGCAGCCAGCAAAGTCTGAGTCCGAGTAAGCAAATACCTCCAAGTTGTCCGTCCGTCTGTACATAAGCATGTGTCCCTTTGTTCCTTGAAGATACCTCATCACCTTCTTTGCAGCTCTCCAGTGGTCCATACCCGGATTATTTTGGTATCTTCCCAACATCCCCACAGCAAAGGCTATGTCAGGTCGAGTGCAAACCGAGCATACATCAAGCTTCCAACAGCAGAAGCATATGGGATGTTCTTCATTTGTTCCCTTTCAAAATCATTCTTCGGGCATTGGTTTAAATTAAACCTATCACCCTTCACTATGGGTGCTATACTTGGTGAACAATCTTTCATCCGAAACCTCTCCAAGACCTTATTGATATAGGTTTCTTGAGATAGTCCTAATATACCTCGAGGTCTATCTCTATGGATCTTAATGCCAATGACATAAGATGCTTCACCCATATCTTTCATATCAAAACTCTTAGAGAGAAATTGTTTCACTTCATATAACAACCCCTTGTCATTGGTTGCAAGTAAAATATCATCTAC
Organism: Eucalyptus cladocalyx; assembly: GCA_017140615.1. NCBI lineage: Eukaryota > Viridiplantae > Streptophyta > Magnoliopsida > Myrtales > Myrtaceae > Eucalyptus > Eucalyptus cladocalyx. The sequence goes on along the minus strand of CM029523.1, from coordinate 71,911,895 downwards.
ATATAGCACAAGGAAACAAATTTTGCTCCCACTGACCTTACGGTATATACATTGATCCATGATATTCTCTTTAAAACCGAATGAAGAGATGATCTCATGGAATCTTAAGTACCATTGGCGGGATGCTTGTTTCAAGCCATATAGAGACCTTTTAAGCTTGCATACCAAATGCTCACCAGCATTAGAGAAGAATCCTTCGGTTGTTTCATGTAAACCACTTCTTCTAATTTTCCATTGAGGAACGCCGTTTTCACATCCATTTGATGTAACTCCATATCAAAATGAGCAACTAATGCCAAAATAGTACGAAGAGAATCTTTCTTGGATACGGGAGAAAACGTCTCCGTGTAATCGATTCCCTCCCTCTGAGTAAATCCCTTGGCAACGAGTCTAGCTTTATATCTCTCTATATTGCCTGATGAATCCTTCTTAGTTTTGAAGACCCATTTACAACCAATGGCCTTTCACCATCAGGCAACTTAACTAAATCCCAGACTTCGTTTGATGCCATAGAATTCATCTCTTCCTTCATGGCATTGTACCATAAATTAGACTTATCACAACTCATGGCTTGTGAAAACGACTCAGGATCACTTTCAGCTCCAACATTATAGTCGATTCTTGTAGATACACAATGTAGTCATTAGGAATCGCTGATTTCTTCATTCTAGTAGACCTCCTTAATGTCGCATCAACATTCTCTGAGGAGTATCTTTTTCTCTTTGGAAGTTCAACGGTATCTCGGTAATTGCTGAACAGTTTGGTCTACCGGATCAATATCAGCTGGTTGTGGATCTTCAATGATTGGTTGCTCGGTTGGTTGAACGAAGGGGCGCGTAAGCAACAACCAATCCAAAGTATCGAGGTGGAAGGTTGAGTATCTAAATGATCTTCTTCGGGGACAAAGTCCTTGAATTGATCGCTCCCACTAATCGAGATCATTTTCAAGAAATTTAGCATTTCTTGATTCCACAAACCTAGTGTTGTGAGATGGACAATAAAATCTGTATCCTTTGGACTTTTCGGCATATCCAACGAAATACCCACTTATAGTCCTTGGATCTAACTTCTTTTCCTATGGATTGTAGACTCTTACCTCGAGATGGGCATCCCCAAACACGTACATGTCGCAAACTCGGTTTCCAACCTTTGAATAATTCAAAAGGTGTCCTTGGAACAACCTTGGTTGGAACTCGGTTTAATATGTACACAGCCGTTTTAAGAGCCTCGGTCCACGAAACTTAGGAAGTTTGGAGTTGCTAAGCATACTCCGCACCATGTCCAATAATGTTCGGTTTCTTCTTTACGCAACACCATTTTGGTCCGGTGAACCAGGCATAGTGTATTGGGCAATAATCCCATGCTCTTCAAGAAACTTCGCAAATGGACCAGGTGCTTGTCCATCTTCGGTGTATCTACCATAGTATTCTCCACCTCTATCCGATCTCACGATCTTAATTTGCTTGTCGCATTGTTTCTCTACTTCGGTTTTAAATACCTTAAAGGCATCAAATGCTTCGTGCTTATTACGAAGCAAGTAGAGATACATGAATCGTGAATAATCGTCTATGAAAGAAATGAAGTATCTCGACCATTTGAGTCTATATCTAGACTACAAATATCGTATGTATGATTTCTAATATTTACTGTACTCCTCTTAGCACCTTTCTTTGACTTGTTGGTCTGTTTTCCCTTTATACGGTCCACACAAGTGTCATAATCAGTAAAATCTAGAGTATTAAGTACTCTATCATTTACTAGTCTCTTAATTCTCTCCATGGAGATATGTCCCAATCTCCGGTGCCACAACATAGAGGAATTCTCATTCACAACACATCGTTTTATCCCAGCATCATCATGAACGTGCATCGCATTATTAACGGTATTGTCTTGTAAATTAATTTGAAAGAGACCGTCGGACAAAATACCACTCCCAACAATTTCAGATTTATACGATAAATTGAATGTTAAATCTGAAAATTCAAAGGAGTATCCCAAAGGTACAAGTCTTGAAACTGAAATTAAATTCCTAGAAAAACTAGGAATATAAAAGGTCTTTTCCAAACTTAAAACAAAACCACTACGAGAACTAATCTGCATGTCCCAATAGCTTCCACACGCGAGCGCATCTTGTTTCTGAATAGATGCCTTGTTCACTTCCCACTTTGGTTTCCACTGGTTAAAAACCACGCAAGGAATTCGAAATGTGGATTGTAGAACCAGAATCAATCCACCAAGTGTTATGACTCACATCAACCATATTAGTTTCATAACATACATATGTGAGTTGGTTACCTTTCTTTTGGAGCCATGCCTTAAATTTGGCGCAATCCTTCTTCATGTGCCCCTTCTTTTTACGGAAGAAGCACTTGGATTCCTTCTTAATGCCAGCTTGGGGAGGTAGAGACATCTTACCCTTTCCCCTTTGCTTTCCTTGCCCTTTATACTTGTCCCGTGTTGCCATATGAGCACTTTCTCCTTTCTCCATTAGTAGCCTCTCTTCCTCTTGAACACACATGGTCATGAGTTCATTAATTGACCATTTAGTGTTATGTGTGTTGTAAGAGATCTTGAAGGGAGCATACTCTTGTGGGAGAGTGTTTAGGATATAGTATACAAGAAAGGATTCGATATCCCAACCTCAAGATTTTTCAGCTGGGCTGCAATGTCCCTCATCTTCATGATGTGCTCACGCACACCTCTTACACTTTGGTAAGCTTCAATGAAGAGAACTTCATAATTAGGGTCATGGCATGCGCCTTCTCTAAAGACTCAAATTGTTCATCAATGGCCTTCAGCAATTCCTTGGCATTGTTATGCTTGAATGACCGAACCACGAATGCTAGCGAGAGAGCTTTGTCTTTATGTACATCACGGTGAGACGGTTGGACCGCTCCCATTGAGCATAATGAGTATGCTCAACATGAGTACTACTCTCAGTAGGTTGAGGTGGTTCGTCTGACCTAAGAGCATAATCAAGATCCATGCACCCCAATTGAAGAAGAACTAATTCTCTCCATTCTTTAAAGTTATTTCCATTTAGCTCGGGAACAATGATACCAGAACTAATCGTAGGTGGTAAAACTGCATCATAATCAAAGGAAACTTATGTATCAATATATTTGAGGCAATAAACTTAAATCATATTTTACCAATGTAAAATATGTTTTAAAATATGAATCATATAACATCAAAAACTACCTGTGGGTTAAGTTTCTAATTTAAATTGATTCATAATTACTTCATGATGAAACTATCAAATTATATTCCCTTCCTTAATCCCTGTGGGTAAATTAAGAAAGATAAAATAATATTTCATCCTAATTAATCACATTAATATATTGAAAATTCTGTGGGATAAAATTCATAATATTAATGTGGATAATTACAATTATTGTCTTTAACTATATGTGATCCGAGGCTCTTAATGTATATAATTTAATATAATCAAAGATGCTGTGGCTAATCCTTAATTAATTAAATATATACGGATCACTAGACATTTAATTTTATTCATAGAATTGCACTTTAAGGTAGAACAATAAAATCACGTGCAAAGGAGTAAAACTGGAATTTTGCATGCAAGGTCAGAATTGGAATTTTACTTTTAAGGGTAAAACAGGAATTTCACGCCAAAAAGGGCAAAATCGTAAGTTTACACACCCCAGTGGGGCAAAATCGGAATTTTGCGCGGGCAAGGGCAGAATCGCAATTTTTTTATAAAGCGGAGGGGCAAAAATGGGAAAAGCACGCGTGCACGCGCCCGCTTCAGCCTCTCGGGCGCGTGCGTCGCACGCGCCCGGCTGCGCATCTCGGGCGCGTGCGTTTCACGTGCCGCTGCGCCAGCCGGGCGCGTGCGTTGCACGCACTCTGCTGCTCTCGGGAGCGTGCGACGCACGCGTCCGAGGCCTTCTTTCGGGCTCTCTTCCGCCGCTTCTTCCGCCGCGACCGCCTGTTTCCGCCGTCGGGTCTCCTCCCACAGCCCATGTCCGGCCAAATTGGTTGATGGGTTTTGAAGAGAACGCCGGACGAACAAATAGATTCAAGATCCGGCAAAAACAACCATGTATGGACCAGAATTTAGCCAAAAAACAATCTGCCCTTTAAAACCCTAACCACAAAAATTCACCGCTCGATTAACCTTCGACAATCGGTAATATGTCAAAAAAATTTATGGGTTTCTCTTCCTAATGGCGGTGTGATCATTCAGATCCATTATCTCATGGTGGGTAGCCCGAATTTGGTCGAATTCTCAATTCCGATCCAAGCCATATACAAATCCGAAATTTATCCACATATAATTCAATAAAATAAATTCCAAAGGTTCCATCAAGGCAGAGATTGCAAATAATGGCTCTGATACCAACTGTTAGATATTGCATATAAACAAACTTGGAGATCCCGATTTACTCATCACAGGTAAATTCATACAATTCGGGATCAAATAGCGGAAACATAAATACCAACATACCTCCAGCCATTGATGAAATCTTAGAAGTGGGAATCCTAGAATCTTTGATGGATCCACACACCACGAGCGATCTGCAAAATTGAAAAGCAAAAAACGCACGTCCTGTTCTCTTGCTCAATCCCCTTTCCAAAACTTGATGGTGTGTTTTTTACGTATCGTAAGGGTTTGAAAACAGACGACCTGACGATTATATTCCGTAGGTTACGTTACCGGTATCTCCCATCAAGACCATTATGGCAATGTAATAACGGACAAATATCACTTAATACACGTGGGTAATAAATTGGGCAATAATAAGGAATTAATATAGGGAATTCAATTGGGAATTTATTGGGAATAAAATATTGGAATCATATTTTGAATAATAAAATATATTAAATATTTTAACAGGGAACACATTAAAAGTTTTGTAATTTGAGAAATGAGCATGTCACCAAAGTTGAGAGTGGGAGTTGATTTATGGAATAGTGAAATTGGGCCTTGTGAGTCCCACCTCCACGATAAGGTTGGGGACACCCAAAGAAATTACCATTTTGAGACCCAAAAGGATACCCCACAGCTTTGCTTTGAGCGAAGAGCACACTCCCGTAGTTTGAGTAAATCCAGTGAGCCCAGTTGCCTAATTCATTATGCAGAAGCCCGCCTGCTGAAGTGGGGCCTGGGTTGCCTTTAGAGGCCCCATCTATGTTAAGCTTGACCCAACTAATTGGAGGGGCGATCCAATCCACAAGCTTGTCTCTTCTCTCTCGAAGAGGAGACAATTTATGTTCTGTCAGACGAGCTGATGCAATGTCCTTAACATACTCTAGGATCAAGCATAAAGGTTATTATTTTTTTTTTTTTTTGAGGGGTAGCATAAAGGTTATTTAGTAAGACAAAAATCCTTCTCAGATAACCATTTATTCCTCCAATTCCAGAAATGCCAACAAGCAACAACAAAAAGAAGGGACCAATAATCTTGGACCCTAGGTGATGAATTAGATAGATTTGTCATCAACCATGAGTGTAGCTCTAGTGTAAAGAATTTACCTCAAAAACTTGCGGATATAATCTTTTGCCAAACTACCTTTGCTTGCTTACAATCTCTAAGCACATGTAAAATGGTCTCCGAAGAGTGCCGGCACACCGCACACCGAGAATCTGTTGTAAGCTTACATCGAAATCTTTCATTGCTAGTGAGTAGACATTGGTGCAAGACCAACCATAAATAATTTTACCCCCTCAGATTGTTTTGGTGCAATGAATTCATAAGCCTCTTTAACTATAAAGGAACCATTACTATTGCTACCCCAGACTAGCAAATCCTCTCCACCACAATCTGAAGGTGGAAGCATTGAGTGAATCCACAACAAAATTGATTGAGGCAGAATACCTATTGGGCTTGCAAGGTTCCACTGATTGTTGCAAACGAAATCATGAATAGTACAGTCGAGGTCTTGAGGTGTAGTAGATGGAAGAATCCATTGGGCGAGTGGACCAACATCATCAACCCGGCTATCCATCCGAAATTTAACTGAACGCCCATTAACCACAGCCCATCTTTTACCCTCTAAAACATCACTCCAAACCTCACCAAGAGCTTTCCAAAATAACAAATGAGTAGGACGAGTAGGAAGAGTAGACAGTATCGGTTCAAAAACATTTGTACTTGTCTTGAATAAAAGATACCCACATAGAAGTTGGTTTCATTCGATATTTTTAATACATAGTATGTTATTCAGGAATTATAATTATTTCGATGATATCACATTTTTAAGGTATCCGGGAACTTGAAATTTAAAGTCGTATTCTTGTGTCATATTTGAATTTTTCAATTGTGCCGAGTTAGTCATTGAAAAACGTTATGTTGTTGTTGATCATGCTGTAAAATACATGTATATTAAATTCGTGCTGCTTCCATCGATAGATTGGGTGCCTACCAAATATGACACGAGGGTTGTTCACAAAAATGTTCTTGTGAATTAAAAATCAAAAGAAGAAAAACTAGTTTAGGTATATTAGATCCTCAAGTCGAAAAATTTTCTTACCAAAAATTTTTTGATAGAAATTAAAGCTAGATCCTTTTTTCCACCAATTAATATGCATAATTCTGAAATCTAGATGCTCATTCTAGCTTTACCTCCATGAGAAACTCTAGGTCTTAATCATGGTGGACTTAAAACCCAGCTATCTATACTCGAGTTTGATGATAGAGAATTCTTAAAAAGGCGCATGGATCGATGGGAAATCGAAATTGATCAAATGTTCATCAATATCTCGAAACACCTTTAATCATTTTCTAGAATTTAAATATATCAATGAAAAATGTTTTTTAGATAAATTATTTTTTCCCCCAAGGAATCGTAAAAACATAAATAGTGAAAATGGTGAAGTGATGGACAAGAACCCCTTTGGTCTTTAGAGTTTTTCAAGGCCTTGGCCTCATTACAAAACACAACACTTCTTCATTCGATATTTTTAATACATAGTATGTTATTCAAAAATTATAATTACATCAATGATCTTGCGTTTTTAGGTATTTGGGAACTTGAAATGAAAATCGTATTCCCGTGTCATATTTAGATCTTGCGATCGTGATTTGCAATCGTGCCGAGTCGGTCATAGAAAAACATTATGTTATTGTTGATCATGTTGTAAAACACATGTACATTTAATTCGTGCCACTTCTATCAACAAATTCGGTGCCTACCAAATATGACATGAGGGTCATTCACAAAAATGTTCTTGTGAATTAAAATCAATAGAAGAAAAACCAGTTTAAGTATGTTAGATCCCCCGGTAGAAAGATTTTCTTACCAAAAACTTTGTCATAGCAATTAAAGCGAGATCCTACTTTCAATTGTTTCACATGTATACTTTTGAAATCTCGATGCTTGTTCTACAAGAATCGATTTTAGGCTAGCCGTCGTAACTGCGTAGCTTCAATTGTTGACGAGCGTGGTTAGGGGTGAGCAGCGGTCGAGGGTCGCGGTCTAGGGTCGACCCTGGACCGACCTTGGACCGGCCCAACCCTGCCGGTCCTGGTCCGGTTCCCAAGGGGACTGGGTCGGTCCTTGGTCTTGAAATTCCAAGACCAACACTGTGCGGGTTGGTCCTTGGTCCCTAAGAGTTTTGGGTCGGTCCAACCCCCTGGACCAACTCTCGTATATTATATTAGATTAGATTAGATTATTTATAATTCTTTTATATATTCAAAGCTAAGTAAAATGTCTGTTATATTATATTATATTGACATGTTCTATCAAAAGCACTAATAGTAATTTCAATTTAAAACTTTTGTTGAGTATTAATTATGTGTCGTTTGTTTGGTTTTCAGGTGTTTAGAAGTTCAAGTGAATTAACAAGATGTGAAGTTATATATTCATGGTTTATATTAAGTATTTTGAACTTTTTATGGTTTAATTATATTTTACTAATGAATTTCACCTGTACTTTGCTTTTCAATTTGTGTCAAATGGTAGAAGTTTTTGAAGAGTAGAATAGTACTATAGTTGCTACGGTAATTTGCTAGTCAAGTGGTGTAAAACTAATTTTTTGGTTGAGTGGACTCTACATGATCAAATGCTAGTCAAGTGGTGTGAAACTCATTTTTTGGTTGAGTGGACTCTACATGATCGAATGCAGGAAAATACTTTTGCATATGGTGTTATGACTATTAAAGATAGATGATTACAAGAACTTTCCATCTTGTCTCATATCTCAATGAGTGGTTAGCAGGTATGAAATTTCTATTATTGTGTCATCTTAAATTTGCTAAATATGTATTGGTATTTATAGTTTAGTTGCATAATGCCGCATTGTCGATGTATGTGTAATTTGAATTTATGAGTTTGTTTTTTTAGGGAGTATAAAAATTAAGACGAAAAAAATTATCGATCGATTCCGGGTTTGACCTTGGAACCGGACCGAACCCATTGGGTCGGTCCGGTTCTTGATCCTAAGCTCAATAGGGTTGGTCCTCGATTCTAAAAATTGAGGACCGATACTATACGGGTTGGTCCTAGGGTTAGGGGTGGCCCGGACCAACCCGGACCATGCTCACCCCTAAGCGTGGTTCCATTGCCTTGACACGGGACATCGGGGTTGATGATGCTCGGGAGCTACGGTTGGGTAGCTTTGTCTTCGAGGGAAACTTCATATCTCGACCATCACTGAAAATCCACCTCTCTATATTCGAGTTCGATCCCAGAGGATTCTAGATCTGTCTTGCCCAAAAGGCACATAGACGGACGGAAAAATCGAAATCTACCAATTATTAATCAATTTCTCGAAACTCATTAATTATTTTCTAGAATTTAAGCATACAAAAGGAGAAAGACTTTTTCCATAAATTAGTTTGCCCTTAGCCTTAGTACCAAATAGCCAAAGCCGAGCCCTTCTACCACTAGAGGCGCAACCGGGTGCACTCTGGCTGCGCAGTGGTGTGCAAAACTCCTCTCCCTCTCCCTCTTCTCCTGCTCCCTCGTCTCCTTGTTCTCCTTGCATTAAGCAGTCTGCAGTTCCCTTCTGTAGCGGCGGAGGGGAGGACGGGATCGCCCCCACAAGCGGGAAAGCCGGGGAGGGCCAACCCAAGATGAGCGTGTGGAACTATGTGGTCACGGCGCACAAGCCCACCAACGTCACCCACTCCTGCGTCGGCAACTTCACCGGCCCTCAGGAGCTCAACCTCATCATTGCGTACGCCCCCCTCCCTCCTCATCTTCCGAGCGTTCGTTCCCAATTCGTTTGGCCTTGTTTTTTTTTTTTTTTTTTTTTTTTTTTTTCGGGTTTTTCTTTTGGGTGGGGACTCGTGGGTCGTTGGGATTCTAGGTTTTTGGGTTGAGAATGGAAGTGGGTTTTTCGTCCGTTCCTGGCCTGCTTCGATTGGTTGACTGTACGTCCCATCTGGGTATGCGGGAAATCTATTTGTTTTCTTAGGTAAATGCGGTTCTTGGGGAGATGGGTTTTTGCAGATTTTGGACGGCGAAGGGTAGACCGCTCCAATTTCGATTTTTTTTAGATTTGGGGGCGTTGGTATGATGCTGTTTTTTTAGGGATTGGAGTTTTGCTATTGTGTTGGTTCTTAGCTCGCTCAGACACGAGGAGTTTGTCCAGCTGTAGCTGCATATTTGATATCTGAAGTGAAGGGGTTCTTCTGCCAATCATGATCCTTCGCTGGAGTCTTGTCTAGTAATTCTTAGTGAGGACGGCAAACGTAGGTTTGTAAGAGTACATACTGCATTGGTTTAGAACTCTAGGTTATGTCATAATGCTAAAGAGTGTTTTTCAACGGAAGTGTCATATGATAGGGCGAAGTAAATTTTGGTTGTCCAGGATGAAAGCTATGCTTATACTACATTAGGAGTTAAATACAAACGAAAGGGTTATTGTCTTCAAATTTTCTCAGATTGAATTTGATGCATGATCAGCATGTTTTACCCCCTAAGCTTAAGTGCGGAAGTAGATGGTAGCATATTCATTTGCCTAGTAGCTCACATATAGCTAAAAAGGCATATAATTGGTTATCTGGGCTTGTCTTCTATAATCCACCTGGTTATGTTAAAATTTTATTTTCTATTCTTCGCCTTGTTTCTCCTTGCGAGAAGGTGCATTTGAATTTCCCTCTAATGTGCACATTTTCATTTAGAGTTCAGACTTATCAATTACCAATTGATGGATGTCATGCCATTGTGTTTGAATGGGCTTTTCCTCCCACTTACCATATCGAAGGCTTTTTTCCCCTTATGTCAGTATCGTTATTAAGTGAAGACGCATTGATATTTTCATGCTGTAGAATGTGAGTAATTTGTGTGACGATGTGCTATTTAGTTAGTTTGTGGTGAAGATAATTTAGCAGGTGATTGTTGATTACGCTATTGCAGTCGATATCATTCTTAGATCAAAGTGCAATCTGTTAAAGTGATTTCACTTTTGTTTTTCTATTTCAGCAAATGCACTCGAATTGAGATACATTTGCTTACTCCTCAGGGTTTACAGGTATGATATTTCCTTTTTATGTTTATTTTTGCTGGACTGACCAGGATTTGTTTTGTTTTGTTGTGTTTGTAGTCATTTCTTTAGTTGGTTATATCGAACTGTGCTTTCCCCTTAATTTTCTAGCTGTAGCCTTTAATTAATTTAAGTGGTACGCATCTCATCATGACATGACTTGGACCCTTATTTGAAGTTGTCAATGAACAACTTCCTTTGGCATTGGAAAAGATGCTCAATAGTTTGGTTAATCTCTCATTAATATGTGGTCTCAAGTGACTCAGGTGTGATGTCACCATTAACATGCCTCGAGATTAAACTTTTGCTTTTTTTTCCCCTCCTTCAAAAGACTATGATTTCTTCATTTCTTTCCATATATTAAATATGGATACTTTGAACCTTGATTTGCTGTAAGTGGTTTTTATATATGTCCTTTTCTTTGCCTCGGATTTGTTAGTACACTGAAATAATTTCTCCTTGCTTTTTGGTTTGACTTTTCTTGGAACTAAACTCTTTTTTCGGTTCCTTTTATTTTCCCGACTTTAACAGGCTATGCTGGACGTGCCAATTTATGGGAGAATTGCGACCCTTGAGCTTTTTAGGCCTCATGTGAGCCATCAACGTGATCATGTTTTTGTGGTCTCTTTTCTAAGTGATCACAATAATGTTTTAGTTCTTGTTTTTTAGTCCAATTCCTTGTCCTTTTCTTGTAACAGGGTGAGGCGCAGGACTTTTTATTTATTGCAACAGAAAGATACAAGTTCTGCGTTCTTCAATGGGATGCTGAGACATCTGAGCTTGTTACAAGGTTGGTATGGTCATTTGCACCATTTGCATAATCATTGTTGTTTGAGTTGTAGTTTTGTTGTGTGGGCTTGTGCATTAATATACACTACAGAAGCTCTAAGAAACCAGGGCTGCAGTAATGAGAAAGAAGCCCTAGCCTTTCTAGCACAATGGGATAGCTGTTCGGTGTTTTATCTCTTTTTATAAGGATGTCATCTTTGGTTATTTTGGATCAGCATGTCATCTCATGCGGACTAATTAATTTATATGGAACTGCTTTCAACCTGTAAAGCTTAAGTTGGTGGATGGAAGTTGATTGTAGCATTTTGCTGCAAAATTGATCGGATCTGGTTGAAGTGCACTAAGTGCAAATTTTTGCAAGTTTAGTGCATCGGGCGATAAATTCAAAGTTCAACGACCTGATTGAATGATTGCTAAAATCTAGTAGTCACCAATGGAATTCACCCCAATAAAATTTACAGAAATGTGGAAGGAAAAGGAACAAGAGAAACAATAATCGGGTAAAGAGTTCAATCTGGAGCAGCTTTATCAATGGTACTTCAATGGCTGGCAATTCTTGTCCCTCAAAGATTTTTTTGCACTACAATGCAAGCTCGCTTGATAGACGGTGTATACCAAATCAACTGTTCATGCCATCGGTCTTAGCGTAACATGACAAAATAACAATATCTATAAGTGATTTAGTTGTGGTAGGCTATTAATGGGGAATCAGGATTGTGATAAAGATAGGGCTGTTTGGTCTGTCATGTGGGTAACTTTAGCCTATGTAGCTCTATCATAATTATAATATCAATAAATAGATCTATATGGAATATGGCATGTGGTGAGCAATAGGGAAATATGCATGTGTTGCGTAAGGGTGTTTGGTATGGAATATGGCATCGAAGGAGCAATGGAGACATGTGTGTATTTTGTCGGGGTGTTCGATTCTAGAGTGGCTCCGTTCTCGGTTGGGTGGGTTGATTCTAGGTCCTGGCCTTGAACTGGGAACCGACTTTGTGATTCTCGGTTCCAAAATAGGGAATATACACACCTTTTTTTTTTCCTGTTTGATAGAGGCTTCAAAACCTGTTTAGAACTGGTTTAATCTGGGAAGTGGATTGGTTGGATTGGTTCCCAGATAAACTGGCATCCTGGCTTTGGAATTGAGAGCTAAAATGGCCATGGGCTGGTTCTAGGTTTGAGGATTCGGTCGATTCGGTTGATTCCGTCTGGTTCTCGGGTTGCAGTGGACCGGAGCTCACCCTGTGCTTAGTAGCGGTTACTTGTTTTTAAATTAATGTTGCTTGGCTTGATTAGTGAAATCTCTGATAAATGCTTCAGAGCAATATCATATTGAGTTGGATCTTCTTTTGTCGGTACATATACATATCTTGATTGTACCTTTTTTTTTGTCCTGAAATATATTGGGAAAAAAAAAGTTATTTACTGGCACAATGATTTTGCTCTTGTTAGGGCAATGGGTGATGTATCTGATCGGATAGGTCGTCCTACAGATAATGGTCAGGTATTTATCTTGACCTTTTGTTAACTCATAAGGTGTACCTTTTTTTTGCTGAGTTCCAAGAATTATTTCTTTGTGATTGATTCTACTTATTGGGTGCTTGGTTCTTCTGCAGATTGGAATAATTGATCCTGATTGTAGATTAATTGGTCTCCACTTATATGATGGGTTGTTTAAGGTTAGGATGCAGTTAACCTCGACATATGCCTTTATTGCTCGGTGAAGTCTCTAGCTTCGGGGAAAATGGATCAGTTAAACCTTCAATTAATTTGTGCAACTTTGGGCAGGTTATACCTTTTGACAATAAAGGGCAGCTTAAAGAAGCATTCAACATCCGGTACCTTTCCTTCTTTTGTGCTACTCCATCATAGTTGCCTTTTCATGATGGACTGAGGTTAACTTGTCTCATTTTTCCATGGATAAATTCTTGTTGTATACTTGGTCATGTTGTGAAGTACATAGAATTCTTAAGCCTTACTGTAGCTAACATCCTTATCAAGCAATACAGTGCAATACTGCTTCTCATTTTACTTTCTGAAAGATCTTGCTACATGGATTTCATTGGGGACATCTCATTGAGTAAGCTGAAATGGCGTAAGGCATAGTTGACCCCATGATACAAAGTGACAGTAGACCTTGTTGTTCTCATTCTTGTTACTTCCTAGGGCACTGGACAAGGTTGCAATTTTTCAATTGTTATTTATCATGACTGTATTGATAGTTTTTTTGACACACACTCTGTTTGTGTTGCTAATTTGGATCTTGCACACCTCTCAGTGTGTCTTCTAGGCTTATCTACAAATCTGTAGTGATGTCGAAAATTATTAAAAACTGCCTACAAACTCAAGCCAAATATTAAGTTGCAGCTTTGGATTTCTCTACTAAGTAAATGCACTAATTAGTGTTTCTTGTCTTTAAATGTATATTGTACTTTATTCAATTATTTAAGTCAACACATGTTTTTAAGATGCTTGTGGCTTGTTAGAATTGAGGAATTTTGATGATTTCAGGCTTGAAGAACTTCAAGTTCTGGATATAAAGTTTCTCTATGGTTGCTCAAAACCAACAATAGTTGTTCTATACCAGGTACATAAGCATATTGTTGCTCTTATGCTTTAATTTTTTGTTGTACTATGTGTAAGTGGTTGTTGGCATGTTAAAATCTTTGGGATTTCTGCAACTATGGGTTAGATATCTTAATTCTGTGCCTTTTTAGCTTTGAAAAGTCTTTAGCGAGCTTGGCAGTTTAATGACATATTCTACTGTTGACCTGAGGTAGCATTCTTGCTTTTCACCCTATGTCTCAAGCTCAGATTGTCACCTAGATGCTTTTCCGAATCTCAGATATAGGAAGAGAAAAAAGTTACATTAATAAAGACGTGGTAAGTTCTGATGAATAAGTACAAATGTGGATCTCTTATCCATTTAGATAATCAATTTAGACTCAAAATTATCCACTTGAAGGGCGAAATTGATGAAGTGATCTTTGTTATCTGACATTTGTACTTTAATTGACCAACAGTTTTTTCAATGGAGATGCTATTAAATAAAGTCCGATTTGATGTTGTATCTGGCATGGAGTTGTAGTTGTACTTAGAAGCTGTCTAACCAGGTGTGCCTTGTTGCATTCGGTGGGAGGAAGGATTGGTACAGAATGTTATTCTATTCTTTGTGGAGATTGGGGTATTTCTACTTAGTTCTTGTGCACACGCACATGTGTGCATGTGTAGAGAGAGATCCATTCAATTAACCTAAAGTTTAGTTTTTCTTGAAGTGGGTGTTGGATGAATAGAATTGGTACAGATGATTAGAATTGGTATAGAATGTTATCCTATTCTTGTATTTCCACTTAGTTCTTGTGTGTCTTTTTGGATGTATAGACCCTCCGGGATCTCTTGAATAAATGAAATCACTTAGCCATGAGTAAGTTAATAACTTGATGTTACATTTGTAAATATCTTTGATCCAAATGATCGGATTGGAATGGTTTTCTTTTTCCCCTTCCTCCAGGGATGTCTAAAGTCAATGCACAAGGTTTTTTGTGTGAAGTAGGATTCTCCTGCTATATGCAGCGCTGCGGTGATCATGAGCATATTTTTTTTTTTATTCTCACAGGATAACAAAGATGCTCGACATGTCAAGACATATGAGGTTGCTCTGAAAGACAAGGATTTCGTTGAGGGTCCCTGGTCTCAAAACAATGTAGATAATGGTGCAGATCTGTTGATACCAGTGCCTCCCCCTCTCTGTGGTGTACTTATAATTGGGGAAGAAACAATTGTATATTGCAGTGCAAATGCATTTAAAGCAATACCAATTAGACCTGTAAGTTAATTAAATCTTCTGCTGCATGATGTCATGTTGTCCTATTCCTATTTGTAAGTAATAGTAAAGTCATGTTCTTTCCTGGTGCTTCTGATGCTTGTTATAGTCCATCACAAAAGCATATGGAAGAGTCGATGCTGATGGTTCTAGGTATCTACTTGGTGATCATGCTGGGCTTCTCCACTTGCTTGTCATAACTCATGAGAAAGAAAAGTAAGTTACTAACGTTATTATCTTAAATTCCATCATGTGTACATGGCTATAGTTTGCTGGAGAACTTAATGTCAACAGATTAGCTTCATACTTTGCTTTTCTGGTAGGAGCTGATTTTTTTTCTCGGCTGGCTGACAGAGTTACAGGTCACAGAGTTACAGGTCTCAAGATTGAGCTTTTAGGAGAAACTTCAATTGCATCCACGATATCATACCTTGACAATGCCTTTGTTTTTATTGGCTCAAGTTATGGTGATTCACAGGTGATGGTGACTATCTTGTGTGCTCACGCGCTTGCTCCTCCATTATCTGCACTCTATTGATATGCTTTGCTCTCTAGTTTCGTAGAAATATCTTATCAATCTACACTTTGATGAGAAAGCACTCTTTTTCATTGATGGATGAAATCTTCCTGAGATGATAGGGTAGGCCCTATGTTATGGTTAATTTTGATGGGCAAGGTCATGGAGGGTCTGGTATCATATCTTAAGAGTTAATTATTGTAAAAGTAACAAAGTGAGATGGAGAAGGTAGAGGCCTAATCAATTGAAAATACTTCAAAGGAGTGGATTTTCTTTACTATATTATGTTTCTCTTCTGCTTTTTACCCCAGGATGTTTACACTTTATAGTGTTGTCGCAGCTTATCAAGCTGAATCTACAACCTGATTCGAAGGGTTCATACGTGGAAGTTCTGGAGCGCTATGTTAACTTGGGACCCATTGTTGATTTCTCTGTGGTTGACCTTGAGAGGCAGGGTCAAGGTCAGGTTGTTACATGTTCTGGAGCTTACAAGGATGGTTCTCTCCGTATAGTCCGGAATGGCATAGGAATCAATGAACAGGTAGGTTTTTTGTTCCTTCTATGCATTAACCTTCTGAAATCACAGGTTAGTTTATGCTTCTTCACTTTGGTGTGTTTATTATTTGTGCACAACATTGTAGGCATCTGTAGAACTTCAAGGCATTAAAGGGATGTGGTCATTGAGATCTTCTATAGATGATACTTTTGACACTTTCCTGGTTGTAAGCTTTATTAGCGAGACAAGAATTTTGGCCATGAATCTTGAAGACGAGTTGGAAGAAACTGAGATAGAGGGTTTCTTTTCTCAAGTTCAAACACTCTTCTGCCATGATGCTGTGCACAATCAACTTGTCCAAGTGAGTGCTCTCCTCGCTGGTTCTTTTAATTGTAAGTTTGTATGCTTGATACAAATTGTAAGTTTGTATGCTTGAGTGTCTTTTATTTGTTGAGATTGATATGATTTGATGAGAGCTATTTTCATTTAGCTGCGACACCATGGATGATACACTGCATGTCAGAGAACTGAAAAACTAATGGCATGTACGACTAATATCAGCATCATATACCTTCAGTAGTGGATCTCTATCTTCTGTCTCTGTTGTTAATGCGCGACCTTTTGAGTGCTTTGTACGCCCCATACGCTAATATCGTAATGTGGCTCTATTTTGGTTAGGGAGATATGGCTAGTTTAGTTCAAATTTTGTAGCTATCATGGAGAAAATATGTGTTTGTCTGTGTAACAACGATAATCATGTAGAGGAATGCACTTTTCCTCCTTTTGTCCTTCATACTTGTCGTTGCACTTTCACAACTAGTTGCACTTAGATGTCCGTGACATAACAGAAAGGAAGTCTTCTAGTGACTCTCTGGGAAGGCTTGGAAGATGAGTTTACAAACAAGTCAATGGACTTGAGCTGTAAGATTGGCATGATTTTATTTCAGTCCACTAAGCTTTACTTGCTTTTAAAATTCAAGAAAGCTATTATATAACGACACCTATAACTTCTGTCGCCCCTTTACTTTCATTTCTTCTTTGCATACGTTGTCAATGTTGGTGGCTGATAATCCCTATTGCAGGTCACTTCAAGCTCCGTGAGACTTGTAAGCTCTATGACGAGAGAGCTGAGGAATGAATGGCATTCTCCACAAGGATATTCTATCAATGTTGCCACTGCTAATGCCACTCAGGTTTGTCCTTTCAAAGATGTTGCTAGGTCATATAATTTTGGGCTCAGCCATGTCTCATGTGGTATTGATGTGCATTGGTTGATGTTAAATGCAATATCACTTGGATTTCTTTCTTAATAAGCTTGTTGAAAATGGTCACTTGCTTCAGAAAGAATGTGACTCGTTTAAGTATACGGTTTATGCTTTTGGGTTGTATGTCTTGCTGGTACACATGTTGATATGAATGATATCACTGCTCCTTTATGAGCAGAAAATTGGGAAGGGAAACGATGCATGAAGTTAGATGCATGGTGTTATCTTTGTCTATGATATCTGTTGTATGTGGTAGAGCTTCATAGTCTGACATTTTGTATGAACTTTTTTTTTCCTTTTATTTAAGTTAGCTACAAAAATTTTGTGAACCTGATGTATTGTTGGCTTATTTGAAGGTAAAAGTATATGCCATTTCCATGGTTGAGAAATCTCTTTTTATTATTTTTCTCTTTGTTCATGTGTTCATGTCAAGTTTTTTCTTCTTGTGATCTAGTAATGAGCATGGACATGGGAATATCTTATAATCTTCCATGTTTTTCCTTAACAGCTGGTTGACCTGATGTCCATGCACACAGAAAGTATTGCAAGTGGCATGGACCAAGAAGTGTATTGACTTTATTTGACTATCGTTTGGCTAACTCTCTGATATAGAACAGTTCCAGGCGGTATATAGAGTTAAATCAGTTATTCACTGATAGTCTTTCTTTTATTTGATGCAAATTGTACCATGCTCTACATACCATCTAGCTTGATGACTGTCTTGAAACTTGATGATTCTGCTCCTCCTTTTGTTTTGCTTTATGGCTTATTTGGCTTTGCATGAGTTGGTCTCTTACTTGCCAGCCTCATCATGCCATTTTCTTTTCCTTTGGTGATCTATGAAAAGATCTTAACTGCCTCTTGGTAATATCTGTGCACATCCATGCTTGCGTGAAGGTACCTTTGAATTTATTTGACCTTCTGTAACGACAGGTTCTACTGGCAACTGGAGGTGGTAATCTTGTTTATCTAGAAATTGGTGATGGGATTCTGAAAGAAATCAAACATGTACAGCTGGAATATGAGATCTCATGCCTTGACATTAATCCCATTGGGGAGAATCTCCATTACAGTCAGCTGGCAGCAGTTGGAATGTGGACGGACATAAGTATAAGGATATTTTCATTGCCAGACTTGAATCTCATTACCAAGGAGAATTTGGGAGGGGAAATAATACCTCGTTCTGTTCTGCTTTGTGCCTTTGAAGGGGTATGATGCATTCCTTTTGTTTTTTACCTCACATCTTAAGCTTCTGCATTGTTTATTATGTACAATTTGCTCCATGTTGCATATCTAAATCCAGGTGTCTGGATGAGATTATGTGGATACGAGGGAACGCATGTTTATTTGACTGGTAACAGTTTCTTTTTCTAGGAAAAGTCAAGTAGCACGTGTGGGCTGGGAACTCAAACTATTTATTTGTATGTTCAGGATCATATATAGTGGTTAAGCACTGATTTTTTTTCTTTTTGCTTATCATTCTTATCTCATCTTTCCCTTAACAGATTTCTTACCTCTTATGTGCTCTTGGAGATGGTCATCTCCTGAACTTTCAATTGAACATGCATTCTGGTGAGTTAACAGATAGGAAGAAGGTGTCTCTAGGGACTCAGCCCATTACTCTCCGTACGTTTTCATCAAAAAATACTACACATGTATTCGCTGCATCAGATAGGCCAACTGTCATTTACAGCAGTAACAAAAAGTTACTCTACAGTAATGTGAATCTCAAAGAAGTGAGCCACATGTGCCAATTCAACTCTGCTGCTTTTCCAGACAGGTAATATGAGCAATGGTGATCCATTGTGGAATTTTTTTGTAGTACGATTAGCATATGCTGGATATCTTCTTTTAGGATTAAAACTTTTTGATGGTCATCTGGTGCTACTTCTTGACACAAAAAATTCTTTTTTTGCTGTTATAGTGAAGACTGAAGAGAATGGATGGAGAAATTTAGATGATGATTGGTTGTTTGTGTCGTGAAATAAATACTTGTTTCTTGAAGTATGCTATTTTTTAAGCCGTTGTTCCAATGCTCTCCACTTAAGTCTCAACTCCTGAGTATAATTATGGGATGAAACCCCTCCCTTGTTCCATATGTCGATTAGATCTATTCTTAGTGACTTATTTTTTCCATTGACAGTCTTGCAATTGCGAAAGAAGGCGAGCTTACCATTGGTACCATCGATGATATCCAGAAGCTTCACATTCGCTCTATCCCCCTTGGGGAGCATGCACGACGCATTTGCCATCAGGAGCAGTCTAGGACGTTTGCAATTTGTAGCATGAAGTACAACCAGTCAAGTGCTGAAGAATCTGAAGTGCATTTTGTTAGGCTTTTAGATGACCAGACTTTTGAGTTCATGTCCACTTACCCGCTTGATACATTTGAGCATGGTTGCTCCATACTCAGTTGTTCCTTCTCTGATGATGGTAATGTTTATTACTGCATTGGGACTGCATATGTGTTGCCGGAAGAAAATGAACCAACCAAGGTTAGATGCATCATGCATGAAGCCAATCTGAAATTCTTACTGCAGATTAGTAAATTCTAAATAAGTTAGTTTAATTGCAGGGTCGGATATTAGTTTTCATTGTGGAGGATGGGAAATTACAGTTGATTGCTGAAAAAGAGACCAAGGGGGCTGTTTACTCTTTGAATGCCTTTAATGGAAAGCTATTAGCTGCAATCAATCAAAAAATTCAATTGTACAAGTGGATGCTGCGAGATGATGGCTCTCGTGAATTGCAATCTGAATGTGGACATCATGGTCACATACTTGCCCTCTATGTACAAACTCGTGGAGACTTTATTGTTGTTGGTGATCTGATGAAGTCAATATCCCTGCTGATATACAAGGTAAGTTATTTTTTAACTGCAGAGTATTTGTACATTTCTGGGGTCTCTCCTTCACGATCTTCAATCTTTGCACCGACATTTGCAAAGAAATCTCCTCCTATCTGTACCCTTTCACCTTCTAGAACAGTCATGCGATTATAGTTAGTTGTCCCTTCAGATGTGGGCACGAGCATAAGTCTGAATCTCTAAGGATCCTATAACAAACATTTTATCAATGTTTTCTCAATCTGGAAATGCCGTCTTTGAATCTGTGCACAGTCAATTCGAGATTGCCATGTTCATAGCCCCTGTTTCATGTGTATGTCAAAAGCATAATATATTTTTCCAAGGTTTATGAGGGGGATCATGGGAAATTTGACAAAGTAGTACCGGAGGGTTTGGTCTATTTGGGGAAGGTACATGTCCTTGGTTTCTCAGTGCAACCTGAACTTAAGTTTCAAACCCTTGTTCTGAATGGAAGAAACTCTTGGTCTTGACCATAGTTTTAACCGCTGTCTTTTTGACTTACCATTCTTTCATTTTGTGCTCGTTTGAAAAAAAAAAAATTCTTTCATTTTGTGATCCAGCATGAGGAAGGTGCCATTGAGGAGCGGGCACGTGATTACAATGCAAATTGGATGTCTGCCGTGGAGATTCTCGATGATGACACTTATCTTGGTGCGGAAAATAACTTCAACCTCTTCACAGTGAGGAAGAACAGTGAAGGCGCCACTGATGAGGAGAGGGGCCGTCTCGAGGTGGTTGGCGAGTATCACCTTGGAGAATTTGTCAACCGGTTTCGCCATGGTTCCCTTGTGATGCGGTTGCCGGATTCCGATGTGGGTCAGATTCCGACCATCATATTTGGCACTGTTAATGGCGTGATTGGAGTAATTGCCTCGCTTCCTCATGATCAGTATGTATTTCTAGAGAAGCTTCAGTCAAACTTGAGAAAGGTTATTAAAGGCGTTGGAGGACTGAGCCATGAGCAATGGAGGTCGTTTTACAATGAGAAGAAGACCGTGGATGCTCGGAATTTCTTGGACGGAGATCTCATTGAGTCGTTCCTAGACCTTAGCCGCGGGCGGATGGATGAGATATCTAAAGCAATGGTTGTTTCGGTGGAGGAACTCTGCAAGAGAGTGGAAGAACTGACCAGGCTGCATTGATTGTAAGACCACAAAGGATGTAATATTTCTCTTTTACTTCCTGTTGTTACTTTGGTTTTTTCATTTTTTACCTTGTGTCAAAGGTTTTAAATTTGTATGGGATATCTCGCTTTTGGGTCTGGAACCTTTATGGAGCATAGGCATGATGGTATAGCATGTTGTTGGCTCTGTTTTGCGAGTTTCATCATATAATCTGCTACTGTGGATCTCCAACAAAAGTGTTTTCTTTGTGATTTTTATTGCTTATAGTACTTAGAGATAACATCACATATAAATAGGACTTAGGATAGATAGAAAATGGCAAGAAAATTGAAGCAAAAATAGGAATAGATTTCCTAAATCCTAATTCGAGTGATCTACTTTCTAATTCTAAGGATTCCGAAATTAAAGGAAATAAAAGAAATGAAAAAATGATAGTTTTCTATCTCGAGATTTTCTCTTGATTTTTCAGCATTTCCTCAAGTTGGTGTGTAAATATCTATACCGATTTGTTGATGAGAGACATGAAGTTAGGTTTGCACAGTATCTTTGTAAGAATGTCAGCTATTAGTTGCGTTGTTGGCACAAATGACATATAAATAGCTCATGCATCAATCTTCTCCTTGATAAAGTGTTAGTTGATTTCAAAATGCTTAGTTCTGTCATGGTGCACTAGGTTATATGTAATGTTGATTGCAGCATTGCTGTCGCATTTCAGCTTCATGGGTATTTTCACTAATACTCGAAGTACTTATGGTACTCATGTTAGCCATAACATCTCACAGATCCCGTGGTCCCTTGCTTAGTATTCCGCTTCTGCACTGCTTTGTGCCGCCATTTTCTGCTACATTCTGCTTCATACTTCGCAAAGTAACCAAGTTCACCCATACATATGTACTATGTACAATATCCTGAAGTCGACCTTCTGATCTTGTCCAGTCAGCATCCATGTATGCTTTAATCTCCTATTGATTAGACTTTTTGAATGGCAGACCTTTTCTAGGTGTGCCTTTTAGTTATCTAAAGACCCTATAGATAGCCTCATGGAAAATGCATAAGTTGGCTTACCATACTCACAGTGAAGGCAATATCTAGCTGAATTGACAACAAATAGATCAATTTCCCTACTAGCTTCTGCAATGTCGATGTATCAACCAGAATGCGATCTTTGTCATCTCCAAGTTTCTGATTGGGCACCTTGGAGTTTCTGCTGGTCTACAACCACTCATTCCAATCTTCCTTAGAAGATCTAGGACATATCTCCTTTGTGAGACTATAGTTCCTTATTTTGATTGAGCTACCTCACCATACTCACAGTGAAGGCAATATCTAGCTGAATTTACGACAAATAGATCAATTTCCCTACTAGCTTCTGCTATCTCGATGTATCAACCGGGATGCCATCTTTGTCATCTCCAAGTTTCTGATTGGGCTCATTGGAGTTTCTGCTGGTCTACAACCACTCATTCCAATATTCTTTAGAAGATATAGGGCATATCTCCTTTGTGAGATTACAATTCCTTATTTTGATTGAGCTACCTCCGTTCCAAGGAAATATCTTAAGAGTTCCTGAATCCTTGATCTCAAACACAAAAGCAAGACATCAACCTGTAAATTCCGAGGATATCATCCCTAGTGAGCATAATGTTCAAATACACTATCGAAATTGTAATCTTCCCAACACAAGAATACTTTGCAAACATGATATGATCAGTTTGTCCTTGAACGTACCTTTGTTTCTTCACAAACTGAGTTAACTTCTGAAACTAGGCCCTTGATGACTATTTCAGTCAATATAGTGACTTCTTCAATCTACCTACCTTTGGTTCAAAGCTTATATCAAAGCTCAGGAGGAAATCCATCCTCTTCCAAATCTCCATTCAGAAATATATTCTTCACGTCTAGTTGCTGTAGATGCCAGTCAAGGTTGGCTACAAGTGATAGGAGCACTCTTACGGCGCTTAGTTTTGCAACTGGAGCAAAAGTCCCAAACTAATCGATCCCATATGTTTGGGTGAATCTTTTGGCAATCACCCCAGCTTTCTACCTTTCCAAGGGATTCATCATATTCTATGCTTAGTTGTGAATATACACTCGCATCCAACCATGGTTTGGATTCACATATCCCAAGTTCCCTTATTTTTCTAGAGCTTTCGTCTCCTTAAGATCGATGTACGGAAAAAAATCTCCTTAAGATCGCTTCCTTCCACCTAGGAACTTATAAAACATCTTGCGCAATTGTTGGAATCTCCACACAATACGAGGTTGAGGTAAAAGGCACAAAAATTGGGTGATAGGCTTTTATAAGACATAATGAGACATAACTAGTATGGTACAAAACCTAACTCTTTTTCGAATAACAATCGGTATGTCAAGTTCAATGGTAGACTAATTTTTTTATTTTTATTTTTTATAATATTATAACTAAAATCAAGTTGGACAAATTGAGTCGGAACATTATCTGATAACTATATGGAATTCTGATCATACCCTGGTTCGGGCTCATGGCACCTTCACGGAATAGAAGACTACTATTTTTGAGTTTTATTTTTTCTCGTATAAACTTGAGAATATGATGAAAGCTTTGTATACCATACCTGTTATGCTTACAAGTAGGATGAGATGCCGATAAACGTGGACCCAAATTTTCATTATTGAAAAAACTTGGTTCAAAATCAAGTATAAGAGTTGTGGGAAAAGGACTTTTAGGTGGAGGATTTTCAGGTTCTATAAGACGAAAAGACTATGATGGTGTTGTGCGAATCTGCACTTTCTTTCCCCTTGAAGATAAGCTCCAAAGAAATGATAAAAATAAAGGTGACATACATGGCAACAGACATTTTTTTGGGAAACTGGATCAAAGCATTTATAGCCTTTTTTGATTAGGTGCATAACCAACAAATACACATCGTTTTGCTCTATAATCAAGTTTCCCCTGATTTCTGTCATGAATGTGAACAAAGGAGGTACAACCAAATAGTTTTTTTAAGGATAAGGCTCTCTAGAGGCTGGGTAGGTCTCCTGAAGGACTCTCAAGGGTGTTTGAAATTTTTTACACCTCGGAAGATATTCTGTTGATAAAATATGTGGATGTAAAAAAGGCTTTACCTGTGACGCTCTAGAATGTGACACGTGACTTTTTGAGACTGCGGAAGCACTACTATTTTTATCATATAACATACAAGAGTTTTAGATAAATATTACACATAATATTTCATTATTGTAATTGTATATTTACTACTCCAAACAATATTATAACCAACACACAAAATACCAAAACACCTGGGAAGGGTTAGGATCGCTTAACTTCAATACTATCCTTTTATACTCAAAAGCCTGCCTATATAACACTAAAGCTAAAATCTAAGGATTGATGACCTCTCCCATCGTTGGCTCATTGGAAATGTAGTCAGGGGGATCATCAAATCCTCTGAGTGGTCCTAACCAATCACCGTCAAAGATCACGTACCAAGCTATATACCGGTGTGGAACCCACTCATCAAGTTCCATGTCGATCCAAATCGGGATTGTATACTTAACATACATAAGAACCGTATAAGGCATTACCACTTCTTCATAACTATACCCAATGTGAGCTGGAGCTCCAAAAAACGGCGATGGTGGAAGAGCCATCCTACAAGTTTGAAAAAACTATGAACGAATGAGCCGAGGCCTAGTAAATGAAATTCCTAACTCTAAGATAGGAGGTTTGCCTTGTACTCCGCTTGGTATAAGCAAAAATCGTGAATTCAAGGTAGTACAAAATTACTATGTTTTATGAGTGCAAGGATTAATGTACAACTTTTCATATCACGAGGCAACTGTAACATTGCATAAGATCGATCACACAAGTACAAACGGATATCACATATATACATAAGAATCGCAACATCTCATCAATTTACACATATAAACTCATATTCGTCACTGGCCAGGATCATCTCGATTCACGAGACATCTCGACTAAAGAGGCATCGTCACCGCCAACTCAGTATTACACATACCCATTTGCCACACTTTAGCCTATCAATCATGGGTGTTCTCTACATTAGTGATGATTAATACACCATTGTACATCTGCATGGCAATAGCCATTTATTTGCATCATACCATGGCTTCATAAGTCATGTCATACCATCACCACATGAGTCATGTTATCATAAAATTTCATGTCATCTTAATCTTGTAGAAAGCCGTCTCATACAATAGAATATTTGGCTGACTCCAGAGTCTTGTACATACTCATACAAGAGAATTCACCCGGTGGCGAATAGGTCGTGGCAAAGGTCTTTTTCACGCAATATCAAAAACATCCATAATTAATCACTACACAATAATTTCTTGGCATGTTACAAACTTTCCCGTGTTTTAAATCTATTGCATTTTGGTTAGTTTAGTTTTAAACTTTTCAATTTTATCAACTGAGTCCTAAGCCTTTTGACAATTTGCCAGTTAAGTCAATTTGGCAAATTTTGGAAGAAAATCAATGTCGAGGATGTTGGTCATTTTCCGTGATACCACCGACGCTAATATGGACAATTTTTGTAATTTTTTTGAATTACTAATTTTCTTTTCCTTTTTTTCCCTAGTGCTGACGTGGGTCATATCCGACAACTCTTGCTAACCATGAGCAAGGTGCCCTCATCCGTGAGTGGTAGGATTGCAAAGACCCTCGCCCAAATTTGGCGAGGGCCTTCATGCCCTTGCCTGTGGTCAACAGGGCTGCAAAGGGCTTGTCGAGGGCAAGGGTTGCTCGTGGTTGAAGCATTCCTTGGTGGCATAGAAAAAAAGCAAAGAAAAAAAGGAAAATGAAAATTCAAAAAATTTAAAAATATTACAAAAATTGTTCCCATCGGTGTCGGCAATGTCATATAGAACGACCGGCATCTATGGAGGTGATTTCCGGCCAAAATTGGCTGGATGGACTCAATCGACAAATTATCAAAAGATTTATGATTTAATTGGCAAATGTTTAGAACTTTTGAGAGAATTTTCTTCATGTATTTTGAAATTCTCTACACTACCAAGTGAGAGCAATTTAGTGTTCGAATTTTGCCATCCCAAGTTTTGTGCATTTCATAATTTGCCCGAGTTACAAAGATATGTATTTCACAACTCGCAATGTATCTACTTAGGACGGGCTTCTTTTTTATACATAGGGAGGAGGGAAAATTATCTGTAATACCAAAATACCGATTCAATCCTCGCCACGGTTAATGAGAAGAGACAGGCACTACTTAGATGAAGGTGCGTGCGGTGTGTATTCAAGCGATGTGCACGACATGAATTCGATTCCCCATGCTACCGTCGCGAGAATGAATTCTATGGCCGACGAGATTGCCGTCGCTGTTCCCGCTTACGCCGTACCTTGTGCTCCATGAGTCGACAGAAATGAAAACGATCCAAGTCGCAGGCTGAAAGGACGAAACGTACTCACTCACGAGTCTGACTCTCATCAACACCCCCAATACATTACTCCAAAAAAACTCCTATTGCACCGACCTCACATCCCTAATATCACAAACTTAACCTAATCAACCTAGGTCACCATCAATGTGTCTTCCAACGCTAATCCCACCGCCCATTCGGCTATAAACCAAGAAATAACTTTCCCTTTTTAATTTGGGCTTACATCGTGTCGAAACCTTTTCAATGAAGTGACTCCTCGCAAGCTCCCCGCCACATACACTGAGCTCTCTCAGCTTTATCTTTCTCAGCAGAATAATCAGTGAGCGACTTCGTATTGCCCTTCGTCTGCATTGATCGTCCGTCACCCAATTGAATTTGTTCCTTTTGCTTAATGGATACTTTAGTTTAATGGCCTTTAAAGCAATGATAAGTATATTAAATTTGCTTTTGTAGAGGGGGTTCTTCTTTAGCATGTACCATCACTCACCAAGCAAATGACATCTTATTTTATTGGAGGAAAAGAAAGAGTTTTCCACGTCTCTTTTTTTTTTTTTGGGATAATTATCTAAAAAAATCTTAAATCTTTTGGTGATTTGCTATTGTAATCTTTTCAATCAATTTTAGTTAAAAATTATTGGGGTGGGTGTTAACTGTCCTATGTGGCATGAGGAGCACTGACGTGGATAATTTTTATAAAACTTTTAAAAATTTTATTGAATGATTTATGATTTTTTTAATTTTTTTCTTTTCTTTTTTATTGTTAGTTCTAACAAGAACCATTACCACCCGCTGCGGTGGCTTAGCTGGGTAGGCGCTAGACTTCCATCGATGAGGTTTAGAGTTCGAAACTTCTGCAATGCAAGTTGTAGAAAGGCTAGCTTAAGACTCTTGGTGACTTACCTAATGTCATGTGTGTGATGGTTAGCACGTGTCGCCTCTAGTGGTTTACCTCCGGCTGTTAGCTGTGCGGGGTTCCCTGGGTCACCAAAAAAGAAAAGAAAAAAAGACAAGAACCATTGCAGTCACCGGCCACAATCAAGGGCCTAAATGCCCTCATAGGCTTGTGGCTAGATTTGGTTGGCAAAGGTTGCGATTATCACCTACGAAGCCCTCACTAGCTAGACCTAATTGTGAGTGAGGGTGTGTAAGCCCTCACTTGTGGCTAGTGAGGGAGGGCCATCTTGGATGGCTAGCAAGTCACCGGCCCTCCGGGATGTGACCAATAAAAAGAAAAGAAAAGTATGAAAGATTAATAAAATTTTTAAAAATTTAAAAATTAAAAAATAGACTATATTAACATTA
The DNA here is from genome assembly GCA_017140615.1 of Eucalyptus cladocalyx. NCBI lineage: Eukaryota > Viridiplantae > Streptophyta > Magnoliopsida > Myrtales > Myrtaceae > Eucalyptus > Eucalyptus cladocalyx. Next base: position 71,883,845 of record CM029523.1, on the reverse strand, counting down.
GCCTTACCACATAAGATGGATGGCATTCATATGTTAACAAATCGTAAAAAGATTTAAGATTGGATTGATACAATTAAAAATTTAGAATGAATTAATCATAATATAATAGATTTAGGATTTTTTTTGAATAATTTTTAATTCATTTGCCAGTAGAGGCTTAAAGCTTGGCATGCGATCATGCTTGATGGAAGAAAGTCAGAGGAGAGAGATTGAAAAGAAGGAAGATGTGCCCTCCATGTCATATAATCATGACAAAGACTGCCATCAACTTTACACCTCCAAAGACAGGACATCATTCATTCATTTATCAGGACACTGCAGCTCCAGACTCCATTTCGTTCGTATTAGGAATAAAAAAAGTCTCGAGTTCATTCATATGCATGCGCGAAAACAGGAAGACGCACGCACTTTTTACTCTTCGTATGTGTTAGGGTGAGGAGGTCCAATTTCCATCCTCTACATTCATATTCAGCTTTCACTCCACGAGATTGTTGGATGTGCGTTCTGAACTCCATGTGACACTTAAGTAGGAGAACTCACCACCCCTGAGTCATACTTAATACACCTAGCGTCTCCCCTGGGTTTTGAACCCTTCATCCTTATCCAGTGGAGCCACCGCGGCCGGTGGTGTTCTGTATCCATATTCAACGCTGGAAAAAACCCTAACTGAACCTTTCGATCCCTCTCTCTCTCTGTGGTTGCTTCACCTTTGCTTGACGATGGAAACCGTCACTGGCAGTGGGGGGATGAATTCAGTTTCAATATACTTTTGATAGTGTCGAAGTGACGTGAATATAATGATATTAGTTGAGTTCCCAAAATATTTTGGACACTTCATAATTATACTAGTTAAAGTTTAGGTTGTGTTTTAACCAAAAGATATATTGGTGTGATACAAGAAGTGCATAGTGAGATGCTACTGAATATTCTTTCATGGTGTTAGTATCATCTAAGGATGTGTTTGATTGAATGAAAGAATTTTTTGCAAATGAGTTCTTTCAATTTTTACGAGTTTGGTCTGCTGAAAATGATCAATTAGTGAAAACTTATTTACGGTTAAAGAAAATATGCATGCTTAGAGTTAGGAAAATGAATTCCTTAACCTAAAGAGGGGAAAATATTTTTCGGAAAAATGATTTCTCGGAAAACATTTTCCTTAATTATCAAAATTTTCCCCCCAAAAAACACACCCTAATACTAATTAAAGTAATGTACACCGACTTCTTCCCACCATATGATATTGAGTATTTGAATGACTGCAATGATCTCTCATTTTTCGCGAGGAAAATCTTAAGCTATGCCAATTATTCGCGTGTTAGTCCACGTCTTACATCATAGTTCCAGAAAAGGGTCAATCTTCTATGCACTATTGATACTCACAAGAAATTACTTTAACATTAATCACAAAGGTTCAGACAGCCGAAGCTGTCGGAGTTGATCAACACCACATTGAAGTCCTATTGGGCTGTTAGAATATTTAAATTTTCACGCCCTCATTTGGTGATCTTGAATCGAAGTCGATATGCTGTCGATGAGCCTGGATATCCTCGTGGGTAGTTTTTTCCGGCTGAATCCGGTAGTGCTGTTGATTCAAAATCGGTTTACGGATGTTAACTCAGCATCGCGTGCGCATCGTGAATATCAAGGGGTAGATTTCATATGTCCCTTCATAACGTATAAACTTATTATGATATGATAGTATACTATTCATATTATAGTTTATCATATATTCTATTTCTTATTTATTAAATAGTTATTTGTCGTATCCACTTATGGGTTTAATACTAGATTATTTTATTCATTACAACCGCCAAGCCAATGCTCTATCCCTGTCCCTTTCCAATGAAGCTTCCGGGAAGCCACATTTGATTTGAATGAAATAAGAAAAAGAAAAATTGTCTCTATTTGGGCATGACCCCGTGTTTGGGGACCAGTCATTATTATATTCTCCAATGCCCCCAGGCGTTCGTGCTGCATAACTACCGCCCGCCGCCCCCCATTGCCCTTTCTGATTTCTTCACTACCAATTCTGCAAATTATTCATAAAAATTCTCAATTCATAGCAACTTTTTAATCATGTCAATATATTAAATATTTTCACATTTTACCAATTTTAGCCAAAAATTTTAAAAAAATCATTGATGTGGATCTTAGTCCTTTTACGTGACATGGCCAACACTGATGTGAAAAGTTTCAATAATTTTTACATTTTTTTGAATTTGTTATTGTTTATTTTTTTCTCTTTTTTTCTTTACTTTTTTTTTTACTATGGCCTGCAAAGGCTTCGCTGCCCTTGCCTAGTGGTCAACGAGGGTCCGACAATCCCTACCTGCCACAATTAAAAAAAAAAAAAAACAAGAAAGAAGGAAAAGAAAAGAAATATATATAAAATTTATTCATGTTAGTATTGATCGCACCATGTACGATTGTTGGTGTCCATGTAAGTTATTTCCAGGAAAAATTGATCTAATGGACTCAAAAATTAACAAATCGTGAATATGTTTAGGATTTAATTGGCACAATTAAAAATTTTAGAACTAAATTATAGGTTGAGGACTTTTAGACAATTTTCCCCATCTTCATAGAGATTGTACGAATTGGAAAGTATTTTCTTAAAAATGATCAGTTATAGCTCTTACGTTAATTAGCCAATGAAAATGTCTTCATATTGACAAACACCAACTTCGAATGAATGGATTAGTTCAACTACTATTTTGACACGGCAGCGCAGATTCTTCATAGAATCAGTGGGAAAAAGAAAACTGCGTACTCATCCCAGTGGCGGCTTTATTCACAACACTAGGGATTGACATCGTTGAAGAAGATGACGTGTCGGGATTGCTGAAATTCTACACAAACTCCATCAATGTCCAACTATGCAACGCCCATTTCTTCCCCAAAACCAGAGGTACATGATGTGGAAACTTTCTTGTGTGTGTCGGTAATGGTTCAGCCACTCAAAACCAATGACAACTATAAAGTTACAGCAATCAATTAATCACATCACTATTAACCTGTCCAGTCTCAAAACCGCCCTCGTGCCAATTAGATAATGTTGGAATTGGGAAAGTTTATGGAACCGATGTATGGCCAGTGATGATATGATTGATTAGGTCAACACCTGGGGACCTCTCGGTTTCTCCATAAATATGCCTCTCGATTTGCCATTCTCTTCATGCACCAAGAGGCAAACGCAATCCATCACCTAACCTGCGATTTGATCTTTCCCTTCTTTTTCCTGGGTCTCTGTCTTCCTAGCTATTTCTCTCAATGTCTTCCATTGGTGCAACCAGTGCTCATGTCTATGTGATGAAGAAACGTCAAGAGGAGAAACTCAAGAAAATGGAGGAGAAAGGGGAGAAGAGCGTCGGGGAAGACAAGGCTGGTGGTGATAGTAATGATTACAACGGTAATTCTGGATTTGCATGGAACAAAAAGGTCCATCCTCATAGCTCATCAGCATCGAGTTTCGGCAAGACAGTAGGAAGTTGAAAACGGGGTCAAACGTGCTTGATCATGATAGTCCTTGTTTATGTATATTTGAACCACCCTTTTATTTCTCTCGTCAAGTGCTTATGTCCTCTCTTTTTCTTTGCTTGTGTGTGTGTGTGTGTGGGGAAATGCTTGTTTCCCTCGTACTGTCGGACTTGTATATAACGCCTCTATCAAATGAGCTGAGGCCTTTCCTAAGATTACTTGTCAATAGAGCATAGATTGAAGCGTGTAGACAATAAATTCATTTATCTGCTGGCACCTAAGAAAATATTCAAAACGAGCTTCAGACAAAGTAGTTTGTAACATTGGACGATGCAACTAAAACTAGCATTAGCATGTACCAAAACTATATACGCATGAAAGGGGAAAAAAGGTACTGAGCCAATTGACTTCGAAGATACCAAGGTGTTCGTACATTTGTGTTGGCAAAATCAAATCTTATACAAGATAAATGGGATTAGATCAGTACATCATCAAGCTTGCTTTATTCAATGATTTTCAACACTTCACGCTTTTAAAAAGTAAATTGCAGGAATAATGATCAAATTGTTTTATTAGAAGTTGACCTCCCTTTGTCTCCCTCACTCTCTCTTTCTCATGCTTTGGTGGGTGGGGTGTGAGGCCAGCCTTCAGTGCTTCAATGGTGGAAACATTAGTGTTGAAAGATTTAGCCAGGATTCCATCGTCGATGTTGGTCCCGAACACGGTCACAGGAACTGACACTGTTCCCGCGCTCGCGCTCCCGAATGCAGAGACTGCTACGGCGAAGTCGGTCTGATTAAAATTGTACTGATAGTGGACAAGCCCCTTGGGGAATATGAACATGTCGCCAGTTTGGAGGGTCTGAGTGAAGAGCTTGTTGGTCGTGTCGACGAACCCGACCTCGAGGGACCCATATATGAGGAACAGGAGCTCCGATCCGCGGGGATGCGTGTGTGGGGTTTTCACTGAACCGGGCGGGAATTCGAGGACCGCAAACGAGACGCTTTGCCCGTCGAGAGCAGGGAACTCCTTTAAGCTTGCTTTGGTCACCGTAAATGCAGTGGGGGGATTAAACCCCCCAAGAGACCTCATGCCTGTTAGAGAATCAAGATCAGAAGCAAAGTCTCAAGACCAGAAGCAAAGTCTCAAGATGAATCAACCACAGCAAAGTCTCAAGATGAATCAACCACGGAGGTAAAGTCCTCGACTATTATAGATGTGGATTACCGAAGGCAATCAAGAATTAAGAAGAGCTGAAGGAATTGATATCTCATGGATAACGAGTTTCATCAACGGTGGAGATCATACAAAAGTCGAGACACGGATTGCCAAAGTTTCAAGATAACTTACTGTTTTGGTTTAGCTGTAAAGTTTGTTAGTTAAAAGTTAGTTAGTTCGCTTTTCTAGTTGTTAGTCCTCTGTTTTTCCGTCTTTATATAGAGATGTATTGTAATCGGTTGAAGGCTAAGAAGAACATAACAATCCGAGAGCTTCTGCTGTATTCTTCAATTTCCTTTTGTTCAAATGAATGGAAATACGATATCGTAAACTTCTTCACGAGATCATCTACGGTCATTCTTCATCTTCATCTTCTCGTACTCTTGATTTCATAAGTTCTCATGGTATCGGAAGCGGGAAGATCAACATATATCGAATAGAATCTATCAAGTAATCGGTTCGTGTATCAAGTCGGAAGAAGTAAACGAAGACGAAGATCTCGGATCAAGGTAAACTCATACGGGTTTAGAGCTCATAAGCACTCTTTTATCATCTTCTTCAAAGAATCATAATAATGGCGATTAGAACTCCAAAATATCCTTTTCCGATACATGTGAATATCACAAACTTCGTCACAATCAAACTTGCTGAGGACAACTTCCTATTGTGGCAAGCTCGGATCCAAAGGTTTTGAAAAGCCAAGATCTATTTGGTTTTGTTAATGGAGATATTCCTTCACCCTCTCGAATGATGCAAACGAGAGGATGAAGGTTGTGAAACCGATCTTATTAATCCGTAGTACACTGATGGACTAGAACAGATCGTTGATTTCATCATGGATCTCGGAGCTATTATCGAAAATATTCTGAGCCTAATCATTGGTTTAGAAACGTCATCTGAAGTATGGCAAACTCTTAGAAAAGGTTTACACGAAATCAATTGCTAGAGAGTTCGAATTAAGGGGAAACGCAAACATGTCATAAGCATGAACAAACCCTTGCTGATTATCTCGGGAATATAAATCCATATGTGATCGATTGAATGCAATAGGCAAACTGTGGATGATATAACCAAGATGTTTGGTGTATTGGAAGGTTTAGGTCCGAATATGAGAATTTTCGGACTACCATATACTTTTGTTTGAAGCCTCGGCCGAGTATGATGAGGTTATTGCTCAATTAGAAAGATTTGAATCAAGACTCAAAAACTTTTCTAGGAGTCGTTCAACCCGAATTTGGCATATTTTGGACAAAGACAGTTTCGGGATCGGTCTAAAGATGTCACAAATGAAAACTACTTTTCTCAAGCTTCGGATTTATATCGAAGAGGAGGATACGAGAGGTGGTCGAAGCTATGGTCGTGGCGGGCGGTAACAATAGGGGTCGTGGTTTTGAAAGATATCGAATTACAGAACGAGATGTCTTCATCCCGGGACAAGGAAATCAACACCCTAGACAGAGAAATGTTATCCCTACAACAAACCAAGGGTTTAGACCCTATACTACTTACTCACAAAGGTACCAAAATGTCAAGACTTATCCTTCGCAAACTCAAGTAAAAATTTGCAGAATGAAAAAGAAACAAGTAGCATTCGATTAGAGTGTCAAATATGTAAAAAGTCCGGACATGATGCTCTTCGCCGCTGGTATCGGTTCGACAATTCTTATCAAGCGAGAGGATATTCCAGCAGCCTTGACAGCAATGCATATTGAAGACTCAACAGCAAAGTGAGTGGTATCCGACTGAGCTACAGGCTCACATTAGTGCTGATCCTGGTATGCTCCATACTCTTTCTAAATATCAAGGACATGATCTTTTGTTATGATAGGCAATGGATCATGTTTACCCGTAACTCACATTGGCAACACTGGCTCAAAACAAAGAACAATACATTACCTCTTAACGATGTTCTAATTGTCCCAGAGATAAAGAAGAACCTCCTTTCAGTATCTAAACTCACAGATGACTTCCCTTGTTCTTTTATTTTTGACAAAACTGGTGTTTATGTAAAGGACAACAATACCAACACAATGGTGAAGCTCGGAAGGAAAGTTAGGGGTCTTTATCAAGCTAATCCACAAACCACAGAAGCTTTCTTTACTCGGGCAAAAGACAGTCGGTGAAGACATATGGCATCGGCGTTTGGCTCATACAAATGCTCAAATCGTTAAGCATCTACAAAAACAGAAGCTTATACAATTTGTTTCTTCATCTCAAGTTGTTTGTAGCAGCTGTCAAATAGCCAAAAGTTCAGCTCTATCGTTTCCTTTTTCGGATTCTATATCAAGTTCTCCATTAGAGAGAATTCATTGTGACATATGGGGACCATCACCATCTGTTCCTTTCAAAAGTTTAGATATTATGTGATTTTTGTTGACAATTTTTCTCGATATTGCTGGCTATATCCCATGAAGTTGAAATCTGAGTTTTATGATATATTTGTTCAATTTCAGAAGCTAGTTGAACGACAAAGATAATCATCGATTAAAATCTTCCGTAGTGATGGAGGAGGAGAGTTCGTAAGCTTTAGATTTCAAAAATTTCTGAGTCATCATGGAATAAGACAGTTCATATCATGTCCTCACACTCCGAACGAATGGGGTCTCGAAAGAAAGCATCGACACATCGTTGAACTTGGATTAGCCATGCTCTATCACTCAAAAGTTCCACTGAAATTTTGGGTGGATGCCTTTGTGACAGACTAATTACATCATCAACAGTCTTCCCACACCAAAGTTGCAGATGGACACACCCTATAACAAACTTCATAATAGACAGCCAAGGTATGATCATTTAAGAGTATTTGGCTGTGCATGCTATCCTTGCTTAAGACCATATGCAAGTCATAAACTTGATCCTCGATCTCTTCCCCGTATCTTCTTGGGTTATAGCAATCAGCACGGAGGGTATAGATGCTTGGTCCCAACTAATAATCGTGTATACATCGGTAGGCATGTTGTCTTTGATGAGTATTCTTATCCTTTTTCAAAGAAGCTGATCAATGAATATGGACATTATACAAACTTATACAAACAATGGAGTGAAGGCATACATTTCCTTGAGTCATCAAGCACCGAGTCACCAGCTACTAGGTCCACTCCTCGATTAGCCACAAACCAGATCCATCCCGACTTCCATGATTGCTGTACCTATCATCCATATCACGAGACAACAATCTCGAGATCATTTCCTCGAGGAATATGCAAGATGAGACAATGCCGGAAGGACAATCTATAGATACTTGTGCCTCAAAATTGTTCTATGTCTCAAGGACAAAATCCTACCAGTTCTTTATCTTCACACAATGATCTACTAGCGAAGGTAGTTCTAATGAAAGGCACTCCAACTCCAATTCCATTCTGTCTTCCTCTCAAGGTACACGTAATACTCATCATATGCAAACTCGACTAAAGTCTGGAATTCAAAAACCAAATCCAAAGTATGCTTATTTAGCTGATTATCCAGTTCCTATGGAACCAAAGTCTATCAAGTCGCTTTATCTAATCAAGCCTGGTATAGGGCTATGAAGGAAGAGATGGATGCACTTGCTGAAAATCAAACATGGACATTGATTCCTAGAACTAACCAGATCAATGTAATAGGTCTGAGATGGGTCTATAAAACCAAACTCACACCGGATGGCGGTCTTGACGGACTCAAAGCTCGTCTAGTCGCCAAAGGCTTTCACCAAGAAGAAGGACTAGACTTCACCGAGACTTTCAGTCCAGTTGTGAAGCACACAACAATTCGAATAGTGTTGTCTCTTGCTATGATAAGACACTCGGCCAATACACCAGCTTGATGTTAAGAATGCTTTTCTTCATGGAGATTTGAACGAGACAAGTGTACATGGAACAGCCACCGGCTTTATCAATCCTCATCATCCAAACCATGTCTGTTTACTCCACAAGTCTCTATATGGCCTTCGACAAGCACCAAGAGCTTGGTTTGATAAATTCAGCAAGTTTTTAATCGAAAATGATTTCTTCGCAAAGACAAATTGATCCATCGTTATTTGTTCTGCATACAAACTCACATACGTTCTCTTGCTTCTATATGTTGATGATATCATCTTGACTGGGAGTTCACCACATCTCTTAACTCGCACTTATTCGAAACTTAGTCTTCGGTTTCATATGAAAGACCTTGGGTTTATTCACTATTTTTTGGGCATTGAGGCCAAACGGACTTCACTGAGAATCTCTTTCGTGTCAAACTAAATATGCTACGACTTGTTGAAACGAGCTTATATGGTGATCAGAAACCCGGTCTCAACACCTCTCGCCTCTTCGATCAATCTCGTGGGCGACACTACAAATCTACTTACGATCCTATGGAATACGAAGCTTAGTTGGTGCTCTTCAATACTTAACCATTACTCGACCGGACACGGCATTTGCTACTAATCTTCTCTCGTCAAAAATGCAAATGCCTCTACATAGGAGATTTCCATCGGTTGAAAAGAGTACTTAGATATGTCAAAGGTACTATAAATCTTGGAATCTATATCCATTCTCAAAGCTCGAGTACATCTCTATGGTTTCTCGATGCGGATTGGGCTGGTTGTCCAACAACACGACGTTCCACAACAGGTTTTTGCACGTTTCTTGGATCCAATCTCCATCGTCCCGGTCTGCTAAGAAACAACCTCATCGTTTCTAGATCCTCAACTCGAAGCGAGTATCGTGCACTTGCTTCGACCACGGCTGAACTCACCCGGATCACGTTTGTGCTACGAGATATAGGGATTTCTCTTCAGCCACCTACCACTCTATATTGTGACAACAAATCAGCAATTTCTCTCACCGCCAATCCAATATTACATGCTCGAACCAAACACATTGAAGTTGACTTTCACTTTGTCCGTGAGAAAGTCTCTTCTGGATCTATTCGCATTCAGTATATCTCTACTCATCTACAATTAGCTGATATATTTACCAAGTCTCTATCCCGCTTATCTCATCTTACTCTCCGAACCAAATTGGGAATCGAATCTTTTACTCTTCCCAATTTGAGGGGAATGTTAGAGAATCAAGATCGAAGCAAAGTCTCAAGACCGAAAGCAAAGTCTCAAGATGAATCAACCACAAAGAAAGTCTCAAGATGAATCAACCACGGGAGGTAAAGTCCTCGACTATTATAGATGTGGATTACCGAAGGCAATCAAGAATTAAGAAGAGCTGAAGGAATTGATATCTCATGGATAACGAGTTTCATCAACGGTGGAGATCATACAAAAGTCGAGACACGGATTGCCAAAGTTTCAAGATAACTGTTCTGTTTTGGTTTAGCTGTAAAGTTTGTTAGTTAAAAGTTAGTTAGTTCGCTTTTCTAGTTGTTAGTCCTCTGTTTTTCCGTCTTTATATAGAGATGTATTGTAATCAGTTGAAGGCTAAGAAGAACATAACAATCCGAGAGCTTCGCTGTATTCTTCAATTTCCTTTTGTTCAAATGAATGGAAATACGATCGTAAACTTCTTCACGGATCATCTACGGTCATTCTTCATCTTCATCTTCTGTACTCTTGATTTCATAAGTTCTCAGCCAGTGTACGTGAAGAAGTTGCCGTCGACGTTGGTGCCATTCGGGGCCACAAAGTCGGTAAGAATGTCGGGATCGTCGGCGCTCGTTAAGCGAAAAAGGGACAAGCTGATGACTAATGCCACAACGAGCTCATACTTGGCCATTGTGGACACTTTGAAGCTCAGAAAAAAATGACTTCCCTTTGCGTTCTTAGTATGAAGACAGGCTTGAGTTCTAGCTTTCTAACTTGGGCTTGTTTTTATAGGAAGTGTCTGAGAGAGAAGAGAGCTAAATGTTGCTTGCCGGAGATCACAATGCCCTCGATGTTTTCTAGGCACTGTCAAATAATTAGAGTAACGACAGCAACTTGGTTCCATGCGTTCGTTATGTCTTGCCCGAGCGTAGTGCCGAGATGTTCGCATCGAGGACAGGCTACAACTATGTTATACGCGCTAACGATCGACACAAAGCGACATGCCTTGAGCTCCTTAAGCTGTTGCCTGTTTCTCGTTTTGACTTATCTGGGTTTCAAGTCCTCGAAAATGATGACAGCCGGTCGTAGAAAAATAGAATTATTTTGCCATTCAACACACGTCAATCACATTAACCGTAGTCACTATTTACAAGAATGTAATGGGCTTCGAAATTAGCTGGATTGCTATTAATTGAGCTTGAAATTTACCAATTTACGGGATTGATCTAATAAGATGGGATATAAATTTTTTTAATAACTCATATGTGGTTACTAATATGGATCGAGTACAGTTCGCCTATAATGATTGGGTCTGTGATTGATAATACTATAAATAGTGTTTAAGTCTCTTTACTAACCTTGGTACACAAATAATCTCATATAAGGAGTGGTTACTGAACACAATTCATGAAGGGCATTCTGATTAAGTCAATGATACAAAAGGTAGTAAAGGAGAAGTACTAGATTTTAGTTATGGAGATCTTGGGGTATTGCTTTCATGGCTTACATGTGGTATTAGAGTAGCCATAGTCTAGGTCTGGAACTTTAGGATGTGGCCTGTTTTCAAATTTTTTTTATCTAGTGAAAATTATTTTCGATCACATAGATGGATAGATCTTGTTGAAATGAGAATATTGATGGGTGGCGCACCTCCAAAGGATGTCGCACATACCACCATGCGCAATTGTTGCCCAGCACATGCTGGGGCTAACATCATCGAATGAAGTTGCTGACTCACTAAAATGGGTTGACCTGGTTAATAGTGGGTGACCCGACCCGACCCGCTGACTTAACCTAGTTGACCACTGATTGGACAAGTCAAATTGGCAGTCCAAGCCGAATAAGGCATGTCGAGCATGAGCTACATACACCGCACACTCAGGTAGATCGTGCAGGCTCCTTTTGGAGAATGCTCGGCACCGGCGTTCTCATATCATGATGCTTTACAATGTGGTATATTCGGTTTACATGTTCGATCCTTTTAATGATGTGAAAATGCAAATAAAGATGTTAGATCACATGTACATTATCACAAATTGGAATGTGTGTAGCGTGATTCATTGATAGCATTTAACCCATATCAATGGATGAAACAATGTAACTGGTGTAGCATGTGATTTTTGTTACGCTTCGAACCTCAACCGCACGCACATCCCTTGGTGATCGATAAAATTGCGATGTCTCAGGACACATCGCCGACCCATTCATTTTATTGCACACGCGGAAGCAAATAAACACATCTCCTAATAGCAAACAACATGGGATAGAAAAACAGGATAACAAATTTTCACAAAACATGTTTTATAAACACACTAGGTTTATACACAACTAGTTTATACACAACTAGTTTATACACAATAGTCCACTCCAAAGAGAAGAGCCACTAAACCATCTAGGCACTAGGCTCCTCATCCATGACCTTCAGAGGCTTCGGATCTATCATGACACCATCAGGGTTGTCTAGGTCCATCAGTTGCGAGACCTTGTACCATTCTTAACACTGCTCCATCTAGGGACCTGTAAAGATTAAGCCCACAATGGGGTGAGACAACGTCTTAGCAAGTTCACCCCCAAAACCCTGACTAGGAAGGAAATACACCTAAAGGCGTCCTAACCACACAGCCACACAACCACACAACCATAGAGACTTATTTCGTCTCAGATCCATTCTGCACGTCAGTACAATTCAAATCATAGATGCATATAACAGATGCATATAACAGATGCACACATCAATTGGAACGTCTCACTCTATCTCATTCAATCACAAGGGTTCTGATTATAGGGCCAAATCGTTATGACATGTCATATTCTGGTGACACAATTTTGTTCCCATAATCCGCGCATCTATCTCAATCAATCACCCGTTCCAATTGACTACTATTCACACAGGCAGTTTTACATGATGCACATCGGTCTTCTGGCGTAGCCAGGCTTCGCCTCATCCCTTAAGTACGGCAATGTCCACCCGACACACATCGGGGATGGCATTCCCGAAGGAGCTTTAGTTTGGCCTTTACTGCGATCCGGCATTCATTGTTAGGGCATCCCATATAGGGGCAACATCCACCCGACGCACATCGGGGACGGATTCTCTTAACCATCACACGATTATTCAATTTTGGCCAAGGACATTATGTTTTGCACTCATATGCCTCAATTAAGATAACGAACTTGGCCTGTTTTCATCGTATTAAAAACACATAGTGAAAATAATTGTGTGTGGGTACATTGATTGGATCAAACCTTAAAAATCGATATCCTTCATTATAAAATCCCACTAATTGATATATTATTTAAAACCATTTTCGATGTCAAAACCCGACACTTGGTATTTTCTAATTAAATACCAAAATTTCTCGATTTTGAAATAATAACTCAAAAATCAAAATCACCATTCAATTACACTCAATTGCATAAACTAAGCACACCATTGCAATCAACATAAAATTCTAGTCACCAACTATCCCGGTATAATTTTCAGAAAATATTAAATAATTAAATAAATAAAACAATTAATTAAATAAATAAAAATAAATCCAATAAATGCAAACCTAGGCTGGAAACACTAATCTAACAACCTAAACAAGCTTAGAAAATTTATGCACTTATCTAGATAAATAGTACAATCTATCTAGTCCTTAATTAGTTTATTATAACACCTAACATGCATAAATAAATAATTAAATTACTAATCTAAACTAACTAACCACCTAACCTCATCTTAAGCTAAGATAATTATCTACTAAGCGTCGTTAACTCTATAAGCAGAGTTTAACAAGTAAACTCACTGGTTTAGCTGGCCGGTGAGTCCACATCAATGGTGACACGGAGATGAGCGATAAACAACCCTGCGGCGACACCAAGTGAAGTTTGGACGGGCCTTAAAACGGGCCTAGAAGCTCTCAACCCTTACTGAGTTTTGGCCTCTGCTTGCTACTGGAAGGAGCGGTCTGAGTGGTTGAAACGGCACGGGACGGGAGGCGATGGCTGTAGCGACTCTAGGCGGTGCTTTTGGTAGCTAGATGGCGACGGTGGAGCTCCAGCGGGGCTTCAACTGCAACCGGGCATGTAGGAACAACGATCGAGAGGTCTTGATGGCATGGGATGGCGAGGTGATCGCGGATGGGCTCGCGAGCAGCTCCAGTGGTGAGCGGGCGCTGGATGACAGTAGGGGAGGCGGTTGACAGTTAGGGGCTGGCTGGCTAGTCTCTCTCTGATTCTCTCAAGCTCTCAAAACACACACAAATGGATAAAGGAGGAGGCAAGGAAGAAGATGGCTGTTGAAGATGAGGAGGGGGCTAGACAAATATCCAAAACACTTGAGTTTGGTGCCCCACCGGCTTTGGCTGGCATCCTCAACCAAATTGCAGCCTTCAAGCTTCCTTAGCAAGCCATCCAAGGGTCCAAATGTTGCAAACCCCAAGGACCTATGAATTTTGGACAATTTCCCTCCAATTGGACTCAATTCCTTCTCCAATTGGACTCAATTTGGTCTCCATAAAATTAGCCAAGGTGCCATCGACTATCTAATGATTTTTCCTCGTTAATTGAACCAACTTGAATCCCAAAAATGCGACAAAAAACAGCCCTCTAATTTTCCCGGTCCAAAATAGCCTTATTTTGAATTTTCGTTGAAATCTTGGGTTTGCAAAAAAATCTTTAGAGGACGAGTCGACGTTCTTAAAATGACCTAGCCTACCAGATAGCTTTTAGAATTTTTTAGTGTAATTGACTTGTGGTCAATTATTTTCGAGCAACATTGTGCATTTTTGACTCATTGGCGACTCTCGATTGTCGTGAAAATCTCAATATTTCAAATACGAGTATATGGTATAGAAATGACAGAAAAATCAGTTTAGTGCCGTTCAATGAGAATTTTGCAATTAGGTGGAATCACCCACACATTAATCACATACCTCAATCGAACCGACCTATCTTCGATCTCTAATTGATTTTGACAGTGTCGTATTGACTTTTGCAGATTAGCACGGTCGAGCAATTGATTTCTGGTTGAATTCTTATGTTTATTGCGTTAAAATCTCTTAACGGCTTCACCGGATAGACTAGTTATCCCGTAAGTGATTAGCTCATGGAAAAGAACTATATGTGTGTCGATAAAAAGCCCAACTCATTCGATTGAAAAAAGATTTGGAAAATTAGGATGTTACAATTTTAGTGACAAATTGTCCCTATCTTCAAATCTAAAATTGCATGTATATTATAAATATGTGATATAAAGTTTATATTTCTGGTATGAGAGAGTTTTAACGATTGAATTGGGTTATGGCCACCAAAATGACATACTTGATTGGGTTTGTGAAATTTTGACATCATATTGTGGTGGGATGTCTCATATTTTAATGAGTAGTCATATTTTCAAAAGAGGTAATTGTGTATTGGTTCATAGAGGGGCACATGTACAACATATAGTTGAGGTGTGACTAATCTTAGTGATTCATACACCTAAATATGGTGAATTCACGCTAGTGAGAACATATTTTCATGGTCGATGTCATGTGAAGAGCATACAACTATATGTCATGTATTCTATGCGAATGAGATTATATGATGATGTTTGTAACTCTTAGAATGTGTACTTATACAGCTTCAAGTTACGCAGTACTCACATAATGTTAATTGTATAGATTGCTTATTTTTCAATCACTTTCTCTAGAAACAACATCTTCATTATGATTGAGGTTTTTACTAGTTCAAACTTTAAGAAATGAAAAGATGATTTTTTTATTTGGAATGGAGCTAATGGATGTTCATATTACTCTTATGGAGGATTAGCTAGCAAATCTTATTGTCACTAGTACAAAATTTCATGAAGCACACTTTGGTACTTGGAAAAGAAGCAATTGGATTTACTTGTTATCTATAAAGCGTTCCATTGGGAAACACTTGAAGAGTAGCATGCCTGCTAATTAATTGATAGATAGATGATGACAGTCTTGGAGACTATGAATTGTGCCTCGTCTAATGTTGAGATTATGCTGCATCTGCAAGGATTCTTCAACATGAGGTATGATGGTTCTGGTGGGGTTAAAGATTACATATTAAGGATGATAAACCTCTAGACAAAACTCGAGGCACTTAATGTTTCTTTTTTTGTTGCTTGCATTGTGCATTAAGTCATAAACACCATTTCACCAAATTTTGGGATTATCAAGACTTACAGCTCTTAAGATGAGACATGGTCAATTAATGGCTGATACTTAGGGTGGTGACAGAGGAAGAGAAATTGAGGAAAGAAAGAGGACATCTTGCCCTATACGCCTTTAATCCCAGCAATAAGAAGAGTAAGAGGTCCAAAAATCATACTCATAAAGAAACTCATCAAACCACCGGTTATTCTGACAGCTTTAGTCATGAAAAAGAATTCTTCAAGAAGGATGGTAACCATTGCTTCTTTTGTAAGAAGAAATGTCACATAAAGAAAAACTGCGACAAATATATAACTTGATTGTCTAAGCGTGAGCTTGTGGCTAGTGATTTTTATCCATAAATTCAACCTATCAAAAACCCCATCTAATTTATGGTGGTTAGATAGTGGTACAAATAATCACGTTACATTTATCATACATAGATTCATAAACTGAAGGAAGTCAAATTAGGATAAATCAAAGCTCATTGTGGAAAACAATATTAAAGTCAACTAATCTTTTCCTTCTGTTTGATGGGTCTCTATCTTCCTAGCTATTTCTGTCAATGTCTTCCATTGGTGCAAGCCGTGCTCATCTCTATGCGATGAAGGAACGTCAAGAGGAGAAACTCAAGAAAATGGAGGAGGAAGGAGAGAAGAGCGTTGTGGAGGATGAGGTTGGGTGTGATAGTAATGACTACAGCAATAATTCTGGCTTTGCGAGGAACAAAAAATTCCATCCTTATAGTTCACCGGCATCGAGTTTAGGCAAGACAGTAGAGGATTGAAAACCTGGTCAAGCTAGAATATTCCATGTATATTTGAACCATCCCTTTATTTCTCTCGTCAAGTGCTTGTGTCCTCTCTTTTTCTTTGCTTGTGTGTGTGGAAATGCTTATTTCGCTCGTACTGGCTGGCTCGTATATAACGCCTCATTCAAATTAGCTGAGGCCTTTACTAAGATTACTTGTCAATAGAGCATAGATTGAAGCGCGTAGACAACAAATTCATTTATCTTTTGGAGCCCCAGATAATTTTCAAATCCAACCCGGATTTTTGGCAAAATGTGAAAAATAATCCAAAATGAGCTTCAGATAAAGTAGTTAGTAACATTGGACGATTCAACTAAAACTAGTATTTGCATGTACTAAAACTATATATGCATGAAAGGGGAAAGAAAAGATAGCAAGTCAATTGACTTCGAATATACCACTAGGTGTTCATATATTTGTGTTGGCAAAGTCGTATCTTATACAAGATAAATGGGAGTAGATCAGTACATTATCAAGCTTGCTTTATTCAATGATTTTCAACACTTCCACGCTTTTAAAAGAATAAATTGCAGGAATAATGATCAAATTGTTTTATTAGACGTTGACCTCCCTGTCTCACTCACTCTCTTTCTCATGCTTTGGTGGGTGGGGGTGTGAGGCCAGCCTTCAGTGCTTCAATGGTGGAAACATTAGTGTTGAAAGATTTAGCCAGGATCCCATCGTCGATGTTGGTCCCGAACACGGTCACAGGACTGACACTGTTCCTGCGCTCGCGCTCCCGAATGCAGAGACTGCCACCGCGAAGTCGGTCTGATTAAAATTGTACTGATAGTGGACAAGCCCCTTGGGGAATATGAACATGTCGCCAGTTTGGAGGGTCTGAGTGAAGAGCTTGTTGGTCGTGTCGACGAACCCGACCTCGAGGGACCCATATACGAGGAACAAGAGCTCCGATCCGCGGGGATGCGTGTGTGGGGGGTTCACTGAGCCGGGCGGGAATTCGAGGACCGCAAACGAGACGCTTTGCCCGTCGAGAGCAGGGAACTCCTTTAAGCTTGCTTTGGTCACCGTAAATGCAGTGGGGGGATTAAACCCCCCAAGAGACCTCATGCCGGTGTACGTGAAGAAGTTGCCATCGACGTTGGTGCCATTCGGGGCCACAAAGTCGGTAAGAATGTCGGGATCGTCGGCGCTCGTTAAGCGAAAAAGGGACAAGCTGATGACTAATGCCACAACGAGCTCATACTTGGCCATGATGGACACTTTGAAGCTCATAAAAAATGACTTCCTTTTGCCTTCTTAGTGTGAAGACAGGCTTGAGTTCTAGCTTTCTAACTTGGGCTTGTTTTGATAGGAAGTGTCTGAGAGAGGAGAGCTAAATGTTGCTTGCCGGAGATCACAATGCCCTCGATGTTTTCTAGGCACTGTCAAATAATTAGAGTAACGACAGCGACTTGGTTCCATGCGTTTGTTATATCTTGCTCGAGCATAGTGCCGAGATATTCACATCGAGGACGCGTTACAACTCTGCTATACGCGCTAATGATCGAGCCAAAGCGACATATCTGAACTCATCAAGCTGCTGCCTGTTTCTTGTTTTAACTTATCTGGGTTTCAAGTTCAAGTCCTCGATATAATGGCAGCCGGTCGTAAAAAAGGGAATTATTTTGCCATTCAACACACGTTAATCACATTTACCTTAGTCACTATTTACAAGAATGTAATGGGCTTTGAGATTAGCTGAATCATCATTAATTGAGATTTAAATTTACCAGTTTACGGGATTAATCTAATAAGACGATATAAAGATTTTTAATAAATCTAATATGAGGTTTATTGGTATGGATCGAGTACAGCTCGCCTGTAATGATAGTGTTTGTGGTTGAAAATACTATAAATAGTGTTTAAGTCTATTTACTAACCTTGATACACAAATTACCTCATATAAGGAGTGGTTACTGAACACAATTCATGAGGGGCATTATGATTAAGTGAATAATACAAAAGGTAGTAAAGGAGAAGTACTAGTTTTATTTTAGTTATGGAGATCTCGGGGTACCCCGAGTGAGGGCCGACGAGCCTTGCCCACGCGGGCGGCGGTTGCTCGGCCACAAGCGAGGACGGCAGCCGTCGCCGCCTTGGGCGAGCCTCGCCCGGGCGGGCGACGGTCGCTCGGCCACGAGGTGAGGGATTTGCGACGTTGCCGGCCCCTCATGAGGGCCGCGAGGCCTCTCTCCGGGCGAGGGCCGAGCGATGGCGGCGGCGGAAGTCTATCGGTGTCCTTTTTTTTTTTGAATAGTTTCGTTTTTTTAAATAAATTTAGATTTTCCTTGCTTTCATGGCTTACATGTGGTATTAGAGTAGCTATAGTCTAGGTCTGGAACTTTAGGATGTCGCCTGTTTTCAAAATTTTTTTATCTAGTGAAAATTATTTTCGATCACATAGATGGATAGATCTTGTTGAAATGAGAATATTGATGGGACCTCCAAAGGATGCCGCACACGCCACCATGCGCAATTGTTGCCCAGCACATGCTGGGGCTAACATCATCGAATGAAGTTGCTGACTCACTAAAATGGGTTGACCTGGTTAATAGTGGGTGACCTGACCCGACCCGCTGACTTAACCTGGTTGATCACTGATTGGACAAGTCAAATTGGCAGTCCAAGCCGAATAAGGCATGTTGAGCGTGAGCTACACACACCGCACACTCAGGTGGATTGTGCAGGCTCCTTTTGGAGAATGCTCGGCACCGACGTTCTAATATCATGATGCTTTACAATGTGGTATATTCGGTTTCATGTTCGATCCTTTTAATGATGTGAAAATGCAAATAAATATGTTAGATCACATGTACATTATCACAAATTGGAATGTGTGTAGCATGATTCATTGATAGCATTTAACCCGTATCAATGGATGAAACAATGTAACTGGTGTAGCATGTGATTTTTGTTACGCTTCGAACCTCGAGCGCACGCACATCCCTCGGTGATCGATAAAATTGCGATGTCCCAGGACACGTGGTTGACCCATTCATTTTATTGCACATGCGGAAGCGACTAAACACATCTCTTGACAGCAAACATCATGGGATAGAAAAGCAGGATAACAAATTTTCACAAAACACGTTTTATAAACACACTAGGTTTATACACAACTAGTTTATACACAATAGTCCACTCCAAAGAGAAGAGCCACTAAACCATCTAGGCACTAGGCTCCTCATCCATGACCTCCGGAGGCTTCGGATCTATCACGACACCATCGGGGTTGTCTAGGTCCATCAGCTGCGAGACCTCGTAACATACCTGACGCTGCTCCATCTAGGGACCTGTAAAGATTAAGCCTATAATGGGGTGAGACAATATCTCAGCAAGTTCACCTCCAAAACCCCGACTAGGAAGGAAATATGCCTAGAGACGTCCTAACCCCACAGCCACACAACCACACAACCATAGAGACTTATCTCGTCTCAGATCTTCTCTGCACGTCAGTACAATTCAAATCACAGATGCATATAACAGATGCACACATCAATTTGAACGTCTCACTCCATCTTAATCAATCACAAGGGTTCTGATTATATGGCCAAATCATTATTATATGTCATATTTTGTGCCACACAATTTTGTTCCCATAATCCGGCACGTTTATCTCAATTAATCATGTGTTCCAATTGACTACTATTCGCACAGGTAGTTTTACCCAACGCACATTGGTCTTCTGGCGTAGCCAGGCTTCGCCTCATCCCTTAAGTACAACAACATCCACCCGACACACATCGGGGATGGCATTCCCGAAGGAGCTTCGGTCCGGCCTTTACAGCGATCCGGCATCCATTGTTAGGGCATCCCATATAGGGGCAACGTCCTCCCGACGCACATCAGGGACATATTCTCTTAACCATCACACGATTATTCAATTTTGGCCAAGGACATTATGTTTTGCACTCACATGCCTCAATTAAGATAACGAACTTGGCCTGTTTTCTTCGTATTAAAAACACCAAGTGGAAATAATTGTGTGTGGGTACATTGATCGGATCAAACCTTAAAAATCTATATCCTTCATTATAAAATCCCACTAACTGATATATTATTTAAAACTATTTTTGATGTCAAAACCCGACACTTGGTATTTTCTAATTAAATACAAAAATTTCACGATTTTGAAATAATGACTCAAATCAAAATCACCATTCAATTGCACTCAATTGCATAAACTAAGCACACCACTGCAATCAGCACGAAATTATGATCATCGGCTATCCCGATATAATTTCCAAAAAATATTAAATAATTAATTAAATAACAAAATTAATTAAATAAATACCAATAAATCCAATAAATGCAAACCTAGGCCGGAAACACTAATCTAACAACCTAAACGATCTTAGAAAATTTATGCACTTATCTAGATAAATAGTACAATTTATCTAGTCCTTAATTAGTTTATTATAATACCTAACATGCATAAATAAATAATTAAATTACTAATCTAAACTAACTAACCACCTAACCTCATCTTAAGCTAAGATAATTATCTACTAAGCATCGTTAACTCTCTAAGCAGAGTTTAACAAGTAAACTCACCGGTTTAGCTGGCCAGTGAGTCCACATCAATGGTGACACTGAGACGGGCAGTAAACAACCCTGCGACGACACCAAGCGAAGTCTGGACGGGCCCTAAAACGGGCCTAGAAGCTCTCAACCCTTGCTGAGTTTCGGCTCTACTTGCTACTGGAAGGAGCGGTTCGAGTGGTTGAAACGGCACGGGACGGGAGGCGATGGCTGTAGCGACTCTAGGCGGTGCTTTCGGTAGCTGGATGGCGACGATGGAGCTCCAGCGGGGCTTCAATTGCGACTAGGGCACGCAGGAACAACAACCGAGAGGTCTCGATGGCATGGGATGGTGAGATGATCACGGACGGGCTCGCAAGTGTGAGCGAGTAGCTCCAGTGG
The DNA here is from genome assembly GCA_017140615.1 of Eucalyptus cladocalyx. Taxonomy (NCBI): domain Eukaryota; kingdom Viridiplantae; phylum Streptophyta; class Magnoliopsida; order Myrtales; family Myrtaceae; genus Eucalyptus; species Eucalyptus cladocalyx. Next base: position 71,862,268 of record CM029523.1, on the reverse strand, counting down.
CAAGCGGGCGCTGGATGACAATAGGGGAGGCAGTCGAAAGTTAGGGGCTGGCTGGCTAGTCTCTCTCTGATTCTCTCAAGCTCTCAAAACACACACAAATGGATAAAGGAGGAGGCAAGGAAGAAGATGGTTGCTGAAGATGAGGAGGGGGCCGACAAATATCCAAAACACTTGAGTTTGGTGCCCCACCGGCCTTGGCTGGCATCCTCAGCCAAATTGCAGCCTTCAAGCTTCCTTAGCAAGCCATCCAAGGGTCCAAATGTTGCACACCCCAAGGACCTATGAATTTTGGACAATTTCCCTCCAATTGGACTCAATTCCTTCTCCAATTGGACTTAATTTGGCCTCCATAAAATTAGCCAAGGTGCCATCGACTATCTCATGATTTTTCCTCGTCAATTGAACCAACTTGAATCCCAAAAATGCGACAAAAAACGGCCCTCTAATTTTCCCGGTCCAAAATAGCCTTACTTTGAATTTTCGTTGAAATCTTGGGTTTGCACAAAAATCTTTAGAGAACGAGTCGACGTTCTTAAAATGACTTAGCCTACCAGATAGCTTTTAGAAATTTTTAGTGTAATTGACCCGTGGTCAATTATTTTCGAGCCACATTGTGCATTTTTGACTTATTGGCGACTCTCGGTTGTTGTGAAAATCTCGATGTTTCAAATACGAGCATATGGTACAAAAATGATAGAAAAATCGGTTTAGTGCCATTCAACGAGAATTTTGCAATTAGGTGGAATCACCCACACATTAATCACATATCTCAATCGAACTGACCTATCTTCGATCTCTAATTGATTTTGACAGTGCCGTATTGACCCTTGCAGATTAGCACGGTCGAGCAGTTGATTTCTGGTTGAATTCTTAAGTTTATTGTGTTAAAATCGCTTAACGGCTTCACCGAATAGACTAGTTATCCCGTGAGTGATCAGCTCATGGAAAAGAACTATATGCACGTCGATAAAAAGCCCAACTCATTTGATTGAAAAAAGATTTGAAAAATCAGGATGTCACAATTTTAGTGACAAATTGTCCCTATCTTTAAATCTAAAATTGCATGTATATTATAAATATGTGATATAAAGTTTATATTTTTGGCATGAGAGAGTTTCAACAATTGAATTAGGTTGTGGCCACGAAATTGACACACTTGATTGGGTTTGTGAATTATTGGTCTCATATTATGGTAGGATGTCTCATGTTTTAATGAGTGGTTATACTCTCAAATGAGATAATTGTGTATTGGTTCATAGAGTGACACATGAACAACATATAGTTGAGGTGTGGCTAATCTTAGTGATTTATATAGCTAAAGGTGGTGAATTTACGTTGGTGGAAACATATTCTCATGGCCGTTGTCATGTGGAGAGTATACAACTATATGTCATGTCTTTTACGCGAATGAGATTATATGATGATGTTTGGATGTGTACTTATAAGGCTTCAAGTTATGCAATACTCACTAACATTAATTATATAGATTGCTTATTTTTCGATCACTTTCTCTATAAACAACATCTTCATTATGATTAAGGTTTTTACTAGTTCAAACTTTAAGAAATGAAAAGAGGATTTTTATTTGGAATGGAGCTAACAAATGTTCAAATTACTCTTATTGAGGATAAGCCACCATATCTTTTTGTCACTAGTACCAAATTTCAAAAAGCACACTTTGATAGTTGGAAAAAAAGCAATTGGATTTACTTGTTATCTATAAAGCGTTCCATTCGGAAACACTTGAGGAGTAGTATGCCCGCTAATTAACTGATTGTAGGATGATGACGGTCTTGGAGACTATGAATTGTGTCTCGTCTAATGTTGAGATTGTGATGCATCTGCAAAGATTCTTTAACATGAGGTATGATGGTTTTGGTGGGATTAGGAATTACATATTAAGGATGGTAAACCTCTAGACAAAACTTGAGGCACTTAATGTTTCTTTTTCTGTTGCTTGCATTGTGCATTAAATCGTAAACACCATTTCGCCAAATTTTGGGATTATCAAGACTTACAGCTCTTAAGATGAGACATGGTCAATTAATAACCTGATAGTTAGGGTGGTAACAGAGAAAAAGAAATTGAAGAAAGAAAGAGGACATTTATCTTGTACGCCTTTAATTCTAGCAATAAGAAGAGTAAGGGGTCCAAAAATCATACTCATAAAGAAACTCATCAAATTACCGGTCATTTTGATAGTTTTAGTCCTAAAAAAGAATTCTTCAAGAAGGATGGTAACCGTTGCTTCTTTTGTAAGAAGAAATGTCACATAAAGAAAAATTGCGACAAATATATAACTTGATTGTCTAAGCATGAGCTTGTGGGTAGCGACTTTTGTTTATAAATTCAACCTATCAGAAGCCCCACTAATTCATGGTGGTTAGATAGTGGTGCAATTAATCACGTTACATTTACCATACATTGATTCATAAACCAAAGGATAAATCAAAGTTCATTGTGGAAAGCAATATTAAAGTCAACTAATCTTTTCCTTCTGTTTGCTGGGTCTCTGTCTTCCTAGCTATTTCTGTCAATGTCTTCCATTGGTGCAAGCTGTGCTCGTCTCTATGCGATGAAGGAACGTCAAGAGGATAAACTCAAGAAAATGGAGGAGGAAGGAGAGAAGAGCGTTGTGGAAGATGAGGTTGGTGTGGATAGTCATGACTACAACAATAATTCTGGCTTTGCATGGAACAAAAAATTCCATCCTTTAGTTAACCGGCATCGAGTTTCGGCAAGATAGTAGAGGATTGAAAATCTGGTCGAGCTAGAATATTCCATGTATATTTGAACCATCCCTTTATTTCTCTCGTCAAGTGCTTGTGTCCTCTCTTTTCCTTTGCTTGTGTGCGTCGAAATGCTTATTTCGCTCGTACTGGCTGTCTCGTATATAACGCCTCAATCAAATGAGCCGAGGCCTTTACCAAGATTACTTGTCAATAGAGCATATATTGAAGCGCGCAGACAATAAATTCATTAATCTTTTGGCACCCCAGATAATTTTCAAATGTAAGTCGGATTTTTGGCGAAATTTGAAAAATAATCCAAAACGAGCTTCAGATAAAGTAGTTAGTAACATTGGACGATGCAACTAAAACTAGTATTTGCATGTACTAGAACTATATATGCATGAAAGGGGAACGAAAAGATAGCGAGTCAATTGACTTCGAATATACCACTAGGTGTTCATACATTTGAGTTGGCAAAGTCAAATCTTAGACGCGATAAATGGGAGTAGATCAGTACATCATCAAGCTTGCTTTATTCAATGATTTTCAACACTTCAGGCTTTCAAAAAATAAATTGCAGAAATGACGATCAAATTGTTTTATTAGAAGTTGACCTCCTCTCTTTCTCATGCTTTGGTGGGTGGGGGTGTGAGGCCAGCCTTCAGTGCTTCAATGGTGGAGACATTAGTGTTGAAAGATTTAGCCAGGATCCCATCGTCGATGTTGGTCCCGAACACGGTCACAGGGACTGACACTGTTCCCGCGCTCGCGCTCCCGAATGCAGAGACTGCCACCGCGAAGTCGGTCTGATTAAAATTGTACTGATAGTGGACAAGCCCCTTGGGGAATATGAACATGTCGCCAGTTTGGAGGGTCTGAGTGAAGAGCTTGTTGGTCGTGTCGACGAACCCGACCTCGAGGGACCCATATATGAGGAACAGGAGCTCCGATCCGCGGGGATGGGTGTGTGGGGGGTTCACTGAGCCGGGCGGGAATTCGAGGACCGCAAACGAGACGCTTTGCCCGTCGAGAGCAGGGAACTCCTTTAAACTTGCTTTGGTCACCGTAAATACACTCGGGGGATTAAACCCCATGAGAGACCTCATGCCGGTGTACGTGAAGAAGTTGCCATCGACGTTAGTGCCGTTTGGGACCACAAAGTCGGTGAGAATGTCGGGATCGCTGGCGCTCGTTAAGCGAAAGAGGGACAGACCGAGGAGTAATGCCACAACGAGCTCATACTTGGCCATGATGGACACTTTGAAGCTCATAAAAAATGACTTCCCTTTGCGTTCTTAGTGTGAAGACAGGCTTGAGTTCTAGCTTTCTAACTTGGGCTTGTTTTTATAGGAAGAGTCTGAGAGAGGAGAGCCAAATGTTGCTTGCTGGAGATTACAATGCCCTCGATGTTTTCTAGACATGGTCAAATAACTAGAGTAACGACAGCAACTTGGTTCCATGCGTTCGTTATGTCTTGCTCGAGCATAGTGCCGAGATGTTCGCATCGAGGACGGGTTACAACTATGTTATACGCGCTAACGATCGACACAAAGCGATATGCCTTGAGCTCATTAAGCTGTTGCCTGTTTCTCGTTTTGACTTATCTGGGTTTCAAGTCCTCGAAAATGATGACAGCCGGTCGTAGAAAAATAGAATTATTTTGCCATTTAACACACGTTAATCACATTTACCTTAGTCACTATCTACAAGAACGTAATGGGATTCAAAATTAGCTGAATCCCATTAATTGGTATTGAAATTTACTATTTTTCAGAATTGGTCTAACAAGGTAAAATATAATAATTCTTAATTAGTGTAATATGGGATTTATTAATGTAGGCCGAGTAAAGCCGGCCTGTAATTATAAGTTTTGTGGTTGAAAACTTTATAATTAGTACTCAAGTCTTTTTTATAATCTTGATACACAAATGAATTCACATATGGAGCGATTACTAAACGCAATTCATGAGGGGTTGTCTCATTAAGCTAGTGATGTCGCTCTATTGCATAAAAAACGATGGATTTTAAATCAGATGCCCAAATATTTTTCTCTTTTTTACCATGTTTTAGATTCTAGCTATGAAGATCTTGGGTACAATTTTTGTGGCTTACATATAGTATCAGAGTTGCCATAATCAAGGTTTGGAACTCAAACATGTCAGCTAGAATATGATATCTCATGCCTTGACATTAATCCCATTGGGGAGAATCTCCATTACAGTCAGCTGGCAGCAGTTGGAATGTGAACGGATATAAGTACTAGGATATTTTCATTGCCAGACTTGAATCTCATTACCAAGGAGCATTTGAGAGAGATGTAATACCTCGTTCCATTCTGCTTTCTGCCTTTGAAGGGGTATGATGCATTCCTTTTGTTTTCTGCCTTTTATTCTAAGTAGTTGCTTCTGCATTGTTTATTATGTACAACTTGCACCGTGTTGCATATCTAAACCCAGGTAACTAGATGAGATGATTTTGGGTGAACACATGTAGACAATTTTGTGGCTGCCACTTTATTTAACTGGTAACATTTTATTTTCCTAATAGAAATGAAGTAGCACGCGTGGACTTGAAAGTCAAACTACATATTTGTATTTTCGAGATCATAGAGTGGTTAAGCACTGATTTATCATTCATTTTTCCTTCTCATTTGTATCTCATCTTTACCTAAACAGACATCTTACCTCTCCTGTGCTCTTGGAGATGGTCATCTCTTGAACTTTCGATTGAACATGCATTCTGGTGAGTTAACCGATATGAAGAAGGTGTCTCTTGGGACTCAGCCCATCACCCTCCGGTCATTCTCATTGAAAAATACTACACGTGTATTTGCCGCAACAGATAGGCCAACTGTCAATTGCAGCAGTAATAAAAAGTTACTATGCAGCAATGTAAATCTCAAAGCAGTGAGCCACGTGTGCCAATTCAGCTCTGCTGCTTTTCCTGACAGGTATTTTGAGCAATGGCGATACATAAGGAACTTCTTTTTAGTCCTATTTTGGCATATGCCGGATATCCTCTTTTAGAATGAAGACTTTCTGGTGGTCATCCGGTGCTACTTCGTGACATAACAAATTCTTCCTTTGCTGATATAGTGCAGACTGAGGAGATTGGATGAATAAATTTAGAAGTTAATTGATGGTTGTGTTTGTGGCATGAAACAGATACTTTTCCTTGAGGTATGTGCTATTTTTTGCTATTGATTGCGGATGCTGGCTTATAGAATTTGACCTAGTTCTCAATGAGCGCTCTCTTTTAATGACAATAATTACCTTAATCTGTCTTTTGTGTGATTATGCTTGTCTCACTTCATTGAGGCAGTTATTTAGGGTGATTGAATGATCTCTTCCAATGCTCTCCACTTAAGTCTCAGCTCCAGCACAAAATTATGGGATAAAACCCCTTCCTTTTTTCATATGCTCACATAGGGACATATTTTTCCCATTGACAGTCTTGCAATTGCCAAAGAAGGCAAACTTGCTAGTGGTACCATTGATGATATCCCGAAACTTCACATCCACTCTATCTCCCTTGGGAAACTAGCACAATTCATCTGCCATCGGGAGCAGTCTAGGACGTTTGCAATTTGTTGCTTGAAGTACAACCAGACAATTGATGGAGAGTATGAAATGCATTTTGTTCAGCTTTTGGATGACCAGACTTTTGGGTTCATGACAACTTAGCTGGCTTGATTCATTTGAGCATGGTTTCTCCATAGTTAGCTGTTCCTTCTTTGATGACGGTAATGGTCATTACCGTGTTGGGACTGGATATTATTTCCTGGAAGAAAAGATATCAACCAAGGTTAGATGCATCGTGCATGAAGCCAATCTTATATATTTTCTATATGTTGGTAAAATTATATTGATATTCTACAACACTTGCAGGGTCGGATATTAGTTTTCACAGTCGAGGATGGAAAATTACGGCTGATTGCTGAAAAAGAAACCAAGGGGACTGTTTACTCTTTGAATGCCTTTAAAGGAAAATTATTAGCTGCAATTAATGGACAAATTCAATTGTACAAGTGGATGCTGCAAGACGATGGTTCTGCTGAGTTGCAATTTGAACGTGAACACGATAGTCACGAAATTTTTGCCTTCTATGTACAAACTCATAAAGACTTAATTGTCGTTGGTGATCTGAAGGTGCCACGCATATCCGTGCTGATAGACAAGGCAAGCAATCTTATTAGTTTAAATCACTCGTACATTTCTGGAGTTTCTCTGCTTTATCTGTCCGCACCGCTTTGCCTTCTAGAACAGTCATGCAATTATAGCTGTCACTTCTGACGTGAATGCGAGCACAATCTCTAGCAAACATTTTACCATGTTTTCTCAACTGGAGAATGCTCGACATCTGCCTTTTTATCTTTGCATAGCCAAATTGAGGTTGCCATGTTCGTAGCCCTTGTTTCATGTGTATAAAAAGCACGATATATTCTCACAGGTGGTTTATGAAGGGGATCGAGTGGAATTTGCCAAGGTAGTACCAGAGGGTTGGTGTGTTTGGGGAAGGTACATGTCCTTGGTTTCTCGGGGGAACCTGAACTTAGAGTTTCAACCCTTCGTTCTGAATGGAAGAAACTCTTGGTCTCGACCATAGTTTTAATTATTCTCTTTAGGACTGACCATTCTTTCATTTTGTCATCCAGCATGAGGAGGGTGCCATTGAAGAGCTGGCACGTGATCGAATTGCAAATTACTTGTCTGCCTTTGAGATTCTCCACGATGGCACTTATCTTGGAGCGGAATATAAATTCAACCTCTTCACAGCGAGGATGAACAGCAGAGGCGCCACTGATGAGGAGAGGGGCTGTCTCGAGGTGGTTGGTGAGCATCACCTCGGAGAATTTGTCAACCGGTTTTGCCACGGTTCCCTTAAAATGCTGTTGGCGGATTCCAATGTGGGTCAGATTCCGACTGTCATACTCGGCACGTTTAATGGCGCGATTGGAGTGATTGCGTCCCTTCCTCATGATCAGTACGTATTTCTGGAGAAGCTTCAGTCAAACTTGAGAAGGGTGATCAAAGGCGTCGGAGGACTGAGCCACGAGCAGCGGAGGCCGTTTCACACTGAGGAGACTCTGGATGCTCGGAATTTCTTGGACGGGGATCCCATCAAGTCATTCCTAGACCTCCGCCGCGGGCGGATGGAGGAGATATCTAAATCAATGGGCGTTTCGGTGCAGGAACTCTGCGAGAGTAGAAGAGTTGACCAGGCTGCACTGCTTGCAGAGGAGTTTCTATGGTATCCTGCGTCGGAAAGGAGACTGGTATATGCATGAAATGACATAGCATGGCATGTTGTTGGGTATGTTTTCAGATTTCATTACTCAACTTGCCACCTTTCTTTCCTGGTGCAAATTTATTTAAGTATTGAATGGTGTGATTTGTTACGTCTAAAATGCAAATACGAGACTTTAATATTATGGGCTTTTGATAGAAAGATTTGTTGGTATGGGAGCATGTCCTTAGAACATGTTTGGAGCCTTAGAACTTCCCCTCGGTTAGGGAATCAATAAGTTCTTGAGTTCGGCCTCTTGGGAAATGAAATGCGTTTTCTCAATTCGAAAACAGACTGTTAACTTGTAGATTGTATATGCTCTTTCATAGGAAACTTTAGACTTTTCCGGTTTACTTCTTGAAAACGAATCGCACCTATGTAAAATTTCCACTGTAGAATGTTCCGTATAACTACAGCTCTCTCAACTTGATTACAACAATGGAATGGGATATCGAAAATATTATTGTAATTCTTTTTATTTAGTTAAAATTGTGTGTCGAAAATTGTACCATATTATTGCCCATACCTATTACCATATTATTGCCCATACCTATTCATCTTATGTAGCATACCTTAAAGATGCTAGACGTCGGGGTCTCATTTGATAGCTCACAGGTTTTATATGATTGTGGTTCGAATTTTCATATTCATGCACCGAAGTCGCAAACCCTAAAACCACCGTCAACCTCGTGTTTTTATATGTTCGTTGTCACATGTATTTTGGAGTTCTCTCTACTACCAAGTGGGAGCAATTTCGTATGCGAATCTCCCATCCCATTTTTTGTGCATGCCTTACGTTGCCCCGAGTTGCAAAGATATGTATATATTACTCGGAATATATATACTTCAGATGGGCTTCTTTGTTATAAAGGTGAATTTTTATTTTTTTTTAATACAAATGCTGATTCAGTCCTATGCCCAGTTAATGATAAGAGACGTGCATCACGTTAACGAAGATAATTTTAATATGTATGTAAGTAACGTGCATGACTTAAATTCGATTCCCCACATTACTGTTTATGAAAATGAATTATCATGTCCATGCTCGTGTCTTACTTTGTGCTCCATGAGTCAACAAAAATGAAAACGATCTAGGATTGATTCGTCTGCGAAGTTGGATGCTAACAGGACAAAATATACCTACCTATGAGTGCAACTCTCACCAATACCACTCTACATTACTCTAAGGCTTAAAAAATAACTAATTAACTTAGTTTGCCTAATTCGGGGTTACATGGTGTCGAAACCTTTTCAAAAAAATTGACTCCTCGCAAGCTCCACGCCATACACATTGAGCTCTCAACTTGTCTTCCCATAAAATATTTAGCGACAGGCTTCGTACTGTCTTTTATATTTGATTGATCATCGACGTCCCTTATCCAATTGAATTTGTCCCTTTTGTTAATGGCATACTTTAGTTTCAATGCCCTTTAGTCCATCAGTCTGTCCACTATTCCGAACTCCATCTGTTGTCTCTTTCCTTACTGAACCCAAGAAAAGAGAATTGCTTTCGCGGAGGGTTCTCCTTTTAAGTATGCGCCATTAGTTACTAAGTAATTTGATTTCATATTCTATCACAACATCTCATTTTCCATCTCAAGCTTAGAGCTTGGCATGTCATCGTGCTTTATTAGAGTTATCCCATGTCGGTTGTGAAATGGGTCGATACTCAATTTATAAATATGAAAAAAATCTCATCCTATGAATTGATTTTTGTGATGTGAGAGGCCCACGACCACCTAATATTATAGTGATCAACCTCTGAACAACTAAAGTCCCAAGTTATAGTTTGTTGTCTCCTTTCTCTTTACTTTCTCATTGGAGTTTTTTTCTTTAATTTATATTATATTTCATTCTGTTTTCACTTTCTTATTCACTAAACTTTTATTTATTCGATCTGTATCCAGATTCTATTCACTCATGCACTTATTTTTTTCTTAGCTTATTTTATTTATTTCGGTCGCAAGCCAGTGCGCCACCCCTGTCCCTGTCCGACGAAGCTTCGAGGAAGCTTCATTCGATTCGAAATGAACGAGGAACCAAGGTGCATGAGGATGCGAAGTCCTATTTGGGCAATAAATCCTTGTTTGTGGACCAAACTACTAATAAATTCTTCAATGCCTCATGGCGTCCGTGCTGGATAAGTACCCCACAACTTTGCATTTGTATAAAATATCCCAATGGTGCGTCCCACTACCAATAGTAGCAATCCCCACTATAATCTTCTCTCATTGCCCCCTTGTGATCAAGTACGGTTCCGCTACAGCTATTCCGCATTTGTATATTTGCTTTCCTAGAGTTACTTTCAGGTTTGGGAAGCTCGAGAGGGGCAATAAACAGAAGTTGCGTGGGAAAAATATTTTCAGAACTTCCCAAAGCAGCAGTTTTGAGATTATACCGTTCGTGGGAATTTTACTGTCATGAAAAGATGATTCTAAAAGAATCCGCAAGCCGAGAAATTATATAGATCTGGTGACAAATACATGTTTTTTATTCTTAGTTAACAAGGTAAGTTTTGTAATATTGATATTATATAAATCAGTATCAACATACTTCGCATTTGTAAAAGGGAAAAGTATCAAAAAAGTCCTAAATCTATTGTATTGGTATCAATTCAGTCATAAACTTTTCAATTGGACCAATTTAGTCCTAAACCTTTTAATATTGATACTGATTTAATTCATTCGATCAATTTTGGCCGGTCGGTGTTGACGTGGACGTTGGCGGTGGCCGACGTTGACATGACAATTTTAAAGATTTTTTAATTATTTTTTTCGTATTTTTTTATTAATTTTTTTCTTTTTCATTTTCTTTTTGGTGGTGGCCGGCGAGCCTCCAAGCCGTCAGCGAGGTAGCTTTGCTCGGATCCGGGTAAGACCAGGCTCACCCATGCCTTATCGCAGCGAAGGCGGCCTCGCTCATGGCTAGCGAGGCCATGGCGGCCATCGCCAGGGAGGAGGCGAGGGTCGTGAAGCCCTCGCTAGCCGCCGGCGTGAGGGTCGCGGCCCTTGGCCCTCACCTCCACCCTAGCGATGGCCGCCATGGCCTCACTAGCCGCGGGTGAGGCCGCCCTCGCCAGATTCGAGCAAAGCCGCCTCACCGGCGGCTTGGGAGAGGCCAGGCGAGGGCTGCGACCCTCACCGGCAACAGGCGAGGGCTTCGCGGTCCTCGCCTAGTGGCCGGAAAAGAAAAGAAAAAGAATAAAAAGAATAAAAAATTCGAAAAAATAATTAAAAAATCATAAAAATTGCCACGTCAGCATCTGACCATCGGTTAACGTCCATGTCAATGTCGGCCGGCTAAAATTGGCTAGATAGACTGAATTGGTAGCGATATTAAAATGTTTAGGACTAAATTGGTCCAATTGAAAAGTTTAGGACTGAATTGGTATCAATGCAATAGGTTTATGACTTTTTTGGTACTTTTCCCATTTGTAAAATAAGAATTTGCCCATCCGGATGAGGAATTTGTTGACATCAAAAAAATTTCTTAGTGTTCAGTTGACATTCTTGGATGCAACCGACAAAGAGGTAACCGTTGAGAAAAGGAGGCAATGTAAACTCAAGTAATGAAGTCGACAATCTTGAATACAACCATCAAAGAGGCAATGGTCAAGGTAGTGGAATTGATAACTATCGAGTAGTGAAGTCAGTAACCGCCAAGTTGTTTAGTCCATAGCTATCAAGCAATTGATTTGATAATCGATGATTAGTTGAGTCAATAACAATCTAGTAGTGGAGTCGATGTAACCGTTTGTATAACTACCGTTTGTAGGCTATAAATATCCCAAGTGTTGAATCGATAATTGATGATTAGCTGAGTCAATAACAACCTAGTACTATAGTCGATGGAACCGTTTGTATAGCTATTGTTTGTGGGTTGTGAATACCTTAACTGTAATCTTTGTAAGGACCTTCAATCAATCACATATTTCATCGTTTTTTAGCAAATTTATCTTTATCTTAATTTTTTGCAACTTACATGGTTGATCGCTTGCCTCCAGTGTTCACACCTTTAATTTTCTTGTCATTTACTTTCTTGTTAAAATCAACAAAGGACCCTTTTATGTGGGGAAGTAGGAACAAATGAATTTTTAAGACTTAGGTTGTTTCCTTTGTTTTTGTCTAAAACTGTTTACACTTGGTATATTAATTTACCATATGATTCAATGTGTAACTGGGTAGAGATGGAAAATTAGTTCGATTCTCAATTCTGTAAAACAATACTTGAGGTATCAATTCTCGACTTGACTAGACTTTATCAACATAGAAATGAATAGGTTGACTAGTTTGTTGCTTGGTTTTAAAATATTAAAAATATATCCCTTGTTTCACTCTTCAAAAGAAAATTTACAAATTTGATCTTTAATGGGTTGAAATTTAATTAAGAGAAGAATTTGAAGCCCGAGACTTTGCTTAATTATTTCAATCGGCTACAAGGGTGTCTAAGTAAAAGCAATTGCTTAAATACAGAGATAAAGGGCCACATGAAGGTTTTATACAAAACGGGCTCCAATGGAAGATATGAGTAAGATGATAATTCTCACCAAGATGAAATTCGGTAAGGAAAAATCAAGTTTGCCGATGAGAAGGATGCAAATGATGACCATTGATTATCTAATTTTAAAGAATCAAATGATGGATATATTATGCAATCTTTTTAAAATGGGGCATATGTTAATATGAAATATGTCTAAGTGTTGACATTCTAAAAATGCAACTGACAAACAGGTAACCGTTAAGGAAGTAGAGGCAACATAACTTTCAAGTAATGGAGCCGATAATCTTGGATGCAACCTTCAAAGTGATAATTATCTAGATAATGGACTCAATAATCGTCGAGTATTAGAGTCGGTAACCGCTGAGTAGAGGAGTTGATTGAGTAATTAAGTCAATAACTACTAAGTAGTGAAGTTGATGTAACTGTTAAGTCATCATCAATGTAGTGGAGTCAATAAAACCATTTGTGTAACCATTTCTTGTGGCCTATCACTACCTAAAGAGTACTCTTTGTAATGATCCGCAATCAATCACGGAACTCAACATTAAAATTATCTTTATCTTTATTTTTACTTTTCTGCAATTTACATAGTTGGCCATGATTACCTCCAATCTCCTAATGTTTACTTTTCTAATCATTTACTTTCGCATCCTTTATTGATTCACTTATTGATACATCCATACTTTGTAAGGTTTTTCGTTGGTCATTTTTGGAGCGAAACAGAATTATAGGACATTACCTGACCCTTCTATGACAATAAAAGCTACATAAACTCATCCTACAAATTATATGACAAACTTGATTAACCGCAATGCAAAATTGGGTTCATGCGGGTAACATTATTTCTTAGAACACTGTATATCAATTTAATCCGTTGAAAAGATGATGATAATGTCTCGTCTTTCCCATTCAATGGTCATTATGATGAATTCCTACTTTGAATAAGTGGAATTTGTGCATATTATTCAACTCCACATGTTGACACATAAAAAATAAAAAATTCTTAAAATTATTGTAATTATGTCAATTCAGTCATAAACATTTTGCAATTGAACCAATTTAATTTTAAACATTTTGCAGTAATTGTACTAATTCAGTCCATTTGGCCAATTTTGGCCAGCTGGTCGGCATTGGCTGTTGGCAAACACTGATGAGTGATATGAATAATTTTTAATAATGTTTTAATTTTTTTTAGATCTGTTTATTTCCTTTTTCCTTGTCCTTTTTTCTTTCTTCTTTTCTTCCTTCTTTGCTTCTTTTCCCCATAGTAGCCGGCAAGCCTTCGGCAAGGCTACTTCGCCTAGATCTAGGCAAGACCAACCTCGCCATGGCCTCTCCTAGATTTGGGCGAAGGCTGAGTGAGGGCCATGACCCTCACTGAAGCTTGCCGGCCACCAAGGGGAAAAGAAGCAAATGAGGAAGAAAAAAAAGAAGGAAAAACTTAATTAAAAAAATTGAAAAAAATAATATATTATTAAAAATTGTATGCATTTGTGTTTGTCGGGCGGGTGCCTACTAGCCAAAACTAGCCATATGAACTTAATTGACACAATTGTAAAATATTTAGAACTAAATTGGCAAAAAAATTAGTTTAAAACTAAATTAGAACAATTGCAATAGATTTAAGACTTTTTGGTAATTTTTCCCGAGCAACATAGATTTTTCAAATAAAACAACGGTTGTCCAGGAATTAATTTATAAGTATGGGCAAATCAGTGGACTCATGCAAAAGAAAACTGTGTACTCATCTCAATGGCGGCTTATAAACAACGCTATTAATTGAAGTTGTTTCAGAAGACCATGTGCTGGGGTTGCTGACATTCTTCACAGCTCCAGCTCCATTAATGTCCAACTATGCAACCTCCATTTCTTCCCCAAAACCAGAAGGGACAGGATGTGGAAACTTTTTTGTGAGTATTAGTAATGGTTGACCCACTCAAAACCCAGGATAACTATAAAGTTTCAGCAATCAATTGCTCCGTCACTATTCACATGTCCATTACCAAACCGCCATTGTGCCAATTAGACAATTTGAAATTGGAAAGTTGATGGAACCCCAAGATAATTGGCTGGTGGTGAAATGATGAATTAGGTCAACACATGGGACCTCTCAGCCTGTCTATAAATGCGCCTCTCGATTTGCCAATCTCTTCATCCACCAAAGCAGCAGCAAATTTCACCTTGTGATTTGATCTTTTCCTTCTTTTTTCCTGGGTCTCTTTGTCTTGCTTGCTGTTTTTGTCGATGTCTTCCATCGGTGCAAGCTGTGCTAATGTCTATGTGATGAAGAAACGTCAAGAGGAGAAGCTAAAGAAACTGGAGGAAGAAGGACGGAAGAGAGACAAGAGCGATGGGGAAGACAAGGTTGGTGGCGATGGTAATGATTCCAACAGTAATTCTGGGTTTGCAAGGAACAAGAAAGTCCATCCTCATAATTCACAGGCATCGAATTCGGGCAAGGCAGGAGGGAGTTGAAGAACGTGGTGCTGAACGCGACACACTGTGGTGTCAAATGTGTTTGATTATGTTAGTGCTAATTTTTCTCGTCAAGTGTTTATTGTCCTCTCTCTGACTTTGCTTGTGTGTATGGAAAATGCTTGTTTCCCTCGTACTCTGTTCTTGCATATAATGGCCTCAATCATTAGATTTGAGGCCTTTCCTCAGATTACTCGTCCATAGAGAATATATCGTAGAGGGTAGACAACCGATTCAATTATCTTTTGGCACTCAATAATACTAAAATCTAAAGTGGGTTTTTGACGAAGTGCAGAAAATAATCCAAAACGAGCTTCATAATAAAGTAGTTAGTGACATTGGACAATGCAATTACGACTAGCATTAACATAGTTATCCTGATCGATAAGTGGATGATCGTTATTAATAAGACGTTCAAATTGGTCTCCGCACCAGTGATTGTTGTTCCATGGGGGTGGAGAGTCCCACCATCGTAGCCACCTTTCTTTTGACTTCTCCAGATTCCGTACGCGATACAATAGGACTCCGAAGTTCAAACACAAATAAAGAAAGCTAATATTTCATTGTATTCAAGTTGGCGTTGTGATGATGCCATCGTAACATCACATCCCTGTGCTACTAGAGGTTTTTCTTTTGAAAATTGTCTTCTTTTAACCAAGTATTTTAGCAAAACGTGACAGGGACAATGAGTTTTTCAATCAACACATTGTACGGCAACGGTAGAATCCTAGTATGTAAATGCTTAGCGTTTGATTATAAGTAATATTTTATTGATTCTTTTGAAAAGGAATTAATATCGGTTAAGTATTTATCTGGACGAACAAATCTTGGGAGGATAATCTATACTGGGCGATCAAGTATTTATCTGGGAATTCTTTCTGTTCCACCCTTGGTCGGTTTGCTTTTGTAGCCTTATGCAACATTTGGAAGGAGCAGAATAATATTATCTTCAGGGGTAGGCCACCATCCCTCTCAGCTATGAAGGTGCGATTGGAGAAGGTTGTCAGAGACAAAGCATTGTCTTTTAAACAGGTCTCTCCCAACACCACAAATTGTAGGTTGTTGCATTTCTGGTCTATAAACCTTTCCATTTTGGCGGACTGATCACTCACCTTACCAATCTTACCATGGGGTTCTTCACTTTGCACTTGTGTTGTTGTTGGGCTCTTTGTTTTTTTTTTTTTTTCGCTCCCTGTGTAGGCTGTTTGGTTTGCTTTTGCCATTGTTTTAGCTTTCCTCTGCTCATGTGCAGGTGGTCTTGTTTTACCTTGGCACCCTTCCACTTACTCTAACTGTTCTTGTTCTCGTAAGTGTAAGTTTTTGGTGCCGAGTTCTTGTTGTATAGCTTCTTGCTTCTCTTTGGCTTTAGTTAATATAATTCTTACAATTTACCAAAAAAATTAATAACGGTTAATATCTTAAAAAATGTCAAATTTGTATATTTATGAAAAATTTATTTTAAATTAATTTTTTAGTCACAAAAAAACCCTAAACTGATATATTTATGGCAAATTTATCTTAAGTGATCACAAAAAATCCCAAATTAGTATATTTGTGATAAATTTACCTCAAACTAATTTGTTTAACCGTCGCAAACCCCAAGCTGGTACATTTGTAATAAATATACAATTTGGTAAATTGGACTAATAACACAGAAAATCATAAAAATTATATAACTATGACAAATAAATAGTAAAATCCTAAACTAGTATACTGATCCATTGTCACATGTTATTTAACTCAATAATTTGATAGTAAAACTTAACGGAAACTAACGGATGATAAATTTATTATAAGTGTACCAATTTTGGACAAATTTGATAAAGGCATACCGGTTTTGGATTTTTAGTAGTCAAAAAATTAATTTGGGGTAAATTTGTCATAAATGTATCAATTTGGGGTTTTTCAAGATATCAACCCAATTAATAAAGGTTAAAATGTATATTAATTTTCATCAACGTTGTTTAGTTTCAAGTACTATTGTAAGAAAAATGTGATTGATGAATTGTTTGTCTAAAAACTTGTTAATAGTTTACCAACCTTTAAATTAAGTTATTAACGGTAATTCAATTATTTTGAAATTATCAACCGTTCTAATAAATGGGCAACTTTTATTTGTGTAACTTACCGAAGTGTTACTAAGTTTCCAACTCTTCTACGCTATTATTTACCTTAATTTGAGTAATTTACCAACTAGTTTTGGGTCATCTAATCTTATTTGAGTCATTTATTAGTAACTATTTGATCATTTTAAAATTTTCAAAATATTGCAACAGATTCTCGATTTGTATAACTTACTAGCGTTTCCAAGTTATGAACCCCTACACAAAATTACTAACATTTTTCCATCAAAAGTACCAACTAGATTTATATTATTAATTCTGATTTAGTCACTTAGATATACTCATGTGGCCTCTCCTCGTTTCATTCTCACTATCCAAATAGTTGGCATTTTTAATAGAAACGAATGAACACAGAATCAGATATGAATGCACAGGGAGGCATTTCGTTGTAACATCCAAGAGGTTTTTAGTGAGTGTTGGGAATAATGGATCCCCGAAAACTGGATTCGACACCGAATCGAACCCCTAAATCAATGTGGAAGATGAAGCCCGGGAAAACAACACGCATCACCGATCCTAAAGCACACAACGGATTCGAGCGTACCTTTTAGCCACAGATTAAACACCGACGTTGATGGAGGAAGAGAAACTGAGCATCGATCCGATGAAGCCTTGAAGGGAGGAAGAACAAGCCGTATGCGTTACTGTTCTTTCTTTTCCTTTTGAGAGAGAATACGCGCGGGAGAGAGAAGACGTGAATTCTAATTTCAACCAACGTCTTCTCTCTCTCTCTCCTCCCTTTTATACCCCCTTCTTTCCACGGGCCCTATTCCCATGGACCGGGCTTTCGGGGCCAAAGATGGGCGGACGGGCCTTAAGCCCATCTAATAAAGCTTTCATCTCCCACTCGCACATGGTGGGCCGAACATGATTCTCTTTACCTCTCTTCAACATTCATACTGGTGAATAATCCGTGCGACCAGCATACTTTGAGAGCTCGTTGCTATATATCTATTAGGAATATATAGCAGCTCATAATGGGCGTCACACTCCGAGTAGATTTAGTATGCAGTACCCTAGATCGACCGATCACATTTATATCTCCCTTGATCTCTTTTAAACATGATATATATATTGTATTCACAATTATAATTATCACAAAGACAGTCATAATTGGTCGACCTGTGAATACAAAACCACAATGTGATTATCCAAAATCGATCTTCCTCTTTCCTTCAAACTCTCAATTTCAGTTCAGCTTGCTTTTCTAGAAATGCCTCATTAGATCGAATCATCTCATGACCATTGGTAACACCCTAAGATAGCAAACACTAAATAGAAATCTTGAGAATAAGTAAGAGTCCTGAGGGGATTAAAAAATTGAGGAACTCTTTTCCTCAAGAGTCTCACACGTCATAAAAGTTGAGATCAAACTTTTTGCCACTCTTATTGGTCGTTTCTTGCATACGTAGTATGAAATACGTATTACGGTATTAACTCCTTTCCCATGGAGCGTATGTCTACACCTTTCAATACCGTACAGATAATAGTTCAGACATACCTAATGTTTAACTTGAGTTCACGTATCTACTCAATTACAAAATTCATCAGAACTCACATCTGGCATCTTAGACAGATAAAGTAAAACATGTGGGGTATTTTTACTTTCGGACACAGTAAGTATTATATCCTCATCTTAACACTTAGTTAAGGCGACATACGTGTTTTAAGCTTGAGTTCTCGATTATCACCTAAATAATAAGCTTAAAATTAGTCTCATCTCTATTTATCACACAGTAAACAGATGCGATTACCCGTGTGAGTGGGCTAATCTTTTATCTGTCCGACATACTTCTTAACTTAAAATAATGCACTGAGTATTAAGATGCATAAAGATCATACAAAGATTCATAGGAATTAATCAATGAAAAACAAAATTTCATAAATGTGAACAAATCAGGGAAATTACAATATCCAGTACATCAGACTCTACGCAATCCTAGAGATTTTACATGACCACAAAACACATCTTTAGGTATTGGCTTTGTCATAGGATCTGCTACCATTCTATGCGTAGATATGTACTGTAAGTTCACATCCTTTCGTGCAACCATATCTTTTACAAAGTTATATTTCGTATCTATATGTTTGGTCTTGCCATGATACTTTGGATCTTTGGTGTACGCTATAGCTGCTTGGCTATCACGGTTAACCAACAATGGATTTGCAGCTTTCTTATCAACACCTAAATGATCCAAAAATCTCTTAAGCCAAACTCCTTCTTGTACCGCTGCTGATAACGCCACGAACTCAGCTTCCATCGTGGACAAGGCTATACACGTTTGCTTCTTCTTTGCTCCATGATATAGCGCCATTGTTCAAGTAAGAAAGCAAATCCAGTGGTAGATTTTCTTTCATCTAAATCTCCTCCCCAATCGCATCTCGAATAGCCTTCAAGTTGCGCATCCTTTCCTTGGTAATTCAACTTGAAATCAGCAGTTCCCTTCGAGATACCTCGGTATTCTCTTGACGGCTTTCCAATGTGTTGGACCCGGATTGGATTGGTATTTACTCACCATTCCAACTGCAAAACATATGTCGGGTCTTGTACACATCATAGCATACATCAAGCTCCCAACAGCACTAGCATAAGGAACATGTTTCATTTGTTCCTTCTCTTATGGAGTCCTTGGACACGATCGTGGCTCAATCCTTCACCTTTTGCAATAGGAGTGTCTATGGGTTTACGAGTCTTGCATACGAAATCGTTCAAGAACCTTATTTATATAGGTTTCTTGCGAAAGAGACAACGATCTCTTCGAACGATCTCTCGAAATCTTAACTCCAAGAATGTATGCAGCCTCACCCATATCCTTCATCTCAAAGTTAGAAGACAACCATCTCTTGACAGTATTAACCAACTCCATATTGCTTCCGGCAATCAGTATATCATCAACATATAATGATATAATCACAAATTGATCATTGGATCTTTTGATATATACACAATGATCCTCATCAATCATTTTAAAATCACATGCCACTATGGCATTATGAAAACGTATATACCATTGTCTTGATGATTGCTTAAGATCATATATCGACCTCAAAAGTCGACAACTTTTTCTTCTTGGCCTTTCATTATGAAACCAACAGGTTGTTCCATATATATTTCTTCCTCTAATTCTCCATTGAGGAAAGCAGTCTTTACATCCATTTGATGTAACTCAAGATCCAGACTTGCTACTATTGCCAGAATAATGCGAATCGAGGTAAATCTCACTACATGAGAAAACGTATCTTCATAATCAATTCCTTCCTGTTGATTATACCCCTTCGCCACAAGGCGAGCCTTATGCCTTTCAATCGAGCCATCGCCTTTTCGCTTTATTTTGAGAACCAACTTGTTCCCAATAGCTCGCGTCCTTTTGGAAGATCAACCAGTTCCCGACTTGGTTTGATTTCATTGACTCCATTTCCTCTTCCATTGCATGAATCCACTTTTCCTTACTAGGGCAATTCAGAGCCTCATTGATATTTCTTGGCTCATCCTCATCTTGTGGAGCAACCATAAAATTTTCCCCTTCAATGTCAAAACGTCGACAGGGGAATACTTTGGCGACTTGTTCGCCATAGTTGTCGTATGGGAGATTGTACACTTTGCACATCATTCCCTATTATGCTCCCACTTGGATGAACTCCACTAATATCATTGTCTTGATCCAAGGTCTCAAATAGGGAGTGATCTTCCCCTATTTCGCCCTTCTTAGGAAACTCATCCTCTAAGAATGTGACATCTTGTGATTTAAATTCAGTTATACTCCTACTTTCCTGCTCACCAATGAACACATACCCTTTCGAGTGTTCCGAGTATCTTATGAAAATAGTCTTCTTTCCTCTGGGACCCAATTTCCCAAACTTGTGAGAGGACTCATGTGTATAGGCAGCACAACCCCATGGCTTAAGAAAACTTAAGTCCGGTTTTCTACCCGTCCATAACTCATATGGAGTGGAAGTAACTGATTTGGAAGGCACCCGGTTAAGTATATACGCAGCAGTTAACAATGCATCACTCCAAAAGGCGATAGGCAAGTTAGCATGCGCCATCATGGACCTAACCATTTCCAGTAGGGTTCTGTTTCTTCTTTCCGCAACACCATTTTGTTGAGGAGTGTACGGAATAGACAACTGTCTTTCTATTCCTTTTTCATCACACAATTTTCTGAACTCATCAGATAAATATTCTCGACCTCGATAAGATCTCAACGCTTTTATTTTCTTATCTAATTGATTCTCTACCAGGTTTATAAACCTTTTGAAACAACTTATTGCTTCGATTTATGAGTAATCAAATAGACATATCCAAATCGAGTATAATCATCAATAAAGGTGATGAAATAAACAGCCACATGCTTTCCTTTTACATTCATTGGACCACGTACATCAGAATGGATTAAATGTAGAGGAAATTCAGCTCTTTTTCCTTTTCCAAATGGTTTCCTTGTTGTTTTCCCTTCTAGGCAATGCTTACATATGGACAAATCGACTTTTTCAATATTGCCCAACAAGCCCTCTTTGGCTAGTCTATTCATACGCATTGGCCAATGTGACCAAGTCTAGCATGCCACACATTCACATCATTATCATATTTATTAGGAGATGTGAGAAGGGAATAACAAACATTAGCATTAACATAATCAATATTTAATACAATAAAACCATCCAGAAAATAACCACAACCATAGTAATTTGTCTCCAAAAACAAATTCACACCTCTACTATAGAAGTTCATATTAAAACCTAATTTAACCAACACTAATACAAACACTAAATTCCGACGAATCTCCGGAGCATACAACACATCATGAAGAAACAAAGTGCGTCCACCACGCATATTCGGTTGGCATGTGCCAATTCCTTTCACTTAAGCTCTGGAGTTGTTTCCCACATAGATCCACTTAGTTCCAGTTGGTACTCGTCGGAATTCCACGAAGGATCCTCTATCTTTCGCTACATGGTCCGTTGCTCCTGAATTCACAGTCCACAAAGGATTAGACTCAGTTAAGAACACAGAACTCGACACATAAGCAAAGTTCTGAAAAGTACAAGGGGTGCATACCTTCTTTGGCTCACGACAGTCGCGAGCATAGTGGCCCTTCTTGTCACAGTTGTTGCATTTCACCCTTGCAAGCTTTTTCATGCGAGGACGCTTTCCTCTGTCATGTTGGTTAAACTTGGGTTTCTTCCCTGAAGGACCTGCTTCTTCCTTGCCTTTCCCCTTATCAAACCAGTTAGGGCGCTTGCGCTTGGAGCTCGAAGCTCCATTTGAGCTAGAACTAGCATGATAGAGTTCAAGATCCGGCTTAGCCACGCCAACAAAGCGGTCCTCTTCCAGCTCAAGATGACACATTGCATCCTCAAAGGTTTTGATATTATCATTATGAGTCGGGTGCACCTTCATATGCTCCCAACTCTGAGGCAAAGAACGAATCACTGCTTGCACTTGCTGCTCATATGTGAGGACATGGCCAGCATCTCTTAGCTCAGTTATCATGTTTGACATCTTTCTAAGATGTTGCTTCATGGTCTGACCATGAGGCTTCTTATAAGAGTCAAACCTGATAGTGAGCTGCCTCGATCCTAGTCACCGAAGTATGACCAAATTTAGCTGCCAATGCCTCCCACATTTCCTTGGCATTGTCAAAACGCCGAAACTCTCGCATGACGTCATTTTCCATGCTGCTCAGCAACGTGATGCAAGCTAGAGAGTTCATTCTTTTCCACGCAGAAAAAGCTTCTTTGTCTCTTTTGTGCTGTGCGGTGGTTCCCTCTTCGTGTTCTACCATGGTCATGACAAGAGCCTCAAGTGCTTCTTGCTCTTC
Source organism: Eucalyptus cladocalyx (assembly GCA_017140615.1). Lineage (NCBI taxonomy): Eukaryota > Viridiplantae > Streptophyta > Magnoliopsida > Myrtales > Myrtaceae > Eucalyptus > Eucalyptus cladocalyx. The sequence goes on along the minus strand of CM029523.1, from coordinate 71,839,330 downwards.
CAAAGACATACTTTGGATTTTCATTTGCCAAATTTCATAGTTGTCTCCATTGAGCTTTTCACCTTTGTTCAGCTCGGCAACTATGCTCTTTGTGGTCAAGCCATTGATCTGAACAAATCGAGACAAATATACACGAATTATTAATGCCTATCATTTATGCATCCCTATTTACATAGACCCATTATATCAATGAATAATTTCAAGTAAGGCTTCAGAATCAAAATGTCACTACATTTCCAATCATCCTCCAAAAATTCTAACTTAAAACTATCATTAATATGATTGTCATATGCAAAATCAATTCTATGAAGCTACAAAAACTTCTAAAAACTACCCACATCTAATTACCCACAGCAACCAGCAATAACAGAAAGCAACAGATAATTGACATACAATTAAAAAATAATAATGCTTTCAATTAACACAATTAGGTAGTAATCATTACATTAAGTTGTCCACAAAGCACACTTAATATATATCAATCAATACAACTAACACCAAGTCAGCACACGAACTGGGAAAGATCCTCTTTTTTTCAATTTCTTGATCTTTTCCCTTGAAACAATACAGTAATATTCATTTACAAAATCCATCACAATTTTCTTATAGGAAGCAGCTCCATTGACATCACATATGCGATTCAACACATCTTGCATTCAGGTGGAAGAATGTTTATGAAAAATCGCACCATCTCTGACTGTGACATAGGACGACCATTCCATATGACCTGTTGAATTTTCCCATTGACTTCAAGGACATGATCAATTAAGTCACCTCTCTCCCATCGATGATCAGTCAGCTTAGTTATCAACTTAGACAGCATATCCCTTTGTTCATCGGTAACTGCGCGAATATGTGTGCGCATCCTTAGGGGAGGCATAGTTCCTGCAACAAATGCAGAACAAATAAGGGATCACATTATAATCCACATAGACTTAATTGAAAAAGAAACACATTCTTTTCCCTCTTTTGTTTTTTGTTTTTGTTTTTTTTTGTCAATGGTCGTCGGTCAACGGTCAACATGGTCAACGGTCAGAGGGTCAACGGTCAACGGTCGTCGGTCGTCAGACCGGTCGGACTGGACGGACCGGTCGGGCCGGTCGAACCGCTCGCGCGGACCGACGCACGTGTCGCGCCCGTGCGGGGGATGACGTCACGCAAACGTCATCCGCACGTGCCGGGCACATGCCTGCGTCAGCGAGTCGGGTCGGGTCTCCGGTTGGGTCGGGTCGCTGGCCGGTGACCGCCCGGCGAAACGTCGTCGGTGATGACGTCATCAGTGACGTCATCTGAGCGGTTACCGACTGTTGGATGATGTCACGATGATGTCATCACGTGACGTCGCACGCATCGGTCCGCGGACCGGCGCGTGCCGGTTCGCACGCGGCGGCGTGCACGCGGGCTGCGATCCGGCGCCTCCGGGCGCGTCGCGCCCACGCGCAGCGCCTTCCGGCCGCGTGTGTGGGCGCGTGCGGCATTGCCCGGCGGCGCTCGAGGTATCGCCAGACTTGTCTCGACGTTGCCTTTCTTCCTATGTCATCACAATTCAATTTCGACTTACGAAAACTCGGAAAAATGGCCGAATAGTGCTTGGGTGTCGGGATTTTTGCCCCGATCGGTACGGTCGAAGTTCTTTCGCAAAAAATCAATCAAAAACATCAGAAAAAGGTCGGGCAAACGTGAACTAGGACTCTGATACCAATGTTGGGAATAACGGATCCCCGAAAACCGGATTCGACACCGAATTGAACCCCTAAATCAATGCGGAAGACGAAGCCCGGGAAAACAACATGCATCACCGATCCTAAAGCACACCACGGATTCGAGCGTACCTTTTAGCCACAGATTAAACACCAACGTTGATGGAGGAAGAGAAACTGAGCAATTCGATCCGATGAAGCCTTGAAGGGAGGAAGAACAAGCCGTATGCGTTACTGTTCTTTCTTTTCCTTTTGAGAGAGAATACGCGCGGGAGAGAGAAGACTTGAAATCTAATTTCAACCAACGTCTTCTCTCTCTCTCTCCTCCCTTTTATACCCCCTTCTTTCCACGGGCCCTATTCCCATGGACCGGGCTTTCTGGGCCCAGCATGGGTGGACGGGCCTTAAGCCCATCTAATAAAGCTTTCAGTGAGGATATAGCATTTTATAACATGCGGGCACAGCCAGATTTGGCTTGCAGATTATGCAATAAAAGGTCCCAATCAAACTCTAAATCGCCTGTAGATTGGGCTTTAATAAATAAGAGAACCCAAATTTAACTCAATGCAATCTGCACTGTAACATCATCACCCCCGTTTCACAGAATTTACTACTTGTTGTTCTCTGTATTCTGCATTTCCTATGGACTCACTGTCTTGATTTTATAGACACGTCTCCCTCAACGGATGAGTTATTCTAATTGCAAGGGGTTGGTCGAGTGGTTAGACACTTCGTTTTAATGCGGCATATTCCAATTTGAAGTCACGAAACATTCGCAAACTCAGACTGGTCTTCGGTTCTTCGCCCCCCACTCTCGCGATTAGTCAAATGGAGTGGAGAAGCTATGTTTTCCCTCGCCAGGCACACTATGTTGCCCTCGCAGCATATGCTGACAATTTTAAAGGGCATCTTAATACAACCCAGCCACCGTGATACAGATCAAAACGGAAAGTTAGAATCCAAACTAATGGACATATACATGTGAAATTGCTTTATTGACCGCAAAAGCTAAGAGCTTTTAAAGTGGTAGACAATCCGTCGTAGTTGCACGAGCCCACGTGAACGAAAAGGAAAACAAGTGTGTACAAATTAAGGATTATCATTCGGGATTGAAGAAGAAGAAGAAGAAGAAGAAGAAGAAGTGCTATACATGGGAGGTATCATTGGCTTGGAAGTATTAAATATGCTGCAAGACTTATCAATACCCAGTCGATTCTCGATTCACATAAGATCATATTTGGGGATTTAAGGTCTCAATACCTATCTATCAAGCAAATTATGGAATACTGAATTACAAGCAAATCTATTGATTCACTACCAAATCTACCGATTCGATACATATCCATCAATTGTATTGATTTGTAATGTATAATGTCTTACCTTCTAACTTCATTTGTTTCGTCGAAAATTTGACGTTCTTTAAAATATTTTCCAAAAGGTCATTTTCTAGAAAAATGACAATTTTTTTTTTTTTTTTTTTTTTGTGTTTGATTGAAATATAAAAATGATGAAATATTATTTTTTGTCATTTGGAAAGAAAAATCTGATTTGATTTTACTAAATATATTAACATTTTCAAGTGCTAGCAATTTGCGCAGGGACAGCCGAGGTACCAAGTAAGGCCACTAGGATAAGGCCACTAGGATACTAGGCCTACACTTGGGTCTATCAAGATCAGGCCAGGACCTCGGCACCCTAGCTTGGGTCCATCCAGGCTAGGCTTAGTACCCTCGTGCTCGTGCCCAAGACCCCAATGCCTAGGCCCGAGTCTATCAAGGCTAGCCCCAAACTGCGACACCCATGCCCAGGCCAGTTCCATTGAGACTGAGCCTTGGGCCCCAGCACCAGAGTCCATCCATGCACGGCGTGCACACAACACGTGCATGACAATGCACAAAAAATTGTCGCCGCTAGAGTAGTATAAATATTATTTTTCTCATGCAATTATAATTTAAGTAGAGATAGAAAGAGTCTTAAAGTTTTTCGAGCCATCTTTTATAATTTTGAATTTCCATAATGGATTTTGTTTCTCCTCTTCCTGTGGTTTTTTAGCAAGGGTTTTCCATGTAAATTCTTGTGTTCTCTTATTCTACTCAATTTTCATTTCATTGTAATTTCTGCATTGATCATAACAGCTCGCATGTAGAAAGGTTAGTAAATTTGCATTGCCACAAGTTCAAGTCCACCAAGTAGGGAAATCAAGAATGATTCTCTACAAACTCTACTTCTTATAGATTCCTTCCATCTAAGTATGAAATCTGCAACTCAGGAAATCCCATCTTCTAATGGAAATCACTCGAGTTGTCATTCTTTGGAAACTTGATTAGTTTTGAGTAGCCTTCAAGCCACAACGCCTTAAGATTTCTCAACCTAATAATACTAGATAGAAGGATTGCTAGTTTCTTGTAATATGTCAAATTCACATCCTCCAAAAAGACGAGATTTTTTATGGATGCAAGAAATTCTCTATTGAACTCCAAGTCTTCTCAAGCCTTTTAAGTTTATTTGTAATATCAGTGAATCTTCACAATTTTGACAGTTATTAACATTGAGATGTTGAAGATTTTAAGGACCAGAGCACATCGGAGAGATGCTCCAAGTTTTTGCACCCATGGAGATCTAATTTCTCGAGACATATAATATAGGTCCGGAGTACAAACCACCGATTGTCATTCATTGAAGTTAATGAACTTCAATTTTTTAAAGTCCCGCAAGAAACTACTGGTCTGTCTATCCATGTACAGGGTAATTGCATTTACAAAAAAATTCACGTCACAAAAACATTATTGACAACATGATCAAGTAAATGTGCAACTTAAATTGTTTCGGCACTACTTAGATGTTGGTATTCTGCAGATCTAATCCAACTAACTTCTTTGGACCATCTCTAAATTATGGAATCAAGGCACAATGGGGCCATTCAAGCCACTTCAATTCATTAGGGAAATAGATGGGTATCGCGACCTACCCCTTGGGGGGGAGGGAACAGGCTTAGGGATATTGCCTAAAAGATGGACCTAAGGCCCCATGGTTAGGCGTGAGCTCTCTCAAGCCCATACCTCAAATGACGTTGGGGTATTTTTAAGAATTTTGCAATAAGGAGTCGCCATAAGTCTATTGGGGTCGGCTAGAAACCAAGCAAGGCATGGGAGTATACCTCACTTCCTACATAACCAGAGAATCTAGGATCAGGGACTTGATTACACTAATTAACCAATTAGTGTCATTTCGGTACCTAATCTTGTTCATTTTAAAAAAGATTTTTGCCAGGTAGTTTGGATTGATTTTACACCTATCCACTAACATGCGAGGTGATCATGCAGTGCGCAATCATTAAAATAATATTTACAGCTACCAAGATCCTCATTGCAGTAAAATTGAGCACATGCAATTAAACATAATAATATATGCAAATTAAAGATACGATATAACCAATATACAAACAAATAAAAAGCTTAATTACACTAAAGAGACAAGACATGACAATTCCTAACCAAACCCTACATTTTTAGATTTTTGAATTTTTTTAATATATTTTTTTTCGGGAATTTTTTTTTTGGCGAATTGGGTCGGGTTTGATCTGACCCGACCCCGGTTTGGCTCTGTCGGTGCAGGTCGGGTTTGGTCAAGGCGGGTCGGTCCAACTTGCCCGGGTCCGCCTCGATTGGGTTAGGCCCGACCAGGGTTGGTCGGGTTTACACTAAGTCCGAATTGGGCCCAATTGAAGGGCCCAAGCGGAAACAAAGGTCGAGTGGGCCAGATCTGTGCGGCCTGTCCTCTAGTTTGCGACCACTCGGTCGTGACCAAAGGAAGCCGCGATGGCGTGCAGCTCCGAGGGGTGCTTCAACGATGGCGCGACAGTGCCTCCTCGGCTAGGTAAGCGGGGGCGATCCTTAATCTTTGAGTTTGGGGTTTCGGCAGTGATGGCAATGGCCACCTCGGGCGAACTCTGACGATGACATGTACACGAACTGGTTTGGCTTCAATCTTTCTCAGCTCCGGTAATGCTGCTTCTAGTAACTCACCTAATCAATGTAGAAGAGAGGGGTGCAAGAGGGCCCTAAACAATGAAAACGGGGGCAATTTTCCATTAGGGCAATTCGTCGAACAGTTGGTGGGCGACATGGAAAACGAAGGCTTCAAGCTCGGTCGAGGGCCAAGCGCGAGTCTAGAGGGTTATCGAAGCAAATTGGAACACCAGGGAATGCAGCGGGGGGGATGGGTGGTGGTCGGAGCTCTCTCAAAACGATTGGGGGAGCTCCGGCTGGCTCGGTACTAGACTACGCACACCAGGTGTTTGGCAAAATGCCTACCTGGGTTCCGGAGAGGTTGTAGCGGCCGACGTCGGTCAAGATGGTTCACAAGTGGTAGCAGTGGCCCGAAGATGCATCGGCGGCAGTATCGGTGTCCCGGAGACGCTTCGACGGCGGTAAGGTGGCCCAATCTCCTCTTCTTCTCTCCTCCCTTCTCTTCTTGTTCTCCTCGCCCCCTCTGTTCTTTTTTTTTTTTTTTTTTTTTTCCTGTTTTCTTCTTTTCTGTTTTGTTCTCCCCCCCCCCCCCTTTTTCTCTGCTCGTCCTCTTCTCTTCCCCTTCCTTTTTGCTCCTGTCACCTCTCCCTACTGCTCCTGCTCTCTGCTGTGCTCTTGCCCCTTCCTTGCTTTGTGCCTGTTCCTTCTTCTCTACCCCTGTTCCGTCTTTTCTTTGCAGGTTCGCACGCTAGGATAGCTAGAGGATGAAGAAAAGCTAGGGCATGAGCCAAGCTGAAAGGGAAAAGGAGGTTGGGCCACGTGGGGGAAAATGCCTGGGTTGTGCGGGGGGAAAAAAGGAAGAGGGGCGAGCTAGGCCAAGGCCGGATCCAGCTCGACCTGACTCCCTAAACATTTTTTTTTAATAATTAATTATTTTTGTTTATAAATAGGTGTCAACAATGGGTCTTTGGAAAGAATTATGCACAAGACGTACTCAACTTTCTAATATTTGTGAAAGCATTAGGACAAACATATACATCTCTTCTCGCTCTAGTAGCTCCAAAAGTCTAAGTTTTATAACAGCTGTTCCTGGTATATTTATTCGAAAATATTAGGTTTCTTTGTAACCATAGCAAACAAAGTCAAAGATAATAATAGAATACGAATTCTTAGACACTAACAAGTCTTATTGCATCTCCTGATATAAATAAAGCAATAACCTAATACTTTTGTCAGCATCATCACAACATTCTTCTTTTACAATATCTATACTCGTTAATTGTATTAAGTCATGCATTTGCAAGGTCTCACGCTCTTCACTAATCAAGGAGCGATCACCGAGAATTTGTGCCCTGATAGTCATCTAAATATCACAATTGCTTTTTGTACTTTTTCCTCTGCCCCTTGAAGAAACATACAATAATGGGAAAAATATCCTTTGCATAGTCCTCCTGTCAATGGTAACCTACCTTTGGCACATTATTGATTTTCTTGTCAAAACTTTGGCAATTTTTTTGCAGGGTGCTTTTTGTTTATCTTCTCCTCTACCACACAACGAAGAACTAACACCCTAAGAGCCAAAGGGAGGCCATTGGCATAATGTAAAGCACCATCAACAAGATTGCTGCTTATTTCTATTTTTTGACTTCCCCAAAAAGCATGCTTTTCTTCACCATTCTTGAGAGCTTTAACTTCTTACATATGATCCCGACCTACCCCATGAAATGTTAGCAGATGCCTATTACAAAATACAACACTGAAAGCTAATCTAGTACTTCTTATACAAGTATTTTGAAGTCATTAAAGATTTTTCAATGAGTCTCTTCAAAAAATGTGTGGAACATGTGCACACTAGCACGGTGTGTGCATGACGCGTGCACAACAATGCACAAAGAATCGTCACCGCTTAAACAAAATAAATATTGTTTTTCTCATGTAATTATAAATCAAGTAGGGACAGAAATCAGGATGCAAATATAGTAAATTGTTCATGTAATTATAATTTTTCCATGAGTCTTAAGGTTTTTCAAGCCACTTTTTGTAATCTTTGAATTTTCATAGTAAATCTTGCTTCTCTCCCTGTAGTTTTCAGTAAGGGTTTTCAACATACATCTGTGTGTTTGTTTATTCTTCTTAATTTCAATTTTGTTGTAATTTCCAGATTGATCTTAACAATGTTGTATAGGGTCTATATGCTCAAGGTCCCTTAACGTCATGTGGAAGTTTCAATTACCTTTTCTTAGATCCAAAACAATCTCAAAATCAGGATACAAATATAGTAAGATCTACATTCCACGTAACAATCACACATTTGGATCTAAAAAGCATAATCAAACACAACTACACACAAGGCCATGGCTAGAGTTAAGTATGATTCTGGGGTAGAATCTAAAATATGAAAATTAGACCAGTTGGAACTTGTTCGATTCCAAGTTCCAAGGTATGTATGGTATGTTGAGGTTGCAAAAATTGGAGAAATTATTTCAACGAGTAGGTTATAGGTTCTAAGTTGGTGGAACTTGGAACTTGGAACCTGAAACCTAGAACTTAGAACTTGAAACAAGTTTTTGTGATTTTTTTTTTGTCTGTCTTCATGCAATCCTAAGGTATTCCATAACATTCGATGGTAAATGTATAATCCGGAATTGCTTGTCTAAACTTTCATTTTATAATTGAGACTTTTACTTTATTCATATTTCATATTTTTCATGTGTCTAAATATAAGTTATATCAATGAATTATAGCAGCAAATAGTAGTCATTAAATGGATAATTCACTATAATCGTTTAATCAATAATATAGGTAGAACTTAGGTAGGCTTTAGAACCTGTGACAGGGTAGGTTCTAAGTTTCAAAATATACAAGATAAGTTCCATATCTAAAAAATGAGAAACTTGTTCCAATAAGTAAGTTAAGGGTTCTAAGTAGAATCTGTATGGAACCTGAAACCATTCATTCCTAGTCATTGCAAAGCAACTAGAGTTCATTAGCAGCAAAAGAGTGACTTACTTGAAACCATGGCCAACCACCATAGTGGCTCCAATGACTATCCTCCACCACTTTGGAAAAATTAATCCCTAAAATCAAATGCACATTCCACTCCATGGTAGTGATCTATAAAACTCATGTAACCATGCGCACACAAAAGGCAAAACTAGAAATGATCAAAATGAAATGAAAAGAAATAGAATGTGACTTATTAGTAGAGGTGGCAAAATTGGTCATTTATCTTTTGATAAAAAGTAGTTAAATGGGTTTAACAATTAAAGACTTAAGATAGGTGGGTCTTAAGTGGGTCTTTAATGGGTTGGATTTATAACCCATTTTCAACCAACACCTCACCATCTCTCTCTTCCCTCTTTAACTTTACAAAAATATTTTTTTATAAAATCGAAATTATAATTTTTTTATTTTAATTTTCTTTTCCTTTTTTATTTTTCTTTCTTTTTCTTCTTCCTTCTTCCGGTGGCCGACATGGCAATGACTGGCGACCGGCTAGGCGAGGCTCGAGCCTCGCCAAATCCGACAAGGGGCAAGCTTGAGCCTCGCCGATCCGGCGAGCCTTGAGCTCGTCGGCGTTGGGTGAGCTTGAGCTCGCCCGATTTGGCGAGCCTTGAGCTCGTCGGCGTTGAGCCCGGCAAGCTTGAGGCTTGCCTGTGGCCGGTCACTAGCCGACAGCCAGCCAAAGAAGAAGAACAAAAAAAAAAAAGAAAATAAAAATGAAAAATTATATTCTTAAAAAATAAAATAATTATTTTAAAAATAATATAAAAATTATCCATTGAATTTGTGTTATATAAAACTATATTAGCAATACCATATATATATATAAAGAAATAAGCTTTCTTGTGGCATTCATTAACAGTGAAAGTTCCAAGATCAAAAAAGAAAAAAAAAAGGAAATGCAAAAAGGCAAAGATATAAACCCCACATTAAAGGTAAACCGAACATTAATTGCACAATCTACGTGCCAAATCTCCTTCTCAACATGAAGTTAATGCAACATCTCAATTATAAACCTCTTGGATTTCTAACTAAACCTTCAACAAAAGGCAAATTCCAAAAAAATAAATTATTCTCCGACTTTATGAGATCACTACTATCTATTCTAAATATTCCATCACTTTCACTCATACTTAGTTTGGTCCTTTTTTTTTTTTTGCGTGGTACTAAGACATATTTAATTAGGATAACATATAGGGCATGGAAAGATTTAAATTTAAGCTCTCATGCTCTAATAGCTTGTAAGATTTTATGGGATTATTACTAACTCTTCTAAAAATCTTAAGTTTTTAGATGAATGCGTGATTTAACAGTAAAACATTCAATCACCGCGAGACACCTATTCATTATTGTTGTTTTTGATAAATGTGTTGATGTATTCGAGAGTAACTTGAAAGGATTTCTCCTGGCGTCATGTCCGGTGCCTTCATCTACTCCAGCTTCATCATCAAGAAGAAATGCCTCCAGTGAGCTAGTGCCAATGGCACTCCCCGCCAATAAGTAGACTCATTAAACATGTGGGTCAGATTGGATTTAGGTTGGGTCATAAATGGTCCAACCTAAATCGACCCATTTAACCCGTTTATGACCCATTTATTGTAGTGAAAATTTTTTGACCCATACCTGACCTATCTAATTAAACTTAGGCCATGTTTGGTTCAACATGTGGAAGGGGCTTTGGGGCACTAAAGGGGTTTGGGCAAAAGCGGGTGGTGTTTTGTTCAATTTTTTGAGGACTTTGGAGAGATGCAATTGCATCTCCAAGGGGCTTCAAAGGGATTTAGAGGAATGGAGGGTCCAAGGTGCATTTGAGAGTAGAATTTTTGAAATGTTGGGGCCTTTGTTTAATGAAAATATGTCAATTGCCCATTTTACCCTCATTTATTAACCAAAATCCGTTTTTGTCATTTTCTAAATAGAAAACCCTAAAAGCCTCTTGTAGCCTCACGACTCCTCTGCACGCTCACGCCTCTCTCTGTCATCCCTCACCGTCTCCTTCGCGAGCTGCTATTCGATGTCCATCCAAGATTAGCCATCCTAACCTCGAAGATCGCCTCTCGCCGTTCTACTCTCGCGCCACGTCACGCTCATAAAAGGGCAATTGGGTAAGCTCGGAAGCTTCGATTCCATTGCTCGTTTGTTTGATTTCGTGATCGCCACTGAAGATTCCACCGTCGTCCCTCACCGTCTCATTCACGAGCTGCTCTCCGGTGTCCATCCGAGATCAGCCATCCCAACCTTGAAGATCGCCTCACGCCGTTCTGCTCTCACACTCGTCTCTCTAGGTAAGATTTCCTCAATGCCGCCACCTTACAGTGCCGCGGCCTCAAGTTGGCTTCGGTTTGCCCTCTGTTTTTTGGTCAATCGCCGACTGTCGAGTTTCGTTCGCTTTTGCACTTATTGCACTTTTAAGTATTGTGATTGTTTGTTGCCTCGACTTAATTTGGCTATCATGTTTTTCAATCGGTGTTTGTTGTGGGTGTATAGATGTTCGGCATGGATATTATCTAAATCTCCACACCAATGCCTTGTGCTTAATGTGCTAGTTCATGATAGACGCATGCATTGGATGAATTCAGATTCATTTTGTGCTAAGTTTAGGGCTGCTTCCATTGGTGTTTTATTATTTTGAGTGGTTATTCTATTTTGGGAGAAGAAGAACATGCTATTCTTTGTTTCAGGTTATGTTCTGACCTTAATGAATGATGCTACTGAATGTGCTTGTTCTAGGATTGTCTAGTAGAAGTTACGGAGTGCCTCACAAGCTAGACACAAAGGATTCATATGATTCCAATCTAAGGTGAACTACACTGACCCTTCTTTGTAGGGGTGAGCAGCGGTCTAGGGTTGACCCTGGACCAACCTTGGACTGGCCCAACCCCGCGATCCTGGTCCGGTTCCCAAGGGGACCGGGTCGGTCCTCGCCTCCTGAAATTCCGGGACCAACACCGTGCGGGTTGGTCCTCGGTCCTAAGAGTTTTGGGTTGGTCCAACCCTGGACCAACCCTATATATTATATTATATTATGTATAATTCTTTTATATATTCAAATCTAAGTAAAATGTCTGTTATATTATATTATATTGAAATTTTCTATCAATAACACTAATAGTAATTTCAATTTAAAACTTTTGTTGAGAATTAATTATGTGTCGTTTGTTTTGTTTTCAGGTGTTTAGATGTTCAAGTGAATTAACAAGATGTGAAGTTATATATTCATGATTTATATTAAGTATTTTGAACTTTTTATAGTTCAATTGTATTTTACTAATAAATTTCAACTGCACTTTACTTTTCAATTTGTGTCAAATGGTAGAAGTTTTTGAAGAGTAGAGTAGTATTGCGCTTGCTACGGTGATTTGCTAGTCAAGTGGTGTGAAACTCATTTTTGGTTGAGTGGACTCTATATGATCAAATACAGGAAAACACTTTTGCATATGATGTTATGAATATTAAAGATAGACGATTACAAGAACTTTCCATCTTATCCCATATCTCGATGAGCGGTTAGCAAGTACGAAATTTCTATTATGTCATCTTAAATTTGCTAAATATGTATTGGTATTTATAATTTAGTTGCACAATGCCGCATTATCAATGGATGTGTAATTTGAATTTGTAGGTTTGCTTTTTTAGGGAGTATAAAAAATAAGACGAAAAAATTATTGATCGGTCCGGGTTGACCCAACCGGACCGAACCCATTGGGTCGGTTCGGTACTTGGTCCCGTGCTCAATAGGGTCGGTCCTCGGTCCTAAAAATTGAGGACCGACACTGTACGGGTTGGTCCTAGGGTTAGGGGGTGGCCCGGACCAACCCGGACCATGCTCACCCCTACTTCTTTGTACAACTTTGTTAGAGTTACTATGGGTGCTACATTATGTTGTAAACGCTCGTCTTCTCAAAGATGAGATATGTTTGTATAGTGTTCTAATGAGTCAAAATTTTTTTCCTTTACTTGAAATATTGATAATATTTTGTGTGAATTCATTTGGAACTATGCTCAATATGTTGAAGGTGGATCTTTTTTATGAGCAAAACCTATAGCTTGCCCTTATAGCATGAAACCCCTTGTGGTGTTTGTTGTGGGTATGAGATTTTTTTACTATCATTCTTATTTGATGCTTGATGGAATTGAGAGATTAAGAATTTGGTTTTCTAGGGTAAGTGTTTGGTATGGGTTTTCCAGAAATGGTAGATGGAATGGTTTTATATTGGTGTGTATGAGTGGAAAATGAAATTGGGATAGATGAAGTTCACCTTCACAACTTAATGAATCACACCTCAACTTAGGATAAAGAACCCAATTCACCACCCAGACATAAAGGAACACACCACCCCCGGTCAATGATAAAGAAGTTTACCACATAGGCATACAAGATTACACCACCACTCAAGGATAATGAATTCAAGGTTCACCACCAAAGAAATTGTATAAAGAACTGAAGATAGAAATTCACTCACTTGAGGAAAATCTCTGAAGATTTCCTCATTTCTGTTCGATGTATAGAAGTCCCTCGCTTGTACCTTGACGACTCCCCCTTTCGTGCTTGAAGCAGCGTTTCCTTACGGTTGGCAAGGGTTTGAGTTCTCTTCCTCGCGTCACTCTTTCACGCTCGCTACCCTCAAGCTCTCTTGTCACGCTCGCGCTCGCACTCGCTTTGTCAAGGTCGGATTTTCTCAATTCACGGTTGCCCATCGAATTCAATTGTCTTCCAGTCAATTTAACTACATTTTTAGTGTACAAAATTCTGAATTTGATGGGAGTTTGGTGGTTGATTGGTTATTTTGAGCCCATTCTGAATTCAAGTTCCTTTGCTTTTGCTAGACATATACATTTGCCTTCTGATCTCCCAAGTTCCATTTCCTGCTTTTATGGTGGTGGTGAGTTCATTCTTATTGTCTAAGTTTTAAAAATTTGGTTTCGAGGCTATGTTGTCTATTTCAATTTCTAATGTTGGGGCTTGGTCAATATTTTTTTTCTGGTGTGAAGAGATGTGAAGCTATTTCGAATCTTTTAACGTTCATGTTTTCATATGAAATGTGGTCAATTGCACCCCCACATATTATTAACACATTGAAGATGTTCTTCTTTTGGAAATTTTGTGACGTTTACTAGTTGTAGAGTGACATGCTTGTTCTCCTTTTACAATGTGAAAACTTTATGTTAGTTGTTTTTAATTGTATTGACATAAAACTCTTTTTCTTTGGTTGTCCTTTGAGGCTTCCATCTCCTATGTGGCGCTTTCATGAAGTTGGTTGAAGTTTATCCATTTTGAAAGAAAGAACATGGACTAAGTCCATAAAATATGCGGCTGCTTGAGTTCACAGAAACCTTATCTTGTTCTCATTGGCATTGTGTGACAAATTTGATGCTGCGAATCTGCTACCTTTATCTCAATGTTATTTTCAGGATATAGTTAGTAGTGGGCCTTCTTGATTCAAAAGGTTGTGTCTGTTTCTTGATCTTATCTTCTACATCCAAAAGTTACTTTTTCCCATTTTTTTGGTGGATCATTTGCCTCTATAATGGGAAAACCACCACCTTGTATCTTATATAGCCTCAAACTGATATGTTGGTTTTTTTCTTCTTGTTTTTTGGACCAATACCTAATACAATATAACATTGATTTGTTCTTTACTAGTTCACATTGATTTGGCTTTAATTCAATTGCTGATTTTTTTTTCTTTATTAGATGTCTCCCAAATCTGTTCATGCTCATATTGTTGGAAGATGGCAAGTTCAACGAAGGAAAAGGCATATTGGACCGCTGAAGATGTGGAAACATTTTGTAAGTTGTGTGTTGAACAAATCGATAAGGGTAATCGTCCTGCAACCAACAAGAGAGATGGATGGACTGTCATAATTAATAAGTTCGATGAGTTGATAGGCAAAAAGTACGATAAAACTAAAATGAACAGTAAGTGTGATAATCTTAAGGAAGAATGGAAAAGATGGAGGACATTGGTTTAGAGTGAAACGGGATTAGGATAAGATCCAAGGAAAAAACCATCGATGCAAGTGATAAATGGTGGGAGAGCAAAATCCAGGTGTTTATCATTTGTTCTTTTACTTTTCAATTAAGTTTTCATTTTCAATTATATACAACTTACTCAAACGCTTTTATAACAGGCCAATCCTAAGGTTAATGTTTTTAGGACGAAAGGCATACCTCCTAATCTCGAAGTGTTGTTAGATAGAATGTTCAGGGATACGGTTGCTACTAGAGGAATCACTTGGAATCCTACACAAGGTTTATGTGTTGATGAGAATGTTGATGCCACACAACCCAATATTGACGATGTCGTAGGATCTACTGATGATAATTTGAAATGTGATGTTGGTGAAAATATTGATGAACCAATTCGAACTTGGGCTCATAAAAGAGTAGCGCAGACTTCAACGAGGCAAACTCGAGGAAAGAAAAACAAGAATTTGAGCCCGCCACAATTGCTGATGTTGTTGCCTCTCGAGCATATGAGGGATTCGGTTCTTACAAGGACCTCATAACTATGTTGGATGCGATACCGGAGATTGTGCAAGATGAAAAGCTGTAATTTTTTGCAATCAAACATTTTAAGGAAATGGTGGACAATAGGCAGGTCTTCATGAGCTTGATTACCGATGCCCTAAGGGTGAAGCATCTCAAGATTGAGATGGAAGAACTTAATCACGACTAAGATGTTATCATATCATCTTATTTGAATTCTTGAATATACTATTTCATTTTTATATGCGAACTCTATTTAAATTATGTATGGACCTATTTATATTAATGTTTTTAATGTGAGAATTGTTTCTAATTGCAGTTCTCTTTATGTGGTTAACTTTGCATATATCTGTTGATTGATACTATTATTTTTCTTAATGGATTGTCAAGATTATTCATTATTTTTCTTATTCTAACTTTATATTTTGTTACGTTAGGCAATTATGGATGATTCTCAAGAAAAGGAAAATCATGAACAAAAGGAAGATGAATTCATGAATTTGCTTTCAATTGCTAATGCCTCAATTACTTATCAAGCAATGTACCTTAGCAAACAACCTTCTATAACCTTATCATATACAGATCATGTATGGATGAGAGTTGATGGCTGAAGATACTAATCCAATAAGATGCTATAATATGTTTAGAATGCATTGTGATGTATTTAATAATTTAACATGTGACTAAGTAACACACTATGGCCTTAAAGGATCTAAAAATACTAATGTTGTAGAAATGATTGGAATGTTTCTTTATATATTGGGACATGGTATAGGTAACAGGGTAGCACAAGAGCACTTTTAACGCTCTGGGGAAACCATAAGTAGGCATTTTAGTTTAGTTTTAAATAAAATATGTAATATGGGAAAATATTTGATCCAACCAATTAATTGACAATTTTGAGAAGTTCTAGAGAAGATTAAGAAATATTGATGATTTTATTCATATTTTAAGGTAAGTTACGATTGTACAATAAAAACAAAAAACTAAATTTAAATCATGTAATATTTGCATTATTTGTTTTAGATTGCATTGGAGTTATGGATGGTACGCATATGCCAGCAGTGTTACCGACGTATGATCAAATTCGCTTTATTGGTCGAAAAGGAAAGACTACTCAATATGTGTTGGTCGTATTTAATTTAATATGGAATTTATTTACATTTGTGCCAGTTGGGAGAGACAAGCTCATGATACTCGTGTCTTCTATGATGCCATTGCAAGGCGTGATGCACAATTTCCCCATCCACCTCCAGGTCTGTTAATTAATGGTTTGTGTATATCCATAAATATGTGTGTGTATGTGTGTGTGTGTGTGTGTGTGTGTGTGGCATATTTTAATTAAGTTTATATTATATTTGTATAGGTAAATATTATTTAGTAAATGTTGGATATTCAAATTTCACGGGTTGTTTAAGGCCATATAGAGAAGTTAGTTATCATTTGCCAGAATTTCGACAAGGTCATACACCTACGGGTTATCGAGAAGTGTTCAATCGTGCACATTCCTCACTTCGCTAAAAAATTGAACAAGCCTTTGGTGTATTAAAAATGAAGTGAAAGATTTTAACTACTATGCCAAGTTATCCTTATGAAAAGCAAGTGCAAATTGGCATAGCAATAATGGCTTTGCACAATTTTATAAGAAAAAAATGATGTAACTGATACGGATTTTGAAACAGCATATTTGGATCCCGAGTATGGATATTTAGTCGACCATGATGTTGTAAATGAGGGGACAAGTGCTTCAAATGATAATGCATTCCCTAACATGGCACATTTACGTGATGAAATAGATATGAACTTGATAAATAGTTAAGGGCGTTTGTTATATTTAACTATAACTTATTTATTTCTTTCGGACATATGTTATTGTCATGTTTATTGTAATGAAATTACTATATTTTTAATTGAGATTGATGTGATTTTTTTATTTAAAATTTTATTAATATGTCTCTTATACATTATTCTCAACTTGAATATATATAAGTTAAGGTCATTGATTTTTGTTTTTGATTTAAAAAAAAAATTAAAGTTGCAAAATTTTAAAATTGGCACATGAAAGAACTTTCCAAATGTAATGTGTTTACCAAATAGCATTTTTTCCAAGTTGCATCTCAAGGCATCTTTTCAATTTTGTTTACCAAACAGCATTTGCATTTTGCCAAACCCCTTTAGACTAAAGGCTTTTGTATTTTCCCAAAGACATTCCCCCAAAGCCGAACCAAACGGGGCCAATGCTTCCCTCTTTTGCTCTATTTCCCCACAAAAAAATTCTAAACCTCTCTTCTACGCGCCTCTCCCCCCCCCAACTGTTTATTCTTTTTCCCGTTTGTGAATCATCATCACTCTTTTACTTTTTGTACTTAATTTGTTTTAAATTTTGCATTATCAAGAAATCCACTTTGATGAGTTTGTTGATTTCATGTGATCTTTTTTCCCTTTGTGATCAATAAGATTTGTTCTTTTTGTTCTCCAGGTAATAATCTTATAGATTTAAGTTTTTCTTCAACCCAACCCTATCAATGGCTACCAATCCGGGTAAATACTGTTGGAAAATATGGCTTCGAAATGGGTTGAACAATGAAATCGGATCAAGTAAAACAACTCGGACTTTGATGCGTGATATCACTTTCTTTAAGGATTTATTTGCCTGACAACGTTGCTAATGGTCACCGGCAAAAATCCTCAAGGATACAACAAAGTCTTGGATGAGAATACTAGATAGCAATTCTAGTATTTCTCTAGGATCTCTCTAGGAAAACAATCGAAAATTGGCTGCAGTTTTTTTCAGAAAGAAGACTCGAAAAATGATCACACTTTCTTTCCGAAAAATGACAAGTATATATATGAAACAGTCTTGCAACTTTTCGTGAAAATTGCGAACAAACACATCTTTAGAAAATTGTTTGGATAAACAAATGTGACTCTTTGAAAGAAGTCGAAAACGAACAATTGTAACCTTTCGGGAAAAGTTAAAACCGAATAAGTAATTTTCCAAAGGTTGTCTTGAAAAGACACAAACAAAATTCGGAATAATAATTTTCATTTATATTTCATTTCCAAAAAATTCTCAAATTAGAAGGCAATCTTTGAATTAAAAATAAAATAAATAAATAGCAATGGATTAATGCTAATTAAACCGCGGGCGCGCAGGCGTGCTAAGTGCTAAGTGCACCAAATAATCGCGCCAAAATCGCATACCCGCACGCGGGTATGGTGGGGTCTAGCCCCACCCAATCATTCATTTAACTACAAAAAGGAAATTCCACATTTTTAAACTGACCCACTTGCTCCCACCTTTTCTATGTGGGACAAACTAAAAAGCACTCATTTTGTTTTAACAAACAAAATTCCAACAATCCCCCACTTTGTTTGTAAAACAAAGATTTCAAAATAAAATTTTTAAAAACCATACAGCCAAAGTTTCAGTAAGATTAATATACATACATAAAGGTCTCTTTCGAGTTAAACCTTTACTTAGTGCAAGTATATAAAAGCTCTATCAAAGTGACAAATAGCTCGGCTTTAAACTTGTACTTTTATGTAATAAAACCGGATATACCACACATACACTAACCTCTTGTTTCTGCGAGAATTTCTATATTACTCCGCACTATTATGATCTTGTGCTTGATCCTATTTCATGAGCTCTCTAGAAAGCAACCCTCACTTTCGTAAGAAGCGGCACCACTTCTAAGCTCATATAGGTGAAATATCTATCATGTGTTTCTGTTACTATCAACACACTACAAACTTGTATCATACTTCATTAAGAATTCAATTCAGCCTACGAAACGTAACAGACAATACTGACTTCTCATATCAGGGCTATGTCAGTATCAAACAATCACATTCAATAACTTGTTTTTACCCATTAAACCTTGTAACTAGTGATGTTCTAGAAAAAGGTTGAGTTACCATTATTGGTGATTTCATTTAAAGGGTTTCAGCCCCATTTCTTGTAAGGTCATTATTACCATATGTCTTGGTAAAGCCTTCGTCAAAGGATTTGCAAGATTTTTACTTGATCTCACATAGACAATTGTTATGGTACCATCTTTAATCAATTGTCTCACATATTCATGTCTTAGACTAATGTGTCTAGACTTACCATTATAGGTGCTACTATAGGCTCTTGCCAAAGTGGCATGACTATCACAGTGGATAGAAATATGAGGCATAGGACTAGGCCATAATTTGATATCCAATAATAAATTTCTAATCCATTCAGCCTCTTTCCCAGCTGCCGCCAAAGCAATAAATTCATATTCCATTGTTGAGTGAGTTATACATGTCTG
Source organism: Eucalyptus cladocalyx (assembly GCA_017140615.1). Classification (NCBI taxonomy): domain Eukaryota; kingdom Viridiplantae; phylum Streptophyta; class Magnoliopsida; order Myrtales; family Myrtaceae; genus Eucalyptus; species Eucalyptus cladocalyx. Next base: position 71,819,868 of record CM029523.1, on the reverse strand, counting down.
TTTCTTGCTCGCCTAAGATACAGTACCTCCAGCTAGTGTGAAGATCCATCCAGAAGTAGAACGCTCATCTCCCACACTTGTAATCCAACTAGCATCAGTGTATCCTTCTAATACAGCCGGATAATTATTGTAGAACAATCTTAAATTTTTAGTTCTCTTAAGATAACCAAAAATTCTAGTGATAACTCTCCAATGTTCTGTACTTGGATTACTAGTATACCTACTCAACTTGCATTCAGAATAAGCAATATCGGGTCTAGTACAATGCATCGCATACATTAAAGACCCTATAGCACTTGCATATTCTAGTTGTACCACCGTTCTACCAGTATTATAATTTAATTTAATACTAGAATCAAATAAAGTACTTATTTCTTTAAAACCAAGATGTTGAAATTTATTTAATAATTTTTCAACATAACTACATTGGCTTAAAGAGTAACCCCCGCTATTTTTTTTTTTTAACTTTAATACCTAAGATAGTATCTACTTCACCCAAATCCTTCATTTTAAACATGGAAGTTAGATACTTCTTAGTCTCATTAACTCCAGTCATATTCATTCCAAAGATAAGCATATCATCAACATACAAGCACACTAAGACACCATAGTCTTTAGTGAATTTAGAGTATATACACCTATCGGCACTATTATTGATGAAACCATTTGACAATATGACCGAATTAAACTTTTCATGCCACTGCTTAGGAGCTTCTTTAAGCCCATAAAGAGACTTAATCAATTTACATACTTTTCTTTCATTTCCAGGAAGAACAAAACCCTCCGGTTGTTCCATGTAAATCTCCTCATTTAAGTCTCCATTTAAGAAAGCAGTTTTAACATCCATTTGATGAACACAAAGATCATAAATGGAAGCTAGAGCAAAAAGAACTCGAATGGAAGTTATACGTGCAACAGGAGCATATGTATCAAAATAATATATTCCTTCTTTTTGTCTATATCTCTTAACTACAAGTCTAGCTTTAAAAGTTTGAATAGAACCATCAGAATGATATTTTCTTCTAAAAACCCATTTGCATCCAATTGGTTTTGATCCTTTCGGTAAATCTACTAATACCCAAGTATTATTGGACATAATTGAGTCCATTTCATCATTCACAGCTTCTTTCCAAAAAGAAGCATCTCTAGAAGACATAGCATCATTAAAGCTTCCAGGATCATCTTCTAAATTTAACACTAAAGGGTATTTATTTACCACATTATTATCTCCATCTCCTTCAACAAGAAAACCATGAGTAATAAAATCAAGACCTAAGTCTTTTATTTTCCTAGCTCTAGTACTTCTCCTTAGTTCAATCATGTCTTTAGAATCATTCGTTTCTTTCTTTTGAAAATCACTTTGAGTTTCCATAGATCTTGAATTATTTTCAATCATTTCAGAACTTGTAAAACATTTATTCTTAAAGAATTCGACGTCTCTCGATTCTACTATGACATTAGACTCTAAATCAAGAAGCCTATAAGCTTTACTATTTTCAGCATACCCTACGAAAATACTTTTGATAGCTCTAAGACCGAGCTTTGTTCTCTTAGGATCTGGAGCTCGGTAGTATGCTAAACACCCCCACACTTTAAGATATGACAAATTTGGCTTTCTACCTTTCCATATTTCATAAGGGGTTATATCATTTTTCTTTGAAGGTATTCTATTATAATATAGCATGCAGTAAGTAATGCTTCTCTCCAAAGATTAATTGGTAGCTTTGAATTTGAAAGCATACAATTAACCATTTCTCAAAGAGATCGATTTTTCCTTTCAGCTAAACCATTTTGTTGTGGAGTATATGGTGTTGAAGCTTGATGAATAATACCATGTTCTTCACAAAATGAAGAGAATTCATTTAAGAAATATTCTCCACCTCTATCTGATCGTAAAACTTTGATTTTCTTTTCTAATTGATTTTGTACTTCAGCTTTATATTTCTTAAACATGGTAAATGCTTTATCTTTCGATCTCATGAGATAAACATATAAGAACCTACTACAATCATCTATAAAGGTAATAAAATACATTTTACCTCCACGTGTTAGCATACCATTAAATTCACATATATCACTATGAACCAAATCCAATAAATTCGAATTTCTTTTAACACTAGGAAATGACTTCTTAGTAAGTTTTGACTTAGCACATATTTCACATTTATCAAATTCGCCATTAAAATTTATCAAGTCTAATCTTTTCATATTCTTCAAATAACGAAAATTTATATGTGCCAACCTACTATGTCATAAAATTGAAGACTCGACAATATAAGCAAAACTAGAAATATTATTATTGATACTCAGTCGATATATGCCATCATTGGCATAACCCTTCCCAACAAACAGCTCATTTTTCGACAAGATAACCTTGTCGGATTCAAACAAAACCCGAAAACCCCTCTTACAAAGTAAATCAATAGAAACTAGGTTTTTCCTAATTTCGGGTATAAATAACACATTAAGAAGAGTTATCTTCTTTCCGAAGTGAAGTCTATCTCCACCGTGCCTTTTCCAGCAACCTTGCAAGAGCATTATTCGCCATCGACCTCTTGAACATTTGAGTCAACAATCTCTTTAAATTGCTTGAACATGTACTTGTCCTTGCACACATGAACAGTTGCTCCAGAATCTATCCATCAACCGGATTGGACAGTGGTAGAATTGATTTCAAAAACCATAGCCATTGCATCATTGATTTCAGAAATTTCCATGTTCGAAAACATGTTCGAAATCATAGCTACATAATTTTCTTCAACCAGATTTGCATCTGCTTTCACCATTGGAATGTTCTTGTCCTTTGAAATGCTCTTACGGTGAATGCAATCCTTGGCGTAGTGTCCCTGTTTGCCACAAACAAAACAGCAACCCTTTTGCTTCTTTTGTGTTCTCTTGAATTTATGCCCCCCGCTTTTTACTTTGAAGTTATGGCCGAGTTTCCGTTTTTTATCCACAAAATTCACCTTGGAATTGTACAAAACAGAATTATCACATAAACGTGACTCTTCCTCAATGCGAAGATGTTTCTGCATTTGCTTCAAAGTAAAGTCCTCCGACTTGTGAATCAGCCTTTTTCCATAGTCTTTCCAACTTGGAGGCAATTTCGCAATAATTGCTCCAACTTGAAAAGCTTATGGAATATCAATCTTGAGAGCACGAATCTTATTCACAATCACTTGCAATTCATGGACTTGTTCCAGCAAGGGCTTAGTATCAATAAATTTGAAATCAAAATACTTTGCAATTAGATATTTGTTGGTACCTTGCTCCTCCGTTTTGTACTTGAATTCCAGTGCATTCCAAATTTCTTTGGCCGACTTCATTTCAGTGAATAAGTCGTACAAACGATCGGAGAGTGTGTTCAGAATGTGTCCTCGACAAAGTAATTCATCCTCCGCACATTTCTTATTTTCCTTATTAACCCTCTCAATGGCTTTCGCACTTGGCTGTCCTCCATCGAAAGTAGGCTTAGGATCTTCTATAGGTGCCAAGTTAGGATCCAATATGTAGGAGATCTTCATAGCAGTGAGTAAGAACATCATCTTGTCCCTCCAGCAAGCAAAATTGTTCCCATCGAACCGGTCTAGTTTGACCATATCTTGATTCATAACTTTGATTGTCTCCGACTCCATTGTAGCAAGATAAATCCTTAAAATTGTTGGAAAATATGGCTTCGAAATGGGTTGAACAATGAAATCGGATCGAGTAAAACAACTCGGACTTTGAGGAGTGATATCACTTTCTTTAATGATTTATTTGCCCCACAATGTTGCTAATGGTCACCGGCAAAAATCCTCCAGGATACAACAAGTCTCGGATGAGAATATTAGATAACAATTCTAGTATTTCTCCAGAATCTCTCTAAGAAAACAATCGAAAATTGGTTGCAGTTTTTTCATAAAGAAGACTCGAAAAATGACCACACTTTCTTTCCGAAAAATGACAAGTATATATATGAAACAGTCTTGCAACTCTTCGTGAAAATTGCGAACAAATACGTCTTTAGAAAATTGTTCGGATAAACAAATGTGACTCTTCGGAAGAAGTCGAAAACGAACAATTGCAACCCTTCGGAAAAGTTAAAACCGAATAAGTAATTTTCCAAGGATTTGTCTTGAAAAGACACAAACAAAATTCGGAATAATACTTTTTTATAAATAGAATTTCGAATTTTCATTTATATTTCATTTCCAAAAATTCTCAAATTAAAAGGCAACCTTTAAATTAAAATAAATAAATAAATAGCAATGGATTAATGCTAAGTGCGCCAAATAATCGCACAAGACCAAGACGTGGGTATGGTGGGGTCTAGCCCCACCCAATCATTCCTTTAACTACAAAAAGGAAATTCTACATTTTTAACCGACCACTTTGCTCCCACATTTTCTATGTGGGACAAACTAAAAAGCACTCATTTTGTTTTAACAAATAAAATTCCAACAAATACAGTATAGGGACTAAAAAAGAGCTGTTCAAGGCAGAAAATGCAACGCTCCTGTTGATCGACTACGACTGGAAGCGGACCATCAAGCCCATTAAGCAGGGTGACTTTGTGGTGCAGCTCATCGTCCATGCCCTAACTCCCATTTTGATCGCGACATGTATGGTCGGTACGCTACAGTGGCTGCTCACAAAGGACTCATCATTGATTCAAGTCGGGCGGCACAGCTATGTTTTCGGCATGCCGGGACTGACACATGGCCTTCTCTTTCCAGAGGAATGTTCAGAAGATAAGTTAGCACATCTGGATGGTATCTTTACACAAAATGGACATTTTGAAGATCATAGTTATCAAAAGAAAAAGGGTACAATTACGCGTTAATAAAAAAATGAATCAATTAAGTTGCTTTTCATCTTTACTAACAAAAAGAGATTTTTATATCACTTGTAAACTATCTTGAAGCCTTCATGATAATCATGTGTAGTTCTTGAAAGGTTACCGATTTTCCGTCTGCTTTTTGGTAGAGGTACAAAATCATAATACTGTGCATTAATTTGTGACAACGACACAAATTAGCTGTCCAATACAACGAAGACCTTTTATATGGTAAAACAAAAAACTTGTTTATTAGTCAAACATGGATCTTTTATCATGCGTGGATTCAAAAATGTCCAATTTCACCTATATCCACTGTCATTTTGAGTTTCGCCTCACGATCTTACTTATCACCCATAGAGTTTTTCTTAGTTTTACACTTACAGTGAAGTAAAAGTGAAAAGTTCGAAACATAACGGTGGAAAATGCAATACCTTAACTTTTCTGCTTATGACAGGACTATTGTATTGCGAAGACTCTGAGCGACGTTTCTGGATGAGATCAAGGGCAAGGTTTCACAGCGTTGCCCATGCAATTCTCGCCGGGTTCGGCCACCTCACTGTAAAATCCGCTATGGCCGCGGCAGAAGGTAGCTCCGGTGACACAAAGGCATTCCGCGCGTCGGGCGCAACCCATTTAGTAGGCCAAGCCATCATTTGCGGAGCGCTAGATCCCCAACATATTGAAACCAAAGAAGCAAGGGGAGCGACGAGGGAAATGGAAAGCCACCGAGTGTCTGCGACGAACTCCATTTTCGCTTTTCCTTCTATCAACGTGTTCGTGAGCCTCGTCGAGGCATTGGAGATGTTGTGGGTCGTGGTGCCGGGACGAGCTAATCTGCTAAGGCAAGGCAGAGCTCCTCCTCCGGGAGACGCGAATTTTGATTGCAGAATGTGGAAGCTGAGTGAGGATGGTTTTCGCTTCTTCTTAAAGCAATGACTGGCTTGGAAGAAATACTAGACGATCATGACGACGACGGTGTTGCTGATGATGACGACGATGCAGACAGTGTTGCTGAGGACAACGTCGGCGCAGGTGGCGACAATGACAATGCTGGTGACGACATCGGCAACGCCAGTGATGACAACGACGGAGGTGATGGAGATAATGAAGGCGGCAACGATGATGATGAGGAGGTGGCGTGGACATGGAAGCAGAAGGGTGTGATTGACAGGGTAGAATAAAATGGTGGGGATAGGCATAATAAGTTATACCGATGTGTACTTTAGAGATGATATAAAAGTTGCTATATTTAAAAAATAAGGGACCGAAGTTCAATCTACTTATAATTAATACTAATCATAGTAATCCCGTGCGCTAAATCGATTATACAAAAAAAACATTCTTTTTCTCTTACAAAGAAAAGAGGAGAATGGAAGCAGTTCGGCGAGGAAATTAGTTTAAATTTCAGTCACTCATATATGTTTAGTGCTCAAAATACTGCCATAATTTGTTGTAATGATTTTGCCTACTTTTAAAAAAAAATGGAATTTATATCTATTATTATACAACTTAGACATTAGTTTTTACAACTTGAGCAATGTAATAGGTTTGTGACTTTTTTTTTTTTTGTACTTTTCCCACTAAAAGTCACATAAAGATTAATTGCAAAATCTATAGGCAGTATATGTTGTCCTTCACATAAAATTAATGCAACATCTCATTAGTAAATCCCCTGGATTTCTCAATTATAATGTTCCCCGTCTTTGTACTAGTATGGAATACCAAGTCTAATGCTGCTATTTTGGTTTTTACCAATTGTCTGAGGTTTAGATGAGAAATCCAAGAGGGTAATAATTGAGATGGGTTGCGTTGACTGCATGCCGAGAACGAGGTTTGGCACGTAGAATGTGCAATTAATGTTTTGTTGGCTTGTAATTTTCAGGTTTAATTTTTCCTTTTTCCTTTTTTCTTTTTTATAATCTTTGAAACTTGACTTCATTGAACGGCAAACATATGAAAATCTTTTGTAATATTAATCTGTAGACACATATATACTAAATACTCAATTTAAGTTTTTTCATCCAAAAGGGATGTCATATATGTTCATCCCATACTATTTAATTTTCACGATTATGTAATAATATGTCTTCCTAACATCGACCTTTCTCATTCTCTCTATCATAATTTTATTTATTATCAAAATTTCCTTACTATCATGCCTTCTCACTTATGTTTTCCTTGGAACATGTTAACACCCAAATTTACCCTTGATATCACGTGCTAATCATGAGAGATGAAAGTATTTGAAATTTTTCTAATTGTCACATGCGGGCTATGATTTACATCAGCCCATGTTAGTCACAGAAACAAGGATGGCCAAGGATTTCAAGAGCCCTTGGGCTAGATTTTGATGGATCTACAAGTGGAGATACATGATTCAATGATAAAGCAGTTCATTGCCATGTGTCCAAATTAAAAGATGCCGTTGAAGACATAGAATTTAGATGGAATTGACAGCAAAATATAGACAGGAATGGTTGATACTTGAAGAGGCACAAAAATCAAAGGAGCAGTTAATACTTACTAAACAAGTCATGTGAACATCATATTGAACAAGGAAGAATATAACGGGATATGGATAAGGCGGTTTAGTAAAGAATGTGGAGCAACTTTTAAGAAGGAAGTAATCGACCACCAATGGTTATCAAATTGGCTTATAATTACCTCAAGTAATCCAACAGAGAGCCCTCCCCCCCCCCTCTTCCCTGCGGGAACAACACATAAAATTCATTTCTCTTATCCTTTAGTTATCTTAGCATAGTTTAGCTTAGCTATAGTTTCAAATTTTTGTCGTAAATTCAATTCCAACGAGTGTGTATATCATGGGTAGTGTTGTTGATCAGATTCAAGTGTCATCCTATTGTCCAACATCATCGATTAGGTTTTGATGGTGTGTCCTCATATCCATCTAGAAGTAGTATTTACTAAGTGTTATTTTCATTGTTTAGCATCGTCGATTAGATTTTGACGCTATGTCCTCATAACCATCTAGGAACAGTGTTTACTAGGTGTTGTTTTCCACCATCCAACGTCATTAATTAGATTCCAACGTTGTGTCCTCATACCTATCTAGGAGCAGTGTTTATGAGGTGTTGTTTCCACCATCCAGCGTTGTCGATTAGATTCCAACGTGTCTTCATATCTATCTAGGAGCAATGTCTACTAAGTGTTATTTTCACTATCTAGCGTCATCGATTAGATTCCAATATCATGTACTCAAATGCAATTAAAAGCAGTGCTTTAGGGGTACTGTTGTCAATATCCAATGTTGTCGGAACAGCTTTAATATTGTGCAAATCACTTTGATTTAAATGGGCTTTCATTATTATGTCAAAATGAGTTTGGATCAAACTGTTTGATTAGACTTTGACATTGGTTATGAATAATTTTGATCTTTTATTATGCAACATCATAAGATTCAGAACCATATAATATATATCTCTGGTAGCATTTGACCCTCTCTATCCAATATTAGCATAAAACCTAAATCTTCTCTAATAAAAACCAAAATATAACACTTGGTGAAAGATATTTCATTGTGGGATCCAAAACTGGCAAATCAAAATGGCAACAAAAGGAATCAAGAGTTCCTTGCATTTTAATTTATGACGTGTTGGATCAAGCAGACTCATAAAATGTGGGAAAGCATTTTATGAAAGGTGCCACCTAGCTCAATAGTATTTATTAAGAAATTCAATCAAATTTCAAAGACTAACTTTTCTGGTAATGCTCTTAATCACTACTTTAAAAAAAAAAAAATTATCACGCATGCTCAACAAATGCCCCGACACCATGAGTTGACATATTCCTAAATATCAAATTTCAAACACAGTTCAAACACAGTAAAAAAAAAACAAAAACATTTTTCTATCCCTTAAGTAAAAACAAAAAAAACAAAAATCAAAAAAAAAAAACATATACAATAATAATACCAACAGCGTTGTTGTTTTGTTGTTTGGTATAATTGTTAAATTCGTATGGCAATAGTCTTAATAATGCAGACAAAGCATTGTTGAAAGCATTGTTGGCAACTCTGTGACAATGTTATATGCCCTTTTTTTTTTATAATCACAACAATTTTGCAATAGTTTTTGTTAAACTCACTTATTATTATTATTATTATTATTATTATTATTATTATTATTATTATTATTATTATTATTATTATTTGATACCAACCTAGTCACATACAACCCACTTTTAATAAATCCACTGATTCATCACCAAATGTGTATGTTTCACAAACAACACTTTTAATAAATATGTCACCAAATGTGTATGTTTCAACACAGCACAACGACCAAACTACTCTTGTAATATTCTTACTTAATACTTTCAAAATTAAATATGTTAAGTATACTTAACAAGTATTTTGAAAGCACTTCATTAACAAGACTTATTGCATATTGATTCAAAAAAAGAGCAACATTAATTGAGAATCGAGGAGGTTTATCAATGCTATGTGCCGTTTACTACCCCTGTAGATTATACAATGAAAAACCACTGCTTCTTTCATGTGCCGTTTTCACTACTCCCTGTACATTATAAAGTAGGAATATAGTAGGACATACAATGAATGTATAGTCAACTTATAGTTTTAACATTTTGAGTTTTGCCGTTTCTCTTTTTGTACCTTTCTAATTTGACTTTAATTGAATAACTTCTTTTTTTCTTTTTACTAAGTGCATTTCTTTCTACTAAGTGCATGTTATATGTTACTATACATTTGTTTGTGAGGAAATTGTCCAATCAATTCTAAACCTATTAAGCAAATTGCAATTCGTTTATAAACTCTATAATTTTGTCAATTTAGTCCTCAACTTTCACATGAAGAACTATAAATTTTAGCTGGGAATTACTAAAGTAATGGTTGTCATGTAAAACGATCGTTGATAAGTGGACCATCATAATAGCATTTTCCGACAAAGATTAATAAGAGTGTCTACACTGAATTGTTATTCGCATAATAAGTTTAGCATTGATTGGGTAGTTTTTTCATTAATAAATTTGTCTCCCTCCGGCCTTTCCTTTCTCACTTATAATTTTGTCGAAAGAGGAATGAAAAAAAAAAATCGGAGAGTTTTTGCATTTCAATTTTGAAACAACTGATTAAGCTACTTACATGATGTTGAGAAAATTTTGTTAAAAAGTGTCTGCCATTCTTAGAGGCACTTGGTAGATAATTATTTCTCAATGTATTATAAGGTAAGTAAATGATTGCTAGACGACAAAATTAATCATTGATGATTGTTATAGTCATTGGGGGCAAAAAGAAATATCACTGTCGTGATATTGTTGGATGAAAATATATTGCAAAAAGAATAGGGATAAGTATAATATAAAGTCCTAAAACTTGTTACGAAAATGTAATTGAGTCCTAAAACTTGCAAAAAGTGCAATCAAGTCCTAAAACTTGTTAAAATGGTTCAATTGAGTCTTAAAGTTAACATTGTCAATCTTACTGACGGAAAATGCTGACGTGGCATTTTAAATGACTTTTTTATTTTCCACTTGGCTTTACAAAATAATTTTTTATTCAATTTTTTAAAAAATTACATTTAAAAACTAAAATTCATTTTCTTAAAAATTGTTAAAAAAAGACTCCAGAACAAAAAAATTACGAATAATCCTCGAATGCCAAAAAAGAATCTTATATTAAAAGTTGAGAGCAACGCTATGAGTGAGAGATAGAGATGACTCATGCAAGGTGAGAGTAAGACAGACAAACACTCAATTAATGCCCATCATCGAAATATATATATATATATATATATATATATATATATATATATATTTAAATTTTAAAAAAAAAAAAAAGAAAAAAAAAAGGGGGCCGCAACTTTTAAAAAAATTGAATAAAAAATTATTTTAAAAAGCTAGGTGGAAAATAAAAAATCATTTAAAATGCTACATCGGTGCCACGTTAGTATTTTCCGTTAGTAAGGCTGACGGTGTTAACTTTAGGATTCAATTGAACCATTTTGACAAGTTTTAGGACTTGATTGTAGTTTTTACAAGTTTTAGACTCAATTGCATTTTCGTAACAAGTTTTTGGACTTCTATTGCACTTATCCCAAAAGAATATTCATGTTAGCATAAAAGAGTAAAATACGTTATTGCAATAATCCACATCAACATAACTTGCCAAATTAAAATTATCAACTTCTTGAAAAAAAATATTTAAGTCAACGTAATTATTAGTTTTATTTCCAAAATTTTTATCGTGTTAGCAATGACCTATATGTATTTATAAAAAGCTGGGTTGTGCTTAAAAACTTAGGGTAATATAATTTGAATGAACTTTCTGAAGATATAATTTCTTTTTATAAACTAATAAGGATTTGAAAATAAAATTGTTAGAGTAAAGGTTGATTATAACTTAATCTTGACTTAGTCCCTCATTTCAAGGCGTCCTTATCCAAAAAAAGTGCATTTGTCTCCTCTCCATGCAATAAATGCTCCATTGACACCGACCTCGTCTTTTTGCCGGCTCGCCCAATTTATTGCTTCCCTCTTCTTCTCCATTTCACCATAAACAATTCTTAACCTCTCCTGGTACCTCCTTCTCTCTTCTATTTATAGGTTTTGTTAGATGAACATTTAAAGAAATCACATTAGATATGTATAATCAAAGAAAATGTCATAAACATCTCTATCATACTCTGTCAAACTCGTGGTGATTAAGTCAACTTGGATTTGTAATCAAGTTAGAATAGTGTCCAGCAATAGAGATGGGACGGATTAGGCAGCATTTAATGGTTGTTCATGGCAAAATTTCTAAATCTAGTTTGTTTGAAAGTGGCAAGCCTAGTGGTGGGGTTGGCTTCTTGGAATGACGAACAAAAAATGTCAAGAATCATAGGGGAAACAACAAGTAGCCAATGTAGCTAGCTTGCGAAACAACGGAGCAACCTATACAATTGGTGTTGTAGCACAAGTGGCCTATATGGCTTAGCTTGTGAAAATAGTAACCAAGCGATACGACATGTTGGGCTGTCATCAAAAGAGAGCAACCTTCATGAAAAGGCTCAACTCGGTGGTGCAGTCAATGCAGTCAATGTTGAAACACAACTATTATAGAATGGACTCAATTAAGTACTTCTCTAACAAAACTTGTGCACACAAAGTGAACACTATTGAGCAAGGAGGATAGGTTTATTTGGATGTGTATGAGAATTGATTTATTTGGATGTGCACAAAGTGCACATGGTGCACTAGGATTGCCTCAAGGAAAAGAGGTTCTAATACCAATTTAAAAAATATATGAGGAAGAAAGAGTTGAGAAATTTCTTGTATATTTTGTTGTATAGAAAATAATACATTGAGAGCCTATTTATAGACTCTATTAGATGACTATTTAAAGAAATCAAATCAAATGTGCATAATTAAAATAAATATAAATAACTAAAAGAATATTTATAAATATCTCTAGAAGATATCTAATTATCTTTAACAAATTATATCTGTAAAATAATCTGGTGATGAAGGAACACAATCTAGTTAATTTCTGTTTGATGCCTTCAATTGTTTTATATGAATTTGAGAACTCTAATTAATACTTGGCAAATCATCTAAAACACGAAGCCATAGTTTTAAATTGAAAAACATTTATGTGACAATCTTTAGTCCACTGTGAGATAAAAGCATGTTTTAAGCCACCAAAAAAAAAATAATAACAAGTAATTAGAAATTGTTGTGGGGTTAATTATTTCAAAAATTTGTGACACAAAACATGCTATTACTCTCACAATAACCCAAACACTATTATGTTAGTAAAACCATTTTATATTCTATGGAAAATATTTCAAAGTTACACATTTCATCATGTTGATGCCGAAATACCTATTATTAACGGTTCGTTTATTTCGTAGAATTTGAATGATTCGAACAAAAAATTTGCTAGAAATGATTGCTTGTGTATTTAAAATAATTAGTCAATGAATATTTTTTAATTATCGGTAAAAATTTATATCTAAATATTTTTATAAATGATAAAAATAATTTCCATATATTCATTTTGTAGGCGATTCAAATTATTATTTTTAGAAAAGTATTTTCCAAATCATTCATTTTCCATCAAATAAACACACTCTAAGTTTTCACGTTTCAAACTAGTGTCAAATTGATGGCCTTATGTCGAAATGATCATTATGTTTACTCGTTTTCATAAGATAAGACTAATTCTTTCTCAGCAAAACACTAAAAAAAAGTAAAAAAAGAAAAAGAAAAATTAAATCAACCTAATAATTGTAATCTTCTAAAAAAGCTCCCACCATATTGGCAAAATCATCTCCCACATTAGAGGTGAGAGCATGATTCGAATTGGGCTAGTCCGACACCTAACTAAGTACCGGGGACCAACCCACATCGTGATGGCTCTTGATTTTTTGGATCGAGGACCGACTTTAGGGATCTGGTATGGTTCTTGGATCAACCTAGGATTTACCAATTATTTTTTATTTCATTTTTCATATTCCTCAAAAAGATAAACATACTCTCTTAAATTATATATACATCAACAATGTGATATTAAACAACACAACTATTAACATTCATAGATAAGGTGACAACAGAAATATCCATTTGCGATTATTGAGTTGCGTTCATGAAGTGGGCTAAGAGAGACAAGCGATTTCACTAGCTGAGCTGTGCTTGTGAGGCGAGCGAGGAGAGGAGAGGTCAAAGGCATGCGAGGCAAGTGATGAGCAAGAGGTGAAAGAAAAGGGTTTTCATTTTTTTTTTATTTTTTGGTTGAATCTTGGCTGGATTTCTAATTTCTAATTTACATGCAAAATCGCATAAAAAATAATAGAGAAGAAGGAGATAGGGTTTAGAGTAGACAAAAATACATAATATATTATATATGATATATATATATATATAATATTATATATTATAAATTATATACGTAATACATAACATTTTTTTTGGTAGGTACGTAATACATAACATATATGTATAGGTTTGGTTCTCGAAACATCTTAGGATCGAAAATCAATCCAGCACACCATAAAATCAAATGATTCCAAGATCAAGAACTGGCCCCATTTTCTTGGAAGCCGGATTAGGATCGGTCAAGTTGGGCCGGTCCAAGTCCCTCAATTGATCCTCTCTCCCATCCCGCATACAATGAACCTAGACATGTATAGGATTTCCTTTCAGCTCTTTTTCATTGACCTACTAAGAGTTAGGGTTTCGATTGTTCTGTCTTTAGTCAGATTCTGCAATGATTATTAATCATTACAAGGAAAGGCAACGCCCAATTTGGGCAGAAATACAGTGGCACCTAATGAAAATGGGAGAAAATATTCAGTGGTTGCCAATCACCACGTCACCGTCCTACATGGCGCGCGCAATTCTAGGTGGCTCCACTAACAGGTCGACACGTGTCTTTGGACTTATACCAGCTGGAAAATAGAGAAGTCAAAAGTTCTTTTTCTCTCTCCTCTGCTGCGGCTGAAAAGAGACTCAACAGAAGCATTAATTAATGCTGTTGCCGCTCAAAAACCTCTCTCTTCGTTTCAATTTTCGAGCGCTTTTTGCCTTCTCCTTCCTCGAGTTGAGAACAGAAAACGCAGATACCTTCTCTCTCCTTCTCCGGCACGCCCGACTGCCTCCACCTCCACCTCCGCCCCGCCATGCCCCTACCCTTTCCCCAAAGCCTCTCGTCGGTCGCAGGTTGCTGGTCAGATCTGTCTCTGGCACCTCGCCTCCTCGAAGACCCCCGCTGGGTCACAGCTGCTGGATCCCGAGCGCCCTTTGCCTCCGCCTTCACCTCCGGAGTCTCATCGGCGGCTACGATTCGTCAGCTCACTCCTCTCTCCCACCCGCGCTCGCGCTGATCTCTTGGGACTATCTCCACACTTCACGGGTTTCATCCTTAAGTGAACAGGAGTAGCATGGCGATTCTTACCTTTTGTGGGAGAAACCTCGGACGACCAGGGCGTGGAGGGATTTCCATCATACACAAGGCTTCCATTCTCTCTTCCTCGAGGCCATTTCTCTATCCCTCACTCACCTCAAGCCCTCCCCTCCTCCTTCTTGGCCATCGTCCTCGTCGCGTTTCCATCTCTGGCTCCAGAAACCGCCGATTGGATCGGGTCGCGATTTTGGCTTGGGTACGTCGTCAACCATTTTGAAGCAAAAAAGGCCTGCGAGGCTGGATATGCAAGGGTGGCGCTGACTTTCAGGATTCCGGTGACAGCCACAAGGGATTTTGTGGCGGAAGAGAGAGGAGTGATTTTTCTTAATATCCTTTGCATTTTCTGTTTATTTCTTGGCTTAAGTGGATGAGCTGAGATGTTATTTTATTGAAGTAGTTCGATTGATTTTATTAGAAAAGGAGATGATGATCTGCGGCCGTTTACGACGTTCTCTTTTTTGTGTGGTGTATATGGTCCTCCTCACGGATCTATGTTCTATGCTGGTGTGTTGGGAATGCTCTTTCTTTTTACGTTATTTCTTGCTTATAGCATCGGGAAATGTTGATCATTGGAGTATTGGGTCATCTAGCTAAACTCGATAACCCATTTATCAATCTTTCAGTTTGAAGGCACTTCTTTCGCTAAAGCACTTTCAAGTAAAAATGAAAGGGACGATTCTGCCTTGATTTAACTCTATAAACATGAGACTTGCTACGCCTTGATTCCAAATAAAAAACATGAGAAACGTTTGAGAGAGAAAGAGAGAAGGGAGCCGGTCCTTTGCAATGGCACCTCAAATTAGCATGACGTTGAATAGCGATGTAAATCATCAAAACCATCCATGTTCTTGATATCCAGATCTCGCTCTTGATATTCAGATGTTGCAACTTATCTGTCGCAAACTCTAGGACAAGAAGGGAAGCTACTGTATGATCATATTGAATAAATGAACAAAGACACGCATAACAGCATTTTCACAGCCCCGACCATGGTGAAATTAGAAAGGGCAATTACTTCGTGTTTAAAGCTGGAGATTGTTTATTTGTAGAGCTGGCATTGCAGAGGCTCACATTTGATCATAGGCCTTGTAGGAAAGATGAAAAGGAACGCATTGAGGCACCACAACATTCTATTCATTGTATACATGTACAAACATACTGCGTTGCATGTTTACACAGCATAAGCCGCTCGTGATTTCGGGCTAGTTGCAGGCGGTCTTTTCACGTTTGAACATTGAGCTCTTTGTCTTCCTTCCCGGTCCTCGCTCACCTCAAGCCCTCACGCCCTCGCCCTCTTGCTCTTGCGCTCCCTTCCACTTCGACTTCGTTTGTCACCGTCGTCGCCTTTCGGGCTTCGACGATAGAAACCACGAGTGGCTCGGTTTCGATTTTGGGTCAGGCACGTCGTCACCAAAGCGGAAGAAATTTGCAGCTACTGGGTCGCGAGCCCTCTCGGCCTTCACACGCCGCTCGCTTCGTTTGTAGCCATCGTCGGTTTCATTTTTGGGCTCGGCCGCATTGGCAACAAAGCGGAAGGAGTTTTCAAGTGCTGGGTCCCGAGCCCTCTTCGCCTCCACACGCCGCTCGCTTCGTTTGTCGGCGTCGTTGCTTTTCTGGCTCGGGCAATACAAATCGCGAGTTGGTCATTCTTGATTTCGGGCTCGGGCACGACGCCAGCGATTTTGAAGCCAAAGCAGAAGAAGCTTGCGACTGCTGGGTCTCGAGCCTCTCCGCCTTCACAGGTCACTCGCGTGTCTTCACTAGACAGATTAGCGTATCCCCTTGCCATCGCTACCGGATTCTCTCCCACAAAAGGTAAGAATCGCCATGCTACTCCTGTTCACTTAAGGATGAAACCCGTGAAGTGTGGAGATAGTCCCAAGAGATCAGCGCGAGCGCGGGTGGGAGAGAGGAGTGAGCTGACGAATCGTAGCCGCCGATGAGACTCCGGAGGTGACGGCGGAGGCAAAGGGCGCTCGGGATCCAGCAGCTGTGACCCAGCGGGGGTCTTTGAGGAGGCGAGGTGCCAGAGACAGATCTGACCAGCAACCTGTGACCGACGAGAGGGCTTTGGGGAAAGGGTAGGGGCATGGCAAGGCGGAGGTGGAGGTGGAGGCAGTCGGGCGTGCCGGAGAAGGAGAGAGAAGGTATCTGCGATTTCTCTTCTCAACTCGAGGGAGGAGAAGGCAAAAAGCGCTCGAAAATTGAAACGAAGAGAGAGGTTTTTGAGCGGTAACGACATTAATTAATGCTTTTGCTGAGTCTCTTTTCAGCCGCAGCAAAGGAGAGAGAAAAAGAACTTTTGACTTCTCTATTTTCCAGCTGGTATAAGTCCAAAAGACACGTGTCGACCTGTTATTGGAGCCACCTAGAATTGCGCGCGCCATGTAGGACGGTGACGTGGTGATTGGCAACCACTGAATATTTTCTCTGAAAATGGGGATTGTCATAGCAAAAGCACTGTGGATGATGATGTCAGAACGGGACTCAGCCGATTCATAAAACTTACGTAACATTGTCGGGTCCTCGCTTTAATGAAAAAAAAAAGGATTATAAGCAATAGAATCTGTGGATTAGAACAATCATATCATTCGGGAAAACATTACTGACCAAGGGACGTGCCCACAGAACTGTTTCAAATAGTAGTGCCACTTTTTATACAAGTCTTTTCTTATGGAGCTAAAATAGAGGGGCAATCAAATCTTTAAGAATCGCAAAATTTTGTGAGACTGCTACCTAATTATTTAAATACCTTAATGTCCTCCTTCACATGGAAGGATAAGGCGTGAAAATATATAATAAAACAAATAGCCCTAACAATTGAATCTAGTTTTAATACCATATAAACTTTGCAGCAAGTCAAAATTCAACCTCAAAGCTCACTTTCCATTGAGTCCCTCCATCCATATCTACTATATAGAAATAAGTGCAGTAGAAGTCCTAAACTTGTCTCAAAAGTGTAAGTGAATTCTAAAACTTTCAAAAGATGCAATCAAATCCTAAATTTTTTTAAATTTGTATAATCGAGTCCTTTGTTAACATTATCAATTTGTCTAATAGAAAATACTAACGTGGCATTTTTAAATTAATTTATATCTTATAGGTGGCATTTTTTAATTACTTTTTTCTTTAAATCTTGTTTGAATTAGATTAGAAAACTAAAATAATTTTCAAAAAAATGAGAGAGAAATAAATAAATAAATAAATAAAGGGCTGATGAAGGCCAGTCAGCTCACCCTTGTTGGGGTCAGCGACCCTCACTAGTTCTAGGCGAGGCTCACATAGATCTAGGTGACGCATGGGCCTCACTCAAGCCTAGCAAGCATCGGTGGCCCTCAATTGGGTCCAATGAGGCCTCGCTCGTGGCTAGCGAGGCTCGCTGGCCCCAAGTGAGAGAAAGCGTCACCCAAATTTGGGCGAGTTAACCTCATGGAAGGGCTAGCAAGGCCTCGCTTGGGCCTAGCAATGGTCACCAACCCTTGCCTAGGGCCAGCGAGGTCTCACTCAAGGCAGGTGATGGTTGCTAGCCCTAAGAGAGGGCTAGCATTGCCCAAATTTAGGCACCCTCAACCCAATCTCGGCAAGCCTTGCCGGCCCTTACCTAGGCCGGCCACCCTCGCAAGCCCTCTGATGATAGGTAGTGGCAATAGTGCCAAGCCACGAGTCCTTGCTCTTTTTCTTTAAAATTTTTTTTTATATTTTAATTATTTTAGCTTTTTCTAGTTATTTAATATTATTTATATATGATTGGAAAGAAAATTAATTAAAAATGCCATATATGAGAAAGAAATTAATTTAAAAATCCCACATTAGCATTTTTTGTTAAACAAATTAACAACGTTATCAAAAGGACTCGATTGTATTAATTTGACAAGTTTTAGGATTTAATTGTACTTTCTCAAAATTTTAGAATTCGGTTACACTTTCATGACAAGTTTTAGGATTTGCAATATATATATTCCCTATCGTATATATTTAGTAAGTCTAAGCCGAGAGAGTGTTCACTTTGTACTTTTAGGGCACGTTTGGTAACGTTTCTATTCCGGAAAATAATTTTTGAACATAAATAGTTTTTTTTTTTTTTTGTTTCTGTTTTCGGGAACAATT
Organism: Eucalyptus cladocalyx; assembly: GCA_017140615.1. Lineage (NCBI taxonomy): Eukaryota > Viridiplantae > Streptophyta > Magnoliopsida > Myrtales > Myrtaceae > Eucalyptus > Eucalyptus cladocalyx. The sequence continues at coordinate 71,801,017 of CM029523.1, read as the reverse complement.
TCTGAGTATAAGAACGCGCTTGTAACTGCAAAAAATTTACATTCCAGGAATAGAAATGTATTTGGTAAACTTATACAATTTTGTTATTTCTTTTAATTTATAAATATTTTTATAATGTTTATAATGTTTATAATTTTTTTTCTTTTTTCTTTTTTTTTCCTTCTCTCTTTGTGGCCGGTCGCCGGAGCCTTGTCGCCAATGCGAGGGCCGGCGAGCTCGTCGGAGCCTTGCTAGGCCATCGTGAGGCTCGACCTTGCCAGATCTAGGTGAAGCCGAGCCTCGCTGGTGGCCTTGGTGGCTAGGCGAGCCTCACTAGGCCACCGGCGAGGCTCAACCTCACCCAGGCGACATGAGGTCACCGGCCCTTGTCTGCCGATCGCCGGAGAGGATGACGGTGGAGAAGCTAAGACGCCGGAGAAAGGAGGGACTTGAGACAAAGGGCACCGACTGAAGAGAAATAAACAAAAGAAGAGTTTTGAGTTTTTGTTCTTTTGTTTCTTAGAAATTGTTCCTTGAGAATAAGAAATAATTTTTTTCTACTTCTTTTTTTGCTCCAAATCTGTTCCTAAGATTTTTTATTCCCGGTAACAAAAATTTTACCAAACACGTTTTTGTTTTTTTTTTCCCCCTAACAAAAGAACAAAATTTTTTGTTCTGGGAACATAAACAAAAATAAACAAACAGGGCCTTAATGTGACACTTCTCTTTAGTCTTGCGCTTGCCACCTGGCATGACACTTGACATTTTGTCGCTCGTGGTCCAATAACCATACATATTATTAATACGTCATCATGCACTCTCGTATGCTATTTTTAAATGCTGTTAATGGAAAAAGTCAATATTTAATCAATTCCAAATACTAAAAATCTAGAGTTAAACTTAGTACAAAAAATAATTTAACTTAGCCAAAACAATTTATATCAGGAATAGGATAGAGATGCTTGTTTTCTATGTCATAAATAGATAGTTCATAATGCAATAGTCGTCTTCTTCCTCCTCCTTTGATACATTTCCATTAGTTGCCTTTCCTTTTTTGAGAGCTCTAGTATGTGCTTACAGTATTATCTTTTGCTTTTTCTTTTTTTTTTTTTCTTTTTTTTTTGGAATTTGCTCTTAGCTTCTGTATTGATTTTTAAACATATTTCGTTGTTTCGTACTTTTATCATTTGGAAAATTATGCATACGATGGAAAGAATAGTAATTGATGAAGATGAATTAGAAAAATAATAGGCAAAGAAGCTAGATTTAGGAGAAAATCGATATTGAAGTCAAAGCGCTCCAAAAAAGATAGAAAATGTTAAATGTAAACTCTCTCGTGTATAGGATCCTGCATCAAATCTTCGCTCTTTCGACAATGGTACGAGCAAAATACTACATGATTTCGTAAATTACCGTAATAATCATATAAATACCGCTTCGCAAATACAACTTATTTCAACAATAATAGGAAATTAAGGCCAAAAAAAAAAAAAGAAGAAGAAGAAGAAAGAAAATACAATGGGAATGGTTATTACTGATAGTGCTCTCCAAACCAAATGAATATTTTATTCTTCCACTTTGCTTTTTGTGTGGAGAGTATTCAAACCTAGTTTGAGCTCTCGGACTATGATTGGCAGTGTCTTTAAACTTGCCATCTCAGTTGCGCACGTCTAGACCTTTCACTCCCATTTCTTTATCTCCCGATTTTGGCTATTTGTGCCGGCCCGAGTGATGTTGCATGACTACTTAATTCCATCAAGCAAAAAGTTCGAGAATCAACGTTTTGCGATTGCGAGATCCGACATAATGGATGGAAAGAACGGGTGGCTTTCATCGGGGTAAAAGAATTACGAACTTGTTGGAGCTTCTGAGGGGCAGTGTTATATTGCATCGACCAGCACCATATGTTTTATTTGTTCATTTATTAAATTGACGTTCCACTTTGCGCTATCTTTATTGAGGCAGCAGTATGGTGCAATTTTGTTATTCTACTACTGTAGTGCAGCTTGTGCTGGTAGATACCTTTATGTTGATTGATTCTTGGTGGAACAGTGTTGCACACTAATAAACGCCAACAGGCGTAAGTGCCTCTTGAATGGCAATTTGAGACGTTTGTGTCTTGTTAAGAGCACTTTCAAAAGAGCGATCATGTTCAGAAAAGTTAGACATTCGCAAAGTGTCGGAACAAGAATAGATCCATGAAAGTGGGCACTAGAAAAGCCACAACCTAACCAAAAAAAAAAAACACTTCCCTGAGATTGCAAACCATGACAGATCTTAGGTTCCGTTTCAAAAAAAAATTAAAAAATTAAAAAATATTTTTAAAAATGACCCCTTGCCATTCGCGATAATATATTGTTTTTATCATATAAACCATTTTTCCAAAAAGAAATTTATAAGTGAAACGGGTTAATATGTTTGGCGCGTTTGTTTGTGTTTGTTTAAAAATTGTTCCGCGAACGAGTAAATAGAAAAAAGTGTTTCGTTCGGGAACAATTTTTGAACAAAAAAAGGCGTTTGGTAAACTTATTCCGGAAATAAAAATAAACAGAAACATGTTTGGTAAATTTGGATAATTTTTTTATTTCTTTTATTTTTTTTATTTTTTTTTTATTTTTCCTTTTTTTTTTTTTATTTTTTATTTTTTATTTTTTTTTTTTTGGCCGGTCGCCGGCCTCGGCCATGGCCGGCGACCGGCCGGCGAGGCCGAGCTCGCCCGCGGCGGGCGAGGCGCGGCCTCGCCGGCCACCGCCAGGCCGAGGCCGCTTCCGCCGGGCGAGGCGGCCTCGCCGGATCTGGGCGAGGCGGACCTCGCGCCGGCCCGGGCGAGCCCGATCTCGCCCGATCCGGCGAGGCCGAGGCTCGCCCGGCCGCCGGGCGAGCTCGGCCTCGCCGGATCCGGGCGAGATCGGGCTCGCCCGGGCCGGCGCGAGGTCCGCCTCGCCATGGCCGGGCGAGCTCGAGCTCGCCCGGATCCGGCGAGGCTCGAGCTCGCCCGCCATGGCGAGGCCGACCCTCGCCCGGCCTACGGCGAGCCTCGGCCTCGCCGGGGCCGGCGAGCCTCGCCGTGGCCGGGCGAGGCCGCCGGCCCTCGTCGGCCGGTCGCCGGCCATGGCCGAGGCCGGCGACCGGCCAAAAGAAAAAGAACAAAAAATTAAGAGAAAAAAGAAAAAAACAAAAAATGTTTCTCATTTCTGTTTCGTAAACAAGAAACAAGTTTTTTTTTTTTGTTTGTTTTTCTTTTTTTGTTCCTGGGACAAAAGAACAAAAAAGGAAACGCACCCAAACGCGTTTCTGTTCCTTTTTTGTTCCTGCGAACAAAAAAACAGAAAAACTGTTTAAAAACAAAAAAAGAAAAACGCAAACAAACGGGGCCTATGTTTACCGCAATTTATAGCATAATAACATATATCTTAAGATTTTCCTCGAGTGTAAACTGCTCTTAGGAAAACTAGTAATTTTGGTCTCTTGATTTATATTGTGAAGAATATTAGCACAAAGCACACACATAATATTCATAAATTTCATCGGCAGAAGATCACATCCTTAGTACATACATCAAACCAAAGCGCCTTCGCTCATCACATTGTTCATGCTTGCTTGGGACAGCATAGTATTTTACAACATAGTCTCCTTTTTATTGGAATTCCATACACAAACGCAACATACGTATATAATCCTAGAAGGAAAGATACAAATTGAGGAGACAAGCAAGCAAGCATATGCACGAAGGATCTCTCAAAAGGCTCTTAAATGGAAGCAAGTTTAGCATTTGGGCATGCATCGATTGCATCCTGAATTGTCAAGAAGGCCTTCCCTCCAATTTTGCTCATCAATTTGGCTAGCCTGAGCTTGTGAGTAACTTGCCATTTAGGGTTCACAATAGCCATCTGCAACAAGAGGCAAAAGGAAGTTCAGTGTACACAGTCGGGGATTTGATTTATGAAGTACTGAATTGTTTTTTCAATTTCAAAAAAGAAAAAAGGGAATTATATATACACAACTTTGTGTTAATTACCTCAACTCCAAGGGAAACCAGATTCCTGTGCAGTTCCTCCAGAGAAGCAATCCCAGATGTGTCAATGCTCATCAAATCTAACATTACAGAGAGAAGGTACTTTGTTGAATACAAAGTCGATAGGGCTTCTACATATAAACGCGTATGTTTACCAAATGCTTACTAGACAAATCAAGGATGATTAGTTGAGTGGTTTGGAAGTCATTCATCTTGCGCTCCCCTTCATCTTCTCCACCAGTCGATTGCATAATCCTTTGCATTGAATGAGACGATGATACAGATATTAAGTGGTTCTTAGTCAAAAGCACAACAATCTATATGATCAGAAGTTTACGTCCTGAATTGAATTTGATGTAATGATAGAGCTTATATAAGTACCTGTCCTTGATGAAGTTGGCATTGGCGAAACAAAGCAAGGAAGACTTGACGCGGAAGACCATCACGCCCGGGATTGTAATCGCCATCGGGTATTGGTCTACATTGCAGAACGTGTCGGTTCCTGGAAGGCGTCCGAGCATTTCAATACCCGGTTGAATTGAAATGAGTATGATCTTCACAAAAGACACCGTCACCTGTAGTATGCACTTCGGCTGTCAGAACAAGATTTGGAAGAACGATTCATTAAGAACGAGACAATGGGAACGATATCTATGGAACTTAATTTATTCTGCGACTTTCTTATTCATATCAAGCATTGTGGAAAAGGAACTTCTTAAGATATGAGGTAATAGCGAATTTATCAATCGCATAGGATGTAAACTAATACCGCTATTAGTAGACCAATCTCTACAGATACAAACAGGACGCCCACGAATGCGCCGATGCAAGCAAGGAAGTCCATCTTATCAACTTTCCAGATATGATAAGCTTCATGGAGATCAATGAGTCCTGGAAGAGCCGCAAGAATGATGGATGCAAGGATCGCAACCGGAGTATAGTAGAGAAGTCTCGTGAATAGTTCCAATGCCATCAGCACCGTGATGGCCATCACAACATTCGATACTGGAGTCTCACAGCCGGCACTGAAATTCACCGCAGTGCGCGAGAAAGAACCTAAGAAAATGCAACACATCCTAAATGGGTCATAAATGTTTGTGAAAACCTTTCTTTAGACCATTTTGGTTGGTCCTTTCCCAACATGCAGCTCCGAAAGAGGCTTACCGGTCGCTGTATAGCAAGAAGTGATTGAGCCGATTATGTTGGTGACGCCCAAGGCCACCATCTCCTTGCTTCCGTCAAGATGATAACCTTTCATCGCAGCAAAAGAGCGACCGACCGCCATCGCTTCCTAAATTTCAGACAAGATAGACTTTGTGTAAGCAAGTATTGAAAATAATGCTCCACTAATCTTAATTTGAGGAGTTAGTCCATTATTGGATACCCACAGTGAGCGCGATGGCACCGATGATAAGACCGACTTTAATGACTTCGCCGATGTATGGGCTGCTAAATTGCAATTGCTGTGCTGAGATCGGGTTCAGGCCTCCTTTGATGTGCTTGATGATTTTGACTCCGTGCTCATCCGCTCTTGTAACGAAAACGAGGACTGTTGCCAAAATCACGGAGATCAGAGGTGAAATGGCTGCCAAGCAGAAGAACTTCCTGTTTCTTCTTCCCTGAAAAAAGTCAGGCTCCTACGATGAGAACTTCGAATTGTATAGAAAGTTTAATGGTGAGGACAGACAAAGGTGACCAAATTCTTATTTTTCTCTTTTCACTTACTAGGAATCTCGTGATGAGGATGAAGCTCAAGAACGCACTCCCAAGAAGGAGATTATAAGGATTCCACTGCACCATAAGAACGAGCACAAAATAACTTATACTATACTCAATCTACTTTCCTCTTCTCTTTCATGTGTTTCCAAAGATTATATACGGATTAAAGCGGAAATTAATTTCTAAATTCGGCAAAGAATGATTACGGAGTCATGATGAAATGATTTCCAGACAGATTGCAGGACCGAGACAACGTCCGTTCGGTTTGTGAAATGAGCGATGCCAAGAAGTCCTTTCAGTTGCTGGAAACCAATGACAACGGCCGCACCAGCCATGAAACCAACTAGTGCTGCATGCGAGAGGAAATCCACCAGAAATCCAAGCCTTCAACATCGAAAAGCAAATGAGGAAAGAATATATGACCAACATTTTAGCCACGATAGAGAAAAATAATGAGAACCACCTTAGGAGGCCTGAAACAGCTTGAAAGACACCAGCAAAGAAAGTTGCAGTGAAAACAAGGTTCCTGTAAAGTACTGGTTCAGCTCCAGGATCGACTATTTGGGTAACCATTGATGAAATCAGCATCGAAACGACAGCGACGGGTCCTATGGCAATTTCCTTCGAAGTCCCCATCATAGCATATATAAGAGGAGGAACAACACTGGTATCTGACACGGTTAAAACACCAAAAATCAGTATTTCAAGCACGCTGAGACTCACCCTTTTGCTTAGTCAATATGTACTATGCACTCGGACGAAACTCAAGCAAGAAAAAACTCTTGATGGAACTAGTTTCAGTTTCATAACTTACAGAGACCATACTGAGGATCAAGCTTGGCTAATGTAGCATACCCAATGCTCTGCATACAAAAGAAACATGGACGTTCACCTCAATTGACGCTTTTTTAGGATGAATAAATTTGTTATGGTATGTTGGGATACAATAACATGAACTGTCAGCAATGAAAAAGGAGCGATTTTCATCATGGCTTATTTGCAAATTCACCTGCGGGATGCAGAGGCTAGCAAGAGTAAGACCAGACAGCAGATCATTCTTAAAATGTGTAGCTTTATAGCCCCTGCACCATTGAAGAACAGGAAATATTGCCTTGAGAACACAAGCCACACGTTGGGTCACTGGCTTCTTGTTCAGCGATGAAAACTCGCTCCCGCTAGGCAAACCCATCCCTCTCAGATAATCCACAACCTCACGCCATGCGCTCGGTGGCTCCGGGGCTGTCGTGAGCCACCGGGACCTCTCTGTGTGGCCAACAGCCTTCTCGTGGTCGACAGTGTCGGCTTCTTCATTGCCTGAAGAAGCCACTCTTGCTTGCCGCTCGTGTTGGTGATGTTGAAGTGTTTGGGAGAACTTGGAGAGCTGAGTCTCTCTGTCTCTTGGGGCCGCGACATCTGCCGCCTCCGCGGGATCCTCATTCATCGAAATCGACGGAACAAGAACCATAAGAGAGAACGTTAATGATGCTCAGAGAAGTCTTTAACGTGACGATCCGGAGCCCCTGGAGTAAGTGATTTTGCAGCACTAATGATGAGAGAGGCCTACATGTTATCAGAGAGCAGCAAAACTAGGACATGCCAAACTGGTGAAATTTCTAAGATTTTAAGCTGACAAGTTCTCTGCTTTTTTGGTCGCTCTGGGGGATAAGTGATTTATTCTCAATGGATGGTACGAGTTTATATATATGAGACTGAGCACTTATAAAATATATGACTTCTTTTTAGACTTTGGCTTCTCTCTCTGAGGGAAAAAGTAGTGGCCATGCAAATAAAGAAGAATTGGTTGGAGAGAGATTCGGTAATGGATGGCTCTGCTTCTTGCGTTTCATGGTGTTTTAGGGGGTCGCTCATATAAATTGGATCTTGGTCCTGTACAGATTGGAGGGAAGAAAAAAAAATTGGATTTATTGATGGTGGTGCTCATCACACGAAGAAAAAATGGGACTGTGGAATCGAGCAACGCGCGATCCTTTAACACATCATCAAGATAAGTGATCATAAGTTCGAGTCCTGACGAGTTTGATTGTATTAAGACTCTATCGAGAGCCTTGAGTAGCAATAATTATTTGATTACGACAGGAGAAGGAGATTGTTCACATCCGATGGTGTTAATCTAGTGCACTAGACTAATTCTTCTTCTTCTGCAAATTTTAAATGGAATGATTCTATAATGTACTTCTAGTGCTTTCCTTATAATACACGAGGCATAACTGCAGAGGCTCGGGCTTATGGGGTGCCCTAAACTCCGGAACACTCAAGTCTAAGCATTTGGCCTGTGCAAGTGACCCCGATCTTGAATAATTTACATGTTGTTAGTGGGACTAGAACAAGGAATGTCAAGTTTCTAAATTGGAATTTTCCTAACACCCACGATCAATTGAATCAAGACTCTCCTCTATATTGTGAGATGGACATGGCTTCCACCTTCTTTTTTTTGTCGGTCCTACTCTAATCATACTCTAACACTCACTCTCAGATTTTTGTCCTGCCTCCTTGCAGGGCATGGGAGTCGAAACTCACTCCCGAAATGAAATCGTTCTCATCCCAATCCTCCCTGAGAAGTTGGGGATTTGAATCCTCCACCTTAAATGAGCAAGTTGTGAACCCACTACGAGTAAAGAGATGACAAGAAACTAAACTATTGGTTAGTGGTCTAATACCACATTAGATTAACCATTTTACTCAAAAGTTTAAGTTAATAGACCAGTGAGTGGTTTAATATTTAAATACTTTAATATTCCTTACCTTGCGTATATTTAATTTTAATCCAAAGAATAAAACATATAAATTTATTAGATGAGGCAAATGGGGTTTTGAAAAAATTGAACACGTGGCTTATTGTCCTCATACCATGTTAAACAATTGGGTATCTCATAATTTTAAAACGTTAGAAAAGGGGTCAACGATGCGTTCATAGCATATTTTCTAAGAGGCCCGCATGCCCTGTATGACCAACCTTAAATAAGTAAAAAAAAACTGAACTATTACTCCGCTTCGAAGACCCAATGAAGACAACCTTATTCGGATATGAGCAAAGAACCGCCTCTAGTAGAGAGACCCTGTTCATCTTAGTGCGTTGCCACTGTTTCCCAACGTGTGTGGTCGTGCCCTACGCTTTTTAAAGAAAGTTCTGTGTTCGTGGTGGGGTCTTCTGCTCGACTTTACTGATACCCCCGAAATCAAATGGAAATGCAGATTCCAGATGAAATCCTGTCAGGTTCTTGCCCTGCCATTCCTGGGGAGTCTATCACTTCTTCTGTAAAGTAACTTATCCATATTCCCGTTGAAGTACGTTGATCGGAAAGTATGCGATTATAGCCCAATCGGTACGTTGTCAAGGATCACGAGAATGATTGCTTTTTTCGCTCTTTGCTTCTTGTATGTGAAATGACAGTGAGTAGCCTAAAGTTTGATTCAACCCCATTCGAGTCAGGTGAAAAAAAAAAAAAAAATCAAAATGGCTTGAAATTGACTCTCATTGTCTTTGAAAAATTAATCTATGTGTGATTAAATATATCATATTGTTCTTTCTATATCTGTCTCCCACTGTCATAGACTACGAATTACTGCCGCACGCTAATGATCGGGACAGCAAGAGAGGAGAGGGAGGATGCACAGGGGGGTCATGGTTTGAGTACAATGGAGGGGCGCATCCAACTTTGAATCGAAACTTCAAGAGATGTCAAAAAGAGAGGAAACTAAAGTGGAGATAATAAGTGGGCATCGAGACAATTGGGTTTTACAATTTATTAGGAAGTTGAGCTGTAGATGCATTGAACCTAGACATGATCTTGTCCTAGCCAAAGCCATTTTGGAGAGCTATTATTTTGTTAAGCACCATGATTAGCCCCAATAATTAAGTTGTGCTAGAAAATTGTTAAAAAAGCCCTAAACCTATTAAATGACAGCCGATGCACCGGGAGGTCATGGTTTAAGTGCAATGAAGGGGTGCATCCAACTTGAATCGAAACTTCAACAGATGTTAAAAGAAAGGAAAAATTAAGTGGAGATAGTAAGTGGGTGTCATGACAATTGGGGTTCAACCTTGGCTTTTCACGATGTTAGCAAGTTCTGTTTTAGATGCAATGTACCTAGACATGATATTGTCCTAGCCAAAACCTCTTTGGAGAGCTATTATTTTATTAGGCACCCTGAATCCATGATTAGCCCCAATGACTAAGTTGTACTAGAAATTGTCTGAAAAATCCTATACCTTTTAGATGATGGCTAACTCAATCCTAAACTTATTAATTTTGTAAATTTAATCCTAAATTTTTACACAATTTTTCAATATAATTAATCTAGTCAATTTTGGTCAAAACTTGCTTGACACGATTTTACATGATTTTTCTAATGATGATTTTTGCAATTTAAAAAAAAAAATTCTGAATTTTTTAAATATTTTCTTTTTGTTCTTTCCTTTTTTTCACAATTCAACTTTCCAAATATCGCCAACGAGGGGCACAAGGCCCTCACTAGTCGTCGTGGGTAAGGGTCTTGGCCCTCAGTGAGAAAAGGCTAAGATTTATTGCATGTAATGTGATCTCGTGCTCTACAAACTTTGTTGTAAATCATGAGCTACATCTTGGGCTTCATATCATCAAGTTTTGCATCGCTATCTCATTCGTACTTGCGAAATGCAAGACCAATTTGATTCTTCTGAAATTGAGGTTCTTTATGTCTACCGATTTCCATATTATGACTTCTTCATTAAGAATGATTGGAAAACAAAGACACAAATTTGATTCTTCTGAAATTGAGGTTCTTTATGAACAGTGGAAATAAGAAAAGATAAAAATGAAAAAATTCTTGATTTATTTAAAAAATTGCCCATCTACCCACGACCTTATGACTTCTTCATTAAGAATGATTGGAAAACTAGTGAGGGCCTAAGGCCACACCCAAATCTAGGTGAGGGCTGCAGCCAAAAGGACTTGCACACCCTTGTTGCACACCCTCGCCCAATGGCTAACTAGGGTTTGCAAGCCGCCAGCCATCGTCAATGCCCTAGCAACCCCCACAATTTTGAGAAGATGAACAGTGGAAATAAGAAAAGATAAAAATGAAAAAATTCTGAAAATTTATTTAAAAAATTGCAAAAACCATCTACTGTCAACACTCAATACTAGTCATACCAAATAGGATTAATTTGGCATTCATATTAACAAAAATTGGAAACGATTAAATGACGGGCCAACCATACCAGTGAATATCCACTTTATCTTGGGCCAAGCCCATTGTCATCACCGCCGTTTTCATGGGCCACCAAAGTCACGACAGCCCCGCCCGGCCACGATTCTTTGGGCAACTTTCGGGTATCAAAATATCTCAATGTGGGTCATCCGAAGTTACGGGACAAAATCCCTACCCGAATTTCATGCTTGAATCCCTTGGTCTCCAACGAGACCGGGCTTTAAACCAACAATTGCGTCCGAACATGGATCGGTATATCACTAGAAGTACCCACAGGTTGCCAAAACTATGTACGAGAAATCAAACTATCAAGCGAAAATCTTTAACCTAATGCAAGAAATCGCAGCTCAAGCAAGGGAACACGACGGTTAAAACGTAATCAACTCGTCCAATCAACCCTCAATTAAACATATCAAAGAAAGAAAAGGCAACGAGATTCATCATGATTCTAAACGATCGAAAAGATTACATTTGAAAATCATCAAAAGGTTTAGGACTAAATTAACTAAATTGAAAAGTTTAAAATTGAATTAGCCTCTATACAAATTCTTTGGGCAAATTATCCTTAAAGTTTTAGTACTTGATGCTATGGGAGATTTACTCTCAGTATTTTCTTGAACTCAACAATTGGATGCGTGTATAGGAAGTATCCGTATCATACTCCATGATCCAACAACTAAAACGTAGTCCAATCACAATTTCTGGATCACCTGGTAATAATCACCCTTGATCTCGGTGGGGAGAATGCCAATAAGTTATCGAGGACATGAACGGCTTGCTTTCGATTGGCTTGAAATGATAGACTTTGTCCAAGCACATAGATATATATGTCAAACAATCATATATCATGACGTTATTTGTGAAAGATTACTTTCATTTTATATCTTAAGTAGAAGTCTATAATTAGCTAAATATTGGATACAATCACATTAGTATAATTATTCATAAAGGATTTAAAGAGTGCGTTTATCTCAGAAAAAGTTTTATAATAAAGAAAAATACTTTCTGAAAAATTATTTTTCAAGAACATATTTTCCTCCATTTAGATTAAAGAATTTATGTTCCTAACTTTAAACATATATATTTTCTTTGACCGTAACTGGACAATTTTAGCAAACCAAACGCTCGTGAAAATCTAAAAGACCAATTCGAGGAAAATTCTTTCAGTTAAACAAACACGCTTAAAAGAACGAGTAAAATTAAGCCATATCTTACCGACTAGTCATTGAAGCGTATCCGCCATAAGCACTTACGCTAGATTTCCTCGTAGCAAACTTCAAAATGACAACTTCAAGTACTCCAATTCAATGTGGATTTTATTTTCTTGTTTGGGAAAGATCTAATTTCGATGCCATATCTTACCAGTTAGTCCAAAAGCCATACATTAAATGATCACATAGCACTCAAACCATTGGTAAAATCAGGCCAGTTGCACAGAACCTTATGCCCTTTTTTTAGTACATTGAATGTAGACATCATTCTTTAGGTAGCGGCAATCGTTAGTTCTCTGTGTTGACCTACTAAGAGGTCCTGGATTGAGCGCACTGAATTCAAAAAGGACCATGATTATCACTACAATGAAGGGCAACATCCAATTTGAATCCAAACTTCAAGAGGTATTAAAAGGCAAAGTAAACTAAGTGGAATCATGACAATGGGAATTTATGTGGGCTTTCGCACTAGGAAATTGTGTTTTATATACACTGCATCTAGACATGTTGAGGGGGAACAAGCGATCTTGATTCATGTAGTATTTAGGGCCTGTTTCGCCAATTCGTGTTTTATCTCGAGTGGCGCAAATTGAAGAATATTTTGGGGTATGACTACATAGTTATGCACGCATTCCGGGCCTTAATGATTGAGTTTCGGTTTTATTTTAGCTTCTTTAACATATCTCAAACATTAAATATGATGAATTGCGTGAGATGTAAATTTATCAGACTTGATGATGCAATGACTGATGAATACAGTGCACGCGATGCTCCTGAAGCGTCTAGTAGAAATCTTCGACAATCTCCATGCGAAGAAAGCTAATAGAATGAATCAAGAGTTTAGAACAATATTTTCAAATTAAGTGGAAGAACAATTCCTTAAGACTCGTTTATTTGAGATTTGATGGACCTAGTTTTTTTTTGGTAAAGTATGATGGACCTAATTTTGGCTGCACTGAAATGGTAAATCTAGTGGGGCACATGAAAACTCACCACACCACCAGACTGTAACTAAAGAACATGCAAGTGGTCCGCTGCTCATAAGCCTTCGAGAAGAATTTTGCTGATTCGTGCCCAGAATTTCGGTGAACTTCAAAAGTGTTGATGAACGTCGAAAAATTTAAGTAAAAAAAATGATCGGTGACTACTTTCAGATAGCATTTATGAAATTACTAACTCTTTTTATACTTTACAAATTAGCAACTTTTGTATAAATTTACCAACTTCTATTTGCATTACTTGTCAATGCTTGGAATTCACTAACTCATATACAAAACTACCAACCTAAATCATGGCGACATACCTACTTTTGTCATATTATTTTAGCAACTAGTTTAGAAATTCTCATTTTCGTTTGAGTTACTTACCAACTTTTTATTTTTTTTTTTCTAACTTATCGACTTTATTATTGAGTTACTCAATTTTGCTTGTCTCAGTTAACAACCCCTTACATTTATTAACTCATTCAAGAGATTATCAACCTAAATAGCATGTGATTCACTAGCTTTTCTTCCACTAAATTACAACTTAATATTATGTTACCAACTCTCATTTAAGTTACTCAAACAAATTCCCATCCATGGAAGACAAAGATAGGAATTTCAAAAGACCGACACACATCAAGCATCCTTTTAGGAAAAGTTCAGAAATCACTTTGAGTGCGCGAGACTGGGCTTCAGACATCTCCTTGATAACACACTGAAAGACGAGTCTCATGTTCACGAAAGGCACCAACAAAGCCTTGGAAGGAAGATCAGCAATGTTCTGGCATCCGACAAGAAGCTCTGGGACACCAGGAAACGGTATGGTGCTACAAGGGAGGTTCCGGAGTAGTTTGAGGGCTTTGACAGGATGAATAGGGCTAAGCAGTGATGATGGTGACTTTGACACTAACGCTTGTGAGGGCCTTTGCTTATGTCTATCAATGAGAGTGCGTGTTCTGAGCCATGTGAGGGAACGCCACCACCATGAGGACAAGGTGATGGCGAGACTAACCCTGTCATGACTTCTAGAGTTCAGTCAAGATCAAGGTGAAGAATATTTGAGGAGGAGGAGTTAGGAGAGAATTGCAAATTGGCATTTCAAGAGAAGCTCGCTTTTATAGAGACGTTGACAGAGATGACAGCATGTAAATGCTATGCTACATGATTCCATACTGGACACATGTACTTTGATGAATTAGTCAAGTTCATCAAGTTGAAGATCTTATTACAAATGCGGATTATACACTAATAGAAGGATTTTGGTTAATCATATTAGAGTAGATATGAGGTTTTTGTAAGAGAGACTTTTAAAGATTGATAAATTAAGAAAAACTAATAGATGTTGGTAAGCAATTTCAATCAAAGTTGATAATCCAAAACTAGTTGGTAACCTACTCAAACAAAAATTGGCAAATTCAATAACGAGTTGGTACATGTAAGGCTTCAATAAAAAAAGACATGTGATAATAAATAAAATATCAGAAAAAGTTGATAATTTATAAATCCAAAAGAGTTAATATTTTAATAAAAGTGCCGATGAATTACCAACAAGTTAGTGAAAAATCACAAGACGAACGAGTTATGAAGAGAACACATTTTTATTATCAACGAATTTTGACGCTTATCAATTCTATTAGAAATTTATAACATTAAAAAAGAGATCCTGTTTTTCAAGAACAGAACAGTAAAATCGTCCGGCCTTGGAAAACCACGAATGGGGGAACTATTTTTCTTTTTTTGTTGGATTGGGAACTAGTTTAATGATTGCACTTTTTCAGTGAACAATGTCTGAAACAGCAGCACCACATGAATTTCCCAATATGATATCGCCTCTAATTTCGTTCCTATCAAGTAAGGAGAACCAAATATTGGTGGCCAAACAAAATAATAAATAGAGCACCAAAAGAGGATGTACACATATGAAATTAAAATTTATAGCTTCTGCCTTCAAATTAAATTAGTTTTTATTGGGTCTCCTTAGGAATGAACGGGAGAATTATACTTCTCACTTTCTTGATCTTTCTTTCTTTTTCATCTGTAGAAGTCAAGGCCCTTATCAAGATGATAAAAAAGCTCGTGACATGACGAAACATTAGAGTGAGAATGAATATTGAAGCAGAAAATTACTAATCTCTGTGAATAAGTTTGGCCGAAGTTGAAATTGCGAGCTTGTGGTCTTGATCTTGATCTTGATCGGATATCATCATCTCTTGTTGCTGCTTCTGAATGTTCCATCTCTCGATCTCCTTGAGCAAAAGCCCCTTGCTCTCGTGCTCCCCGTGATGATCGCTGCTCGCTCCTGGCGACGATCTCTTCTTGCTCAAGTGCTTCCTCAGCTTCGTCCCGTGCCCCAGATTGAAGCACATCTCTTTAATTTGATCAGCGAAAGTCAAGCGATAGAGAGAAAGTGACTTCTTTCTTGCTTCGATGACGAGTTTTAACACTTGCTCTTGTTTTGGTTGTACCGAACCTTGTCTCCTTGCACCAAGCGAAAACGAAATAATAATATTGATAATGATAATTGTAATGTTGTCTCCCTGGACAAGCCTTTGCTTCTTCACTGGACCCGACGGTGAACACGAGAAAAGGCGCGTTGAATGCGTCAATGGCGGTGAGTTAATTCACTGGCGTACAAGTTCTTGGGACAATGGAGTTCGAAGACACCATGATTAGACCACGCCTGGACCAACACAACGAAGCGAAGTTGTTAATGTCGGGCTGGGTTTACTTCCCTAATGGAGAAAGTTGAAGGGCTTCAGCCCACGTGATAATCCATATGGAGAAATTAATGGGATGATATATTTGGCCCAAATAAAATGGGTTTCTCTCTATTGCTCAGGTTGCAGTAAAGAATGATCGACGTGAGGCAATAGCAAGAGAGAAAGAAAGAGCAGAAAATCTGAAAAAGAGGGTGCTATCTGATTTTTTTTTATCAAGCTAACAATTAGAGGTCAGTTCGTATTCCGAACTGAAATTTTGTTAGCATGCTCACAGCACGTTATGTTGGATCTGATATGTATGATTTTCACTTGGATCTTCCTTCACCGGGTTTTTTGTGGGTTAAACCGAACTTGCATATCTAATGAGATTGTCGTTGATCTCTTGTGAAGTTAATGTGAATTGTCAATATTATGTTTTTTCATGTTGTTGCATCCATGTAACTCTAGTATTAGATAGAGGGGACCTATGTTCACCCAATTTTGTTGATAGTGAAGATTTTCGATGGACTTCAGTCCTTTGATTTTTTATCTTCTCACACTGGAGAAACTTTTCACATAAAATTGCCATGTGTTTATGGGTGCTTGGTCTTTATATTTTAGTAGATATATTCCTCTATTGTGTTGTTTCCTACTAGGTTTGCACAAGAGTGAAGACTGTTTTGTTCCATTGCACTAATCCGATATTATTCGGAATGTCATTGATCTCCCAACAAAATGGTATGAGAGCATTGGTTCTTGCTTCTTTTTTTTTTGTCTTGTGTTAAACAATGAAAACGAATACTAGTAAAATGATTACATTAAATTATTCGAATTATAATGTTTGGAAAGGGAAATTGGAAGACCATCGCCGTCCACAAAAACATTTCTTGTGAGAAAATTAATGAATCCACAAAAAACTTTTATTCGAATTATAATGTATGTGGACAACATTAATTTCATTCTCCATAAACAAAATTAATGAAGTTGACAATAACGAAATAGTTGAGTTATGGTACAAGAGGTTCAATCATATTAGTGAGAAGGGTTTGTCGGTATTGGTTAAAGAAAAAGCTCCCTTCCAAGAATGAAAAGTTCAACACTAAAGAAATGTACTCGCTCTTTTAAGAATCTCTTAATGTTTTTTGAAAATTATTTTTTCTCATACTCATAGATCAATTTTACTAATTATTATTTCAAAAGATTTTCTTCAAAACTTTTATTTCTTTTATTGGAAAGTCTCTTTAAAGTTTCATTTGGAAAGGAAAAGACTTCATTCATTAAAGTCTAATGTATTGAAAGCGAAAAATCACTTGTAGTATAACACTAGTGCATTTGGCCATTCTTCGCATGCACTGCGACGTGGCAATTGCCAAACTTGAAAAATTCTGATCTGAGGGATTCCTTATTTGGTATTGAACAATATTCCTTTTTTTTTTTTGGTTAAAATATTCCTTTTTATCCATCACATTTGTCTAGAACATTATAAAGCAGCTGCCTAATCTCATTACATCACAAGAATCCGATCCCGTGCGTGCACCGTGACGTGGCAATTGCCAAACTTAGAACATTCTGATATGAGGGACTCCTTATTTAGTATTGAAGAATACTTTTTTTCTTTTGATCCATCACATTTGTTCGGAACATTATAGAGCAGCTGACTAATCTCATTACATCACAAGAATCCGATCCCATGCATGCACCGTGACGTGGCAATTGCCAAACTTAAAAAAATTCCGATATGAGGGACTCCTTATTTAGTATTGAAGAATATTTTTTTTTATCCATCACATTTGTCCGGAACATTATAGAGTAACTGACTAATCTCATTACATCACAAGAATCCGATCCCGTGCATGCACCGTGATGTGGCAATTGTCAAACTTCAAAAATTCCGATATGAGGGACTCCTTATTTAGTATTGAAGAATATTTTTTTTTTTTTTGTTTGATCCATCACATTTGTCCGGAACATTATAGAGCAGCTAAGTACATCACAAGAATCCGATGCCATGCCCCATGAGCCATGACGTGGCAATTGCCAAACTTAAAAAATTCTGATCTGAGAATATATTTTTCCATGCTTCGTATCATTAAAAAAAAAAAAAAAAAAAAATATATATATAAATATATATATATATATAAATATATATATATATAAAGATTAAAACTGCTTCTCTACTCTTGCACATTAAACTCATACGAAAACTGTGTTTTTTTAGAGTTATAGCATGACAATAATCATGAAACTGTAAAATATATATAGACACACTTGAAAATCATACATATCATTTGAAAGAGTGAATATTGTGGATACATCTGCCCAGTTTAAGTTACTTTACACTTACCAAACATCTCATACGTCATATATATATTACAAAAATTAAATTTATAACGAAGTCTTACTTAATTCGACTGTAGTCATGTCTCTTCGAGTATTATGCTTTAACTAACTCTATCTCTAATATTGCTTTTATATCATGTTGTATCCGACAAAATTAAAGTAATATTATATTGCAAGCATGTAAATCAGTTTTTATCTCCATACTATAAATATATCACATCACAGGTCATGCATAATAGAATTAATTTTACGTGAAGATATAAGTATTTTCTCATTCTCATATTTTTAATTTTACTATTTATCATTTAAATATCAATAAATAGATGTGATATCTATAACTATTTAAATACCTAAAAAAATCTCTTAATTTTTTTTGAAAATTATTTTTTCTCATACTCATAAATCAATTTTACTAATTATTATTTCAAAATATTTTCCTCTAAAATTTTATTTATTTTATTGTAAAATCTCTTTAAAGTTTCATTTGGAAAAGAAAAGATTTCATTCATTAAAGTCTAATGTATTGAATGTGAAAAGTCACTTGTAGTATAACACTAGTGCATTTGGCCATTCTTCACAAGCGTTTTATATTTCAGAATTTGTTGAACTTATGTTTACTAGAACTCCTCTTCTACTTTTTCACATTCAACTTATATGAGTGTTTTAGAGTTATGACAATTACAATAACCATAAAATTTAAATAATCGAAGAAAATATCATGCAATATGTATCGTTTAGTAGCTGTTCTAACATTGTAGATTGGTTGTCTTATCGAACATCTTGTATCATTTTTCTTTTTGATTTGGCATTATTACTTTTCAGTTTGAAGCAATTATCAGTCTTTAATTAAATAAAGTTAATTCCAATTTCTTTACTTTTAATTCATATTGTATTAAGTCATGTTATGATGTTGAATAACAAGCCCTCAATTATCTATTTCTATTCTATTCAGAGAGAATTTATGTGCTTGGGTTGAATATGCTCTCTGTTATAGTATTGATTCTCGGTAGTAATATTTGTATTTTATTTATTACACAATACATTATATATAGTGCAAGAAATTTTATTGGCCTAGATTTTATTTTTTTTGTCTACTCTTTATAGATTGTTTTGCATATCATCAATCTATGGCACTGTAAATTCTATTGCATGCGATAAAGTCAAATTTTCTCCTATACTATAGTTAGATATCTATACATATTTTTTTTGTTTCTATGACATAGCATGATGTGCCTAATAGAATCAACTTTACTTTAAATTTACAAACATTAATATTTATCATTCTCATAGAGTTAATTTTAGTACTTGTTGATTTAGAAATATTTTACCCATGACCATGCATGTATTCTAAAATATACTTCCCCTAAAATTTTCTTGAAGAAGAAAATGCTTATTTAACATAGACCTATCCAAATGAGTTATAAACCCATTTCTAACTTATATTTGATTAGTTGGGTTGTTATATTAGTTAATTATATACACTAAATGGGTCATAAATGAATTTAAAATAGTAAAGCTCAAGATAATATAGATATTAAATTGGTTCACTTCACATGTACTTAAACCTAACTAACCTCTATAGTTTTCTTTTCACTCTATCTTGTATTCGCTCAATTTTGCGCTCGCTTTCAGCTCAATTTAAATATGAGTTTTCTATATTAGATTAATATCATAAGGTCGTTTAGTAATATAACTCGGATCATGTATGAATGAGTTGGGTCAAGTACGATGAATTAGATTTGCATCCTAGGAAAATAGGTTAAGGTAGGAATCATCGTCGACCGAATCCATTAATTTTTATTAGGCAAATTACGCAATGGGTCTCGAACAAGGTCTTCAGTCAACACACTCTAGAAGCAAATCATGGCAGGGGAGGAAGAAGCAGTGAGTCGTCTCACACATCTCTGCAATAAATTGGGTAAGATGATGTATGAGGATGATATGATTGTTCTGGATGAGGAAATTTTTGAAGAAAAAAATACAAGAATGCCGATTCTCTCTTGTGGGGTAACTATACAAAAACCCTAGCATAAATTTTCAAGCACTTGCAACAGCAATGAAAAAGGCATGGAAAAATGACCACATAAAAGTAAAACCATTAGAGAATGGGAAAATTGGCTTTCTATTTAGAAATGAAGGTGATAAGAACTGAGTACTCGAGGGAGGTCCTTGGTCTTTCTCAAACCATTTACTGTTGTTGAGGACTTGGGAGTCGGATACCCTCCACATTGTTATGAATTTAAAACTTGTGCCTTTTGGGTTAGAATCTTTGGTCTCCCTTTGGAATGGAATTCTGAGCGCATGATAAAGAAGATAGTTAGTTCAATGGGGAAAGTGCTGGAGGTTAAGACAGATGCCAGAGCCCCTGCCTTTCAAAAAATTGGGAAGGCGAGAGTGGAAATAGATGTCAAAGATGAATTGAGAGTGGGACAATTGATGAGCCATGGGGTTAAGAAAGTTTGGCTGGACTTTTTGATGTGGACATCTGTTGGAGAAATCTTTCCAGAATATTTTGAAGCTGATAAAACATCTCTATCAGTCTAGTCTGGATAAATGCAGACCTTAGAGTCTGAAGGTTTTCATATCACTAGACTCAAGACTTAAGACTCAAGACTATTCTCATTGACGCTTCTTCTAATCCGGTGTGAAGGCAATCCAGAACCGAAGTATCTGGTTGAGGATTTAGTCATATCCTTTGGAAAAGATCTCTTGGCTGGATAATTATAACGGATTCTTTTATTCGTTTGAAGATCCGATGGTTGACGAAATATTCTTGGAAGGTTCTATTCTTGGAAATCAAGATCCTGATTGTATGGGCGAACAGGATTGATGGGCTATCGTCAGGTTCCTTTAATAGCTCGAATGATCTTCTTGATTGATTCCGTCCAACGGGTAGATTGGAGGAATTCCTTTGGTAAGTGCCAACGGGTATGATGGCATAAAGGAGTATAAAAAGGAAGACGTTCTAGTTGTGTTAAAGAAACGTGATCGATAGAAAAATTCCAGAGTCTGAAACACCTTGATTATTAGTCGATACAGTTTGAGCGAAATTGTATACAAAGAGAGTATCTATACTTGGTGATACCTTGAGTGAGTGTGGTAGATCATCTACACCCAGAAATCAAGGAAGATCAACGCTGTAACATCTCTTTGTTCATAGTAGAATCTAGCCAATTGGCTGTCAGTGCATAAGAGTGGACGTAGGCTTGAAATAAGCCGAACCACTATAAACCGCGTGTTCAATTCTCTCTTTCCTTTACTCAGTCTTACATTGATTATTATTTGTCGCAAATCCTTCAACTGTCTAAGTATTGTGCAATCATCACGAAAAATCTTTTATATACCTATTCACCCCCTCTAGGTACTCGTACTAGCTATATCAATTGGTATCAGAGCTTGTGTACTCACTTTATTTGAAGTGTTTTACTTCAGAGTAAAAGATCCATGGCTAGTATGCTAGCACCAGGGCTGGTGGAAGGGCAAAGCAATACCAGACCACCCTACTTTGATGGGAAGGATTACAACATCTGGAAAAACAAGATGAAAGCCTTCCTACGATCAAAGGATCCTCCGGAATGGGACGTTGTAGAAAAAGGGATTACTCCTACAGGCTACATCGGTCTGCGAAAGAGGGAAAGAAACTGTTAAGACCAAAATGACTCAAGAAGAGATATTCAAGAGACAAGCACTCGATGCAAAAGCAATTTATTCTTTATATTGTGCTTTGTCACCAACTGAATATAACGAATATCTTCTTGTGTTACAGCAAAAGAAGTTTGGGACATATTACATATCACCTATGAAGGAACAGATCGAGTGAAGGAAACCAGAATTAACATTCTCCTCGGTCAATATGAAGCCTTCAAGATGAAACTAGGAGAATCTATAACCGACATGTTTAGCCGTTTTACGATATTGTCAATGGTCTTGAGAATCAAGGACAAAAATTTCTGATCCCATGAAGGTAAACAAGCTACTGCGTGGACTCTCCAAGGATTGGAATCACATAAAGACTTCAATAAGGGAGACGCAAAGAATCATGCCACTATCTATCGACGAGCTGATTGGAACTCTTCAGTCTTATGAAGTTGAACGAATCAATGAAGACGAAGATCCAAGAGGTAAGAAATCCATTGCATTAAAATCAAATGATGATTCTGATGATACAGATTCTGAAGATGATATGGACGATGAGGAGCTTGCTCTCATGATAAGAAGATTATGAAAACTGAATAGAAAAGGAAGAAGGTTCAACTCAAAGAAACAAAGTTTCCAAAGACAGCAGACCAAGTCTGTTGATGATGAGGAACCAAACAAAGATGTAGTTTGTTTTGAATGTAAGAAAAATGGACACATCAGACCCAACTGTCCTCTTCTGAAGAAGAAGAGAGGAAAAGCTGAAAAGTTTCGAAAAGCTCTCAAGGCCGAAACCTGGAGTGATACAAAGTGTGAAGAAAGTGATAATGAGTATGCCAATCTATGTCTGATGGCACAATCAGACTCAGACTCAGATTCTGGATCAAATTCAGACAGTGAATTTGAGGTAAGTGATTTCAAATTTCCTGTTAAAATCTCTAAATACATTGATGAACTGTGTCTTAGTCTTAAGACTTCTCTCAAAAGAATTTCCGAACTTAAAAAGGAAAACTCAGCTCTAAAACAAAAGGAAAACATTTTAGAAGAAATAGTTAAAAGTTTAAACTTGAATGTTTCCACTCTTAAAGAAAATGAAAATGGTCTTTTGAAAGAAAATGCTCTTTTAAAAACTGACCTATCAAATATTTCAAAGAAATTTTCAATAGGGTCCGAAAAACTTGAAAAAATTCTTTCGGCTCAAAGACCTTACTTCAATAAGTCTGGTCTAGGTATGACAGTAGAAACTATTCCCTTGATTGATTTTCCTAAAGTAAAAGAAAGAATCAAGCAAAGACCCTCAAGAGAGGCTTACAAAAATCATTTTAAGAAAGTTTTTGTAAAGTCTATAGGTCGAAATGCCCTCAGGTGTTCAAAGTGCAACAGTCCGATCACTTTGAAAAAGAGTGTCCTATGGTTTGGAAACCTGTTAAGAAAACATGGGCTAATATTGTTTATCTTACTAACACCAAAGGACCCAAGAAAATTTGGGTACCAAAGAAAGCTTGAGACTCTCTTTTAAGTGCAGGTCTCCGTCAAGAAAAAGGTAAAATGGTATCTTGACAGTGGATGCTCAAGACACATGACTGGAGACTCAAATTGCTTCATAAAGCTTGTCCAAGTAAATGGCGGAAAAGTTTCATTTGGAGGAAGCAGCAAAGGAAGTATTGTGGGATTTGGAACGGTGAAAATTGGAAATCTCACAATAAGTAATGTTTCTTTAGTGGAAGGACTCAATTACAATCTTCTCAGCATCAGTCAATTGTGTGATACTGGTTATAAGATCTTCTTTCAAGAAGGAATATGTTCTGGAACTAGTAAAGACTCTACTCAATCTTTCATGGGTCGAAGGCATGGAAACATCTATCTCTTGGATGTGAAACCAAATGAATCGCAATGCCTAATCTCAATTCAAGACGAAGCAAGCTTATGGCACAAAAAGCTTGGTCATGTCAACATGAAGCAATTAGCCAAAATCTCATCAAAGCAGCTTGTTCGAGGTCTACCAAAATTACCATACCAAAAGTCCAATCCATGCACTCCATGTATTCGGGAAAGCGGGTAAGAAATTCATTTAAGTCAATAAATCATGTCTCTACTAATCAAGTACTACGATTGCTGCATATGGATCTCTTCGGACCAACCGAACTCGAGTATTGGAGGTAAGAAATATTGCCTAGTAATTGTGGACTATTACTCACGCTTTACTTGGGTATATTTCCTTGCAAGTAAGTCCGAAACCTTCTCGTATTTTGAAAAATTTGCTAAAAATGTTCAAAATGAAAAAGGGTGTGTTATCTCAAGTATAAGAACAGATCATGGAAGTGAATTTGAAAATCAAGATTTTACAAAATTTTGTGATAAATCTGGATTTAATCATGTGTTCTCTTCGCCATATACTCCGAGCAAAATGGAGTTGTGGAAAGAAATAATAGATCTCTTCAAGAAATGGCTAGAACTCTTTTAATTGAAAGTAAGATTTCTTCACGATTTTGGGCTGAAGTTGTTTCAACAAATAGCGTGCTATATCATCAATAGAGTCTTCTTAAAACCTATTCTAGAAAAAACCCTTTACGAGTTATTCAAAGGTAAGAAGCCTATTGTTTCATACTTTCATGTGTTTGGTTGCAAATGCTTTATATTGAAAAATGCTAAAGATCGAGTTGGTAAGTTTAAGAAAGATCGATGAAGGCATCTTCCTTGGATATTCTACATCAAGCAAAGCCTACAGAGTCTACAACAAGAAGAGTCAGTCTGTAGAGGAGTCAATGAATGTCAAATTTCAAGACTCTACGCAAGATGAATCCAGTTAGACTCATCATGAAGAGTCTGAACCTACTCCAGACCCTCCAAAGCTTACAACTCAAGAAGCATCTCGGACTCGGAAGACCAAAGATCAAGCTGATCGTGAAGATTCAAATAAAGAAATAGATCATCAACTAGACAAATCAACCAAGAACCGGAAGCATAAGTCTAGTCATCCTAAAGATCTCATTATCGGCGAAATTAATGAAGGAATTCGTACCATATCCAAAAGGCGTGAAGAGTCTAGTGTTGTGGCTCTCATTTCTGAAATTGAACCAAAAAGCATAGAAGAAGCTTTATCTGATGAAAGCTGGATTGAAGCTATGCAAGAAGAGCTCGAGATAGTTCAACATTAATGATGTCTGGGAATTGACATCTAAACCAAAAGGCAAGACTGTTATTGGAGCTAAATGGGTGTTCATGAACAAGATGAATGAGAAAGGAAAAGTAGTATGAAACAAAGCAAGACTCGTGGCCAAGGGATATACACAAGAAGAAAGAATAGACTATGATGAGACTTACGCTCCAGTAGCAAGGTTAGAAGCTATTCGTCTATTACTTGCGTTTGCCTGTTATAAAAATTTCAGGTTATTCCAAATGAACGTCAAAAGTGTCTTCCTAAATGGATTTATCCATGAGGAAGTTTACGTGGAACAACCTCCGGGTTTGAAGACCCAAAGAAGCCGACTCAATTTTCGGACCGAAAAAGGCCTTGTATGGTTTAAAGCAAGCACCTCGAGTTTGGTACGACATACTAAGTAAGTTTTTAATACATAATGGTTTTGTCAAAGGTAAAGTAGATACTACCTTATTTATCAAAAAGGAAAACAAAAGCTTTTTACTTGTTCAAATATATGTGGACGATATTATTTTTGGATCCTCTAATGAAAGTCTGTGTAAGAAATTTTTCAAAGTCTATATAGGATGAGTTTGAAATGAGTATGATAGGAGAGTTAACGTTCTTTCTTGGTCTTCAAATAAAACAATTGAAGGAAGGAACTTTTATTTATCAAGAAAAATATGCTAATGATCTTGTCAAAAGGTTTGGACTGGAAAAGTGCAAAAAGACCGACATACCAATGTCATGTTCTTTGAAGATAGACAAAGATGAAAAAGGAAGAAAGTTGATCAAAAGCTGTACAGGGGAGCATCATCGGATCACTTCTTTATCTTACCGCTTCTAGACCTAACATTTTGTTGAGTGTTTGCATCTGTGCTAGGTTTCAATCAGATCCTAAAGAATCCTATCTCATTGCTGCAAAACGTATTATCAAATACGTTGCTTCATCTTCAAGCATCGGTCTTTGGTATCCTAAGAAGGGAGACTTTAATCTTTTGGGATACTCAGACGCAGATCTGGCCGGTTGTAGAGTCGATAGAAAGAGCACTTCGGGAACTTGCCAGTTGCTTGGAAATAGGATAGTGTCTTGGTTTTCAAGGAAACAAAGCACCGTGACTCTCTCAACAACGAAGCTGAGTATGTAGTTCTTGGAAGTTGCTGTTCGCAAATTCTATGGATAAAACAACATCTACAAGACTTTGGAATTGAAGACTCATGCACGAGAGATTAGATGTGACAACACCAACAAGCAATCAATCTCACTAATAATCCAATCCTTCATTCAAGAGCAAAGCATATAGAGATTCGACATCATTTCATTAGAGATCATGTTCAAAATGGAGAAATCTAGATTCAATTTGTTGATTCAAAAAGTCAACTAGCGGATATATTCACAAAGCCTTTGAAGAAAAATCAATTCGACTTTATCCATTCTAGACTCAACATTATGAAGCTCGAAGAAGTTAAAGTCTAGAGACTCTCCAACCCTCGAGACTCTAAATCCTCGGACTCTAAATCCTCGGACATTTTATGGCAATAGACTATAAGTTGATATTTTATCTAAACTCGAAAAGGTATGATCTTTCGTAGTCTCCGTGAAAAACGAAAACTTGTCTTTTCAAAAGGATTAATTTTGGCAGTTATTGATTTTAAAAAAGAAGTGTTCGTACACTTTCCTTATGCCGATTGAACTTCCCTTTTCAAAACTGAGTTTTATATATATACGCTTTTCATTTTCCAATCTTCAAAACCCTAAAAAGCATTCTCCTCCCAATCCTATCTTTACTTCGTGCTCATCTTCGAGAAAGTTGTCATCTTCTCTTGGGAAAGCGAGTAAAGGAATCTTTCAACGACAAGGAATGATGTCTTCTTCGAGAAAGTCTTCAAGAATCGCGAACAGGGGACCACATAGAATGAGAGAGGGGCCTACCCATTTTGATCTTACCGAAGAGGAAGAATTATCGAGTCAGTAACAAAGCCCGATTCACTCTCCTCCAAGTCACTCTTCACCATCTACCCCACAGGATGCGAGTCAACAATCGGAGGAAGAAATAATCGAGGACGCAGACCCTGTAAGAGTCCAAAAACCCTCTCATATTTAAAAGCTCTATTGTGCGTTGAAAAGTACTGGTACTCCGCTGAACTATATAGATGATTTCCTTAAAGATAAAAATTATGAGAATGAATATATCTTTCTACGAAAAATGGAGGATTTGGGAATTGCTCCCAAAGGAAAGGCTGAGGAAGCACTTGCGAACATTCCAAGTGACCCTCGTGTAGGAGGATTAAATCCCACTGAAGGGAATGATGATGGTAAAATGTTCAGTGAATTTCAACCTAGAATGGGTGTTGCTGCGAAGGTGAAGGGAAAAAGGATGGATTTGTTTAAATCGAAGGAACAGGAGAATCTATTCTTCAGACTGTTGAAACGAGGGGTGATAAACCCTAGAAGTGTTGATTTCGATTTCTTGGATGCCATTAATGTGAACTTAAAGGAGAAGTTCAATCTGCTTCAACTTGAGCAATTTTGCTCCGATACCATAGACGGTTATGCGCAATTAACAGCATACTTCTATTCAAATCTTAGCTTTTTAGATGTGAATAGAATATCTTTCAGTGTTCGAGACCAAGACCATGTCATCGATGTGGACATGTTGGCTGACATAATTAGAGTTGAACGAGGACGTTATCAACCAATCAAAGTTTCGATTGCTCGTGCCACACTTGGAGCTTGTCAAAGACAGGTCTACGAGGGAAGAATTACCTACGAGAAGAATGTGTGCTATCAACATCTTGCTTCACAAAATTGTGATCAAGCGTATCGAGGCCAAAGTCTACATCCAAGATGGACGTGTCTAACTCCGAGGCAAAATTGATGTACGCGATCAATACGGGGAAGAAGTTCTCTCTCCCTCACACCATTCTCTTTCACATGTACGAGCAATGGCGAAGGACACGGGCCAATTGCCTTACCCGAGGTCTTGTGACCAAGATCTTCGAGACACTTAAACATTGAACCTCCACACACTCTTTGTGTTCGACCATGCGACAAAATGGTGGTAGGTCTGAAAATGCTGACAAAAATGCGTCTGAAAGAGCTTGATAAGGCAATGGAGAAGTTCAAAGTAAAGACTCCAGTATCTTCTTCATCTAAGAGAAAAGGGAAGGAGGCCATTGGAGCCCCATCGAAAAAGAAGAAAACTCTCATCTTGGAGGATGAAGATGAGGAGGAAGATCTCACAATCACTACCTTGATAATAACCAAACGTTATGTACCTCAATCAACAGAACTTTAGAAGAAACAGAGAGAAGAAGAGGAGCAAGCCAAGAACAGAGAAGAAGAAGAGCAGAGAGAAAAAGAAAAATAAGCTGAAGAAGAAGGAGAAGAGGAGAAAGAAAAGTCTGCAGCTGAATATGGAGAGAAGGGGAATCAAGTCACAGAAGATCATCACTCTTCCCCTTTTGAGGTCCTAGAGACAGGGGGAGTTGGCGAGCAAGAAAGGTCCATATCTCTTGCTACCAATAGTGAAAGTCTAAGACAATCTCTAGCAGACCCAGAAGAGTTTCAGGCTTCTCAATTGCCTGAAGAAGGACACGATACGTCAACACCAAATCTGCAAGATTATACAGAAGCACCATCATCTGCATTCACTCCATCTGAGAAAGCAAATGCAAGTACACAGACAGACAATTCTGCAGATTTTCGCCGTATTCTTGATGTTTTTCTGGAAATGAAAGGTCAAATCTATGCTCTAGACCGTGAACTTCAAGTCATGAAGAATGCTGAACAAGCATCTTCTGTTACCCTGGCGGATCAATTGAAAGACCTCGCTCTTCAAATTCAAGCCAATGCCAAAGGAGAAGAGGTAGCTCATCTACGGGAAGACTTGAAGAGGCTGGAAGGGATCGTACGATCGATGGGAGATTTCCAGTTGTGCGCATTCCAAGAAGACTTTATTCTTTTCTCACCTTTTTAATGATGACAAAAATGGGGAGAATTGCAATTTGAACGAAACTTTAAACTTGACTTTAAATTTATTTTTGTGGTTATGTTTGTTTTTTTTAGCATGACTTGAGTGAACTTGGGTGTGAACTTGAACTTGACTGACTTAAGTGTGGATTTTGATTGATACTTGACCGTTTGCATTTATATCAAAGTGTTGTTGTATGGTATTACTCATGAAAGACTAACCGATTTTCTGTGGATGCAGAGTCTGGTTGTTTTATTAATCTTTATGAGATAGCTATATTGCTTGAGTAATATTTTGCGGTCAAAGTTGTTCAAATCTACATGAAAGTTTTGTCACCATCAAAAATGGGGAGATTGTTGGAGAAATCTTTCCAGAATATTTTGAAGCCGACAAAACATCTCTATCGATCCTAGTCGGATAAATGCGGACCTTAGAGTCTGAAGGATTTCGAGATCACCAGACTCAAGACTCAAGACTCAAGACTCAAGACTATTTTCATTGACAATTCTTCTAATCCAGTGACGAAGGCAATCCAAAACCGAAGTATCTGGTTGAGGATTTAGTCCTATCCTCTGGAAAAGATCTCTTGGCTGGATAATTATAACGGATTCTTTTATTCATTTGAAGATCCGATGGTTGACGAAATATTCTTGGAATGTTCTATTCTTGGAAATCAAGATCCCGATTGTATGGGCGAACAGGGATTGATGGGCTATCGTCGAGTTCCTTTAATAGCTCGAATGATCTTCTTGATTGATTCCGTCCAACGGGTAGATTGGAGGAATTCCTTTGGTAAGTGCCAACGGGTATGATGGCATAAAAGAGTATAAAAAGGAAGACGTTCTAGTTGTGTTAAAGAAACGTGATCGATAGAAAAATTCCAGAGTCTGAAGCACCTTGATTATTAGTCGATACAGTTTGAGCGAAATTGTATACAAAGAAAGTATTTATACTTGGTGATACCTTGAGTGAGTGTGGTAGATCATCTACACCCAGAAATCAAGGAAGATCAACGCTGTAACATCTCTTTGTTCATAGTAGAATCTAGCCAATTGGCTGTCAGTGCAAAAGAGTGGACGTAGGCTTGAAATAAGCCGAACCACTATAAATCGCGTGTTCAATTCTCTCTTTCCTTTACTCAGTGTTACATTGATTATTATTTGTCGCAAATCCTTCAACTGTCTAAGTATTGTGCAATCATCACGAAAAATCTTTTATATACCTATTCACCCCCCTCTAGGTACTTGTACTAGCTATATCAACATCGAGCCATATCGAGGAGGAGGTGCTAAGGACCCATTATCTATTCCTACTGGTTCGATCACTCGAGCGCGGGCCAAGCAATTTAGGCAAGCTGTTGATGTCATGGTTCGTGATCTTTGGCGTGGAGATGACCTTGGATCAAATATTGAAGAATCTTGAAAATCTTGGTGCAATTTAATTATCTGGTCACCAAATATTTGACCAATTCAAATAGGAATATTCTTCTTGTTTAGGAATATTCTAGAATATGACGCATTAGTTTTTTTTAGGGTTGGTTTTAGGGTTTGTGTGGCGGCTAGAAGGCCTATATATATAAGACTGACTGAATTTCTTTGGGGGACAGAGATATATTTTATTTTTAAGGACAAGAATTGAGAGGTTTTCTTCTACTGCTCTTTTGAGGAATTGACCTTATCAAGATTCTCTTTGGTGATCGATTTGACTTATCGAGCAAGATAATCAATTCTTTCGCTCGTGGCGTTTATAACGTTGGTTGGTTGACACGCGTTTGTCAACAGGTCACGTTCATACCAAGGTTGCCAATCACAGGTTTGATTGGAGGTCGAGGTTTGCAATTCGCACCATCTGGGCCTTCGTAGAACGATCCTTCCGCAACGATTCACATCAATTTGGTATCAGAGCTTGCTTCTACAAGGTCTATTTATCTTTAATTTTCTGTTGATATTCAGAAATTTGAGATTTATTGAGCTAGGTTTTCGGTTCTAGATAATTTAGGGATCCGATTGCTTTTGTGCTTCCATACGTAGTTGTTTTCTATTAGTTTTAAATTTTATTTTCTCACATCTTAAATTGTATCCGAGTTCGTAAAAAAAAAAAAAAAAGAAAGAGAAAAAAAAAGAAGAAAAAGAAAACGCACACAAAAAAAAAAAAACAGCTTCGGCAAAAAAAAATTAGCCAAACAAAAAATAATCAAGAAGACGACTCGTTTGTTAGTAGATCAAATTGAAACAAAATTAGTAGTGATTTGCGTTTGATTTGGAATTTCAAAGGTCGTACTTGTTGGTTTGAAATTGTTACTTGCTGAATCAAAATCAATAGTGATCTAATCTTGTTTGATTAGTTCGATTGATTGTCGTGAGAGGGTTGAGAGATAGGTTTTGAGTCCAATAAAGAACTTGTGAAAAGAGAATACGAGAGGAAAAAGGCAAGAGTGCATAAGCTTAATTGAGGGTGAAAAAAGCCCACACTTGAGTTAAACACGAGGAGAGTGACAAACACTTTGAGAGAAACATGTGAGAGAGTGATTGGTGAGGATTTTTGTGATTAATGTTTACTTGCAGGTCTAAAATA
This sequence comes from Eucalyptus cladocalyx, assembly GCA_017140615.1. Taxonomy (NCBI): domain Eukaryota; kingdom Viridiplantae; phylum Streptophyta; class Magnoliopsida; order Myrtales; family Myrtaceae; genus Eucalyptus; species Eucalyptus cladocalyx. The sequence continues at coordinate 71,769,537 of CM029523.1, read as the reverse complement.
TGTCACACGAAGAAAGTGTGAATCAAAAGGAGGTTGGCTCCATACGAAGGGATGAAGCGCTTATGGAAAGCATCCAACAATTGAAAGCCGTAGTAAAGAAGCTTAGTGGCCGAATGATGGGGAATGACATGAGGGTTGATGGTGACCAAGAGCTACCCCGAGGAAGGCCGCAACATCAGCGAGACACCTCTAGAACACGACATAGAAGGCAGCGGCATTATGATGATGATGAGGCCGACAAGGAGGATGATCGAGATGCTCGATTTGAAAGGTGGAATGAGCCCAAGGGTTTAGACACCGAGAAGATAATGAACTTGGCAATATCAAGATGAAGATTCCTTCTTTCCAAGGGAAGAATGATCTCGATGCGTATCTAGAATGGGAGAAACGCATGGAGATGGTATTTGATTGCCAACGATACTCCGAGATCAAAAAGGTAAAAATTACAGCTGTTGAATTTACTGATTATGCTATAATTTGGTATGATCAACTTGTGACTAGTAGGAGGCGCAATGGTGAAAGACCGATAGAGACGTGGGATGAGATGAAAGCGGTGATGATTACCACCAAGATTTGTTTCAAAAGTTACAAAATCTCACACAAGGCAATAAGAGCGTGAAAGAGTATCACAAGGAGATGGAGATTGCCATGATCCGTGCTAATGTGGTGAAGGATCGTGAGGCCACAATGTCAAGATTTTTGAGTGGTTTGAGCCGAGACATAGCAAGGGTGGTGGAGTTGCAACATTATGTTGAATTGGAGGAATTTATGGACAAAGTTATCAAAGTTGAGCAGCAATTGAAGTTGGATCGAAATCACAAGAGTGGAGGAGGTTCAAATCAGAATTGGAGATCTAATTGGAAAAGAGATGAGAAGCCAAATTAGAGATGAAACAACACCAAAACCGAAACCTCAAAGGAGAAGGAGAGGGACGGTAAAGTTGGAATGAATATGGCTTCAGGTAAAACTGAAAACCCTAACACTAGAACTCGTGAGATTAAATATTTTAAGTGTTTGAGCATGGGTCATATGGCGAATCAATGCCCTAATAGGAGGGTGATGATCATGATTGGACATGGTGTTATTGAGTCCGAAAGTGAAAGGGAAGAAGAGGATGATGAGATGACACCATTAGAGGATTGTAGTGATGGAGAAGTGGCTATAAAATGAGACTTATTGGTGGTTAAGCGTTCTCTGAGTGTGCAAATAAAGGAGGAGGAGCATCACCAACAAAGAGATAATTTGTTTCATACAAGATGCGTGGTGAATGGTAAGATCTGTAGTATGATAATTAATGGAGGTAGTTGTGCAAATGTGGCAAGTTGTATTATGGTGGATAAGTTGGGTTTGAAGACGATAAGGGTGCGTTTGGGAAAGCTTTTGGGAAAAGTCTTTAGGAAAATGCAAAGGCCTTTGAGTTAAAGGGTTTTGGTGAAATGCAAAAACCGTTTGGTAAACTATAATTGAAAAGAGTCTTGAGAAGCAACTTTGGGGAAATGCTGTTTGGTAAACATATATTTGAGAAGTCCTTTAGAGCGACCAATTTAAGTTTTTGATTTTTATTTTTTTTAAATTGAAAACAAAATAATGATTTTTTATATATTTTTTTGCATTGAGATGTATATATAAAAGAGATATATTAACAATTTCAATGACTTTTTTTTTATTATATTTTTGCACTAAGATGTATATATGAAAGAGATATATTAATAAATTCAATGACATTTTTTTTGTATATATTTTTGCACTGAGATGTATATATAAAAGAGATGTATTAACAAAAAGAAAGAGTAATTTCATTATAATAAACATGATTACATATGCATCAAAAAAAGAAATAGGTTTTCATTGAAAATTACAAACATCCTTAAGTATTTACTAAACTCATTGCTATTTGATCACGTAAACGCGCCATGTCAGAAAATATATTATCATTTGAAGTACCGGCTCCCTCATTTGTATTATCAAGGTCAACTGAACATCCATAATTGGGATCCAAATCTGCTCTTGCAAAATGTTTATCATTGGCGGCGTTCCGTCGTATATAATTATGCAAAGTCATCGCTGCTATAACAATTTTTACTTGCTTTTCAAATGGAAAACTTGGCATATGCTTTAGAATCTTCCACTTCTTCTTCAACACACCAAAAGCTCGCTCAATTTTGGATCGCAGTGAGGAATGAGCACGATTAAATACTTCTCGATAACCTGTAGGGGCAGGACCTTGTTGAAATTCTGGCAAATGATATCTAACTTCTTTGTATGGTCCTAAATAACCCGTTGGATTTGGATATCCAGCATCTACTAAATAATATTTACCTACATAAATATAATATAAATTTGATCAACATATACCATATTTATACATATTAATGCACAAAAACCATTAATTAACAAACCTGGAGGAGGATGAGGAAATTGCACATCATGTCTCCCTAAAGCTTCATAGAAAATACGAGTATCATGGGCTTGTCCCTCCCAACCAGCCCAAACATAAATGAATTACATGTTAAAATTACACACCGCTAAGACATTTTGAGTCGGTGTACCTTTTCGACCAATAAAACGAATCTGATCTTTTACACGTATCACCGCTGGGATATGAGTGCCATCAATAGCTCCAATACAATCCTAAAACAAAAATGCAAATATTATTATATAATCAAAATTTGCATTTAGTTATTTCTTTCTATTGAATAATCAAAACATACCTTAAAATATGGATAAAATCTTCGATTATTTTTTATCTTCTCCGGAACATTCCTAAATTGCCAATCAGCTGGTTGGATCAAATCTTTTCCCATTTCACATACTTTGTCTAATACTAAGCTAAAGTACCTGCTTATAGTTTCCCCAGAGCGTTGAAAGCGCTCTTGTGTTAACCTGTTACCTATACCATGTCCTAAAATATGAAGAAATATTCCAAGCATTTCTTTAACATTAATATTCCTAGTTCCTTCAAGACCATAGCGTGTTACCAAATCATGCATTAAATTATTAAATGCAATCTTATCCATTCTAAACATTTGATAACACCTTATCGGATTAGCATCTTCGTCCATCAACTCTTCTAACCATGCATATCTTGTATATGATGATGTCCTACAATGTTTTTTGTGACTGTATATTGCTTGATAAGCGATTGTGGCTTGAGTAATTTCCACAAGTTGATTGAATTCCTCATCCTCTTTTTCATCGATTTCTCTTTCACGAGAATCGTCCATATCTGTTTAAAGTAACAAAACAGTAAGAAAAGTGATGAATAATCATCCATCAATGGAACAATTACCATCCATAATATATAAGTAAATTCCACCAAATCGAAATAACACAAACTGAACACACATGTCTCACATTAGAACATAATCATAAGAAGAGTTCACAAGTAGCGCAAATTAGCAACCGAAAATAAGTTTCACATTACAACATAGATTAAATTGAAATAGTTCAAAGAAGTAACTAGCATCCTAGTGGCGACTATTATGCTCTTCCAACTTATATTTCAGCCACTCAACTTTTTCTTCATCTTCATCCAAATTCATAAAAATCTGCCTGTTGTCTTTTTTCTCAGCAAAATGAGATAGTGCAAAGAAGAACAACTTTCTGTCTTGCTTAATCTCAGGTATAGCTTTCAATGTTTGCACAATTTCTTTGTAAGGATCAAACTCCCTTGCAACCGATGTTGCATTGCTCCTACTTTCAACAGCTGAGCAAAGTCTGTTGATTTGTGATGCTAATTTATCAGGTCCGCTCAATTTTTTTCCTTTCTTTCCTCGAGCTTGCTTTGTTGAACTTTCTACTGTTCTTTTATAGCTCTTACTTTGACTTGGTTGGGCATTTGTTTCACCTACATCATGCTCTAAAGTATCATCAGTAGATCCTGCATAATCACCAACGTTAGCTTGTGTGGTCTCAATATTCTCATTATTACATAAACCTTGTGCAGGATTCCAAGTAACACTTCCAGTAGCAACTGTACCCTGGAACATTTGATCCAACAAAACTTCCAAATCCGGATGTATGCCTTTTGTTCGAAAGACTCTAAGTTTAGGATTGGCCTGTTATAATAAAATATTTTAGGAGTTATATTATAAAAAATGAACTTACAAATAAAATAAAAAAGTAACAAAAGATTAGATAAACACCTGAATTTTTCTCTCCCACCATTCGTCACTCGCGTCAATGGTTTTCTTCCTTGGATCCCATCCTAGTCCCGTTTCCTTTTGAATCAATTGCTTCCATTTTTTCCATTCTTCCTTTAAATTATCCCACTTACTCTTCATTTGATTTTTATCAAATTTTTTTCCCCTCAACTCCTCAAACTTGTTAATTATATCCGTCCATCCATCTCTTTTGTTGCTCGCAGGACGATTGCCTTTTTCAATTTGTTCAATGCATAATCGACAAAAAATTTCTACATCTTCATAACTCCAATATGCATTTTCCTTTGATGAACTTGTCATCTTTCAATAAAATGAATACAAACATATTTGAAAAATGAAAAGAGATAATGTTAACTATAAACACAAAGCAAGAGACACTATAAATAAATTAAAAATGCAATTCATATGAACCCACGTGAAAAAGCACACGTGAAATTAAAAATGCAAGAGACACTATAAATAAATTAAAATTGCAATTCATATGAACCCACGTGAAAAAGCACACGTGAAATTAAAAATGCAAGAGACACTATAAATAAATTAAAAATGCAATTCATATGAACCCACGTGAAAAAGCACACGTGAAATTAAAAATGCAAGATACACTATAAATAAATTAAAAATGCAATTCATATGAACCCACGTGAAAAAGCACACGTGAAATTAAAAATGCAAGAGACACTATAAATAAATTAAAAATGCAATTCATATGAACCCACGTGAAAAAGCACACCAAGTTGGATATGTAAGTGGGGAAAAAGAACAGAAACATAAAAAATAGAAGTGAAAGAACCTGAATTTGAGGTGGGACAATCTACACCTTTTGAGCAGAGAGAGGCGAGCACTTCGGTTGTGAGCGAAGAGAGAGTTGTGCACCTGATTCTAAGCCAAAGAGAAGTGAAGAAAGAATATTAAAAAGTTACAAAATTCAACATACTAACCTGAATTTTAAAAACCTGAAATAGGTACTAGACCTAAAAAAAAAAGGTCAGAAACATTGTCATTTTAACATTGATTTCTGAACTTTGTGAATCAACTTGAAAAAAGGCAATAATCCATTGCTAACTTTTCCAAATCTTAGCTTCACAGCATTGTTAATCAATGACCAGGTCAAAAAGGATAAAGCCCTCAAGTTTATTTGCTATGTTTGGCATTTGGGGGAACAAACACAAATCTGACACTTCTTAACTTACCAAAACATTTAAGGGAAACAATATCCACAATGAAGGATAAGCGTCAAGGGAAGATAAGAACAAATGCAGAAACACTTGTTATAATCATATTTCCATGTGTAAAAAAGGATCTCACCAAAAGGCAGTAATGCTTGCCTTTTATAAACGGATAAAATAAGAAAATTCAGGTGGTGTGATTATGTATGCTAATTAGCAAGCAAAAGAATTGAAAAATAAAGGAATGAGTAAGGGGATGCTCCATACAGATTCCTCTCTAAAACAGCCAGAGACATTAGAAACTTAACAGAAGGATAGAAAAAAGAAAAAAATGAGTAAGGGGATGATGCAACATACCGTTTCCTTGCTCAAAAGAGCTACCTATACTAGATTCCCAACAACCTACGAAGACATGGTCAAAAAGATCAGGACAACATGCTGGATGGTCAAGATAAAAAGTCCATCTTAAAAAACTCAATTAGCAAATTTGACGTGGTGACTAGCAAACATTCCCCAAAATTCTCCATTAAAGGCACCAATAGAAAAAAATTAGGTAAGGGAAAAAAACGATGACAAGATAAGAGCACAACCTAGCACATTGGACAAGAACTTATCATTTCCTGCTTATCACCCTAATGGAAAGTCCAATCAGTCTATTATTTGCAAGTCACACGACAAACCAGCCCACAACTGATGATTACCTAGTGTCATACCAACTACTATTATGTTCATTGGCATCAAGACCAGAATCATAGATTCTTGTGTATGCATTAGAATGTAAAGGAGGAGAGAGGGAGGAAGAGGTGCACTAATCCTTAGCCTTGCCATATTAACACCAGACTTAACTCATTTTACTTGGAAAACACTTTCCTCTTTTCTAGCAGGGAGCTTCATTTTCTGTCTTTCATGCTGCTGAGGTTTCATTGACACCAAAAATCAATGAAAACAGTTCTAAAAAAAATACTTTCAAATGCAACAAACACACCCCAAATCAAATCACATCTTCTATAAAAGAATATCTGATGCTTGCGTACATAAAAATTCGTTTTTGAAATATAGCCATCTCCTTCATGCCTGATCTCATACATGACAGTGGTCACCCATTTCCCCAAATAAAAGGTAGTTTAGTTAAGCACTCAAATCAGGTCAAATTTTGTTCAATCTGCATCTAAATCGCCAAAATAAAAATTAACAATAACTCTTTGCAATTAGAGTTGCTTGATTCTAATCCACCAAAAACCAAGTCTGCTTAAATTTTAGTCATCCCATTCGTATGTGTTGATTCGCTTCTAGAGAATCCCCAAAACAGAGCAAGCGGATAGCAATTGTGTGGTGGAACTCGCCACCGCCCATCATAACGCAGGCCTCAATGCACTGACATCCTTCAAGATTATTTGTTGTTCGTCCATGGGCATTCAAAGTTCAGGTAATTTGCAGAAATTCGTGTCGATGTCACAATGATCGACCGCGCTTCTATTGAGTTCAAAATCTCTCAATTCTAGCATTCACGTTCCGAATTTGCCCATTTGCTAGTAGATAAGCCATTTACAATGAAAACCAAATGCGAGAGACACAAAGAGAGAGAGAGAGAGAGAGGGGGGGGCGCTCACCGTTGCTAGCAGGTGCGGCAGTCGAGTCGTGGGACTAGGCTTGAGCGATGGCAAGCAACGCAATGGCGATGAACGAGGGCCTGGGCGGACAAGTATCCACTGAAGCTTCGGCGACTGAACAGGTGAGCTTCGGTGACTGATCGGAGAGGTGAGCTTCGACAAACGACTGGAGATGCGAGCTTTGACGACCGGAGGAGTAAGATTTGAAGCGGCAAGAGTGAGATCTAAAGAATCGAGAAGAGCAAAGTAGAAGGGAAGGGAAGCGGTGTATCTGAAGAGTCGAGAAGAGCAACACATAAGGGAAAGGAAGCGGCGTCTAAAGAGACGAGAGTTGCTTGGAAGAGTTAGGGTTTTTTTTAAAAGGGTCACACTTGGAATTTTAGTAAAATTTTAAGGGTAAATAAGGAATAACGAAATTTTTTTTTAAGATTTACTGTTGCTTACATCGAGAATGCTAGAAAGCCAAGGCAGCCCCTTGGCTGCCTTGGGCTTTTAGCCTTCAAAAGGCTGGCATTTGTGCAATGGGCATTCAAAAATTTTTGCCAAACACTCTTTATTTGGCCTAAAGGCCTTTGGACCCCTAAAGATCCTTAGCAAAGCTGGTGCCAAACGCACCCAAAGCACCCTAGGCCTTATAGACTTCAATGGTTGAATGATAGTGGAGAGGTGAAAGTATCAAAGCAAGTCTGAATCCCATTTGAGATAGGGAGATATAAGGACGAGGTAGAGTGTAATGTTGTACCTATGCAAGTGGGTCATATCTTGCTTGGAAGACCATGGCAATATGATCGAAAGGTACATCATGATGGATATACTAATCGTTATTCATTGGTGAATAATCAAAAGACTTATACATTGGTACCAATGACACCTAGTGAGGTGTATCAAGATCAATTAAAGTTACAACGAGAAGCCGAGAGAGAGAGAAAATGTGAGAAATCCGAGGGCTTGCGTGGTGTGTATGAGATGCAAGGAAAAGGAGAGGCCGAGAGAAGAATTGTGGTAAAAACCGAGGGAAAAGAAGAGAGGAAAGAAGAGAGGAAAGAAAAGAGGCAAAATAATTTTTATGCAAAATCAAGTGAAGTGAGGAGAGCTTTAGTTCTAGATTGACCAATGCTTGTAGTTGTGTACAGGGAAGTTTTGTTTTCTACTAACGATCTTGACCCAAGTTTGCCTAGTCCTATTGTGTCTTTATTGTAGGAATTTGAAGATGTCTTTCATGATGAACCTCCTCGAGAGATACCACCGATTCGAGGCATAGAACATCAAATTGACTTGATTCCTGGTGCGCCATTACCTAATTGACCCGCATATCGAAGCAATCCCAATGAGACAAAGGAACTTCAGCGGCAAGTTAGTGAACTATTGGAACGGGGGCATGTGAGAGAGAGTCTTAGCCCGTGCGCCGTCCCTGTTTTGTTGGTGCCAAAAAAGGATGGAACTTGGCAAATGTGTGTCAATTGCCGAGCAATCAATAATATTACAATAAAGTATCGACATCCTATTCCTAGGTTAGATGACATGTTGGATGAGTTGCATGGTTCTTGCATTTTCACTAAGATCGATTTGAAAAGTGGCTATCATTAAATTAGGATGAAAGAAGGTAATTAATGGAAAACTGTATTTAAGACCAAGTATGGATTATATGAGTGGTTAGTAATGCCATTTGGATTAACTAATGCACCGAGCACGTTTATGCGACTTATGAATCATGTTTTGCATGCTTTTATTAGTCGATTTGTGGTTATCTATTTTGATGACATCTTGATTTATAGCCGAAGTCTTGATGACCATATTAAGCATGTGCAAGCTGTCTTGCAGGTTTTAAGAGCCGAGCAATTATACGCTAATCTAAAGAAGTGCTCTTTTGTTACCAACAAATTAGTATTTCTAGGATTTGTTGTTAGTGCTGATATTATACAAGTTGATGAAGAAAATGTCAAAGCAATCCGCAAATGGCCAATGCCTAAGACCATAAGAGAGGTGCGTAGCTTTCATGGATTGGCGAGTTTTTATCGACGATTTGTGAGAAATTTCAGCACCATTGCCGCACCTTTAACTGAGGTTATCAAGAAGCACGTGGGTTTCACGTGGGGAGAAGAGCAAGATAAAGCATTTAATCTTTTAAAAGATAAGTTGACTAATACTCCTTTGTTATCTTTGCCAAATTTCAGTGCTACTTTTGAGATAGAGTGCGATGCTTCTGGTATAGGAATTGGAGCTGTGTTGATGCAAGGAGGGCGTCCCATAGCTTATTTCAGCGAAAAATTGAGTGGAGCAACATTGAATTATCCTACCTATGATAAAGCGATGTATGCTTTAGTGCGAGCTTTGGAGACTTGGCAACATTATCTATGGCCAAAGGAGTTTGTGATCCACACCGACCATGAGACATTGAAGTACTTGAAAGGGCAGCAAAAGTTGAATAAAAGACATGCCAAATGGATGGAGTTCATCAAGACTTTTCCATATGTGATCAAGTACAAGAAAGGTAAGGAGAATGTGGTAGCCGATGCACTTTCTCGAAGGTATGCAATTCTAACTATTTTAGAAAAAAAGTGTCTAGGTTTTGAGCATATTAAAGGCTTATATACTGATGATGACAACTTTGGGAGAGTGTATGAAGCATGTGAACACGCTACATTTGATGAATCTTATAGGCATGAAGGTTATCTTTTTCGTGAAAACAAACTATATTTGCCTAAGTGTTCTTTGCGTGAATTGTTGGTGTGGGAAGCGCACAGTGGTGATTTAATGGGGGCATTTTGGCATTAATAAGACTTATGAAGTGCTGCATGAACATTTTTATTGACCACATATGAAGAGAGATGGCATACGTGTCTGTGAGAGATGCATTGCTTGTAAGCAATCTAAGTCTACAACTAAACCGCATGACTTGTATACACCATTACATATTCCAACACATCCTTAGACTGATATTTCTATGGATTTTGTGTTAGAGTTGCCTAGGTCTAAGAATGGTAGAGATTCCATTTATGTGGTTGTTGATCGGTTTTCAAAGATGGCTCATTTTATACATTGTCATAAAACTGATGATGCATCTCATGTTGCTAATTTGTTCTTTAGGGAAGTTGTTCGTTTGCATGGCATGCCTAGATAGATTGTTTCATATCAAGATTCTAAATTTCTTAGCTACTTTTGGAAAATATTGTGGAAAAAATTAGGAACATGGTTTTTATTTTCTACTACTTGTCATCCACAGACCGATGGTCAAATCGAGGTAGTTAATAGAACTTTAGGGGTATTGTTGCATGCTATTATTAAAAAGAACATAAAATTTTGGGAAGATTATCTGCCACATGTTGAATTTGCATATAATAGGAGAATGCATTCTGTTACTAAATTTACACCATTTGAGGTTGTCTATGGTTTTAATTAGTTAACTCCATTAGATTTAACCCATTTACCTGTTGATGAGCGTGTGGATTTAGATGGAGCAAAGAAAGCTGAATTTGTCAAGGTGTGACACGAGAAGACGCGCGCAAATATTGAGCGCAAGACTGAGCAATATGCAAGGCAAGCCAACAAAGGGCGCAAGGAAGTGGTGTTTGAACCCGACGATTGGGTTTGGGTTCATATGCACAAAGAGAGATTTCCTGAACATCGACATTCTAAGTTATTACCGCGAGGGGATGGACCATTCATGGTTTTAGAAAAAGTTAACAATAATGCCTACAAGCTCGATCTTCCAGGTAAGTATGACGTTAGTGCCACATTTAATGTTTCTGACTTGACTCTTTTTGATGCCGGTGATGATTTGAGGGCAAATCCTTTGCACGGGGGAGGGAATGATGTAGACAATCGAGCCATATCAAGGAGGAGGTGCTAAGGACCCATTATCTATTCCTACCGGTTTGATCACTCGAGTGCGGGCCAAGCAATTTAGGCAAGCTGTTGGTGTCATGGTTTGTGATCTTTGGCGTGGAGATGACCTTGGATCAAATCTTGAAGAATCTTGGAAATCTTGGCGCAATTTAATTATCTGGTCACCAAATATTTGACCAATTCAAATAGGAATATTCTTAGGGTTGGTTTTAGGGTTTGTGTGACGGCTAGAAGGCCTATATATATAAGACTGATTGAATTTCTTTGGGGGACATAGATATATTTTATTTTTAAGGACAAGAATTGAGAGGTTTTCTTCTACTGCTCTTTTGAGGACTTGACCTTATCAAGATTCTCTTTGGCGGTCAATTTGACTTATCAAGCAAGGTAGCGAATTCTTTCGCTCGTGGCGTTTATAACGTTGGTTGGTTGACACGCGTTCGTCAACAGGTCACGTTCATACTAAGGTTGCCAATCACAAGTTTGATTGGAGGTCAACGTTTGCAATTCGCACCATCTGGGCCTTCGTAGAACGATTTTTCTGCAACGATTCACATCACTTTTAATATGAACGATTACCATTTTACTATTACTCTTGTGGCAAAATTGGGCATTACGCCAACTATTGTCCAGACATACCTTATGATGAGGAAAAATTCACAACTGAGTTGGGAGAATGTTTTGGAAGTTGGATGAAGCAGAAACTTCTGAACACAGCCCATTCTGGAAGGTGTTCTATCATTAAGTGTCATTGGCAGCAAATGTAGAAGAAGTGGTTCTTGAAACCCCTGAACAACAAAGACAAACTGGACTTATGGAAATTGGTCAGCCTATTACTCACATTATCAATCAGAATTTCCAGCAAGGAGGACCTAATCACAGCATCACAAATGAAGGGTATGTGCACAACTTAGGAAAGAGAATACTTATGCTTACCGGGCTAGAGCATCTACAAAATACAGATTTACAGGCAACACATACCTCTGATAGTAGCAAAAAGAAAAATCTATCCCAACATAAAACCCACTCCATTCAAGAAACAAAGAAAAGGCAGCGTTCAGATTACAAGTACTCTATTCAAAAAGTGTTGGATGAAACGCAACTTCTAGAGACTCCTATTATGATGACTGAAGAAACGGAAGCATGGATTGTGGTGGCCAACCCTAATAAGCCACCAAATGAACCATGAACATACTAAGTTGGAACTGTCAAAGGTTGGGCACACCTTTGACAGTTCAAGAATTGAGAGCCATCATGGCTCAATTCAGGTCCTCGTTGATTTTCTTAATGGAAACAAAAAATAAAACATAAGTTGTGTAGAGAGTGAGGAGAAAACTTCAATTTCAAAACTGTTTTGTTGTTGATCCAGTGGGTTTGGCGGGCGGTTTGGCTCTTATGTGGGATGATCGGATTACCGTGGAAATAGACTCAATGGATGACAGCTTTGTCAATCTAAAATGTGAAGAGGGAGTCATAGGTAAACAAATGCGGATTACCTTTGTTCATGCGTCATATACATACTCAAAGAGGTTACAACTGTGGGATAGCTTGAGACAGATAAGTTATATTAATACTCTACCTTGGGTATGCCTAGAAGACTTCAATGAAGTTCTTTTTTATTGGGAAAAAGTGGGGAAGAGGATGGCCGAAAATTTCAGAATGACTGCGTTTAGGAATTGTCTGGATGCATGCTCTCTAATGGAGATAGATAGGAAGGGTTGTGTGTTTACTTGGTCCAATAACAGGGAAGGACAATAATATGTGAAAGAACGACTTGATAGAGTAATATGTACCATTGAATGGCAGCTGATGCACCTTGAAGCTAAAGTCTTTGCTCTTCCAGCAATCGGCTCAGACCATAGTCCTATTATCCTCTTCAATCAAATCAAGGTAGAAGGAAACGAAGATTCATATTTAAGGCTTTTTGGCTTGAAAGTGCATAATGCAGGGAAGTGGTGTTAGAAGCATGGAAATCTAAAAATCAGCACCAGACCAAATTAGTTGGTAAACTACAGGCTGTTCAAAAGCAATTATCCAAGTGGAGTAAAAAGAAATTTGTGAATGATAAGGAGTGAATCAACCTATTAAAGCAGGAACTAGAATGACTAACTAATAATAGTTCTGATGTCTTTAACAAGGCACTCTTTAAAAAGCTACATAATGAAATTGATGAGCTTGGAAGATAAAAGGAAATGTACTGGGGGTTAAGATCAAGAATTAATTGGCTGAAATGGGGAGATCAGAACACCAAATACTTTCATGCGACAACTATACAAAGAAGACAGAGAAACATAATTTATATGTTGTAAAACACAGAGCAAACATGGCTGGTTGAGCAGAATCAGTTGAGAGAGCATATCATGCAATTCTTCAGGGAGTTATATCAGTCCAATGGACCCCGGAATTTTGAGCCAGTGATAGACCAACTACCTTCAAGAGTAACAGCTGATATGAATAGACAATTACTTGCTGAAGTTACGATAGATGAAGTCACAAATGCTGCTTTTCAACTAGGAGCTACTAAACCACTGGGATTCGCCCTAGTGGCCATCCTTTCCAACATGGAAGGAGGAGGTGAGGGGTTCAAATCCTCACATTCTCAGGGGAGATGGGATGAAAACGCGTCAGTTTCAGAAGTGGGTTTCGACTCCCACGCCCTGCAAGAGGCAGGGCAAAAGTCTGAGAGTGAGTGTAGAATAGGAATAAAGTATGACTAACAAAAAAAAAAAAAAAAAACTATGAGCTACTAAAGCCCCCGGCCCGGATGGTCTTAATGGTCTATTCTACCACCATAATTGGGAAGACATTAAATGGGACATATTTAAAGAGGTGGAGGAATTTATGGCAAATACACATCTATCACCAGCTTTGAATACAACAAACATCTCCCTTATTCCAAATGTCCCACACCCTGAAAGACTGGACCAGTATCATCCAATTAGTTTATGCAATTTTAGCTATAAGATTATCTCCAAAGTGCTAGCTAATCAACTCAAACCCTTCCTAACAGAAATTATAGCCCCTGAACAGAGTGCTTTTGTTGGAGGGAGGTAAATCCAAGATAACATCTTTATTGTCCAGGAAGTATTGCATCAAATCAGAACCAAAAATAGAAAAAAGAAGTTTGAAGCAGTTCTGAAATTAGATATGAAGAAGGCATATGATCGAGTGGAATGGGATTTCTTGGAGGCGTGCCTTTTAAAAACTGGTTTTGATGAGAAATGGGTGAAATTGGTGATGCTATGTGTTACCACGGTCACATTTAGCGTCATATTTAATGGCGAACCCCTACAGTACTTTCAACCTTCAAGAGGACTCAGGCGAGAGGATCCCTTATCTCCATATCTTTTCATTATCATAGCAAATGTTTTATCCTCTTTGATGAAGCAAGCTGTAGAAAATGGCGGCATTAAAGGAGTCAAGCTAAACAGAAATTGCCCTACACTTTCTCACTTATTATTTGCTGATGATTCGATCTTTTTCATGAATGGTACCATCCTAGAATGTCAAAACCTGGCTATGATCTTGAATCAATATTGTCTAGCTGCTGGATAAGAGATTAATTTGAACAAATCGAGCATATTTTTCAATAAAGGCTGCCCTCAAACATTGAAAGAGAATATAGCAAGGGAATTGAGGGTTCCTATTATTAATAAAACCGACAAATATCTAGGTATTCCCTCGAACTGGGGAGAGTCAAAAAAACAAATGTTTGCATGGGTACTCGGGAGAATTAGTTCAAAATTGGAAAGCTGGAAGGAGAGGCTATTATCTAAAGCTGGAAAAGAAGTCCTGCTGAAAACAGCGATACAAGCATTACCTCGATACGCCATGTCAGTATTTAAAATCCCAATATCTATTTGCAAGACTATTGAACAGAAAATTGCGTCATTTTGGTGGAAAACTAATGAAAAGAGAAGGCATTCATTGGAAGAGATGGGATTTAATGAAAACCACGAAAGATAGAGGTGGTATGGGCTTTAGAGATCTTCTGTCTTTTAACAAAGCAATGTTAGGGAAACAGACATGGCGACTGGCACAACAACCATCTTCTTTTTAGGGCAGATTATTCAAGGGGTTATACTATCCATATACGGATTTATGGCATGCAGCAATTGGCATTCGACCTTCTTGGGGATGGAGAAGCTTGATCTTAGGAAGAGATTCTATAGCACCCAAAGTCATGTGGAAAGTAGGAGATGGATCCCAAATTAAAATCAGGGAGGATAAATGGCTGCACAGAGGTATTATTGAGGGTCCAGTGCATACTAATGAACCTTATTTGGTCTCAGAAATCATAGACAAAGAGCAAGGGAGATTGGATGAAGTTAAAATAGCAGCACACTTTGATGCCTAGTTAGTTGAAGAAATTCTGACTATTCCTATTAAGCCCCAAACAGAAACGGATCAACTTGTATGGACCGGCATGCAGGCAGGCAAATATACAGTGAAAAGTGCGTATAACTACATCAAGGAGGACAAAGCATACTTTCAGGAGAATCATGCTACAACTTCCTTTCAACCTCCCCCCTCACTCTAGAAAGACATCTGGAATTTGCACATCCCACCCAAGATAAAGATTTTTATGTGGAATTTATGCAACAATGCCCTCCCAACAAAAGATAACCTGTATGGAAGAAAAATATTACCTAACCCTATATGCCCATTATGCCACTTTGAGAAGGAAACGGTTGAACATTTATTCTTGCTGTGTCCGTGGACAAGACAAATTTGAGATACTGAACTACAAATAAAAATTTCACGTAAGGGCTTGACAAGGATAGAAGAATGGTTTTGTCAACTCAAAGAGAAAACAATGAACTCTCCAAACCTGCACATGGTGTCTGTAATGTTGTGGAATATATGGAAGGCCAAAAATCAGGCAGTCTTTAGGGGTAGAAAACCAAAGGCGCTAGCTATCATCGATGCAGCACAAGTGCTCCTCAAAAGCTATCATAGATGGAATCCAAGGAAGGGTGAGTCCAGCAATGATGGAGAAGATGAACCTAAAAATGAAAATATCAACATATCAATTAACGAGACTAATGCAGACCAAAGACAAGGGAATAGAGCATTAGGTGAGAAGCAACAACTTATGACTTGTATGCAAGAACACAACGCAGAGGATGGTTTGCGAAACATGGGAAAGGTGTGGAGAGGAAACCTAAGTTCAAGGTCGGGAAAAGGAGTAGACGGCAACATAATACGATGACGAGACAAGTACCCTTGGCCCAGCACCTCTAACCCTCGACTTATAGGTGAAAACGAGTGCGAAACAAGGGAATCAACGAACGGAAGGCAAACTGGAAAGCAGCTACTCTGAATTCGAAGGAAGAACGCCAGAGAGACCGAGCAATTCATGAGGAGGCGGAATGGACAGCGATCCTTCAAGGATCTGACACCCGAGAAGCTCCATGGTGGAAGACCCATGACGAAGAAAGCTCAGAATCTCGAGAAATCCACGCTTCTCAACTCGGAAATGGTATCCATTGCATTCGTGAAACAGAGCACAAAGCACACAACTTCACGACCAGTGGGCTGAATGGTAACCAGAACACACGAACCCGACCAGAGAAGGGAGGAAAAAATGGTAGATTTGGAGGAAAAGCTAGTGAGGAGAATGGAGATCGGCACCCACAACTGAGAGAGGAGCCGAGACAGACCTATCGAGCGCTTGAAATCGAAGGATGCGCTGGTATAGGAGGCAGAGCAAGCAACTCTGAAGATCGAGAAGCTATTCAACCGAAAACCAGATCTGCAACTCCAGCAAAAAAACCATCTCATACATGGATTCCGCCGAACAAAGGTACTTTGAAGATAAATCTAGATGCAACATTCTTACCTGGTTCGGTGAAGAGCTCTATTGCCTGCCTTTGCCGCGACTCGGAGGGGAGGATGGTGGGCGAAGAGGCTAAAGAAATCAAAGCTTCCTCCCCCTTAATGGCCGAAATCCTAGCACTTTGGGAAGCCATCAATTTTTTCTACCTAAAAGACACGAAATACTTCTTTTTGAGTCAGACAGTTTGCAACTTGTTAAAGCAATTACCAGTTCTCAGCAGTTGAGTTGGGAAGTTCAACCTATTATCAACAAATGCACGAAAAAAATGCAGGCCTTTTTCCAGCCTTTAAAATAAGACATTCTTCTTCTGAGGGCGCCAATGTGTTGCGAGACGTGCATTCTTAAAGCCTAAGAATAACTATTTATCTCTGAATTGGATTTCATTTCCTCCACAAATTTTATGGGATCTGTTATGTAATGATACCCCTTTATCGGGTCTCTCATTTTTGATTACTTAATGAAAAGTTTCACTTTCCGATCCAAAAAAAAAAAATTGAAAAAGAAGATTACGCAATGGGTCAGTTGGAGAAAAAGAAAACTCAGATCCATACTCAATTTGGGGCAAGTGGGCCCCAGCTACATTGCCATGCGGCGCCGGGAGAAGGACCTAGAGCCATCAATCATAGATGAAAGTTACAGCTGGAAAGGAATAAAAGATTGCACCGCCTTTCCACGTGACGTTGGTCCTGCCCTGCGCCATCTACGCAAAAACCTCTTTTCGACGACCCCGTCTTTTCTCGTGACGTCGACCGTCGGGGACCGCCTTGAATTCCCCCTCGCGCTACGATCCAATTCCAAAAAAGGCAGAGAAAAAGAGCAAAGCGAAAGTGGAAAATAAGTACTTGCCGTTGCATCACGAGTTCGGCGTTATCACCAGAAGTCTCCATGCGAAGTCGAACGCATTCGAACCATTAGATCCTATGAATCCCACGGCCGGTTGAACCCGATGACGTAACGTTATCAAATTCTGGCTTGGTCCCAACAAAACCCTGGCGGCAGGTTGCCCATTTTTTTCTTCAGTCACCAAGAGAAGGCCAATCTGCAATTTACTTGCAAGATATGGGTCGACGACTCGACAGGGAGGGTGGGGTCGGGAGGAGCACGAGCCAACGCCCCGGTCCTGAATCCTGATGGTTCTTTGCCTTGGGAGGATGGCCACTCATGCAGGTTCCGGAACGCTCCACCACAAATCAATTTCGTGGTGGGCGATGGCCTTGAGAGGACGGCCTCTCTCTCTCTCTCTCTCTATATCTCTCTCGAGCCCTCTGGGAGATCACATGATCTTGACATAATTCGCACTTCACAGTCTTCGACCTTCACTTTCATGTCCGGTCCCTCTCGGTGAGTTTCAGGACCTCACGGGCTCGTCTAAGCAAAATCGCCATTATGGATTTCCGGTCGACCTGCTCTCGCTTTTTTGGGGGAATAGTCCTTCCCCATCACACGTCAATAGCGAAACGAAGGGGCCAGGCAATTATGACCAATTGGGCATTTATACTTGTATTTATTAGCTTTAGACATCTAAGGTGACACTTCTCTTTCTTTTCACAGTAGCGTCCACATTATATTTAACACAATTGAATTATCGACTGTCAATATGATAGAGAGAGCTAAATATAGCATGAAAGATACATTGATATCATTCTTCATAAAGCGTGGGGAATTTCTTATTCATTTCTTCCTTCTCTGTTGAGCTTTTTTTTTCTTTTAATGTTATTTTTCTCTTGGTATCATCCCCCACTAGGATCATTTGCAATGGGCCGATATATTTGGCTATTTTAATGGATCTCTAATTAAAGAAAACCTTTCTTGATGCACGGACGAGGTTGCCTTTCACTTTTTTTTGGGCCCACGTAGTTACCAAATGATCCGATGACGAAAAAGGTGTTAGATCTTGTCTTGCTGAGTGTGTTTAAAAAATCGCCTTCGACCCTCGGTCATTCCTAATCAATTTTCCCTTATTCCAAAAGAGAGAAAAAACCAAGCATGGAAAAAGGGGGCGTCGGCTTGCTCGCCATTTTGGGCTTTTTGGAGAAACATGTTTCACACGACCATAGCTAAAATCCTAGGGTTTCTCCTCCTGCACCATGGATCTCGACTCTTATTTGGTCCCGACCAATTCGGCGCAATTTCAGTATCGACCCCATCGATGTGTGGCTTTTTACTCATGAATAGGATAGGATTGGGCCCCGTGGAAGTGCACGAAAGGCCTTGTGCCATGCCCACACTCCTTCTAGTATTCGCTTCCATTATTTTCATGAAACGAAAGCGAATGATTAACTTCGGGAGGAAATAATGATAGAGGTGCCTCACGAATGTTACAGAAGGATTTTGGATCGGTCCTTCATGTCGCGTCAACTCACCAGCGAAAAATAATTGGGATGGGGACCGCACCGTCGGTTGATCAACTGTCCAACAGAAGCTAATGTTTCTTTCAGAAGTCACAAAATCGGGAAAATTGTTCAAAAAGTCCTAAATCTATTACATTTTTGCCAATTAAATCCTAAATCTTTTAACTTTGCCAATCGAATCCTAAACATCTTCAATTTTTAGTGATTCAGTCCATCCGGCCAATTTTGGCAGGAAAATGCTAACATGGATACTAGCGATGCCACGTAGACTACCGGCGACGTGAACAATTTTTAATAATATTTTAATATTTTAAAAAATTAAAAAAATTTGAATTTAAAAAAAAAAATTCTGTTTTTTTTTCCCTTTTTTTTTTTTTTTTTTCTTTTTGACTTTTCCTTGGCCTTTTCCGGTGGCCAGCCACCAGCCATAGGTGATGGCCTGCCACCGGCCGGGCGAGGAGGAGCACTAGCGAGGGGAGGCCTCGCTCGGGCACGGCCCGGCAATGGTCGCCTGGGCAAGGCCGACCCTCCCCCAGGCCAGGGCAGCCTCGTCGAGCGTCGGCCGGGCGAGGCCGCTCTCGCCCCGGCAAGGGGAGCCCTCACGGGGGCTCACCCTCGCCCAAGCGAGCGTCGGCCTCACCCCTGGCCAGGAGGGTGACAGTGGGCCACTAGCTAGGTAGCACCAACACGCGACACGGACACATGACACGACACATCGACTCATTATTTCTAAAAATACGTAATTACGACACGTTGCAATACGTTATATATTAAATGAATATTTTTATTTTTAATTAATTTGATTCAAATTCATAAATAATTAATTAATTAAAAAAGCCTATAATAAATTTACACTAATAATATTAATAAATCAATTCATTAGAAATTCGAAAGATGTATTCATAATTAATACGAAACATGTTTTTTACTTTAACAAAAGTTATTGATGAAATTAATGACTAATAAGAAATTATAATCAATTTATTTAAATAAATCCATAGTTTTCTATAATTACCAAAATTTATCATTATTCAAAATTCAATACTTTTATTTTTCAAAATTATTCTTTAATCTCATTTATTTAATTTTTCAATTAAAAACAATTCCTCAAATGTCCACCGTTCTTTCCATCGTCCTTTCCCTCCACCCCAAATTTTTTTTTTCGTTTTTTCCCTCCCCACCACTTGACAAACAGCCTGTCATTTCTCTTCCCCCCAATTTTTTTTCTTTTTTTTTGGTTGAACCCTCCCCCAAATTCAAAAGTCTGGCATCAGTACCCTTTTTTTTTTTATTACTTTTAGTTCCCTCAGCAAAACCCTAGCCACCCTCCTTTTCCTCCTCCTTCTCACAGCTGGCCACATGACCCCCTCCCCTTCCTCTTCCTTTCGATCCTTCTCCTCCTCCTCCTCGCCGCACGACCACCTTCCTCCTCCTCGTCGCCAATCCATCGCAAGAGTGGCGGCCCTCGCCTAAGTTTCTGCTCTCTCTCGCCGTCTCACGCCATCGCAGTGGTCTGTTGTGTGGCTTTCTCTCTCTTCTTTCTCTCTGTTCAGCTCTCTTTGGTTGTCTCTCGCCGTCGCTCGCAGCCTGTCTCTGCTCCCTCAGCCTCCCTCGTCTGAGTCGCCTCCACCCTCCATTGTCTTCCAGACATGTGTGTCAAAGCATGTCAAGAAACATTGACCGCATGTCGAAAAATCGGACACGCGTTGACCGCGTGTCCATTCATGTCGACGTGTCCGACACGTGTCGAACATGACACGGAAGCACAAACAACATGTCTGTTCTACCTAGGCCACTGGCCATAGGCCAATGCTTGCTCGACCAAGGGCGAGGATCGGCCTCACTAGATCTAGTCTGAGTGAGCTCCAGTGAGGGTTCCCTCGACAAATCTGGCAAGGCCGACCCTCGCTAGGGCTAGGGCGGCCTTGCCTAGCCAATGCTCAGTGAGGCCACCCTGGGCAAGGCCTCCCCTCGCTAGTGCTCCTCCTTGCCCGGCCACGGGAAAAGGCTAACGAAAAAGCCAAAACAAAAAAAAAAACAGAAAAAAAAATTCAAAAAAAGTTTTTAAATATTTAAAATATTATTAAAAATTATCCACGCAAAGACCGGTAGTCTTATGTGGCACCGCCAGCATCCATGTTAACATTTTCTGGCCAAAATTAGCCGGATGAACTGAATCGGCAAAAAGTGAATGAAAAAAGTTTATTACTCAATTAGTAAAGTTAAAAGGTTTAAGGCTGAATAGACTGAATTAGCAAAAGTGCAATAGATTCAAGACTTTTTGGATAATTTTTCCTCACAAAATCAACCACGTTATAAAAGTTCTCCAAAAATTCATAGTATTTCGCTGGATCTTAACAGCACGAATCTAAACAATATTTACTTTCAGATACTCCTCATCTGGAAGCACATTTTCAGAGAGTACCCATTTTCTCTTTATTACATTTTCACCCTTTACCATGTACGAATTTTCTAGAGGGATTCAAATTGGGGGCAAACCTCGTCGCATTTCATTTCAAGGGTCTTGCCGAAGTTGGTTTTATTCCTCAAACGAAACTGATTCGACGATAAATATTTTAGTTTTATAAATATTCAATAAAAGACACTAGAAAAAGAATACATAAAAAATTGAAAATTTTCTTATTTAGTTGATTAAATCCTTCTCTCTTTTTTTCATTTAGGGAAAGTGGTTTTGGGAAATTTTTTTTTTTTTTTTTTGGATACTCAGGACTTGCTTATGCTCGCCAACCCCGATGAAGTGCCTAAAGTCGAATCAACTCAGCTGCCTACCGGTAGGTAAATTTTTTTTTTTTTTTTTGGTCTGTGTTTTGCGGAGACTTTTTTTTTTGGGGGTCGAAGTTTTGGGGAGACTTATAGTGGAGAGAGTGGAGAATTAGATGGGAGAGAGAGTAATGATAAGAGAACAGGGAAATGGAGAGTGTTGAATTGCAATAATAATCCTCATTTTAAGAGCAAGCTTTTCAGCAAATGCGGAGGAAACGGAATTTAGGGCATTGCCTTTTGGAAATACAAACCCCCTTTTAATTAGCTCCGGTAAAAGGACAGAGAAAAAAGGAGAAGACTTTTTTTTTTTTTTTTTTGGTTGGTTTTGTCGGGAGTGCGGATTTATGGAGATTATTATCTTTTTATTTATTAACATTTCGTGAATAACGACGAATCCAGAGAGAATCTCGAGAGGAGAGAGGCAAGTTAAAAGCCCCAACGGAAAAGTCCAGAAAACCCGACGTCAGTCCAAAAGAGAGGCCCGGGCACGAGTCCCCGCGCGACCGCGAGTCCCACATCGGTCAACCACAACATTCGAGTTTTTCCAGCGCCTTCTCGCGTCCCCCTTGACACCCCGCTGGGGCCCCCACCGCCACTTCTCGATTGCATGCTGCGCGATGCGCCTCGTGTAAGCAGCTGGCCACGCGTGCCCCTCCTCCCTCCTTCGCGCGTGTCAACTCGTACGTGTGGGTCAGCGGACCACCAAACCACCCCCCCCGGTCTTTTTGACGTTTCGATGACGACACAAACTGAAACGGGCCCATAAATTATGACCCGATAGGGCCAATACAATGTTACCTTAAAATTATTAATTTTTAAATATTATTTTTAGAGTTTAACTCAATATATAATGTATTTTTTTATCATGCGTGACATGTTCATAAAAATATTCGATATGAAAAATATATTATACATTTTTCATATAATTTATTGACCATATTAAATATATATCGGAGTTCAAATGATTACGTTGAGTAAATTAAAAATTCATGAATCAGAAGTGTCATTTTTATTTTTATTTTCTCAGTTGGCCTGGCATTATATAGTGTAATTTTTGGATCATACATGACAAGTTCATAAAAATATTCAATATGAAAAATATATTATACATTTTCATATAATTTATTGGCATTTATATATATCGAGTTCAATGAATATATATTAAAAATTCAAATCAGAAGTGTCATTTTTATTTTCTCGGTTGGCCTGGCATTATATAGTGTAATTTTTGGATCCTACATGACAAGTTCATAAAAATATTCAATATGGAAAATACATTATAATTTTCATATAATTTATTGACTATATTGAATATATATATCATAGTTCAATGATTACGCTGAGCAAATTAAACATTCATGAATCAGAAGTGTCATTTTCCTTTTTATTTTGTTGGTTAGCCTGGCATATTGTTTTCTCTTTTCTTCCTTCCTTAGGAAAAGAATAGATAGACAGAGAGAATATGAGCCAATACAATGTTACCTTAACATTATGAATTTGTTTAATATTATTTTTAGATTTTAACTCAGTATATAATGTAATTTTTGGATCATGCATGACATGTTCATAAAAATATTCAATATGAAAAATACATTATACATTTTCATATAATTTATTGACTATATTGAATATATATCAGAGTTCAGTGATTACGTTGAGCAAATTAAAAATTCGTGAATCAAAAATATCATTTTCCTTTTTATTTTGTCGGTCGGCATGGCATATTGTTTTCTCTTTTCTTCCTTCCTTAGGAAAAGGAGAGACAGAGAGAGAATATCAGCCAATAAATTATCAGCCACTACAATGTTACCTTAAAATTATTAAACAATGACGGTCTCCAATTATCGCCACTCAATCTACACACCTACAACCACTGGGATTCACCCTAGGTGGTAGCCACTTCCAACATGGAAGGGGGATGTGAGGCTCAAATCCCCACATTCTCGGGAGGATAGGGTGGAGACGCATAAGTTTTAAGAGTGGGTTTCGACTTCCACGCCTGTAGAAAGAGAATAAAAAGTCTGAGAGTGAGTGTAGAGTAGAAATAGAATAGGACTAACCAAAAAAAAAATCTACACACCTGCAAAAACTAATTCAAGTCGTTTGATGAGTTTCAAGACAATAAAGTGTTACATGCCGGCTCCACCTCAGTAGCAAGCCCAATTCGACGACGATAGGACCCAACAACCGACGATTAGGAAGAATCGACAAGGGCGGATGCCGCAATCAAGCCCTCGCCGAGACTTATTCAAATTGGAAATCGAACTTAAATAAATAAAAAATAAATAAATAAAACTTCTTAAATTAGGAAATAAACTTCCAACTTTGATGATCTCGACAAATCAACCCTTATTCTTCAATTTCTAGAAATTTCATTTTTGGACGCCCTTCTCCACATTAAAACCTTTCGAATCGTGTCATGGCCGAAATCTCCCTTCACGTGCATAAACAACAAATGCACTTAGTCGATTAACAAGGTCGGGGGTGGTGATTTTTGGGAGTTGGTCATCTTCAATCGTACTTCAAGCTCCATCGCCATCTATATCTATAATCGACTCGTTCCTTTCCACGTCATGCTGAGCATTTACTAATTTTCCTTTTTGGCGCCAGGGGCCCCATGAATATCTGGCAACAAGAAACCCTAAAAACAAATGAATTAATGGCGGGACCCATTTTTTTTTTTTTCCTCCCTACATTTCTCGACATAAATGACAAGTAATAGCAAATAAAGCAACCAAAAAAAAAAAGGAAAAAAAAAAAAAAAAAAGAGGAAAGAGGGAGAGGGAGAGGGCTTCAGTTCGGTACTAGCGGTCGGCCCAAAGCCTCTCGGCATGAAGTAACGCACGAAAGCGGAAAAGCACGACCCCAGAAACAGCCACATGCTAAGTTGAGGACCCCAATACGACCCGGAAAAAAAAAAATACAAAAAAGTCGAGAACGTGGGGCCTCAATCCACTCACCTCCCGCCACGTGTCGCCCGCCAGAGCAGCAGCCCTTCTATAAATGCCGCCGGGTGGGAGCGGAACCGATTGCATCACCACCGCCACCGATTTGCCCAGAGAAGCAGAGCAATCCCCTGGCCTTGAGCGAGAGCGAGAGCGAGCGGGCGTTCTCGTTTGTTCCCCTCTCGCCCCGAGCCGAGCCGAGCCGAGCCGAGCCGACGTGTTTCTCTCCTCCGTCTCTTCCTCTTCCCCCCCCCCGAGCGCGAGACGGTAGAATTCGGAGGCAGAGGACAGGACGAGATGTTTATCGAGAGCTTCAAGGTCGACAGCCCCAACGTGACGTACGGCGACGCCGAGATTCACTCCGTGTACGACTACCAGACCACCGAGCTCGTCCACGAGAACCGCAATGGGGCGTACCAGTGGACCGTCAAGCCCAAGTCCGTCAAGTACGAGTTCAAGACCGACACCCGCGTCCCCAAGCTCGGGTTCGTCTCCTTTCCCCCACCGTGTCCCTGCCTGGTTTTGTGTTTTTTTGCCGAATTTCGAGAAGTGGGTCTGATCGATCGATCCTCATGTGTTTGCCCCTCTGTTTTTCTTGTGTAGGGTGATGCTGGTCGGCTGGGGCGGAAACAACGGCTCGACCCTCACCGGCGGCGTCATTGCGAACCGAGAGTAAGTCCCTAAGTACGGCTCCTCTGTTCATGCTCCGCCACCGAGAATGGGGGGGACATAAAAAAAATAGGGCAAAATGTAAAATATACTTTTCGCTTTTGCTTTTCTCGATTAGAGAGTTGCGGCTTTAGGGTTGGTATGATTACACAATGATTAAAAAAAGAAAAAAGGGTTTCAGGTGTGGGTCCGGTTTTGATTGTACTAGAAATCTCTGTGTTCTAGTTGGTTTTTTTTTTTTTTCTTCTGTAGGCCCCTCCTCTACTGCTGGCATTGGATGGAAAGCTTGGTTTTGGTCCTTAATTTTTTTTTCTGGGAACAATGAATTTGAATTAGGAAAAGAAACTTCTGGTGGGTTTGTGCTCCCTTGATGCTGCTACTGCCGGTGGCTGGCTGGTTTCTCCTCTGTTTTTCCTCTTGTGGACTCAGCTGTTTGGCTTTCTAGTTGTTGTTTAGGCTGCACTGCCTTTGCTGGCTTTGTGTTTGTCTTGTCTGTTTGTGTTTTGCCTTGTCTGGAAGCTATTGTTTAGGCTGCACTCTTCCACTCATTCGGACTAGTTTGACATTATGAGTGTAAATTTTTGGTATCGGATCTTCTTTATACAGTATTGGTTAAAGCTCAATATATCGTTTACTATAAAAAAAATTAGGAAAAGAAACTTTAAAGTTGGGTTTTGCTCTTTTATTGAAAAGAATTCAATTTTTGCAGAGGAATCTCCTGGGCAACCAAGGACAACGTCCAGCAGGCCAACTATTTCGGCTCTCTGACCCAGGCGTCCACCATCCGTGTTGGGTCCTACAATGGAGAAGAGATCCATGCTCCTTTCAAGAGCCTCCTCCCCATGGTAAATCACTTTGATTTGATCATCATGGACCAATCGATCGATCGGTTTCACTGAGTTTTGTCGATTCGATTTCGAAATGACAATGCATGGACGAATTCAGGTCAACCCAGATGATATCGTAATCGGGGGATGGGACATCAGTAAAATGAACTTGGCTGATGCTATGGCCAGGGCCAGGGTGTTTGACATCGATCTTCAGAAGCAGCTCCGGCCGTACATGGAGCACATGGTCCCACTCCCCGGGATCTATGACCCCGACTTCATTGCGGCCAACCAGGAGGCTCGCGCTAACAATGTGATCAAGGGCTCCAAGAAGGAGCAGGTCCAGCAAATCATCAAGGACATGAGGTGAATAATGCCTCCCGGGTTTCCTCCTGTTTTTGATCATATACCAGTATAGACATGCACAGATAATGTCGTATAGATCTTAGTACTGATATTTATGTGGGGTTCTAAATTTTCCAAATTGAATAGGGACTTTAAGGAGAAAAATAAGGTGGACAAGGTGGTGGTGCTGTGGACTGCTAACACGGAGAGGTACAGCAATGTGGTGGGGGGTCTGAACGACACAATGGAGAACTTGATGAATTCCATGGAGAAGAACGAGTCCGAGATTTCGCCTTCCACTTTGTATGCAATTGCTTGTGTGCTCGAGAACATCCCCTTCATCAATGGAAGCCCGCAAAACACTTTCGTTCCCGGTAATTACTGAGATAGATTTAGTTAACACCTATTGGGAGTTGATTCTGGGGGGGTTGTTGATTAGAGATATCTGATTCTGCTTGCTGTAAACTTAACTTGATCACAGGACTTATTGACTTGGCCATCCAGAGGGACGTTTTGATTGGAGGAGATGACTTCAAGAGTGGCCAAACCAAGATGAAATCTGTTCTCGTCGATTTCCTGGTTGGGGCCGGGATCAAGGTACATTGCAATCTTTTTCTTCAATAACTGTGATAAATTTGGTTTAAGAAAAGCAAAGACATCAATTGATGATGTGGGCAAATGTTACATATGTTCCCTAACATACGACTGCGCAATTAAAATGTGGTGATTCAACAGCCAACCTCAATCGTGAGCTACAACCATCTTGGCAACAACGATGGGATGAATCTCTCGGCCCCTCAGACATTCCGGTCCAAGGAGATCTCGAAGAGCAATGTCGTGGACGACATGGTCGCCAGCAACGCCATCCTTTACGAGCCTGGCGAGCACCCGGACCATGTCGTGGTCATCAAGGTATGGCCATTTCCATCTCTTCTTTTCTTTGTGCGAAAATTCTTTTCAACGGTTGCTACAAAAGTGCTCGATCACAGATTAACCAAAGGAATGTTCTATAATTCTCATTAAAATAAAGATATTAGATTGATCGATTCATTACAAGATTAAGTCGTTTGCACATGACGTGCTCTAGTGTTTGTTGAGATAGATGTGGCAGGTCATGATTTCAATATGAATTCAAGATGAATTGAGATTTTGTCAATATTACTTTGTCCAAGCGTTATGCATCAGCTGCGACTGAACTAAACTCAAGATGGGCGTGACTATTTGGCCAAAAATAACTGTAGCATCAGAACCGAACCAAAAATTAGTCGGCCTTATTCGTCGATGTCCTTTTTCATCATGTTCTGTCAGTCCAGCACAAGCGCTGCAGTAATGGAAATCATGTGTTTCATTGTAATGTGCTTGCAGTATGTGCCATATGTTGGGGACAGCAAGCGGGCGATGGATGAGTACACATCGGAGATATTCATGGGAGGCAAGAGCACCATCGTCCTCCACAACACGTGTGAGGACTCCCTCTTGGCCGCCCCGATCATCCTCGATTTGGTCCTCCTGGCCGAGCTCAGCACTCGGATCCAGCTCAAGGCCGAAGGAGAGGTACCGCTTAATTCGTTCAAATCCAATCCATTCTGGTTTTCTTTTGGTTCCTTCTTTTGTCTTGAAATTGGCCAAGACTGTTTGCTTCCGAATCCCAACCATATGAGGGTCGTAACTTGTGAGGCCAACGTAAATTTGATGTTTGCAGGGCAAATTCCACTCGTTCCACCCAGTCGCAACCATCCTTAGCTACCTCACCAAGGCCCCTCTCGTAAGCTCAAGTCTCATCTCATTTACTGTTCTTACTGTTCTTACTCCGTGATGATCGAACGGCACAAATTTAAGCTTCTGATGTTGGTAATGTGATTCACGGATGGTGCTTGGAACAGGTACCGCCCGGGACTCCCGTGGTGAACGCGCTGGCGAAGCAGAGGGCGATGCTCGAGAACATAATGAGGGCCTGTGTGGGCTTGGCTCCGGAGAACAACATGATCTTGGAGTACAAGTGACGAGCTAGTTCAGAACCCCGCCCCTCGCCGGCTCTCTGGTTCCGAAACAACATGCTCTTTCTTTCCCCTGCGCCATATTCCGTCGTGATTGTGTAAGCCGTGAAGATTGTCTCGTTAAGATTGTTAAGCCGTGAAGATTGTCTCTAAGTCGATGTCGGAAAAAATCGTCTCCTCCCTCACTCCGATGAATTTTCCGTTTGTTTTATGTCTATATTACATTTCAGGTAAATTCTGTACGCGAAGGTGCTCAGAGCCCGCATGGCCGCTTTGTCATGCTCTTTTTGGGGGAATGAAGCACCTTTTTTTGTATTTCTATCCCGAAAATATAAATTTTAAGATGTTATCAAACTCATTCTTTTGCTCAGAAATTATTACCGAGAACTAAATCAGAAAAAATAATTTCTCCCAAAAAAATTATTCTCCAGAATAAAATCATTATCAAACCCGTTCTAAACTACTCAAAAGGCTTTGGAGTTCCAGAAATGCTACCTAGCCCATATGGTTAGCGTCATCTGAATTGGTGTGTCTGCAGGCATAGAATGAAAGGCCTGGTATCGAAGCCTTAAAGTGCAAGCTCCTCAGAGGCCGTTTTTGGCCCAGTGGAGTAAGGGGAACTTCAAAGCAACCACAAGAAAAGAAAAAAAAAATCATCTTCGACCTGGGCTCGCGAGGAAGAAAGCCCAGATGGGTCTCACCTAATTTAACGGCCTGTTAATTTCATGCAGCGATACTGACTCACTTACCCTCAAAAGTGGACAAAGGACTTGCCTGGACCAAGATCCATCAGACTTGATCAATTGAACGCAGTAGGGACACATGATTAACGCTCATGATGAACCTGATCGGTGCGCCTGGGAGATTGTACCCTCGGTAAGTTCTCATGCATTGCACTGAGTCTACTTTCTTGGGTCAAAGCCAAAGTCAAGTCATCAGGCTGTGATTGGGGAACTGCAAGAAATTACTCCTCGTGATGTTACCCAAACTACCTGCTTTGAATAGAAAACGAACTCGTGACTTCATGTATTCTTATTAAGTGTGAGATCAGATCGATTCCACCATATCATAATGAGATGGTCGTCTAACTCTTATTGCATCTTCACGATAGAAGGTTGCCACCACAATTTGGACAAAGATCAAGCTCGCGTGGATTATGATCCCATTCCTTCTATTATTCCTCTGAAATGAGCTTCGTAGATCTTGATTCCATCTCCGGGACCTTAACGACCAGTTCCAGCACTAATTTGATCAATTGGACAATTGATAACCCCGATTTAGAAAAAAAGCCTCAATCGAGACTCGAGTGCTCGACGACATTCCCATCCCACCTTAACTTACATAGAACGGCAGCATCCGCCCGTCGGTATCATGTGATGCTATCATGCTACTTCCTCTCGTGTCTAAAAAAGTTAGATAATCGCTCCCTCGCGATATCAGCCACACAAAGTAACGATAGTAGGGTATTTTACGATCGGATAAACAAAGGAAGGCGGCAGCAAAAACAATATGCCAAAGAGGACTAAACTGTCCTGTAATTACAAGACATCGTTTTATAATTTTCTTGTCCTTTTCTCTTCCTTTCTCGCCGCTGGCTTCGTTCCCAACCCTGGGCACGAAACATTGAAATTGGATGACACCCGGAGCGCCAACAAAGGAGTCCTTGAAAACTATTAGTCACTAATTTAATCCTGGAATCCAGCCAATCAGTGTCCAAATCACTTCCGATTGACAGGTTCCATGTCGGGTTTTAATTTAAAGTTTTAGACCCAGAATTATTTCGGCTAATAAATAGGGAATTGCTATTGGCGGGCCATTGACCGTGTATATAAATATTGGCATAAGATTCCTTGCGAATCTCCATGGTTTTGGCCCCCAAAAATTGGTTGCATTTTATAATAAGATCGGACTTTTTTTATATATCCGTGCGATCATACTTGGTCCGGAGAGTGAATCCAACCGATCGATGGGGGTGAATTTGGATTCCCCTTAGCGTAATTAACCCAATTCCTCAGCCAATTGTAGGAAAAGAGAAAAAACAATCCTAGATTATAATTACACCTTGACTAAGAGCCGAGTCCGATAATCCACACATTAATCTTATCGATTGCCATCCCCATCAACTGATAAACTTGTGCATATTGAACTATTCCAAGAAGTTTGGTCCGCAATTTAATGGGAGGTTCTTTCTCTCGTTCCAACTAACATGATTAGAAACAAGTCTCAGACCTTATGCACCACTGATCACATTTGAGCCTTTACCCTAGAACCCTAATTCATTGCGAGCAATGTCAAAAGTAATATCAAAGAGGATCTTCCATGTTATAAGAATGGAGAACATATCTTTAATCTTGTTTGACAAAATGAAAAACACAGTGAATTTTTATTTTATTTGGAAATGAACATGAACAGAAATTACATGATGTT
Organism: Eucalyptus cladocalyx; assembly: GCA_017140615.1. Taxonomy (NCBI): domain Eukaryota; kingdom Viridiplantae; phylum Streptophyta; class Magnoliopsida; order Myrtales; family Myrtaceae; genus Eucalyptus; species Eucalyptus cladocalyx. The sequence goes on along the minus strand of CM029523.1, from coordinate 71,738,565 downwards.
GACAAAATTACAGAAATGCAATAATTTGCGCCTGGAAAACGACTCAAAGCATCAATCGAAATTGGAAAATTTGAAGGCACGGTGCTGTCTCGATCTAACTGGGGTCAGCCCCTACGGAGTGATGGAAATGATGGAGACAAAATTTAATTATAATGAGAATGCGAAGGGGCCCAAGGACAGCATAACCTACCAACCCAAACGCCAGGCCAATCAGAACGAGAATAAGCTCCAAAACAAAAACAGAAAAAATAAATAAATAAATTTCCAATTTCGCCATCGAGAAATTAATTAATTATTTTGGGATACGTCGATGCCATGGCCAGGATAGTGTCTTCATCATAAAGCGAAATGTCAAATCATCTTTAATTGTGTTATTCAACGGTTGAAAATCAAGATGTAATGCAAAAAAAAACTTTGAAAGTGAAAGTAAAGAAGGAAACGAAGATGTAAACATCTTGTGAAGCTTCCTAGGCCAATTGCTATTCGATGGTCCGCACCGAGCTGCTCTATAATATTTCAGGAAAAGCACAAGCAAGAAAGGCGTATGGGAGAAGAGAAGTGAGGTGAGGGTTAATGGCCTTTTGAGATAGAAATGGTGCTATTTCGCGATAGGGCCACGATTTTGACCTTTCAAAGAGACCGTCCATTAGTCTCCAAAAGTCATTAATTGATCTCATAATGCTCTCGGATTTCAAAAGTTTTTTGATCCATAAGATCCACAAAATGGCAAATGGAGAGCATATTCGAAAAACCAACTCATCTTATTAGATTATCATTGTAACCTTACTTTTTTTACGTTTACAAAGATCCAATAAAAGCTCTGAAGCCAACTGGCACCTCATTGAATTATCATACACAATGATCTTCAAAATAGTTAAAGCATGTTTATTTTTATAGTCCAAATCATGCGTTTGCGATCATTTTTCTTCAAACTATCAAAAAAGCATAAAACCCATGCGGTCTAGCATTTAATTAGTGTATCCGAGATTAAAAAAAAAAAAAAAAATGAGAACATTTGATAAATGTCACTAGGAAACTTTTATTTGAAATTGTTTTATTGCCATCTTTCTCTTTTTAAACGAGTTTAAATTAGTTTTACTTCATGATTTTGAGTCTTATCCATATATTTTTATGAGGAAAAAAAAAGAAAGGAAAGGGGCTCCAATAGAAGTATGGTATCGATACAAAGCAACATGGTCATTTTCTAAAGATATAAAAGTACTTACAAATCTCCAAATTGCATGATGAATATAAGAGACCGTCAGTGCACACTTATTCTCGAGAACCAATTACAAACCCCCACAGAATCAAATAATATAATGTAGGGGGGTGGTGATGATGATGGCATCAAGAAGGGAAGAAAACATAAATTACAAAAGGTTGGGGGGAGGGGGGGACCAGTGAAATTTTTGGAAGTTGGGAGTGGCATTTTCGAGGCTGAGGAAAATAAAGATATATATTGAGGGAGAAAAATTAGTGATGATGGAGTTCGATCCCCAAGGGCAAAGAGAGCTCACCAATCATTTTGGAGAGTAGACGTGGAATGATTTAGACAGGGCATTTATATATTTTAGGTTTCCCTTTTAAGAACTTTTATTAAAAGACGAGTGGTAAGGAGTGCCCAAATTTCAAATATAGATAGGAAGATATCACGCTAAAAATCAGTGTACTGACAAATCAGGAACTTTTCTTATGTGTAATTTGTCTTGAATTTTAGACATCTTGGGTATTTTTGAAATTATTTTTGAAAGCCTTTCTAGCTATTTGACATGCCCTGATTGAAAATACTACTTCGAATGCAAGTGTACACTTGAACTTCAACAAATGGGTGAGGATTGTGACATAAAGAAAAAATCAATGTGTGCAACTAGGTTTTGCTATCCACCGAGATGTCAAAACCCAAATTATACGTGGCCATAACTTCTTAATATTCGATATGATTTTTTTATCATTTTGATCAATTTGATTATGTTGTTGCTGCATATATATACACCATTTCTTGGGTATCAATTCAATTTGAATTTTTTTTTTCTAGTGCATATGAATAATACTATGCATCAAGAGTCGTACTGAGTTTCCTTATAAAATTCATATCGTAGCACGAGTCTTGTTAACAAGCACTAGTTAAATTTTATTAAACTTAGAAATAAAAATTAGAAGATGCCATAAAAATGGAAGGGCTGCACGTTTCAATAAGGTCACTCACTTCAGGTAAAACTTAAATTTTTGAAGCACATTAATTGAGGCTTAACAAATGCTCAAGGGCACTCTTTAAAATTCTGGTATTTAAATTCCTTCATCTTTATATTTTTTTTCTCCCTTGAAGGTTCAAGAGCCGTTGGCCGGGAAAGATAATGGTTGAGAAATTTATCTTATAAGTTTGAGTAATTTGGTTTCTTTTTAGTTATTTAATCACATATTACATGTTTAAGTTTTCTTTTCTTTTTGAGTAGTTTTTTTAATTATCAAATTATTAGGATGCCTTTAGGATATTATATTGTTTATATTAGTATTATTCTCTTTTGTGAAGAGTTTCAAACATTGATTTTTAGAATAATACTAAAACATTTTTTTTTTTAAACTTGCGCTTGTGAAGCTTGTTGCGCCCGAATACTTGTTTCCACTATGGTGCTCGACGGCACCTCAATTTAATCTTGAATTGGATAATTTGGCAATTTCACTTGTCAAAGATTTGTTTGGCGATGCAGGAAAAACTATTCGGTAAATGGGGTGTGACTAATAGTTTTAACTTTGATTAGAACGTTTAAAATTCAAAGTTTAATAGATGAAATTAAGTGACCAACACCTTCAAATTATGCATCCGAAACATCATCAGTCACCCATTTCACAATTTTAATTAGTAATTACTAGCGTGTTTCGTGAGTTCCAATCGTTGAATATATGTATATATATGCACGTATATCCGTGGAGAGAAAATATTTACTTCGAGGCAATGCATAAAAATTAACAAAGGAGAAAATGCTTGATATTCGCTTCCATATCATCACCACCACCATCATCATCATCATCTCTCTCTATCTCCATTGGAGAGTAATTACAGATGGTTTCTCTCTCTAGATTGGCGATGCCTTGCGACCTTGTCGACGTGAATTAGCGGCAACGTTGGGATTGCTGTGCTTCTCTTTCTTCTCGTCCTCCTTCATCTGCTGTTCCCTACACTCGAGGCTACAAAAGGCCGTATCTCCCCTGCCACGGCATCGTTTATTAGCAATCATCCTCAATAAGCATTACAACTAAACACATTGAAAATGATGCCACTCCAAGTCCATATCTGCAATGGTTCCAAACCCTAGTATGCCACTCCCAAAGCTCACTATACCTTATTTTGACCCATGTAATAATGTCATTCCAGAATTCACGCATTTCGATTTTGCCGTACACGATATAGCAAGAGAGGCGTTATAGTGGCAAATCTTTATTAGATCTTATTAACCGGAATCTTTAGTTAGGACTTTATTCTTTCAATTACATCATACGTAAAATTTATACTTTCGTATCCTGAAAAAAGCTCGTGGTGACAGAATTTGAATAATACACATGCTCCGAGACATGCAGCTTTTGCTTTGTTCGATTTTCAAGCTATGTTAGATGTACAAATTTTCAAGTGTTGTGTACTTGGTAAAATGATCTACATCCATATGCATTGTCTCATTTCATGACGTGATAAAAGGTTGAAGGGTTCAAAACGCTCCTTTACTTAAATTCCACATCACTAGCAAAGGGCCTGCAAAGTACAGATGATGCGCTGAATATGCTAGGCTCACCTTCCGAAACTCAAAGCAAATCATGCCTAAAGAAAATAGAAAAAAAATTGGACATTTTTCTATTGGATACCTCCATATCCTGCATATCATATTTCGCAGACAAAAAAAAAATGGTTGAAAACGCTCTCCCAAACGTGCAATTATGCAGAAACTCAGACAACCCCCAAGAGAGTTCGGTTTTCACCATCTTCCGAACAGCTTTTCTTCCTTCATTTTTCTAAGGAAAAAGAAAATAAACATGGTCATCTTTTTTATTTATTTTTCTTTGACGGGTAGATTTGATTGAACTGCGAAAGGAAAAGAAAAGGGGTATGAAAATGACGCAGACGGTTTCCTCAGTGGATCTGGAAGACAAACCCAGTAACGAAGAAACAAGATTTACAGGTGAGCAAACATGTGACCACTTCTTCAAAAGGTAACATTTAACAGAGCGACCAGAACTGTTTAGATTGCATATGCGTGCGTACATAGCAATCGTCTTCGACATACACAAAAGCGACACGGGAAAAAAAAACAAAAAGAACAGGCGTGGAAATACCTGTACATGTAGATGTCACGACCAGGGAACAAGCGGCGTTTGCAGAGCCCGCAGGTGGTCAGGAAATGAGCGCCCTCGGCATCCATGCTGCTGTAGTTCCTCGGCGACACCAGCGCCAGGAAGCTGCTCTGAGGGTCGTACGGTCCGAAGCCGTCCACGTTAATGTTCTCGCCGTCCTCCCCGTCGTAGCGATGATCGGGAGCCACCGCGGCTAGGGGCGGGCCGCTCTCGCCGGGGGGGTCCTGGCGGGCGTCCCCCGACGGCGGCTCCTGCTCGTCGTCCACCTCGAGGTCGACGACGGTGATGCTGGTCACGCTCGTCGTCCTCTGAATCCGATGGCGCGGGCGCTTTCCCAGCAACATCACTCCCACTGCCTCCCCCTCCCCCTCCTCTTCCTCCTCCTCCTCCACCTGCTGCTGCTTCTTCTTCTTCTTCTTAACTAGTGTCTCCGTTGTTTAACACGGAGTTGCACACGGCACTCAGTGACTCGCTGTTGAGAGAGATAGAGAGAGAGAGTGAGAGAGTTAATGGGAGGTGGGCATGGAGGGAAGAGAGAGAGATAAAAGAATGAGAGAGAGAGAGAGAGAGAATCTGGGCCGTCGCTTGCGGGCTCAAGGTACAAGGAGTCCACGTCACGCTTCTCCCCCCTCACTTTTTCCCTCTCTTTTTCTTGTTCCTTTCCCTTCTCCCTTTTCTTTTCTCATAACAGGAAATATTAAATGACGTTTGTAAGCGCAGTGGTGCGATCACGATGCCCTCCCAACCTCATTTGTCGTGCCGGAAAGGAGACCACAAGTTTAGGGTTGTACATCCTGGATTCATCAATCCGAATGATAGCGTTAACAGTGATAGCGTTAGGGTTTAACATTTCTCATCTATATATATATATATATATATATACTCCATTAACCTCCTATAATAATTGCATGACAACTTTTTATATTCTATAAGAATAACAATCTATTTTTGATCACGAAAAATCAAATTACAAATAATTATAAATTATTGTATGACTCACTTTTTTAAGAATTTGTGACTTATAATAGACTATTATCCTCACGGTACCACAAAGATTGTTAGATTAGTAAAAACATATTTGTTATCTTCATCGCTTTTATTTTTCTTTGCATTTTTTCCACCCCCTTCAATATTTTTCCTCTCTTTATACTATTGTTACATGCCCAAACCATGTGGATTATAAAAAATAATGCGCCTAGGAGGAAGGGAACAAAGTGCAAATCACAAAGATTAGATAAAATAAGAAAAAAAAAAAAAAGGTTGCCTATTTTTTCAACTTCTCTCCTTGATATCTTATGTTGTCATAAAAGTCCTATGCATATTGTCAGAAGAAATTATATATCTTCTTGTTAAAATATTTATTATGCCTGTCTTTTTTTAATTAAAGGAAGCTGTGAGAACTATATTGGCCATCTCAACTCATCTCCCTCTCCGGACCGTTGTTTCTTGGTCCGACCCTTCCAACGTGACAAGTCTTCCGAATTCTAGCCGTGACGACTAGATAGCCTCTTCCAATTTTTCTTCTTCTACCTTAGAAAAAAATGGGAATAAACAAAAAGTCATCATTTTTATTTTCTCGAGAAGCCACTCCCGAAGAGAAAAAAAAAAACTTACTTTTGACCCGATACACACCTTTACTTTTGTAAATTTTATTTGCATATTTCTAGGCAGAACCCCGCGACCAGATTGCCTCTTCTTAGAGTTTTATTTTAGTATCTTGCTTAGGATTTGGATAGTTTGGTATTAGTTGATTTTGGGTGTTCTAGGTGGATGTGGAATTTAGGATTTGAGGACGGGAGATTTTTAAAAAGAAAATGACATTTTCATAGGTAGAGACATGGGGACAGTTAATGTGAAGGTGCAGTATGGTCTCCAAAAGAAAAACTCAAGTATGTATATGATATCTTCAAAGTAGAGTTATGGAAGTGATTATTGGGTGCAATGCGACATATATTTTTTGGTATTTTCTCAATTTTTTTTAGGGTGACACTTGATGATGTTGAACTTTTGTTTTTCGATGGGGGTATTTTTAAGGTTCTAGTTCTAAAGTACAATCTCTCGGGGGCAAATACAAATGCTTAATCACATGATACGGCCCACATTACATGGCCGCCATGTCTATGTTGCTAATGTTAGAATATTTAAATATTAAATCATACATTCATCTACCGACATAATTTTTTTATGGGTTAATACCCTGAAAAATCCTAAACTTGTACACTTGTGACAAATTTACCCCAAACTATTTTTTTGACCATAAAAAATCCTAAACCGGTATACCTTTGACAAATTTACCCCAAACCCGGTACACTTGTAACAAATTTACCCACGGTTAGTTTTTATTAAATTTTATTCTCAAATTATTAAGTTAAATGACACATGACAGTTGACCAATATACCGATTTAGGATTTTATACTCCGTTTGTCACAGTTTACCATTTTTGTGATCTTTTTGTGGTATTAGTCCAATTTATCAAAGGGTATATTTGTCACAAATTTACCATTTTGGGGGTTTTTTGCGTCGAATAAATTAGTTTAGGATAAATTTGTCATAAATGTACCAGGTTTATGATTTTTTATAATCGATCAGTGTAAATTTGTCATTAAATATCTATACCAGGTTTAGGGTTTTTCATGGTCAAAAAAATAGTTTTGAGTAAAATTGTCACAAGTGTACCAGTTTGGGGTTTTTCAGGGTATTAACCCTTTTTTTTAAACAATTGATAGCGATCTCATTAAATCTCACATACTATCAGAGTAAGGTGTTATAATTTTGTCAAATTATCGACTATTTCGATCATTTTCCGTTATGTACACTTGTTCCTTTCGAGTTCAACCTTTTTTTATTCGAAAACTCTTTCATTTTTTTAAATGATATGTTTCTTTCACGGTTGTTTTCACGGAACGGCACTCGAGCTAATGCCTTCTCCTCCCATTCATTCTCCATCTAGTTGCTTGCCAATTTATTGGGAAGAAGTGGTCAAGAGCTACAAAGTAGTAGTAGTAGTAGTGATGTCATCATTTATTAGAAGAATCGATAACTCATAAAATAAGTCAAAGATATTTTCCCCGACTTTCGCCTTATTTCACGGGAATAAACTTTTGAATAAATTATTGGCACGCTTGATCTCACTTCCCTAACTCCTATGTCATGTTAGCTTGTTCTCAAACAACATTTAGCTGCTAAATCCAGTGTTAACCTCCCTTCGTTATCGTTTAAAAATTCGAAAAAATCCTTGACGACCGTCCCCCCCACCAAACCGATTTCGGCATAAATTAATAATTGCCTCGATGAAGGTCCTCTCTACCTCGTGCGATGTTCCTTCCCGATGCCTCAATAAATCCCTATTGTTGATGAAAATAGGGATTTATTGAGGCATCGATGAAAATTATTGAGACACCAAAGGCGGCACCTCGCAAGGTAGAGGATCGACGACTGATTCCGATTGATTCATATTATCATACTCAATCTCATATAATTATCTCTTTGACAAAAAAATTTCTTTGCGAAGAAACTATCTGTTATTTTTTTCATATAGCAATAGAGTGACCTGATCTCGATCTTCGATCTCTAATATTTATTTAATACGTATCATTGCTTGAAATTATTTGAACCCTTTTCAACGGAGACGTGGGGGAACTTCTGTGCATTTGATTACGGTGGATTGAAGAATATCAATCTATATACACGAATTACATCTGAAGAATTTGTCAATGCTGCAGAATCTTAGACCGGTGGGAGGTTGTCATCAGAAGAAGATCATTATCTGCTCCCTTTCTAACACGAATAAAAAAAATTACCTCTCTGACGCATTTGACTTGATCTATGTTCATCATCATCATCATATAATCTAATGAACATTTTCCAGTCAGAGATTTAGCCCCCCACGAGCTCAATTTTAATATACGGATAGTTGAATTATTCATAAAACATATCTTATGTTTTCTGCACATAAAACATCAATAAAAGTATGTTAACGGGTGTTTTGTGTGACTTTTTTCTCTCCTTATTTTTTGGGCCAGTAGGGTTTGGTAGGGCTTAGAAAGTGAAAGGCGCTTTTTATTAACACAGACAAGAGACGAAATATCTAGGTGACGATGCCCTATAATTTACTAGGATATCGTACGCATGTTGCATCATGAAAGAGAAATAATCGAAAAAAAATTGATATTATTAGAGAATGAAGTAGTATGTAAAAATTCTAATCCATCTTTTGGGTATGACATCAACTGCTGTGAAGGAAAGATGAGAATTCAAACATAAAAAAAGCAGGAGACCCATTGTTTACTTGTCAATTATTTTGATTATCGTAAATTACGTATTTTTCTGTACCTATATGCAGTCGAAGGGAATACCAAACATATGCAAATATGCATTTTTATTTTTTATAATGCAAATTTCTTAAGTGGGTGTTAGATTAGTGTTGATCCAGCTTATATTTTACACCTATGATCTTTATTTTAAGTTTTACAATGTAAAAACAGAACTTTTACTTGACATTGAACTTCCCATTACGTTATATAAATGTTACCGTCGATCTACATATATTTAAACTAAAATAGAATAAAATAAATTCCTAAAAGAAAACTCAGAACTCACTTTCTTATATAATTCGAAACCAAATCAAACAAGCTGAAGGTCAGAAATGCTGTAAAATGATTTAAAATATTTTGGAAAACTCAGCACTCCATGGACAAGTGTCAATGTCATTTTTAGTTTGCGTTCTTTACATCTGAAACTTTTTTTAAAAATATAAGTATGTTTCCACAATAATAGAAACAATACTAAACATGTCGACATTGATGACGCAAATGCTTACACTGAGGATTAGAGGGGACAGAGGAGACCGGCTCAGCCGGTTGTCTTCTTTTTTGCGTGCGATGCGTCATTTTCAGCAATCATATGCCACCTTTGGTGTCAATTATTGGGACTCCAACGCGCCTCGCAGCCATATATTTTATTTTTCTCTTGCGACATTATGCAAAAATTAAAACAAAGGAAATGGAAAAAAGTAATTTTATTTCTGCTTTTGATAAACTAGAACGACCAATCGAAGCATGGAGTATCGACTGGACCCCCACAACACCATAAGAGGGCTTACTTTGATTCGTATTTGTTCTCCTTATTTAGTACATAAATTAGAGCAATAATATTGGCTTACCGAGTCGATTCACAAAGTAGCGCGACAGATTCTTATTCGGGCATTCAAGTACAGTTCGTATAATATCTGTTTCTGATTTGACGAGTTATTTAATAGACGAGCGATCTCAATACAATCACCGTTGGCCACTATCGGTATCTCCACAATCACCCCTTTCTCTCTCTCTCTCTCTCTCTCAAATCGAGCCTCGAGTCTTAAGATCATCGAGCTCCATAGATTCTTATTCAAGCATTTGAGTATGATTTATAGAATATATGTTTATGATTCGATGAGTTATTTAATAGATGAACGATCTCAATGCAATCGCCTTTGGCCACCATCACTATCTCCACAATCACCCCCCCCCCTCTCTCTATCAAATCGAGCCTCGAATCGTGTGATCATCGAGCTCCACTTTGGTGGTGGCTGTCGTAGCCTAGGCAAAGTTAAGGCTTCATGAAAGAGATGATAGTAGCGAGGTGCTATTGTTGTGTTAGGCTGAGGTGGAGAGATAAAAGGAAATGGCAATTGAGTAAGGAATTTTCTCAATAGGTGATGGCAAGATCTGTGGTGCATATCCAACGAATGGACACATAAAATGCACATAAGAGAGGCCGGAGAAAGCCCTTAACATCTCAACCTCTCCAAGCTTATCCGACAAAGGATGCATTATAACTTATTTTCACTTTCGAAATGGTATTAAGAATCCCTATATGTTATAATGCAAAATCTCGAGGAGTATCTCAACTCAAACTTCCTCCTGCAATTATTCGGCAATATTAAGTTCTACTCTTAACAATGTATAATTGTTTGATGAAAGAAATTATAATATGAAATTCTCGAGATATTACTTGAGATATTTCCACGCACGAAAATCGAATTTCTAATTTTAATTCGGACGTTTTCCATCCCGCAACAAATTAATCTTCCTAAATGAATCAAATTTTGTAAATATTGTTTTTTTTTTACATATTAAGAAATTTTTTTCTTCCTTTTGGTAGTTTATGAGGGACAAGGATAGATGTAAATCAATTGTTTGTCAACCAAAATGCATCGCAATCAAGTGGGAGAAGATTACAAGCACACCTCTCTCTCTCCTTACACAAGACTTTGTCTAAAGCTTGTCGCGGCCCTCCATGGGAATTGATGGACGCGTGTCCCATCATTTACCGACGGATTGTTTGTATTGTTTTCGTTTTAACACACACCTACTTTATTGGCTAATTATTATTTTTTAAAATATATATTTTTCAGATCATTTACTTTTCTCAAAATAAATTGAATCAAATTGACTCAAAATTAAGTGGTAAATCTACTCTTCTTTTCCTCAACCAGTCACGTGTATAGCTCTACATCAAGTGATTCCAATTAATTAAAAGTTGATGTTAAATGACCCCCACATGCATACATACATACATATTTGTATGTATAATATATAGTTTGTTTCCTACCAAGTAATGTTCATTAAGGGACAGAGCCATGATGACCGAATAAAGTTCCCAGTCTATTTGGCCCTTAGTCCACCACACAAGATGGGCAAAAAGTAGAAAAGGAACGTGTGCACTCATCCCCCACCCCATTGGCAAACCCTAGAATTTATTAAAAATCATCATAACACCAATTATTTTCTTCAACACCTTCATTCCATTGGAGATTTTTTTTTAGACCTCAAATTTTTCTTGTAAAATTTTCCTCGAATTAGGAAAATGCCTATTTTTTTCCTCTTTAAAAAGGGATTCTTTCGTCATATAAACTTGTTTCAATAGGGTGACAACTAATCGGGTAAAGCGCACTAATAACTTAGGGCATTGGATTGAGATAGATATGCATTTTCTGGAATAGAACAAATCATGAAGAGGGATATTAGTTCATTGTCTATTGTGAAATTTTCTCATGCAGTGTAAATTTTACTGTTCTTGAAGAATTCAAATTTCAAAATGAAGAATTCATGTATCAACCACTTCACAAGTTATAACGAAAGAACAAGGAGAGTTATGAGAACTGCTCGATTAATCAAAATTGCGAAGACTCACTAAAGTAATTTCCTATGACAAGAGAGCATGACATACTACCGTTTCTCTAAACCTAAGTTCACTTCTGATACCTTATAGGCAAGCAAGAGATATCCATGAAAGTAAAAAAAATTTTGTATGAACTCACATTCTTATTATATGCAAATATTGTCAAAGTATAGGAACATAAAGCTATTGGCCAAGAGCAAGAGGGAACCACACTCAGTTTTATGTAGTAATTCAGCATGAAAGCACTTTTCGAAGTTTGGTTCTTTTCTTAGTATAAGTTTTCTTTTCCTGTGAGTGGAGGAAATGTCACCATTATTGGTCCAGCCAACCATGATTTTCTTTCCATAAAGTTGTCCGACTTTACATGTGATCTATGCCGCCTCGTGCCCTGCTTTTCCCAGTATCTATGTATCTTTAAGCAAATTTAAAACCTATTTGCTTATAGAGATCAAGCTTTTGCACTTGCTTATTTCTCTGCAAATTTTAAATTATCGCCCGACACATCTTTGAACGACGAGAGTTTAATAGCGGTTGCTACTTTCTTTTCTAATAAAGAAAAAAAAATACTAATTGGAGAATGCGGCGAATGCAAAAGTTGATTTACAAGATCGATTTATAAATCGATGCAACAATTCTTATCGAGCATTGGATTTAATCAAAAGGAAAGAGATGACCTCCATAGTGGAGATAGAGGCATGTCAAGATTTCAATTGAACACATCCCTACCATGAATTGATGACAAAACATCAATTGAGATCTCTAGAACATGAACATCCAAACATTAGGGAAAGAACGCTCGTTTTTTTTAGCCACTCGAGACCTTTTTTCCACACAAAGAAATCAAATCCCTAGCACTTTAAGAATGGACCTTTTGCTTTCATTGAATTTTTTTTTTATCCATGTTCATAATTAAAAAAGGGATCGGATCACAAAAATAGGTCCTACTTAAAAAGAGCCTTTGAAATCTGAAACTTTTTCTCTTAGGCCCAAAAGTTCGGGCTTTTGCAGACATTTGGGCCATTCTTTCTTAAAAAAATTGCCCCAAAAGTAGCCGTCGATGCGTTCCCGTCTAGTTTCTCTGCACGAAAGCATCGCTAACTTCTAAAATTATCTGTCGAGTACTGACTATTAAGGATATAATCACATGCCTATTCCATGTGAGCGCCGGGGCATCGTCACGAATTCGCCACGTCGTCCTCAACACCAAGAATGACATATGTGATGTGTGTAATGTAATAGATGTCACAAGTCCTCTATGCGTACTCTGTGTGGTAACTTCTCATGTGGTAATTACGAGAGGGAGTGGGTCACTTCTTATGATTTGGCAATCACTAATGGTTGCCCTTTATCAAAAAGGAAAGGAAAAAAAAAGAACAAAATTGATGAACCCACTTCCATTAGCCACTGAATCTTGCCGTTATTTTTGGGTTCATTTTGGGCTGTGAGATTGGGCTTGAAATGAACCCACTTCCACTAGCCCTGTGTCTTCACTCTAGAGGGTGGATTATGGCTTTGCCTCCATTTCCAAGACCAAAGAAACCAACACCAAGCCAATTGGGTTAGATAGACAATGGATCCAATTCTTGAGTTCCTCTCTGCTGCAGCAATTCGGTCCCATCATCCAAAAGTGAGTCATTGCCCACGAGAAAACCAGCAGTAAACTCAAGACATAAGCAACATCTTTAACTTCTAAGTTAGGTTCATAGTGATTTAGATTGGGATATATATTTATTCAATTCAGAATATTTCGATTCTATTGGGGACAATCCGTATCTGGACATGGATTCACTATGAATAGGGTCCACTGTTGCCATTCATTTTGTGAGGTCCACATTGATCCCACCATAGAGATGATTGTGATGGACTTGATCTACTGAATCTGGGTCCATTTAAAGGATTTCTCAAAGAAGAAATATATGAAAATGTTCCTTTTGCTTTCAAACTTCAAAGGATCTATCTGACATGATTAATTTTTAAAGATTGCGATTTCACAATTTACCTTTATTTAATGTGAACGCTAAAACTTTTCAAATTATATGAATTTTGATACATAAAGTCATATACAATATTGCGATACGTGCTCGTTATTTAGGGTACATCTTTTTTAAGTTTCAATATTTCATAGGGAAAGCAAAAGTCAAAATTAGAAGTTGAAAGAAGTTACTCCAGTAGAATATATTGAAGAAATATGTAACAATTTAACCAGAAAAGGGAAATATTATAGCAGCATCTCAATCTATGCCTACTTGTTACGATTGTCCTACGAATAATATTGGGAGAATTAAGAAAATATATTGCTGTGTAAGATCAATCAATTTACGAAATGATGGGACTACCATGATTAAATATTTTAATTTTTTTAAGTATAACAAAATATCTTTATTTTTATCCATCGTATTCTAACTCTCACCTCCCTCTTGAACTTTTACCCTACCTTTGTGTGTGAGAGTCGAACCATGTGCCTGAAACGAAATATGTCCACTTCCAATCCTTAAGAATGTGGGGAAGTTCGTGCCTCCTTTTTTCATGTGGAAATGATGGCTATCGGGGCAATCAAAAAGTTAAAATTGTTTGCAACCAACTGATCGCGACAAATTGGTCACCAAAGGTGGTTGACAAGGTTTTTGGCTACCAAGTTTTCAGTTTGGTCCCCAAAGGACGTTTTCCATGACCAAATATATTGATAACTATCTAATTCTGACAAAACTTCTTACGTTTGAATCAACTAAATTTACTCACTGTAACTTGCTTTTAGTGACTAAATGTTGGTTTTTGGTCACTACTATATTTTTCACAAATACACCACATCAATCTACAATATCTTTAGTGAAAATAGCATGTGCTTTGCCTCTTAATTTTATCTTCTCCAATTTCCAACACTTATCTAGTAATCCGGTAGGCAAATTGCATGCATCTCTTATTTTGACATGTTAATGCCCACACGTTCTACACCATCAATTCTTACCTTATTTCTTTTCTGAAAGGAAATACCCACTTAAGTATTTTACATCATAAGACTCTTGAGGTCCGAACGAAGCTTAAGATGAAGCTTCTTTGCTTAGAGCCCATACATCAACCTACAATATCTTTAGTGAAAAAAGCACGTGATTCGCCTCTTAATTTGTCCATCTACCCCAATCTCCACGCAGAGAAAGCAGATTTTATTATTCTCAATTGGCGGAACGAATCGAGGAGAGAAGAAGTTGAATCGGGCACCGTCGATGACTTTGTTCATGGGGATGCATTAAATTCTGCATTTTCTAATTGCGACAGCAAAGTCAACCCTCATATGGATCGACGAACTTGGAAAGCTTTCTCATCCACTAAGCTAGCTCTCAACCACATGCCCCCTTATAGATCGATTTAAAGGTCGGTCTAGGTTTTACCTAAAACCTATTATATGGAAACCGATTTTCTAATTTTTGGAATTCAGAACCTACTCTGCATACCCTGAAATTTAGATCCTAATCTATCAGTCTATTCTAGGGTCGGATCTAGAATCCATTAGAGAACTGGCCAATTTCTTCTTCTTCTTTTAATTTTTAGTTAAGCAGAATAAAAATGAACATAATATAAAAAATTCTCATTTATCAATAGCAATAATTCATGAAGATGAACATGTAAAATAAAATAAATTATAAAAAAATTCAAAACATGTAATCGTTGTTCATTGTTCCCAATTCCCACTATGGTTTTTATCCAAGGACTGAACCGCACAATACCACTTCTACTTTTTTTCTGGAACAAGTAGCCACGGAAACCAAAAACTAGACTGGTTCTTTTCTCGGTTCTATCTTGGACCTATGCTTTCTCCTACCCCTTTATATTGTCTGGGGAAAGATAACTCAATGTCCAATGACATCTTCATTATTGTATGTTAGTGTAAATAAAGAAACAAGTAGATTCAGCAAAGCTCAATGTTATTTAATTTCTCGTTCATTCTACTTCCCCGGCCGTAGATCCCAAGGTTCAATTCAAGACCCTCGTCGTACGGCAATGCCGAACCCCCAAGGTTAGATCTTGGGAACGTGTAGGATGACATTCAGCTCGTCCGAGCAACGTTCACCGATTCATCCTTCAGAGTAACCCCGACGTCTCCATCGAGACAGCCGAGTTCGAGCTTTCCCGGTTTCGCAGTTACGACACTCTGTACTCAGCTGTCCGATGATGCGATTTGACTCGATTAGTTTACGCTCATTGCGCTTGTGTAACTCTCGAACTTGGCTTGATTCATGCGCAAATAAAGGAGGAAGCTCGTGAGTCCAACTAGGAACAATAAATGCTCGAATTAACATAATATCGAAGGAAATGGAGCCTCGCCGCAGGATGTGCGAAGGCTCACTACTTGCGCATGTGATTTGGATCGGATGCGAAGTATAATACTTAAGATACAGCCACTATTTGTAGCATCTCCTCCTTTGTGCACCAAATCCTCCTGCTTCTTCTGCTTCTCTCTCTCTCTCTCTCTCTCTCTCTCTCTCTCTCATACATTTGTGGGGGCTTGCCATTACTGTGTTGAGACCAAGCATGGGGAGATCAATGCTGGTGTTGTTGTTGTTGGGTGCTTGTGTGATGTTGCCGTGTCTTGTCAGCGCAAGCAACTCAGGAAGAAGGTCCTTCTATATCCAAGGCCGCGTGTACTGCGACACTTGCCGTTTTGGCTTTGAGACCCCCAAGTCCACCAGCATTGAAGGTAATCTCTCTCTCTCTCTCTCTCTCTCTAGAGTACATTAGCATCACTTCATACAATCCAGTTCAATCAATGGAATCTATGATCATATCCGTCGGACTCGACGGTGCATGTGTTGGGTACGAGAAGCCAGCTCCTATCATTATTTGGTTTTCTTTCGTCCGTCCTCGAAAAGGAGCTTATGAATGTGTCGATAGTTGCGCATGTTGCATAGTCCATGTGTATCTTCTATTATGTATGGAATAACAAGTTCTGACGAACAAGGTGTCGTTTGAACCGAGCCCTTTCCAGGCGCTGCAGTGAGGGTCGAATGCAAGGACAGCACCGGCATGCAGCTCGACTACAGCATCGACACGGTGACCGACTCCAATGGAAAATGGGAGGTCACCGTCGAGGACGACCACGATGACCAGTTATGCAACGCCGTTCTGGTGAGCAGCCCCAAGGCCGGTTGCCAGACGGTAGACCCAGGACGTAGCAAGGCCACGCTGATCCTCACCCGCAGCAACGGAGCCATCTCCAGCAGGCACTACGCCAATTCCATGGGATTCCTGACCGACAAGCCACTCGCGGAGTGTACCAACTTGCGTACTTACTATCAGCTCGATTCCGATGTGTAGATCGTGTCGGCGACTTTTCCGTTTTTCTCCTAAGTTTGCATAGTTAGGCAGGGAGGGAAAAGGAAGCAGAATAATCTTCTTGTTTGTTCTCTTTCTCAGTTTAAGGTCATCCCGTTGTAACCGTAATAACATGGATCTTAAATTTGCGACTGTTTGGAATCCACATATTTCTTTTAACGAGCATTTATATGTCAGTGGCTGATGCACTCCACGACTTATCGAAACTCATCTCAGTGCTTTCCAATCATTTACAAATGCCAGTGAATCTTGCGAGTTTGTTTTAACTCGTTCCCTGCGGTTAATAGCTTTCGCTCCGGAGAAGTAATTTTTATACCTATTGACAAACTCGTAACATTTCTTTCCAGAGACTAGTAATTCTTTGGGATGGTGTTTAACCTTAAAACCTCAATATGGTCAATGCAATACAGACGGAGTCTTCAGCAAGATAAGAATGCATGGTTGCGCAGGTTTCCACAAATCAACTTGATTAACGACTAATATTGACTGGAGCAGAACTCACGAGGGCTATAAAAATGAAAGTCCTCATGACAATACTTTGTATTACATTGAAGATGAAACGTCCGGGCATGTTAATTTTGCCCAAAGAATATGGTGTGCCCTTTTGATACATAAAACTAAGAACAAGGCCAGGGGCCGTGACTTCTCAGTCCAACCACTTTATATCTGTCCCGGCATGGATCTGTATAACCATCGTCAATGTCCTTGCGCGATAAATTTGACAAGGTACGGTGACATCTGTATTTTGGGATCAAGAGTATCGAGCGAATTTGTCTTTGGCAATCACCAGAGCAAACTAGAATCCAACATACTGTGTGTACTGAGAGTAGGCTTCTGATTTCATAGCGATTGGTGCCCGTGTCACATGATCCGGAAGGTCAAAGGCATCTACAAGCTCTCCGGCGACATTTCTTACTTGGAAACTGAGATAGTCGGCGAGTTTGTGGATTGCCTGAAAGACAAGCCCATTCGTAAATCAGTTACATAATAGAACTGCTATGGTTTAAAACAGGCAATGCAAAGGTGTTGCAATTCACAATTAAATGTATTCTTCTCTACTTATAGAACGAGGAATCTCGAGTACTTATCATACCTTTGCTTTGTTGGGCGCCACATAGTCAACGTTGCGGTAGGTTCCTATGTCATTCCAGATACGATCCAGGGCATATAGATCACATGCTAATTTGAGAACAGCTCGAGCACTCGCATCAGGACATCTGGCTCAAAGAAGGCGTGCAATGAGAAATCCATCGATGAAGTGTTAGAACACTCTCACAAAAATTGAAAGTACCTCTCGACAGCTTCAATGAACTTTGCAAGAATGACAGATTCAATATGTGACTCTGCAAGTGTCAGAAGGTGATTTAAGCATCTGTTCCAAGCACCAAAACTCCCAAGGGTTTTAGTGTGTTTTTGGAGTCTTGCGGCAACACTCTGAAGTAGTCGAGAAGTCCGGTACTGCAAAAGAAAGAACACAATAATTGGAAAGGATGTATCACACAATGACAGATAGTTGTCAAACTGAAACGAACCCACTTACTCTAAATGCATCCAACTGGAATTTAGGATCACGCAAATGCTCTTCACTTTCCCATCTGGCAACCACAGGGTTGGGCTGTGATAGGTAAGTGTTCATGGACTCCCTCAAGTAGTTCCACGTAACTGCAAGTGTCCCACCGCGAAATTTCTCCTTGTATTGCTTTAAGAGATCACCAGCCACCTGCATATAAATTTGAGACATTCAGACTATCAGCATTAGCTGTCTCACTGCCCTGTGCTAGTATATTTGTGTTGGAGCCCAGAGGCTATTCAACCAGAGCGTATATTTTTACCTCTCATGGTTAGTGGTAAAAATGACACCTAATATGCATCATTCTTAATTATCATTTCAAGTACAACGATTGTATCAATATTGGAGAGACCACAAATTCAGTGTAGGACCAATATCGAAAAGGCAAACAGGAAAATGTACAAGCAACCATAAAATTCCTTTACATATATCTTTATGACAGTGATATATTCCACTTCTCTAAGATGACTGCACATTTAGCAATTGAAAGAATTTGACTTAATTATCCCTGTTAAGATTTAGCAGAAAGAAAGAATGTTTGGTGAGATCATCTGCAGAGACATTATGGTGAAGAAACTTTGATGTGGGTGATTTCCACCACACTGATAATTTGCTTAATATCAAAGAAACAAAATGAGAACAACATGACAAAAGATTTTACAAAGATTTTGCAAACCAATTTAGGGCATAAGGAGGATGACTTCCCTAAGTAGCCATACGGCCTGTCTATATACGGTGTTTCTTCCCCTCTGTAAAACTGTGTCATTTGTAACTATTTAATTAAAAAAAATCTAAAGATGTTGAAATTACCTGCTGCAGAAGCACTGTGTTGTCCCCTTCAAAAGTCTGAAAAATATCATGATCATTCCTCAAGCTACCAAATCTATTGACAGCTGCATAACCATGTCCTCCACATGCCTCCCGGCAGATGCTTAATGACTTTGCTGTATAAGACGTCACATAAGCCTTGAGACCTGCCGACAGTGCATGGACATCTCCAACCAATTGATCGTCATGAGACTTCTTCATCTCTGAGTACTTCTCCACCAAATACAGAGTGGCGAAATGAAATGCATAAGTTGAAGCCAGCATGGGCATAAGCTTGTGTTGTTGAGATTGGTAATCCAGAATACTAACTTCAGGCTTCTTGGGAGGACCAAATTGATGGCGAAGTAAAGAATATCTCGTGGCAATTGTGACGGCAATTTTTAGGACTCCAACTGAAGAATATGCCAGGCCAACCCTTCCACCCACGAGTTCACCAAGTGTAGCGGCAAATCTTTTATTGATAGTTGGGAGGCTGCTCGTGTATTTCCCATCCCGAGACACATCTCCAAACCTATTGAGGAGATTTTCTCGAGGAATTCTTACAGAGCGGAACCTTAGTGCTCCATTATCTACCCCATTCAGGCCAATCTTGTGCCCACAATCATGTATTTCGATTCCAGGAAGTGTTTTGTGTGTTTTCATATCCCTTATTGGGACAATAAAGGCATGGACTCCCATATCAGCAAGCCCTCTTGCATCATGAGTTGGCAGCATTAGCTTGGCAAAAACAGTTGCAAACTTGCCATGGACTGCAGCATTGCCAATCCACCATTTAATGGCCCCGTCATTTGGCGTGTCTATAACAAACTGATCTGTAATCGGGTCAAATGTTGCAGTAGTTTGAAGACCTTGAACATTTGAGCCTTGCAGAAGAAAGCCAAAGCTATTTAGTAGACAAGAAGATAAGTAAGTTTACTGGTATGCTTATGCTAACTAAACAAAAGCCCCAGGTAGATATGCACTGGAGAATGTCTAGTGGTTAGATGCCAAGTAAGATAACTGCCAAATATTTCTGCCACGTGCATACTGGTACCGACTATCACTCAGTTAATGATCTTATAAAACTTTCAACTTCAGTTAAATGGGACTGCAAAAAAGTCTAGCTGTATCTCAATGAAATATAGAAAAATTATATCATTCTTCTGCCAAAAAAAAAAGTTTAAATCTGCACAGCAATTTCCACCGGCCTTCAGCCTGATGGCAAGGCAGACAGGGAGGCAGGAACAAGAGCTATGGAGTTGAATTCCAAACAAGAAGGAAAAAAAGATAATTTACAGCAATTAGATTATAGAAAATTAGAAGCAACCTGACAAGAAACAAATTATCTGAAACCTTACCATGATGGAGCTCTGTCATTGCAAAACAACCTGGATATTCCACGCTATCAATCAGGTCAAAGTACTTATCCCTATGTCTTTTAGTTCCTAAGTTGATCACTGAGCCTCCCCAAAGACTGCATAAAAATAGTTCAAATGTGTATGTAAGTTTTTCTTTATGTATAAAAAAAAGTACAATTGAAGCGTTTTTCTCTAACCACTTACATACTTTAATTCCCAAGGAACCACTGACTTAAATAAACCTCATACAACTCTAAGAGAAACAATATTAAAGAGTATCAATCTTTGGTACTATAATCTTCTTCCTTTTTTCTAGTTTTACTACTGTAAGAAGCATATATCTCCTGCTTTGAATAAGAAAGATTAATTATTACAGGATTCCATCAATAATGCTGTTGGACAGATGAAAGCTAATCACACATAAACCACAGAAAGCTTTCTTCAGAAATTATCTTCCAACACATTTGTCAATTGGGAGGTTCAATGCCCAAGCCTGTGGTTAAACAAACCTCCCAGAGGTACCTTGTGTCTTGTGGCTTCAATTTCAAACACCAAAGGCCACATAAAATGGGCCGGATACACTATGGTTACAATGTAAGGATAGGCTTTTCACCAGCCACTTTCAATGATCACTCCTCTTGAATCTAGGCTACTTCAAGAAGATAAATATGCACCTCTTTCCAATACTCAAAAGAATTATTCTAGAGGCACAGACAACAGTGCCTTATTTTCAGTAGAAAGAAAGAGAGACCACAATGAATACCAGATTCAAGGGTGTTTGTTTCCACAAGTCAGAGTGCTTCATTATGTCCATACTGTCCAAATGACAATGCTTAGAAAAGCAATTTCCCCCGGTTCAATTTACAAGGACACCAGAAGAAAGAAAAGTGATGTATACAGAGCAAATGCAAATGGCATCAGAATGCTGCATCTACCAAGATCAGTAGTCTCCCTGTCCCCTCTTACTTCAACTAAAATTTCTTTAGTTTTTTCTTTTCTTTTTCCTTGTTATATCTACATGCTTAGCGGGAAAGAATGCATGGAAATGTAGCAAAAGAATCCCTTTTCTTTAATAAGAAATGACCATTTCCATTCCTTTTCTTTTCAGTCAGTACCTTTCTCATCCATCTCAAAAAGAACTTAATGAATTATTCAGCAGGTCACCTAGAAAGTCCTTCAATTGATGCATGCACAATGATGCTGCTGTCCTGTGGGATGTTGCATTTGCATTAGACTCTTCAAAACTATGATCATCAGATTACTAGATTCGGTATGACATCGTGTCAACACACCACTCGACATATGCATTACATAGAACGCTAGACTTTCTTGATCATGAAATAACTAATTCAGCCAAGGACTTGCCGACCATCCACTGGCATAGGTCCCATGCTAGTGGACGGCCCTGATGCAATCATGCATAATGTGAAATTAATCTATCTAAACCCAACAAGGTCTGTAACTCAAGTTACAAGACACCAGACAACCAACGAAATCAAGGTGTTAGGAAGAGTAGCGACAAGAAAAAGTCAACTTTCTCGCTGCACCTCACACACAACGAATTCAGCCCTAATTGTAGTCGAAATCACTTCCAATCGAAGCTCCATAATATTCCCAGATCAAACCGAACAGAACAATGCCAGAACGAGCTACGGCATCTCTAACAACTCCCAACCAACACCTCAAAACCCCGTCGCTGACCAGAGCGGCTCGAAAACATAAACAGCCAAACTGAACAGCCAGCCGAAATTCAAAAACTTGAGTCCAAAAAGGCGAAAAACGAGTCCCGCGAGATGATCACCTGTACTGCACGCCCATCTTGATCCCGAGCGACATGTCGACGCTGCCGGCAGCCTCCATGATCGCGAAGTACTTCTCCGGATCCTCGGAAACGTATCGGAAGGGCCGAATCCCGGCCTCCCGGACCAGCCCCAGCAGCTGCTGCATGCAGAGCTCCCGGTGCTCGTCCTTGGAGATCTCGACCGGGGTCTGGAGGTCGGGCCGCGAATTGAAGTACGCGAACACCTGCTCCTGGACCCCCCGGTGCCTCCCCCTCATGTACTCGCACAATCTCGCGGTGTCGACCTCGAGCTTCGCAGCCCTAGCGCACGCCAGCATCTCGAGCCGGTCGGCGCCGCCCGGAGGAGGCGCAGGAGGCGCGGTCGGCGTCAGGTGGGAGCGGAGCCGCCGGAGCCGCCTCGCCGTCGGCAGGGCTTCGTGCTCCGGCGCTTCGACTGCCGGCTCGGCGGCGGCGGCGGCGGCGGCGACATGGCGGAGAGAGAGAGAGAGAGAGAGAGAGAGAGATCGACGGAGGTTGGTTGAAGATGAAGAGTGTCAGCTTGGGGGATCGGAGATTTCTTTAAAAAGCAGTTTGTCTGCACGGCACGGAGTGTGACGTGGCCTGGTGGGCAGCGGCGACGTGGCGGAAGGGGATTGGGCGGCGGGCTGGGCAGTTAACTTTTCTGGCGCGCTTCCCAACGCGAGCCGATCAGGTTTGACCTTGACCGGTTAGCGCCGGTTGGGGTTTCGGGGGAGATCTGGATTGGAACGGTGGAGCCTGGATTTTGGCGGTTCCTATTTTCCTTTTTATTATTTTTGCGGACGAGATAATCCATTTATTTCGCTTATTATTTGACATTTCTAAAAAATATTTGTGCTGATGTTTTTTTTTTTAAATATTAATGATGATATTTTTTGATATTTGGCTAGCATCTAAAATAAACTAAACAATAATTTTCATTGCTTGAAAAGAAAGTATTGCTTTTATTTTTCAATATATTATTATGTGCAATACAAATAAAATTTAACTTTTAGAGCCCATATCATTCGAGCCTATATTGTTTGAATCCAAACATTTGGATGGAGCAAGGGTTCTAGGAATCTAAGCCACTTGGGTATGGGAGCTGGGCATTGAGATCTTGAGCTCAACCTTGAAGAATGTGGCCCCAACTTATGTGGACACAAGTTCCGCTGTTGACAACTCAAGACCTAATTGTTGGGAACTTGATCACTGGTATTGAGATCTAGACTTGGTCTTTAGAGACCCATGCTCGGCTTTTGTGGACTCAAGCTTTGAGTTAGACAAGGAAGCCTTAATATCTAGGCATTGCCGCTGGGAACTCGGCTACAAAACGAGTCCAAATAAAACCGAACATAAAATGATATTTCAAAGCAAATTATGGGAAATTAATCCGTAATTCTCCATCAATATCTCAATAAAACAAAAGTCAAATAAAAATAAGGGAAATTGACACGAATAGTCCATGAATTTTAGCACAATACGTGATTTGATTCTGAAATTTTCTGTACGTGTGTAATATAATCCTTAAACTGTATGGATATATTAAATATAGCAATTCTAAAATTATTTAAGATTAAAAAAAGCTATATTAAATACGTACTATAAATTTAAGGATTATATCGAACAAATTAAAAGTTGATGAATCGAATGATATAGTGAATTAAAAGTAATCGCCAATTAAAAACAAACAAAGAATGAACACCGCGCGCTATGTGGCGTCCCGGAGCACGAATTCAAAATGCAAGAGGCGCGGGTTTTGGGGCCCCGTTTTCGCCATTTCCCCCTCACGGATCCTCTCCTCCTCCCTCTTCCCGCCTCGCCCCCTCCCAATTCCCAAAAAAAAAAAAAAAAAAATTCCTGCGCTCCTCTCCTCTCTTCTCATCTCATCTCATCATACAGACAGAGAAACCAAGAACCCTAATCGCCATCTCCATCCTCGCCTCCTCCCTCCCTTCAATCCGCCGAGCGACGGCGGCGGCGGAGGTCTCTGCCACTCATCCCTCGTCGCGAATGAAGGTCGTCCGCTCTCTCTCTCTCTCTCAATCTCCATCCTTTCTTCTTCCCGTTTGAATTTTTCTTTTTCTTTTTCTCTTTTTTATGGTGTTTTTTTGCGCTCGCTGTTCTGAGCTCTCTTCGTTTCCGATCGGCCGCGGCTTGCAGATCGAAACTTCCAGCGGATCTCCTCCGTAGAGTTCGTCGCCTGTTTCGGCCTTCTTTGTTGTTTTTTTTTTTTTTTTTTTGGGGAGCATAGGAGCTGCGAGCATCGTTGGTTTTTCGCCGACGGATCTGGTGCGCCTTTTCTCGAGTCCGAGGAGTTCGCCATGAGCGGGGACGGCTTTCGCGACGGCCGCCCTGTTCTCGGGGACGTGACCAACCGGCCCGCGAAGAGGGGGTTCTCCCTCGTCTTCGATGACCACCTCCCGGGAGCTAAGTCTCGGGACGGGCGGGGTAAATGTAGGATCGACGGGGGAGGAGGGGACGCGGCGTTCGCGAAGCAGGTGTGTTTGGGAGTAGAGAATTTGGTGGAGGAGAAATGCAGTACCGGACGCGAAGCGGACCGCATCGAGAAGGGTGCTGCTATTCCTTTGTTAGTCAAGGACAACGAGTTCAGTGGCGCCGGCAATAATTTGTTTTCAGCTGCTGTTCATAACCTGCCGAGTAGATCCCAGGAATTATTGAATGTTTCGCACAGCAATCCTAAGGTTTCGGGGATTGAAATGAATGCACAAAGTGTAGTGGAAGTGGGTGATGCATCGAGGGATAGTTGTACGTCGATTGTTTCGACTATGAGCATTCAAGCGGGTGGGCAAAGCTCTGACGGGCTCAAGGTGCGCGATGAGAGTGCAGATGTTGTGAAGGAAGTTGATGTCGATCCGATTAGAGAAAGCACTGCACGAGGTCCCGTTACTCAGGTTGTTAGCAATTGTGACGAGGGCCTCAGAATCGGGAAATTAGCGTCAAACGCATCTGGCTCTATTGAGTGGTCAAGGTTGCCTAACTCACAGGGTCTTAAAAACTTCGAATTGATAAGATGCCAAACTTCGGAGGGAAATGGCCGTGACAATTTGTGTGCCGAAGAGGACCCGCTAAAAAGTTGTTGCTGTTCTTTTTGTTTGAAAGGTACATTTAAAAGTTCTCGACACTCTGTAATTCATCCGGTTCTTCTGATCCAACAGCTTCAATTCATAAAAGATGTAACTTGAAATAGATATCTTCATTGTTTCTGTTATCAGCTGCTCATATGTGGTCAGACCTTCACTACCAAGACATCAAGGGTCGAATAACTGGTAAGTTATGTCCTTTGTCTCAGGCACCTTCTATTTCTTGGAGGTTCATATTTATGGAGAGCACGGAAATGGTGCTTATATTAGCCTCCTCCAATATACTTGTTGATAACTTGATAGATGAAATTGATGAAAGCCATGTTATCCATCCTTCAGCAGTGAGCAAAAGTCGAAAAGAAGCTAGCACTTTGGCTCAGAAAATTGGTACAGTAAAGGATGTTATCCATGTCCCAGGAAACTCAGATAACTCTCCAAATATGGAATATGCACTCACGAATCAATGGAGGTCACTCTTTCTTCACATGGAGGACATACTAGTCCGTGAAGGCCGAGAACTCGTGAGTATCTGTATCCTGTAGCTTAGGTTCAGCCTTTTCTGCTTTTAAGGGGATGGTTCCCATCTGCTTTTACGAGATTGTGCACAAGGTTAATTTTCTTCGATAATTTGCAGTTCTGAATACATTGCATTGTCAGGCCGAGTATTTTCTCCCTTCTCCATAAGATAGGGCCATGAGTGCCATTTTCTCATTGATATATTAAGAGGTAACTTGAATTTCTGCTTTGCAGCAAAGTAGTTATTGTGAGCTCAAAGATATGAGAGAAAAATGCAAGATGGATCTGGAGTCATCGAACAGGATGCCTCTAAATAGACACTAGCACTGCATTGGTTTTGCGGTTTGAATCTCACTATACTCGAGATGACTTACAAGCTTGCGAAGGTGCAATCACATGCATTCCTTTTTGCATATACTTGCTCGCCTGACCCCACATTCTGTGCAATCCGATGTTGTAGCCCATGGATCTTTCCCTTCCTGGTCCTCACGAGGTTCCTGGAATGTCTTGCTAGTTTCTTCATTTAGGATTTACTTTGGCTGTGATTTTTTCCTCCTGCTTGTTGTCAGTACAAGTCAGAAGATTTGATTGCTCGAGAAAATGTATTGCTTTTTTTCCTTGTTAAGCTGATGAATGAAGCCCCTGATTTGAAAGTGAAGAGCTGTCTCTGAGATTGATCTTTTGTTCAAATGTTAGTCAAGGAAACTTTTGTTACTGATTTTATTGAAAGTAACCACTTGTAAGTCATGAGCAGGAGTTCATTACGCTTAAAATTCCAAATTTTTGTTGCCCTAGATGCTGCAGTCTTGCATCATGGAACATGCATTTGAGACTGTCATGCTAAATTAGACTGAAATGCAACGTGAAAAACAGAGGTGAAGAGAACTTTTGCGAGGTTCTATATCATGCTATATGAATTTAAGAGACAGAAGAATAGAAGAGTCTAATAAGATTAGGTAATGCTTAGTTCCTTTTCCTACTTTCAACACAAATGTGTACACTTTTTATCTGAAATTATTAAAAATAAAATAAAAAAATTCACAAAAAGGAAAAACTGAGTAAGTGCGACCTGATCTGGGTGTCTAATTGCGACTTGTGTAGCATCAATCAGCATCACCACGTTGTCTGTCGAGTTGCGATTTGGCTTCTGATAGCGCACGGCTCACCTCTTCATCATCTGGCGTCTCTCTATTCAAAACCTCGTAGTCTCTTACTGAAGCCTCCCAACTTCGTAGCTGTATAATTCCCAGAGAGTTGATAAAAACTAGTGAGTAACATTACATACAGAAAGCCTCCCTTAACCTTTCGCAAACCTAGAGGCTCAACAAAAGTAAAACTCTATTTGAAGGTGTGATAAATTGAGCTGATAGTTGTTTGCATCTCTTTCTATATACTTCGATTTAGGAAAATGATTTCACATGGTTTACCTTGGCATGACAATCGGCTCTTCTGAGTCTAGCTTTGCTATAAGATGGTCGTATGCTGAGAGCAGCTGTACAATCCTCGATCGCTTTCTCAAGCTCGCCTAGCTTGGACCAGCAAGCAGCTCGATTGCACAATAATACTGAGTTGCAACGGTCATGCTCGAGGCCCCCTGCATACGCTGAACAAGCCTCCGTGAACCTCGAGGCCCTGAACAATTCGTTGCCTCGTGATCGAGCTGCGGCTACTGCTCGAGCCCTCATCATCACCATGTTCGCCTCCTTGTTGTTTGAATCAAGTCGAGCTGCATGTTGAGCTGCCTCCAAGGCATCATCGAATCTGCCGATCACTACAAGAACTATTAAAAAACATTGGCTATTTTCCCTTCAGAGGATTCAAATTCTGGTCATCAAGAAAACTGACCTGCCTACGGCCATGTCGACCTGAGCTCTGATCATCAACAAATATGAGCTGCCGATGGGCCCAAGGAATTTTGTGCAATCATCAACTTCGAAGTTTGGACCGTTGATCAATACTTCGTCTGCCTCCTGATGCCGGTTCAGCTTCAAGAATGCCTCCGCTTGCAATGAGAAGATCTATTCAACAATCACATACGACTCGGGTCAAAATATACTTCATGGCTAGGGACAGGCGAATTCTACCCTAACTAGCTTTCGATTTGTATGGCCATTAATGCTGACCTGTGGAGCTGAATCGGCACCTGCAGATATGGCTCGCCCGCTTTCTCTGATCAAGCTGTTCCAATCCCGTAGCCTCTGAGCCTCTGTGCATTTGTTTAGATGGGTTTGAACAGCTCTAGCTTTGGCAATGACCTCAGGATCAGCTTCAGGTCCCGCATGTTTGTAGTGATACATTGCCTTTTCTGCCTCCCCTAGCCTGTATGTTCACATAACACAACACAGTCGCACTTCAGTGATTGCTAGCCAAAGTTAAAAAGAGTTACAACTTGCAGGACTATCAGGAGAAACATGGAGCACACGGTGCTGGTGCTGGAATGGAAAGAATTCAGGAACAATTTGGCAGAACAACAAAAAATGCCATTGATTTTTCACCTGAGATATAGTGTTGCAGCACGATTATGAGCTCTGTGATAATGAGGCTCGATTCGAATGGCTTCTCTACACTCAATGATGGCTTCAAGAAGCCTCCCCAATGCAGTCAAAGCCGCACTCTTGTTGCTCCTGTATGAAGCCTTATTTGGATCGATTGAGATTGCCGCATCATACAGAGCCAACGCTTCTGCAAATCTCCCGCTCTTGTAATCTTCGTTGCCCAGGATTTTCAGCGTCTCAGGGTCCATTCTCGTCGAAAGTGCACGGCAAAAGGAAGATGGTGGTTCTTTGCTAGCGGTTCTTGTGGACGTGTGTCTTTCTGTAGGCACCGCAGCTTCTTCTCTGGCAGTAGGTCTAGGAAGATGGTTGAACATGTCATCATTTGGGCTAGCATGACTTGTTCCAGGTTGCCTCAAATTGCCCAGATTGCCAAAAAGCATGACATTGCTCGACGAGGCCCGGACGAACGTGCCTTTTCCTCTCGATCTCTGATGATCGGCTATCATGCTCTCCAGCTCGCCAGATATCCCGATCGATTCTCTAGGGACTCTCCTGCCTTGGTTTACATGACCTTGGTCGGACGGCATGTTCGCGATGGGCCTAGTTCCAGGGTGGATTTGACTTTGAGGATACATTCCATGGGTCTTAGGGGAAGGTCCGGAGATGGGTTTCAGATGCCTTTCCGATCCATTGTTACACAAGTCGAGGAATGCTGTCTCGTCACTGCTGCCTCGCTGTCCTTGAGAATTGGGAGTGGTGGGGGTCTTGACAGTGTTGCTGCCGTCGCTATTTGGCGTGGGGATGGACCCGGTCGACGTGCTCCTCCTGAGCCAAAACGTGCTTCGCCCAAACACCACATTAAGCAAGCCGCAGCCTGATTTTTTCTCTTCTGACGAATCTACCATTCTTTGTGTTGATCCAGAAACTTTGCTCTGTCCAGCTTTTTTTGGAAAAATCAGAGCATATTGAACCCAGGATCATATGAAAGTGCCAAAACTCACAGCAAAAACTCGAAATGTTCGCGAAAATTCATAGCTTTACATGTTGTAAAAACTTAATCTCAGATCCTGTAAAACTTCTGCAAGAGATTTGATTCCTATGAAACCACGTACCACAGAAAGTAAACGTACATACACTGCCCAAAGAACCAACAAAACAGGAGGACCGAAGTTTATAAAAATTGCTGTTGCCACATGTGCAGATCCTCCTCAAATGGCCACCTGAAGACCAATCTACAAGTCCTTTGTTCTGTATCTGTTTTTTTTTTTTTTTGCGAAAAGCACGATGGGAAATAAAATGCCAATGCTTGATCAGGAGAAGATTGCAGCAAAAGAGAGAGACGTGCGGGAGTCGGTCTTTTTGTAGCGACCATCGCTCGGCTTTGCTGGTTCTTGCTGTTGTTTTTGCTTCTTCTCCTCCTCTTTCTTTCTTCCGGTTGACATGTGAGGTGGAAAACACGGGGACCAATTGACTCGGTCTTGTCTGATACGAGGATTCCTGCAATTCTTTTGGAGAAACGATGGACGTAATTAGATGCTCCACAATCCTGTTTTAGAATTTGTGGCGAGTTTGCTGCGGGGGTAAATTGAGATGGTTTTGTCATATTGGGGTCAAATTAAGAAAAAAATCAATAAATTATAGGGAGGCAGAGTGAGAAAAATCCAAATTTAAGGGGGCAAATCGTAATTGAGCCTAAATTAAGGTATGGAGCTCCAATGACATCTTCTGTCAGGTACTCCATTTAACACTTTTTTATCCTTGAAGCACCATGAACTAAAATCTGCCAAAACATTTGGTTGGTGTTGTAATTGTAGCATACCATAACAGGCTTCCAAAAGATATAACAATGATAAACGGCTAATCACATAATTAGCTTTTCATAAATGTGCCTTGAAAATGTGCTCCAATTGCTTAGGGATGTCAATATGTTGCATCTCTCAGCTTAGCACTATCAATATCTCATTGCTGGTTTTCATTTCCTCCTGTGGGGTTATTTGTGATTTGTCCATCTGTTTATCTATCGATTTATTCATTACGGTGAGACGAATTAGGTATTTCCATCAATCGATTTATTCATTACGGTAAGACGAATTAGGTATTCCCATCAATTTAACGATCAACATGACATTATTGTATGTAGCATTGTCCCCACATGCACCTCTAACACTACCCGGGGGTTCAATGCTCGAGAGGCGATCGACACGACATTATTGTATGTGGCATTGTCCCCACATGCATCTCTAACGCTACCCGGGGGTTCAATACTGGATAGGCAATTCCACTATGAGGTCGACTAGGGGAAGCATGTGACTCCTGAAAGACTTTCTACAGTCCCCACAAGGTGAATATCAAGGCTTACTGAAAGCAATTGCAAACTTTTCTGTAGGAGATATTAAAATGCAAAGTTCCTGTAATTAGTGATGAATTGCAGTTTTGGTCACCTCAAGTGACTTATCAATGTGAAATTGAGCAACCGGATTAATGTCCAGCCTCCATTTACCCATTTCCAGATACAAACGTTCCAGAGAAAAATGTGCTAAATCATTAGGGACAATGTGTGTGTGTGTGTGTGTGCGGGTGTGTGTGTGAGAGAGAGAGAGAGATACCAATGTAACTATAATGCAACTATAGAAAGCTCAGGAACATCTCAAGCAAAGGATTAATCCCAATCCCGATAACATGAAAACGGAATCGCGATTTCACTCGATCATTGTCAACAAGGTGCAAATCAACTTGTGATTCAGTTTGCGAACCATAACGCCCAGGGAGGCAAGGCCTCAGGGGATTGGTCTGAGACGTGAAACTTGCTTCAAGATGCGGAAAAACCAGCAGCAACGGTTCTTGGGTTTCTCTGTATTTCAGCGGCTATTGCTTCCGACAGTTCTTCAGCACTGTACTCCACTCCGAAGCAGCGTGTCACCTCCATGTTAGGATTCAACAAGTACCTGAAATTCATGGGCATCATGACACATTTTCAACGGATTAAAACGGAGCTACACTCACTAGTATACAGTGTGTAGAAAAGGAAATCACCAGTGTACTTGATCCTTTGTTTCCTTGAGAGGTGAACTACCCAACCAAAAAACAAATCAGAGAACAACCTTAACTGAACTGGAAAGGCCAGTCCAATCCCTCCCAAGTTCTCTATTTTCATTTCATTAAAAGTTCAACTCTCTAGTTTATGTATACGAATTAAACATAATATGACTAAGAGTAAATATTGTAAAAAATGCCACATATATTACATAATCCCTCACTATTCTGTGCACTTCACGCCATTTTAGTTTACTTGGGCAATCAAGGCCATAGTCATGGAACGTCATCACAGAGAGAGAGAGAGAGAGAGAGAGAGAGAGAGAGAGAAAGACAGACTTATAGGTCAGAAGGGCTTACATGTTGTGAGATGTCTCTACAAGATAATCATCCCCTTCCTCTTCGACCTTCTTGAAGTAAACTCGGTATTCCTGCGCCATCTGCCTTACAGCAGCAGCAGGCCCTGTAAGTCCAATTATTCTTGGATGGAACTCTGCAGTCCTTTAAATAAGAATCGCAGAGAATTAGCAGCAAATCATGTTTGTAAACAAGGTAAAAGAAAAATTAGGGGAACCCCGACCTTTAAGATAAGCACGGAGATGAGAAGCTGTATCCCTCTGAGGATCAATCGTGACAAATACTGGAAAAATCTCTGCGTTCTGTTTTGACTCTTGGTTCAAGCAGTATACGAAATGTCAGTGACACTCTCAAGAAGATAACTGATGTCACAAATATGTAGGTACAAGAGCCAAACCTATTATTTTGATAGCCTTTGCCATTGTATTGAGTTGTTCGGGGCCAACATCAGGTGATGATGTATACCCGAAATAAAGGAGAACCCATTTTCCTTTGAAGTCCTTCTCAGTGACAATCCGATGTTCTGTGTCAATTAAAGTAAATGGTCCACCAATAATCGGTCCCCTTACTGAATTTCCTTCCCTGCTACTTCCTTGACCTGATTCAACGGAAGAGATCCTATAAAAGGTCACTTATGTCTTCACAAAACTAGAACTCTATTTCTATATCACCAACAAATTTTCAGGTGTCCTTTTCTGGTTGGGTATACCAAGGTAACAAGCCTCACTATGGAGATTCAGTACGTGAAGCCTTAAGTCGATCCTTGATTAATGGGAAACAGGCTACCCTCATTTCCAGATAATCACATTACAAGTTTCATCATGAATATCTAATGGATTTAGTTACTTTCAGAGCTTTAGTTTTGAGACAGGAGAAATGAAGTATAACATTTAGTTGAATTTAAATGATGCAGCAACAGGGACCTCCACAGGAAGTAGGAGGGGATAACTGGCAGTAAAAGCTTGAATATATCCATTCTTCAATTCTCCGAACCAAAATTAAAGCATGAAAAGATATCCATCCTAAACAGAGCGAGCTGATCTGAAAACTGCACCAAGCGCACATTTGGGGTTTAAGAGAGTTGAATTTTCCAGACTAATATAAGTGAGGTTTTACTTTTGGCATCTGCCCATAATGGACACATATCCACCAGGAAGTGGGCACTACAAACAGTATCCTCAATACGTTATTTTGAGGATTTTGGCAATAAAATCCATGGGATAAAAAAATCAATGACTACAGATGTCTAATCATACTCGACAAACTCATCTTAGGCCTTTTGCTTCATATGTTTCCATCTTTCTCAAGCAACTTACTTTGGCATCTCAGAAAAGCACACCCATAAAACTGTTGGCTTATCATAAAATGAAAGAGAATCGCTCAATGCTCTTAAACCTCAAGTAATCTGATACAGATATGGTAAGAAGAGAAAGACGTGGGTGAAGGAAAGATTGTTCCTAAAGGCACAAAAGCCAGTCCTCCCATTTCTTCTATTTGAAACCGAGGTAAGATAAAGAAAAGAATAAGACAACCACAATAGCTACCTTTTAAAGTTGCTCTCCTCTCGTCATTGTAACGGACTAGAACTGCAGCCCCAACGAAACCTCCTACTATAAGACTAGGCTGCATAAGATCATCAAAAAGAAGGAAATAAGAATGTACATAGAAGCAAAATACAAGGCTGAGACCAAGAAGTGTAGAATGTATAAAGATGCACACTACAAGGCTGAGAGCAACAAGTGTAGGTGCATGGATATATACAATATGTTGCAAGCCAGAAAAGCAAGAAAACAATCATCTCATAAAGGGAAAAAGAAAGACGGTGATGACATACAATGAGATAGTTTCTCCAAGGCCGAGAAGCATCTGCTTCTGCAGGCGATACAGGAAAAACATTTCGATGCCCATTACCATTTCTGGAGGATTTTGAATAATTAAAAGTTTGAACCTTCCTCTGTGGACCAAACCTACAACAGATTCACAAGTGGTCAATAAACGAAGCAGGTACTTCTGACCAAAAAGCTTTTCCAATGCGCCTGTCTATGGCACCAGCAATTAGACCATCCTAGATGTTACTCATAGTTGCATACTTCATATACTCTGCCAAAAAACAAGAATTCATACTACTCAACTAAAAGATGAAGAAAACATTGCTTTCAACCCTTGAATTCTAGACATCAAGCACAGCCCCAAGCTGTTTATAAAAGAACAACCCAAGGGCCATCCGCCTAATTAAAACCCGAGTCCAGCAACCATCCGAACACCAATGGAACTACAGACCAGTACTGACCCACATCTTGCAAACTCAAGATGAATGAATCTTCAAAACCAAAGCAGAGAGCAAGCATAAACTACATCACCCCAATGATTCAGCTTCACAAGTGTCACAAAATGCTTACCACCTGGAACTTATTATACGAACAGCTCCCTCCAAATTGAAACACAACCCAACCCAATGAGAACTTCCATCAGACAGATAGAAAGATCCCAACATCAGCAAATCACAGGCCCAAAACTTGAGAACGGAATACCGAGACGCGAAGAAACCCGGGGAAACGAAAAGCAGGCAACTTTGAGACGAGAATCTGGAGAAGCGAAAAGGGTTCGAGGGCCTATACCTCTGGAGCAAATTCGAAGCCTCTCTCGTCGAGCGGTGCTGGGAAGAAGCAGAGAGAAGGCGACGAAGAAACATCGTCTGGAGACGAAAAACCTGTCGTGGGTCAATCCCGAACCGGGTTTAAAAGACGGACCAGTGGGCATCTTTCTGGATTGGTTTCCGAGGATCGCCGACGGGTTTGCATTGCTGCCCAAGGCACTTTGTATCGTCGATCATGCGCGGCGCACGAGCAAAGGGCGGCCGAAGTTCCCATGTTGTCTCTCTCTCTCTCTCTCTCTGTAAGAAGCTCCCGAGCAGCAGAAAGATTCTTCGGTTGGGCCGGGCCGGGCCTATAAAGGCGGCCCGAACTTCAGTCGAGCTACTCTATTAGTAGGATGGACTCGACACGATAATTACTCGACATCGACCCATCGGATTTCAAAAATCTCGAGCTCGAGCTCGACAAGTTCAGTGGTCTAATCGAATTTCTATTATGTTTGGTATTATAGACACATAAGCATTTCAAAAACGTGCAATGTATCTACGCCCATACATCGATGGAAGGAATGTCTTCAAACTTATTGAACACAAACTTGAGTTCAATTTATTTATGATGAACAGGTTACGTGGCTAACACGTGGCCCTGGCCCGAGTTGCCAACACTTGAATTTTGGGCATAATTCATATTCTCCATTAACAAGAAAGCATAAAACTCCCGCTCTTTGGTGAGTAGAGGAAAGTCTAAGGGCCACCCAGCGAAGGTTGCGGGGTAGCATTAGAGAGCTTTTAGAATTTGAGCTCATATATTATTGATAATTCTTGAATTTACTCTCATGAAGAGTTACGTGGTATATATATTCTCATTCTCTTATGAGTGGAATTTTGATATATATAATCTCTTTCTCCGTGGAATTTGAGTTGAATTTTATACTGAATGCAACCCTAATTTAAGGAAAAATTAGAATAAGTGGAATTTGAGTGGAATGGAATTTGAATGAGTGGAATTTTGGTATATATAATCTCTTTCTCTGTGGAATTTGAGTTGAATTCTCTATGGAATTTGAGTTGAATTTTATACTGAATGCCACCCTAATTTAAGAAAAAATTAGAATAAATGGAATTTGAGTGGAATGGAATTTGAGTTGAATTTTATACTGAATGACCCTAATTTAAGGAAAAATTAGAATAAGTGGAATTTTGTACTGAATGCAACCCTAATTTAAGAAAAAAATTAGAATAAAAAACCCATCTCTCAATTTCTCCTTCTTACTTTTGTTTTTTTTTTTTTGTCAGTCTTACTCTACACTCACTCTCAGACTTTTGCCTGCAAGGCAGGGCGTGTGAGTCGAAACCCACTCTTAAAACTTACGCGTCCCCACCTCATCCCCTGAGAAGGTGAGGATTTGAACCCCTCACCTCCCCCTTCCATGTTGGAAGGGTGGCCACTGGGACGGAAGGGTGGCCACTGGGGCGAATCCCAGTGGTTCTTTCTCACTTTTGTTCAATCGTCCAATCTGAGAAGTTTTTATCTCCTTCCTTTATTAGGGTCAGCTTGTTTGAAGTAGTATGACCTTATTACTTTACAGGCACACTTCGATTTTTAGCAAAATTTCAAAGATTGAAAGAAAAATATTAAGCGCCGTTGAGTAGGGTGGGAGAATCTAATTATTGGGAGCAGGACTGTTGTACACATTATGACGTTATGAAAGGTCAGGAATGTACACCGTACTAAGCTGAAACGAATACAAATCATTCAGAATTCCTGCATTTCATATGCAATTGATCACACTCGATTCATTTCTGAGCGAGCGCACATGAAATTTAGTCCTTCCTAATCTTCTCTCTCGCCTCCTTTGCTCTATCAAAAGGCAATCGTTCATTTCTCAAACGTAGAAATTGAAAGCAAAAGCTACTGTTTCCCTCGTTCAAAACAATTTACAGGGCAACCTTGAAATACACCAAACGATCCATTTACATGGTATGGATATGGGATGGATTTGCGATGGCTGGAGAACACATGAGATCATCGCACTCGGACGCTCAGCCGCTCTCGGCCTTCTCGACCGGCACCGAAAGTAGATGCCGGGTCTTCATCCTGTGAATAGCATCGGCGGGATTGAGGCTTTTCGGACAGGTCTTGGTGCAGTTCTTTATCGTCCTGCATCTGTACAGCCTCTTTTGGTCCTCCGTCAGTGCCTGGAGTCGCTGGTCGGCGAATTCGTCGCGGCTGCCAAAGAAGGGAACGCAAGAAATGACCAATATCATCTAGTTCTTGCACTAAAAGTGACGACAGATACTTTGTCACCCCAATTGATAACAACAGGCAGTGCTTGATTTATCCCAGGCCCCACATTGGTTAACTCTAAATTCAAGTTTGGCGAAACAAAACATGGAGCTTTACTTGCTCTTGCTAGTCATAATTCGAACTTGTCTGCACCCGAACTCATTGAAACCTTAAAAGCCGAAAGTGACATGCCGGATGCACAACCAGTTTATTAACGAGGCTACCAGAAAATAGCGACTACCATTTTTGGCAAGAAAATATGACGCCTTGAAACTGAAAGGAGAGTATGAATTACCTATCAGATATCCATCTGTAACTATGGAGAAGTGCAGCTGGCCCCAAAAAATCTTCTGGATTCCACCAATAGGACGGGCACGAACTGCTACAGCACGCGCATAATATGCATTCGTAGAGCCCGTCCAATCTCTTTCTTTCCGCCGGACTTTGCCGGTATTCCCGACCATCTTCAGGCGGATGTCTCGTCTTAAGCCATGGCTCAATTGACCTATTCAAGGCAAAGAGAAACCTATTCCATCTATTTGCACTAGATTGAAGCCCAAAAGACGACCGCACATCTTTCCCTTTCCAATTGACTTGATTGAATGAGAATACCTTAATCACCACCATATATGTATTTAAAGTATAATTGAAAGAAAGAATGACCCTTTTGGCCAACCTCGACTATGTGTATTCTAAACTCTGAAAATCCCATATTGTAACGTGAATAAATTCGCGACTATACACCACAAATTGGGGAGCTTAATTCTCGTGGATGGCTTACCTGTACTGCTGGTAGAAGTTGGTGAGATCGACAACGAGGTCCCTGATAACAAACATGTGCGGGAGGGGAGTAATGGTTGTGGGCTCAGAAGTGTCTGCATCAATTGGCTTAAGACAAGCCACGGTGTTGGTCCCATCGATGTTCATGGCGCACGACCCACATATCCCTTCCCTACATGACCTCCTATAGCTCAGCGTCGAGTCGTCCTCTGCTTTTATCTTCTGAAGTGCATCCAACACCTTCACGAACCATCAATGTCATCCAATATTATATTGACTCGTCCATCACATGGAATTTGAAGAACATATGGTAAAATAAATGGAGCGAATCGAATTTATGGAGCTGTAAAAATTTTATTGAGTTCAGTTCAACAGACAAGGTTGGAGGTAAACCCACCATTACATGCTGGGGCAATGTTTTCATATTAACAAAATTTTTGACATTTCCATTCCGTACGACCGTTCCAGATTTTGAATGTCGCAGCATCTCAATTTGAATAACAATGGGGCCACATCAACCTAACACCCCGATAATGAAGGATGCAGATCATCTGTCCCCCTCCCAAGGGCCAATCTACTATCTCCTACGAAAAGGACATTGAGACGGGTCCAAGAGAAAGCTTCAGGAAAGAACATGTGGCCTTTATTATCTTTTATGGATCTTATGTTTAAACCTTTCTCTAGTTGCCTCCTATCTTGATATTAGGGAAAATAAGTCAATTAAGTGGAAGGGTTTTGGACATCGTCTTCTTCTCCAATCTGCCCAATACTGCAATTTTTTCATGGATTTTCAATTTGTGTTTCCTTGTAAATTTCCATTCATCTCTTTGAGTATGTACAAGTATAAGTCCTTGATTTTTCATTGATACATTTTCAAAATGTGAATCAACTGGGCTCGGTCATGGAAAAAGGTCCAGCAATTGGCATGGTGTTCCTGAGTGAGAAAATTGCCTATGACTTTTACAATAAATAGGCTAAAGTAGGATTTAGTAAGGTTTATTCATCTAGTGGCTGTCCTTTTACAAGGTTTTTGATACATAGAATGATTCTCAGATGGATTTATTGATTTGGCACTGCGGTTATATAACATCTATATTTTTGGTTAGTCTTTATATTGAATTTGGTTTCCAGTTAATCATGCTTAATATTTAGGTTGCGTTGGATCATTAACCGAAGAGATTTATGCTTTTCAAATCCATATGCTGAAATAAGAAATCAAGAATCGGAAGTGATCAAAAAATGAAATTCAAGAGAAGGTGATGGTCCACCATTTTCCAAATCACCAGCACATGCGCTTTCATTAGAAACTAAAGAAACAATAGAATCATAGATATTAGAATGAAAAGTTAGGGGAAGAATCCAAGTTTACAAATTCTTCAACTTGCATTTCAAAAAACGAGGGGACTCCGAACACATGTGTCGGCGTCCCCTTCCGCGAAGACGAAGATTAGCCCTGGGAAAGGGATAACCGATCCGCATTGCATCCATCAATGAAGCCCTTATCCAATGCACACAATCACGAACGAATGACTTGCATGCATCGTGAGAACTGGTTGGGTTAATTTCGAGCCGAATCAACTTAGAAATGAGAGATTTGCATGCAGATGCTAGATCTAACACGATTAATGAACCAAACCCTCCCATGTAAAAAGTAAATGAATCTAAATATCCTCAAAGCTCAAGTACTATGATGATCTAAAATAAGCACATGTCAGCATTTTCCCTTGCACGAGTAGATAGCGATTTCTCCTTTCTGAGGTCCACAAAAAGGGTGAAATGCACAGGGCTCAGTTCAGACATATATAGGATCGACATGAGACAGAATTCACCATAGGACCACATGTGGTCAAGTCGAGGAAGTAAGACTGGAGGTAGGGTCTGCAGTGAGGGCGGCCGGGGCTCCACCGATAAATCCGAAACTCCTTCACCGTCGCCTCCCTCTTCTCCTCGATCGCCTCGAACGTCTCCATCGCCTGCTCCGCATGCCGTCGCCCCGCCTGGTGGCCTTCAAGAACCGGGAACTCCCGCGACGTCGGCTTCGCGCCCTTCTTGCCCAGCTCTAGTAACCCCGCTGCTCTCTCGTAGGCATGGCGAAACAAGCTCTTCGACATCTCTCTCTCTCTCTCTCTGTAGGGTTTCTGATGGATTCTGCAATGCAAGCGTGGAGATGATGTGCGTTCTTACGCGGCGAAAGGACACCTGGTTTTTGCATGACCGAAACGTGTTTGGAGCACGGGGGAGTAAGCAAAATGCACTGAGAGCCTGTTACAAGTGGAGAGATCGTATGCAACTTTTGTATTTCCCGATGCGACTCGGTGCGAATACGAAAATGAATACTTGTATGAACTCATAGGTATCGTTTTTTTTTTTTTTTACCCGGAAACAAACATACAGCCGACAGCCACGTAAACCCGGGGCAACCCGCGGGGACCCACCTCCCACGGACAGCAGTTTAGTCGCACAAGTGAACGCCGGGATTTGAACTCGCTTCCTTCCGGTAAGAGGATTGAGCACTAACCACGCGACCACCAATGGGGTGGGTAACTCATAGGTATCGTTTGTTTAGCGAAAAATAAAAAACTTTAAGAATTTAAAATTTTAAAAATATTTTTTTAAATGATTACTTATCTCACTTAAAGTGTATTTGATAATCATTATATTTCCAAAGATAATTTCTAATCGAAATGATTTTTTCTGATTATGTTTTTTGGACGAGTTTCTAAGTATTCGAAAATATTTAATAACCGTACAAAATTTCTACTTCCAAAATAATAATGTGTCTGGTACGACCCTCAAATTCTTTTATGACTTACAATTTTTTTTTTTAATTTTTTAATAATTTTATCACATTTTCCCTTTCCCTTTTCTTTTTTTCTTTTCTTCTTCGTCTTCTTCCTCCTCTTGTCGGTAGCTAGCCTTGGCCATGGCTGACGATCAACCATGGCTGAGCCTCGCCCAGCTACCGGAAGGCTCTAGCAAGGTCGTCGGCCATCACTATGGCTAACAATCAGCTTGGGGAAGAGGAAGAGAAAAAGAAAGAAAATAAAAGGACGAAAAGAGAAAAAAAAAATGATTTGGGTTTGATTCTAGAGCCATTCCCGAAAACAAAGAAGCAAATTTCTTTTACTTTTTTATTCCATTCTAAATCTATTACCAAGAACAAACATGTTACCAAACGAAATTCGTTCCTTTTTTATTCTGAGGAATAAAAGAATAAAATCAAGCATTGTTTGATACGTTACCAAATAGGCCCTTAAAATAATTAGTTAATGATAATATTTGCACTGTCGATAACAATTTATATTTAAATGTTTTCGCGGACCAACTATCAATTTAAATCAAGCCTTGACACAAAAATTAGTTTCATGCAAATATAAAAAATTAAAAGAAATTCTATGGTACAAAAAAATTTATGGGTCGTACCAAATACATTCATGTTATTTTTTTATTCCTGAAATAGAAATTTTGTGCGTTATCAAATGCGTTGGTTTATTCATAAATTGTTTTAGGGAATAGAAATAGAAAAAAAAAATTTCTGAAAAGAAATTGTTCCCCAAAACATGAACGTTATCAAACGCATCATAAACAACTTTTGATGGCCTCAATCCTCTTTGGCATAAAATGAGATATATCTCAATTGAGATTTATGATGGAGAGCGATGAGTGTAATATTCTATATATAATCAAAAAAATGAAATACGGGACTCCTCTCTCTATATACATATGGAGTGAGAATATAATTAGACTTAAGTATAATGAATGTAACGTATATTAACTTAACCTTAAGTTGTAATCCTTATATAATCTAACATCTCCCCTCAAATTCAAGGTGACTTAAAACAAATTAACTATCGTTTAGAGAAAATATTTAAAGAGAAAAAAAAACGTTAAGGTGGAAATGTCTTATATAGTACCATTATATACATGATACCAAATAAAGTGACAATCAATTCATTGTGCTTAGTACACTCATGGAAAATATCATTATGTGCTATTTGAATAACACTTTGGTTGTCGCAATAATTGATTGTTCTACTATTATGATGAATCCTATGTTTTCTAGTAGCCATCGCAAATAGAATAACTCTGAGCTTATATCAACAAGAGTTTGATCTTCTGCTTTTGTACTAAAACAAGCACCTGTGGTATGTTTATGCCGTGAGATAAGTGAGTTGTCCAAAAAGAAATGGTAGCTCGTAGTGAAGCGACATTCTTGAAGGTCACAGGCCCAGTTAATATTTGTCAACTTCAACATAGAATGAGTAGAAAGTGAAGGTCGTGAGATAATGTACTTTTGATGTAGTGAAGTTTTGAAGGACCGCACCAAAATAAGTCATACAAGATGTGGCCATGTACTAACTGTTAATGCGAACAACATAAGCGACGCCAAATGGAGTAACAATGAGATGTATAAGACGGGCGACTAACTGGCGATAAAGTGTATGATTCAAAAAAGAAGTCCCATATTTGGCAAAAAATTTGGCATTGGTCTCAGTTGGGTTATGGCGATCCTATTGTCCACAAGTCCTAATCTTGAAATAAGATTAGTGGCATGCTTTGGTATCATGTTTGAATGTTCAACCCATAAGATTAAGTTTTTAGAATGGTTCCAAATAGTTGTATCCTTATACTCATGCCACCATATAATTAAAAGGAAAAGAAAAAACGTTTCATTGAACAAAAAAAGCTTAGGTAAATAAATTGGATCTGTTAGCAATTTTAATCATTTTAATGATTTTTATAAAGAATAATTAAAACTCTGCACATAAGTTTCCTAAATAAATTTCACTCTTACTCTAAAATTATTCTTGCACACATGACATATGTATAGCTGAATTTCCAAATCTTGCTTGGCCAATCAATATCATTTCTTTTAGAACTATAAATCTTCAAAGAATTAAGGACATCATGTATGAAATAGTCATTAGTATTTCCATATAATTGTCATGTGGTTAATGTGTTTTAATCGGATCTGATATTACCCGTGATGTACATCTCCCGGAACTTGACATTGACATTATACAGTCTTTTTTTTTTTTTTTGATCAGCAAACATCATCGCTTGATTTACTATTTAATATTAGGGAAAGTTACACTTAGAGCATCAGTGCATAGAAAATCAAATAGGCAAAGCAGTTAGCCTGTAAGTTTCAGCTCTGTGTTTGCCTACTTTCTCCTAGTGATTTAATATTTCGTTAAAATCTCCCAAGCACAACCAAGGTATTCGGTAATGCATACTGACTGAGGAGATCTGTTCCCATAACTCAATTCTTTCCCTAAATACAGTTGGAGCATGGACGAAAATAACTTTCATTTCCTGGTTGCTGTTTTTCAGGTAACATTGTGTGAAGATGGCCGTGGCTGAGGAGGAGTCAATTAATACCTGCGTATGATCATCCCAGAATAAAGCTAAGCCCCCTGCTGTTCCCTCCGGATTGACTATATAACTGTTTTGGAATTTTAGCCTCCTTTTTATTTTGAGCACTTTCTTTTCTGAGTTTTTAGTTTCCATAATGAAAACTATATTGGGCCGTTCCTGAGTCACAGTGACTCGCAATTCCTGGAATGTCAGGGGATTGCCCAGCCCCTGGCAATTCCAGCTTAAGATTTTCATGGGTAAGATGGTGGCTTATTAGGGCTAGCCACCAGAGCCCATTGGTCTGACTTCTCTGCCACCCGAATAGGTGCATCCACTAGTTGATGGGTGTTCTCTGAAAGTTGAGCTGATGTTTGTGCTCCATATGGACAGAATCGCTTAACTTTTTTTGAATTTGTTGACTTCACACACTTCCCTATTGGCTTTGCAGGGGGGGTCATCTCCATCTCAATCTCAGCTTCCTTCATCTGTTCCTCGTGGAGTGTCAAGATTGATTCTTCATCAATACAACTATTTCCCCTCTTCTAGGGACTTCTTTCTTCAATCAGAATTAGTTCTCGAGCTGAGGAGGGCTGGTAAATTTCCTTTCCTTTTGGGCGAGGATCGCATACCTGAGTTTGCTGGGATGATGGTGGGCTGATTTGCTCTGTTGCAGGTACTGGAGATAATGGGGTTTCAAGCACTACATCCATATCATCAGGAGGAATTTCCTTCTTTCCATAGAATATTTGGCCATAAGGACTTAGAGCCTTCACCTCAGCACGCAGCCAATCCCCGCATCTGGCCGGTAAGTTATGTTCCAGCCCTAACTCCTTATAGGGTATTTCAGTGCATTCCGTTGTATAATGGCCAATTCTGCCACATGAGTTGCAGTAGTAGGGCAGTCGTTCGTATTTGAATTCGACCCACAGCTTCTTATTGTCTAGGTTCACAATTACTCCGGTTTTCAACGGGTTTTCTAATGTCAGTGTCACTCGGGCCTTACCCACTTTGTAGGTGTTATTTCCCTTTTCCTCCAGCTTTACTTCAACAACTGTTCCTAGTTTGGAGGCTATTTCTTCTATCACATCATAGGTAACTCTCCCATAAGGTAAATCCAAGAACTTTACCTAGAAATCACAGTGATTGAAATCATAACAAAACTCTGGTGTATCAGGTTCGCACTGCCTTAGGATAAGGAGATGGCTGGAGAATGACCAAGGTCCCGATTGGAGCACTCTCCGAGCCTCTGCTTCCGAATGAAAGGAGAAAGAGAAGAAACCTGGTTCCAGTGTTGCGCATGTGAAGTTCTCTGTTCTCCAAGCTTTCCTCATTAGGGTTAAGAAAGCATTATAGTTCAAGGCTGGGTTTGTGTAGAATCGGCTGAAAAGTGTTTTGCGACACTCACTGAGTTTTCGGGTGAGATAGCACCTGGGAGATCGACGACTTCGACTGCGTTCCAGAGATTTCTCATGCTTTTACACAGAGCCGCGAGTCTTCTGTCTTCATTGTTCTGATCTGCCATTTTTGTTTGTTTGTAGGGGGTGGATTTCTGTATAGCTCGTGGATTTATGGAGTTTTGGGGCTATGGTTCGTGGATTTGTGGGTTGAAGGGAGCTCAGAAGAATGAACAGAGTAGTGATTTCTTACTTCTGAGGAGATGGCAGAAATTAGGGTTTCGAAACTGTCACAATGGGGAGCATGGTTAGACGCCGCAACGCCCAAAGATCAGCGGGAGGGGGAGACGAAGAATTGAAGCAAACAGAGGTTTCAAGATGGAATTTGAGTGAATCTACAAGGAACTACCCATCTGGTAGAGGGGGACTACACACTCGGTAGAGAGGAAGCTCCATGGCGGAGACTGAGATCTAAGTTCTTCGGCACAAATTTGAAAGGCCTAAAAAAGTTCATATACATTATACAGTCTTTAGCTTGGGGTTGAGTGTGCTTAAGGTACCTCTTATTCACTCTCTATTCCCTTCTCCCTTACCATACAAAAAATCATTATTCA
Organism: Eucalyptus cladocalyx; assembly: GCA_017140615.1. Lineage (NCBI taxonomy): Eukaryota > Viridiplantae > Streptophyta > Magnoliopsida > Myrtales > Myrtaceae > Eucalyptus > Eucalyptus cladocalyx. Next base: position 71,693,670 of record CM029523.1, on the reverse strand, counting down.
ATATATATAACCAAACATAAAGTCAAATCCCATCGCAATTTAGCCTTAAATGCTTAAAAAGAAGAAGAATTTGATTTGAAATACCACATGATTTCGAGAGGGGAAGGAGGGGTCCGAATGCGTACGAACTTAGACCAAATTGAACCGTCCACAAGTCAAGATTCTCCGTCCGTCGGGACCACCGCCCGACCGCTGACCAGTCCCATTGCGTTGTGGTCCTCTGATTTCGGGCAGTTTTGACCGAAGACTTCGACCTCTTCCCAAAGGGAAAAAGAGAGAAGGAAGAAAAAAAACTCAGGTACAATCAGAAGAGGACAATTATTACTTATGCAATTTGAAGATTACTATCGAGTCCCATTCCTCAACGCGTTGAAAAAAGAAAAAGCCAACTTGAGAGCACTCGGAGTTACGTTTACGATTGAATTCCTTCGCGCGACAGTAATTCGACTGTGAAAATGTAAATGGTTTTCGACATACAATAATCTAACTCTGAAAATGTAAACTGTTTTCAGCACTAGCGATGAACATAAGAAAATTTCTTAATTTGATGAGTGGATGCCATCGGATGCATACATTTTCGAGTGCGCGTGTAAGGCATAATCAAAGAAGAATCCCGTCATTAATGAATGTAGGAGGAACGATTGACAAATTCCGAATTGATGGTTTGACCATCGGTTTTCTAGATTTATTACTATTAAATCTTCGAAACACACTTCTAACACTTGTTCGACTTTTCAAAAACCCCACCTTCATTTCAATTTGGGAATTACTATGTCAACGTAAATAGTGTATGAAACTATTGTATTGGGACATGATATATCCGAAAATAATTTCAAGTTGTTATAAATTACGAGTTACCGATACATAATCTATTTCTCCGCTTTAAAAATCAAGAATCTCAATTAGTTCATAGAACACCATGAGACATTTCGATAAATAAGGTCGTATCGAGACAATGATGATAAATTGATTGGTCGAGACGGAGTTATTATAAAGTGAGAGATGACTATCCTTTATGTTATGGAAAAATCTATTGATGCAGAAATTGTTTATATTTTGTGGATCAAAAAGTTGAACTTATTAGTGGGTAACAAACTCGATCACATAAGGTCGGGCTTGATAAGAGTGTAAATCAAAACCTATCATTGATTAAAATAATTGATAATTTTGGAAAAATAATCGATTACGTTTGAGTGAACGTATACAAGATGAGTTCAAGAAGAGAATTGACTCTCTTCGATCCGACCGGTCTCGGTCGAGCCCGTGAGCCGCCGGGCCCAGAGGACCACCGACCGCCGGCGAGCGGCGTGGTTGGCTTGGTAGGGAAGTTTCCACGTGTCTGAGTTTTCTAGCAGTCTCAGCCGTGGTTGGACTGTTATCTATCGAAGAAGAAAAAGAGCGGAGGGAGTGGGAGGGATGTCAGCATCACTTTTCAAATACAATGAAGAAGTCGAAGTCTCCCTTGTCTTGTCTCCTCGTCAAACCCCATGTCCAAACCCAAGAGAGCACAGGGACGTATTGCTCTCCACGTATGTTTTCATTCTTCAGATATATTAAAGAATGACATTAAATATTCACATTTAGAAACTTTAGAAAAATACGTAAAGAATAGAAGTCACTCCGCCATCGTTTTAATTGGGTTTACAAACATCGGCTAGAAATTTTTTGAAACGATATTCTTTTTTTTTTTTTTTTGGCCCGATGAACCCACCACACTACCGGCAATGAAAAACCCGAGGAAAGACGCAAAAACCACCACCCACGCATCCCGGGCAAGACATCAGGCAGTGTCGTCCGATGGAAAAGCAACCTCGATCGTGTTTTTTTTAATCTATTCTTTTAGTGAGTTATCGTTTTGTAGAATAAGAAAAAGGTTTTGTAATTGGGAGAAAGGCCACAGGGAATTGCCTGTTGCCTCCGTCGGATGGGATCCTACTCGTGATTAGAGAAGATCGTGGGATAAGGTCATCTTTCTCCAGATTAATCTCGACTTCAACGGCGGAAATAAATATGTTTATTTATTTAACTTGAAGCCGCAACGTATGGGCATAGAAGAAAAGTCAAAAAGAACGGAAGAAAACAAAAAAAATTCGAAAAAAAGTTTAGTGGTGTCTAATCATATACGTGGACAAAGGTACGAGTTTTGTATTTATTTGAGGGAGTTAGGTAAGGATTGATGGCGAAAATTAAGCTAATCTATTATCAACTTTATTTCGCATTAACCCATTTAAAAAAACCCATAAAATATTATTGATTTTATCGGAAAATTGCTTTCATGAAATAGTTGGAATTGATTAGGAAAGTGAAACTATCAAGAATCTCTCATGTTTATTGTTTTGGCACCACACATGTTGGCACGAGATAGTTTAGCAAAGAATTTTTCTTTTTATGAATAGGTCGACGAATAATGATCTTATCGTGCTGCCGATTTTATTTCGTTTCCGTAATTTGTTTATTAAGTCGAATAATTACGTGCGAGACAAGGGAGGAAAAGTCCGTGGTGCGAAAGCGAGATTTCGCACCACGCGAATCGATTCGGTTCATTTGATTCGGCATTCTTTTGGCGCTCGATTTTTCGCTTTGGCATAATTTTTAGGGGAAGAATATCAATTCGTAGGCCTAATTGGCTTTTGTGTAATGTTCTTGTCGTCCATTGAGCTCCATCTTTTCGCTCGTACAGATGTGATATACAGCTATTAGTTGAATCACATTTCGTATCCGTTCCTTTATTTATTTTTAGCAAGGAATCTAGCTGTCCGATATAAGAGAATAAAACCAGAGAGAAACCACCCCAAAAAAAAAGAGAGAGAAAGAAAGAAAAGAAATAAAGATATTCTTTTTAGTGGTTTCTAAGAAATTCTGATTTTGGGAATATACTTGATTATGAGTATGTGTGTCTCCACGTGAATACACACTATCCCATCAATCTAGCAATATATGAGAGAAATACAAAAAAAAATCATAAATATGTTGTAATTGTGTCGGTTTAGTGTTCAGTTTTTTTTTTTTTTTGCCAATTTGTTTCTAAATTATTTTTTGTTAATTCAATCATAAACCTCTTACATTTAAATTAGTGTAGTCCATCCAGTCAATTTTGGACAGTTGGCACGACAATAGTCGCTAGCTTACCATTGTTGGGCACAAGCGACGATGTTGCAACTTTTCCCCAAAGCTAGCTAGGGTTGGGACTTCTTCGCCCAAAGCCAGCTAGGGCCGTTGACCCTAAAGGAAGGGAAAGGGGAAAAAACTTAAGAAAAGAAAAGAAAAAAATTATAATATTTCAAAAATTATTAAAATGTTATTTAAGAAATGCTACGTGAGTGTCGATGGGTCAAAATTGGCCGAATATACTAAATTTGTATAATTGCAAAAAGTTTAGAATTTAATTGGCCAAAAATTAAAGTTTAGGATTTAATCGGTATAGTTGCAATAGATTTATGATTTTTTTAGTAATATTTCTATATTATATATATATATATATGTATGAATATATAACATGGCCAAATAGTGATTTATAGTGCATCACCTAAAGAGAAATTCAAAGGGCATAAAAATTAAACATCAAGTAAAATTACAAAGTAAAATTTAGATTGCTCAATTCACTAGGGTTTGATATGCACTCTTGGCCGCCGTCACCGCCGCCGCCGCCGCCATTGCTCCTCCCACCACCGCCGTGTGACGACAATCTCTCCCTCTCTTTCTCCGAGAAATAATCTGTCTCTTCAGTCGATTACGGCATAATGACGGATGAAACGTGCGATGACAAGCTACTTCGGCAGGCACTCGGCGCATGTGAGTGCACAAAACATCCCGTTTCGGTTCTCAAATCTGCTCAATAAAAAAGACTTGGTGAGTACCCATGGAAAAGAAAAACCCTAGTCGTCCTATTCGTTGATCTTCGAACGGAACAAGAAAGTAGTTGAAAATGGGTGTCTAAAAAAGTTTGATAATGACACTATGTACCTATAAAGTTAAACCAAAAATATAAACTAACTCTGATTAATCATGGCCATGTCCGATGACCCTATTATTTCAAACTCTTTGAAGGATCTTCTTTACTCCACTATAACAAATTTAGAATGTAGATTGTTATTTATGGAAATTAATGGTCCATTACATTGTTATTAATATAATATATATATATGCATATGTATGTATGGGTGGTCAATGCACCGAAAATCTCAAAACTTATCATGAGAGTGCAATTGAATCTTAAAATTTTTAAAAACTGCAATTAAATCTTAAAACTTGTCACAAAAGTGGAATTTAGTCATAAAACTTTCAAAGAATGCAATAAAGTCTTAAAACTCGTTAGCATTTTCCAATTTTCAATTTGGACGGAATTAATAAAATAACTTTATTACACCAACTTAACAAGTTTTATGAATTAATTGTACTTTTTGAAATTTTTATAATTTGATTCCATTTTTGTAACAAATTTTAAGATTTTTAATATACTCATCTCTATACATTAAGAGATTTCTACCCTAGTTCAAACAAAGATTTTTTAGGAAAAAAATATGCAATAGGTTCTAAACTCATCATACGGATACCAATTTAATCATTATCTCTTTAATCTATTCAATTTAGTCATAAATTTTTGTGTAAAATTCCAACGTAACATTTTCAATTAATTTTAGTCAGAAATTATTGATGTAGCAGTCTAGTCATTGTCCATTGGCTATCTCACGCGGTACACCACCATGCGACAGGAGTAGGGTTGCAGGTTGCAGCATGGATAATGCAGTATATAACTTCGGTTTTTATAATTTTCCGAAATGGGTTAATGTCATAGGGACATAATGCGAGGATTTCTTAGTGGAGTAGATGGTGATTATGAAAGTGAGGGGTGGCCCTATCGGACGCTCGTGTCGGATAGCTAAAAAAATCTGGTAGTTGGGGGATTAAGATAGTGGCTGCATACAGTTTTTCTGGTGCAAGCAACAATAATAAGACATAATTAGGTTTTTGATTTTGAGAGCATCGAATAACACGTGGGTGTATAGTTCATTTTTCTTATCACATGAATAAATAAAGCTAAGTGCAATTAATTTATAGCCGCGAAATAAATTGCTAATCTTGATACGATTGTCTGTAATTCTATTCCCGTGATTAAACAGTTTTTATGCAATTAGATCTCCTAATTCACGTTTTAATTACTGGTTGGTCGCGAATAATACGGCTAATTTTGGACACACACGGTTATGAAACTTATGATATTCAACGGGGGATCTCATTCCGTCGTAGTCAACTCAAATGAAAATCATTCTTGTCATGGTATCCAAAGTTAAATTATTGCATTCATATGACGACATGATACACGATAATGTGGAAATTTAATCCTCATATATATGTTCGAGAAAGGATATCGGTACATTTTGCACGACGCTGTTTTCTTACCATTGAACATACCGTGCACCACGGTTTTATTTCGCGCAAATAAAAGCAACATATTCAATCATCGGTACATGTCGGGTTTTTACTCTATTTGCCGAGGATAAAGTGAATTGTATTCATGGATGACATTGAAAGCGCACGGTATTAATGCCACACTCTACAGCAAACAAAGGCACAAAACCCTTCGTCAAATCTCATGCCTTTCAGGCGACACGAATCCTCCCTTGTCTTGATCTTTTGGCATATATTACGGCTGTATTTATTTTGCAGAAACTAGATAATTTGAAAAAAAAAAAATTCCTAAAAGCAATCATTCAAAATAATTTGATAACAAGAAATGTTCTCATTATTGACAACTATCTATCTCTCAATATTTTATAAAAAATAATATTTTCCATTTGTTAACCTTTGTATTTGATGTGGGCAATCTCTTTTAAAAAAATATTTTTCAAATAATTCGTTTTTCATAAAATAACATAATAGACATCTCCCTCAATGTTATAGAAATCTAGAGAAGGGAGAAAAATAGGTTTATACCATAAAAAATCTCGAATTGGCCTATACGTGGTAAATCACTAGTAAATTTTACCATTAAATTTTCAAATTAGATGACGCATGCTAATTGGTGGATATATTAGTTTGGGGTGTTATTGATTAATAATATTAATCAAATTTAGCATAAACTAACAATATAATAAATTTATCATAGATGCATGAATTTTGAGGTTTTTGGGAAAGTAAATATGTCCCAAGTGTATAAATTTAAAATTTTTTACAAAAGTTTTTGTCATATTAATTCGAGAAAAGAACATGGCCATCTGCTTTGATGATAATGGTGTTTACGTGAGGACACAGGAGACGTACGGTCTTGGGTTTTGGAGTTAGGGTTGGTCGTGTAGGAGCAAATGCAGACCGTAGGCGCAGGAGGACGTCACTGTCGCAGAGAAACCATTCAAACATTCATTTAATTTATTCATTTATTTATCATCATATTTTAATAAAACTATGTTTTGTTAACTTAAGCATCTTTAAAAAAAATTCATATGATATTATTTTATTTATTCAAATTATCATTAAATAAACATGTTTAGGGACTCTAGTCGTTTGCGGGTTTGATGGGTGTAGCGAATTTAGATGTGGTTGAGCTGATCTATCATCATCCCCATCATCATCATCATCCGTCGCATTTTTGCAGTCAAATCACAAAAACGAAATAATTATTTTTAAATTGCGATTATGTATTTATTTATATTATTATTATTATTATTTACTATTATTATTTACTATTATTATTTATTTTTGGGCGAGTATGAAAAAACTTCTGAAAAGATTCTCTGAGGTTTTCTTAATCATAGCTCCATATGGGGGTAGACATATCCCTTCTTGTCTTGAATGACCTGATCCGATATGAAGATTTGAGTTTTCTTTTTCTGTTCTTTCTTTTTCCCTCCCTTTTCTCCTTTTTTCAATTTTCTTGGAGAAAAAAATTCTGTAAAAACAGAAAATGTATGTAAAGGAGTGAGTTGAATACGTAAATCAACACAATACAAACGCAAAGTGCAAAAATAGAAAAGTTGCACCGACGATCTTGACTTTTCATAAATCTTTGCGCATTTCGGTTTCTTTTAATCCTGAATGCCCGATAAATCTGTAATATATAAATTTTTCACATGTATTTTTTTCTTTAATTTTTGAAAATTAAATAATGAAAAAGAAATTGTTATATTTCTGGCTTTTTTTGGAAGCAAGATAAAACGTGGGGGCCGTCATTTGGATGAGGTCATGCTGTCGTAAAATTTATTTCTTTAGTATTCCCATTTATGGCAATTTCTTTTGGAACCATATTTTAATAAAAAGTGGTTTTTATTTTATTTTATTTTCTAAAGGCAATGCTAATAGGTCTATAGTGACGGTTGTTGTCTTTTTCCTGAATGCCATTCAACAACCCATCTTCCCCATTTTCGGTCGCTTGCCCACCTCATTATTCCTCCATTTCTTTTAAAAAAATATTTTTTATCTATTTATTTCTCATTTCATTTTAAGAACTGGAAAAACGAAAATAAAAAAACCCAAAAAAAAAAAGGAGAACAGGAAAAGGAAATATTGGTTCTAAGCCAGCAGTAGCACGGACCGATCCGCTGAACACGCGTGATTCTAGCATCTCTCTCCCGAAGAATTCTCTTCTTATTCTTCTTCCTTTCACACCCGAACCCAAAAAACAAGCAAGACACTGCCATAAAAAAAATGAAAATAAAAAGAAACATTTGTTTTTTTCTCTTCTTCTTACCGATTTTTTTATGACGGTTTTGCCCTCCGCCCCATCACCATTCACCACCACCAGTAACACCCTCTCTCTCTCTCTCTCTTTCATGAATGACCCACTCTGATCTTTTGAGTGTAACAGTGAGCAAAAGGCAAAAAGGAAAGAAGAAGAAGAAGAAGAAGAGAAGAGGAGAAGAAGAAGAAGAAGAGGAAGAGGAAGAAGAAGGGCTTTTGGCCTTCAAGGTCCTCCTCCATCTCCATCTCCATCTCCATCTCCTTCCTCTTACCCCCACTTCTTCCTTCTTGCCTCCATAGAAGAAGGACCAGAGAGACGTGTGTCCCGGGTAAAAGCAAGGAAAGATCCAATCTTTTTCCCCCCACGATCCGGTGGAGGTGAGCAGTTGTTTATTCCATTCCCCTCCCCCCGCCCTCTTTTTGGCAGATCAGATAGATCAGAAGACTTGAGCAGCACCTCCCTTTTCCCTTCTCTCTCTCTCTCTAACTCTCTTTCTTCTTTAAGTTTCATCGTGGGAGAAGGGTACTTTCCCGAAGCCCGAAGCATATCGGGTTCACTTCACTTTCCCACGAGCGATCGATCGATCCCTCTCCTCTGCATTTATTGCTCCGCATGCTTCTGCTTCTGCTTCTGCTTCCCTCTGTAGCTCCTTAACTTGACTATCATGCTCTAAGAAAAGTTCTCCGAAACCACCACCACCAAGACCGACTTCCTCTGCCCTTCTCTGCCTCTTTGGTCATGGATTCTGGCAACAGTAGCGCGAGTTCGCAGTCCTCCGGCGGCGGTGGCGACGACGAGCCGTACCACTCACGCGCCGACATCTCCTCCCTCTTCAACCCCTCCGGCCACCACCAGCAGCCGGCGTCGATGCACCACCACCACCACCAGCAGCAGCAGCATCATCATCAGCTGATGTTCGACCCGTCTTCGGTGCTGTCCAACTACTTCGACCCGTTGACCCGGTCAGCCCCACCGGCGAGCCCCAGCCCGCTGCTGAACCTGGACGGCGCTTGGCCCCGGAGCCCCAGGCCCGACCACGGCTGCGCCGATCTGGGCGGCGTCCCGCAGCAGCAGTCGCCCTTTCTGGGCTTCGGCAGGGGGCCGCCGTCCGGCGGCGGCGGCGGCGTGGCCCCGGTCCAGTTCCCTCTGGCTCAGGAGGGCTCGAAGGCGGTGCAAGGGCAGACCGCAGCGGGCCCTCCGTCGGCCGGCGACAACAACGGCAACGGCGCCGGGAACGCCAACGCCCCTGTGCGGAACCCGAAGAAGAGGTCGAGGGCGTCGCGGAGGGCGCCGACGACGGTGCTGACGACCGACACGACCAACTTCCGGGCCATGGTCCAGGAGTTCACCGGGATCCCGGCGCCGCCGTTCGCGTCGTCGCCGTTCCAGAGGAGCCGTCTCGATCTCTTCGGGTCGGCACTGCGATCGGGCCACCTCGACGCGTCCTCGTCGCCGTCGCCGCCGTATCTCCTGAGGCCGTTCGCCCAGCGGTTCCATCATCACCCTCCTCCGACCACTTCGTCCACCCCGTCGTTCCTGGGTCCTTCGGGCATGATCGACGCCTTGGCTTCTTCTTCTCCGTCGGCGGCGACAACTACTAACAACAACACCACCAACAACGACAACGTCACTTCTGGTAACAATTCCGCGACCACCAACGCTAGCACTACTACTAATAATGCAGCTCCTCCATTGCCATTTGGCCTCTTGAAGCATCCGCAGAACCTGCTCATCAACATGAACACCCAAAACCCGATTCTTGATTTCGGAAACTCCCTCTTCCAAGCCTCTCTCAAGTACCCCAACCTGCCCGGACCCTCCGCAATCGACGGCGCGGCCGCCGATCATCATCCTCACCCGAATCTCCGAATGGGAGCTCTGGAGGACTTCGGCTTGAGCCACACCACGAGCATTCGGCCGTCTTCGACCGAGAGGACCCTGGCGGAGAACAACGACACGAGCGCGGCGGCGGCGAGCTGGAGCGACAGAGGAGTCGGGGACCGCGGCGATCACCATCAAGGATTATTGAGCTCTCTTGGTGGCAGCGGCGGCGGCGGCAATTACGGCAACGACGAAGATCATCCTCGGAGGGCGGCGACGAACGGCGGGAGGGTTTTCGCCTACTCGGGCAACGACAATTCCTCGGCCACGGACCGTTTCCACGGCGATAGAGGCCCGGAGGCCGCCGCCATCAGCACAAGGAGCGAAGGTATGGTTGAGTCGTGGATTTGTTCGTCGGATTAAGAGGAAGCTGATTATAGGATATCGGATAATCATCGACAACCATTCTCTCTATTAGGGAAGACAGTTTATTAAGAATCAAAGGGAGGGTAGGGATTTTTACTGCATGTCATAAACAGACGACGGTCGAACGACGCCGACGCCGACGGCGGCGGCGGCGGCGACGAGGGACGTGGCTGAGGAATGCGATGCAACCCCCATGCATGAATTCTCCCTCCCCCGAAAAAACAAGAAAAAAGGAAAAAAATATGAATATCACACGGATATAGTTTTTCTTTTTTGCCACTTCTCTTTCTTTTTTCTTCTGGTTTTTTTCCTGTTCTTTTCGCTTGATTATTATCTGTAAATGATAGCATCATCTTGGCTTGAATCCAATCCCATTCTTCCTTTTTACATCTCCAAATCTGTTTCCGAGGAGGAAACTCCCCATTTACTTCGCTCGTCCGATGATGATGTCTCTCCTCGTAACTTGCCGTGTTCGTGTTCTTGTACGATACCCTATGAGAATCATGCGAATCAGAGGGGCGAAAATCCCATTGAAAACATCGCATTAACGTATGGAAAAAAGCGAAACCGAGACGGCGATGATGAATTTGAATTTATAAATCTCTTTATTTTTATCTCAACTTGGTGGGAAAGAAGATGATGTTGGTGCAACCCCCGCCCCCCGCGAATGGCTCGAAGATGATTTTCTCCCTTTTTGTCATGTTTCGACGAGGAGCTCCGCTTTCCCACGCCATGCTTTCCGGAGTTCGAATTAATATTTTAATTTTAATTTCAATCTGATTTGATTTACTTTTTCTATTCGGTGATTAAAAAAAAAAAAAAGAAGAAGGAGAAGGGGGCGGAAAAATATCATGCGGAGGAGTGATTGGTGGCGAGATTAGAGGGGGACGGTGAGCCGCCGCAATCTAAATTTTTTGTCAAGAATCTTTGGATTATGCTTTTTAATTGCTGTTCTTGTTGTTTTTCGTGTCACATGTACTCCCCATTGCACTCGGAATTATTTATTTCCATTAAATTCTAATATATTTATTATGTGTTTCACTGCAAGCATGCAAGAATAATTTAAAGTGTTTATTCTATATCTATGTCTATGTTACTAAATTGATGTTTGTATATATAATAATTGTTGTTATTATTGTTAATGGTATGTACGTGAAGTAAGCAAAGTCGAAGGCATGTCTCGAGGACCGCTGTCCCCACTAGAAGTCACACCTGATCTCGGAGGGATTTCAGCTGTTTAGGTTGATTCAAATATTTTAAAAAAGGTAATAACAAATTGGAGTCAACTGAAAATAACAAAAAGAGTTGATGTAAGACACTGACATAGTTAAATTATAAAGTTTTCTATCACTGTCGAATGTCTAGCTACTTTGAATTTCTATTATTCTTAGTTGGTGTATCTAAAAATTTGGGATAGTGTTACGTCAGTGTAAATTTTTCTTGCACATTCACCATTGGGAATGTGACATCCGAAAAAATTCAATGAACACTTAAGTTTGAGTACACAAGTCAAGTTCTTTCCATTGACAACTGAATCTAATTAAGATCTTGGAGTTTATGTCTTACTTAAGTTTTAAGGGACGTGTTTGAAACTTAAAAGGAGTAGGAGAGTGACAGTTGTGTTCATACTCTTATGTTCTTTTGACACGAGCGTCATATTTAGAAGTTGTCATGAGACAAGTTTGTCATCATCTCGATGAAATTGCTACTCAAAACACATGAGCGTTTGGCAATTTTTCCCAAGAAGAAGGGTTTTACTTTTTGCTTGATTGTTTCCGAGACTCAGTATTTTGAAACATGTTAAGAAATTTGAGAATAAAGTGATTTGAAAACCTTGCAAATAGACCGATCGAGGACAATTACTTGGCCCGTCCTCAACCAAAGCAACCCTTTTCCTTATAGGCATGGACTAATGGTCCGCACCTCATCCCAACTACCCGGTCTCTCGAGAGTCTAGTCCCAAAGTTCTTCAGGTAGTAGTTAAAGATTAAAAATGGGAAAACCACCCCCAAAAAAAAAAAAAAAAAACAAAATACAAAGGTTGACAGATGACTATAGAAAAGGATAACTCGATTCCCCATCAAAAGCTACAAAAGCCAACACTTAATCAAAAACCAAATGATAATAACACATCTTTTTAGAACTGGAAAAAACTCAGAAATAAAGCTTGCCCCCCCCCCCCCCCCTAATCGACCCCTCCTCCTCCTCCTCCTCCAAAACCGTCGTAATGATGACATTTTGCCAAAGGTTCTCTTTCTTTCATTTCATGCGTGTTTGTATGTGTGATTGATAGATCATGATCTCTCTCCTTTTATTCCCCATGTATATTTCAATTATGCATCTCCCTTACCTTTTTGTGTACCTTTTGGTATGATGAGAAAGATGGGAAAGAGAGAGAGCTTCAAAATTTTTTGAATCTTTGGGAACAGTTGTAGGCTATGATGGCATATGATATGAGATCTTTCTTAGGTTTTTTTCTCTTTTCTAAACAAAAAGAAAGACCAACAGAAATTAGGTGACCTCTTTTTCACACCATCTTTTTAGTTAGGGTTTTGGCTTTTTGGCCATGGATGCACAAGTGAAGCGATGAATGCTTTAGGCATGGGATTTTGTGGGTGGGATCTTAGGGTGAATCTTGAGTCACTTCTCTTTTGGGGGGAGGCATTGGGGGTGGCCCCATTCATGCCGCGGAATAGCAATTGCTCTTGAGGGCAATGATGGCTCTTCTCCCCCTCTAATTGTGTGCTCATAATTCGACCCCAACCCACCGGACCCCGGGGTCCATCCCCCCTTCGAACGGTAAGTCCAAGGCCACGTCCTAAAATAGTCACCAGATGCGACTGGACATTGAGATTACCACAGTCACTAAAGATTAATAGAGTGCTCGAAAAGTGAGGCGTTGTTCATTTGGAAGATTATATCGCGTGCATGGTTGTGTATGTTCCTCCTATTTTAAATTTTCAAATAGGAGGAAGAGTACCAAAAAAATCCTTACTTTATTGAATTTGTATTTATTCAATCTTAAATTTTTCAATTTGACCAATTTAGTTTTAAACTTTTTTCATTGGTACCAATTGAGTCAATCTTCTCAATTTTGGCTAAAAATTGCCGATACGAATGCTAACTATCTTACATGGTATGATCGATACTAATGTGGAAATTTTTTTAAAATTTTTTTTTTGGTTTTTTCCTTTTCCTTTCATTTCCTTTTCTTTTTTCCTTCCTCTTCTTTTTCCCAATTGTGGGCCGACAAGATTGCTCGCTGACCATTGTCGGCTGCAGGCAAGGGTCGGTTTAGGCGAGCGCTACAACGCCGCCTAGTTGGCCCTCACCTACTGGCGACCTTGCTGACCCATAGTTGGGAAAAGTAAAATGAAGGAAAAAAAAAAAAAAAAGGAAATGTAAAAAAGACTAGTAATAAAAAATCATAAAATTTAAAAATATATATAAAAATTTATCCACATTAGTACCAGCCATAATACATAGAAAAGCCTGTGTTCATGTTAGCGATTTCTTAGCGATTTCCAACTAAAATTAGCCAAATGGAGTCAATTGAAACAAATGCAAAATGTTTGGCACTAAAATTGGTCTAATTAAAAAGTTTATGACTGAATTAGCACTGATATAATAGGTCTAGACCTTTTGATACTTTTCCCTTCAAATGAGTCAATTGATCATAGGGATGACTAGCTTATCAATCCTATAACTATTATACTGATACCAATTCAGTTATAAATTTTTCAATTTTGTTAATGTAGTCATTTTGGAAATCGCTGACATGGCACCTAGTCATCGCAGGCCATTTTACGTGACATGCTGACGTGGATAAGTTGTGGATTGTCATGTTAGCGATTCTCAACGACAATTGATCAGAAATATTACATTAAAATTTCATATAAATGTTTAGGATTACATTGGCAAAATTAGAAAGTTTAAAATTAAATTGACAGCTGTACAATGGGTTTAGGACTGATAGGATACCATAGATTGTTTTGACTTAGATAGGTTGATATTACTATATCTAATGGAGGAAAAAGAACATGTTTGAGTTTTCAAAATCCACATGATTCTACGTGGTCCCAATACTGTATAACAGCTCATGAAAGCACATGTGCATTTTGCCAGATCAAAGGCTTTACTCGGAAAGGACTTCTTTGTCGAGGTCTAAAAACGATCATAAAAGGATGGCGCTTGTGATTCAGAGCGTGTTCCCAGCATGAACACGCCCACGACAGTGATCCCACGTCAGTCGACAACACGAACATTTTACAGCAAAGTGAACTGGCTTAGGGCTACCCCCAACCGGTATGCAGTAATTCGCGCCGGTCAGCGGGATCATCCAACCGGGGTTTGACAATAAGTTTTCACTTTTTTCACGCTTCTCCTCTATCGTTTTCACATGAGTTTGGCAGAGGACTCGTAGCAGCAGTAGGTAAAAAGCGAGACACAACTAAAAGCAAAGCACCAAAAAAGGTGCAGCTACTAGGGAGAAGATAAAACTGTGGTCCCCGTTTCTTGAGCGAAAATGGACTGGAAAAGATCAGTACATTGATTAAACCAGTCTCCCTGTTTCAGTCAGTTCAAGTGTACTCAATACATGAATTCAAATGGTGGGCGGTCCGAAATCAATCTGACTCAGAAGTTACACGATAACAAGGTGGGAGGTATTCTATAGTGGTGGTCGCCAACTTGAACCTCCTCGTGATGTAGTGTGCGGTCGCATAGGCGAAATCCCTGTCATACGAGACAGTACAGAGAGACAAGTCCTGGAGAGTTCGTGATAATGATTGCTTGTTTACAAGCCCGATTCTCTGATGTCTGTTAAAGTTTGTTGCCTGGAAAGCAGAGATTTCTCGTCGTTGTCATCCAAATCAACCCATTCCTCTGTTTCATAGTCTCTGTCGATTGTGCTCCTTGCCTTCTCATAAGCACCATTTGCTATAAGGTCGGTAATATCTTCGCCTGTATAGGGGCTATCAACCTCAATCTGCTGCATTTCCGTGAGCGCATCCATTCTAGCATGCTCTCTATCTCTCCAGTACGTACAGTAGAGGAAAGAGTAAATAAAGCAACAGATGGCCATTGGAATGCCCATAGCAGCATAAAGTGCCTTGGCAAGTGATGCAGCATTTTCTCTGTCTGTCTTGATCTCTATCGAGTCGGATGATCCCTCGGGGATTGGTTTATACCCATATATCTGCTGAGCGAGAATACCGACCAGCAGGGGAGCAAATGATGCCAGGATGGACTCAAAAGAGTTGTCCAGTGCATAGATGCTCGTTCTGGATTTCTCAGGGATGATCTCTGCGAATATTGGACTGCGCTACGTTAATATATGCAGAAATTAACTGGAGAAATATACAGTAGCAGTACAGCTTCAAGCTACAGAATTGAATGTAGGAGCATCAACTTAGAACTTGACAAGTGACATCTAGTAACCATGTTGGTGTGATGAGAATGCAGTAGAATCCACTAGTTACACTTACTTGTTTGTGGCCGGGGCACACCAGGATGTGCACAGCCCCATGATAAATAAAACAAGACCATGCATGAAGGCTGTGGAAGGATCATCAGGCAATGCTAGAAGCAAAATCGCAGCTAAAGGAAATGGCCGAAGCAGTGCTTATCTGTGACAAGATTATTCTTCCCGAGTTCGGCAAGTGCTTAGCAAGAACGTCCCCCATCCGATTGCTTTCTCTCAAAGGACATCCCGCCCTTTTTCCAACTTCAGTAATGAGAGCATTGCACTGTCTTATCAGCTACAGATATCTACATCCTCTCTGGACTCATGTCGATCTATCAGAAACATCTTTTCAACTCTAAAGCTAGTTAAAGCCTTTTAAACAGCTGTTGTCTTCTGGCTGAAGCATGAATTAAAGATGAGGGCCAAGTTTCTGGCCAAAACTGGCAACATGACACTTACTTTGAATTCAGATCTTCAGCTTGATTTTTGTCATCAGAATGTCGAGGATCAATAGCAAAGAGCCACACCAAAATACCAACGACAACGCTTACGATGGCGACCAGGTGAAAAGCAATTCTCCAACCGGGGATTCCCAGGAAGGATGTTGAGGCAATTAAAACAGAACACAGCGCTCCGATGATGGAGCCAATGTTGCCTGTTAGCTGCAGCCATCCAAATGCCATCCCACGGTTGCTATCGTCTGTAGAGTCTGCAACAAGAGACAGAACTGCAGGTATTACTATTGCAAGTCCGATCCCATTCAAGCCTCTTGAAATTGCTACCTGGAAAACGAAAGGGAGATGATACTGAGAAAGAAAAGGTGCATCATGATTGCATACACAAATTCTTAGACAAAAAAGTATCAACACAGAAGCATAACAGAAACATAACATTTAAAATAAGAATGAACTTTTGATCAGCAGACTTGTGGTTGTCTTTAGCTTGCAGAAATATTACCTTCCCCCACGAAAACATTTAAACTAAGAATGAACTTTTGATCAGCAGACCAGTTGTAAACTTGAGAAGTGAACTCTGGCAGAACCCAAAAAAATAAAATAAAAATGCAAGCGCACTTTATAACATGTTTAAGTGACCAAGGAAGATCGTTCAGTCCAACCATCACCATACCACAACACAGCAACCTGCGATTCTATGAAAGATATACACACCAAATAGTAATCTCTAATACGAATACGTGCAATTCATTGAAAAGAACAAGGCATCTTAAAGTCCCATTTCTTGTATCACATGTGGAAGCATGTATCTCTTTGAGAGGACAATTTTTTCAAGCTCTTTCTGATTTTCTCTTAATTGAAAAGAAGCCTGGACAGAAGTTTGATGATGTTGGGGCCACAATAAATCTTAAAACAATATGTCCAGCATTACAACAAATATTTACGATGTGGAGGCCCAATGCTGTACATTATAAACAAATGCCTGATCTGACTTTTTAGGGGAAAATTTGCTCTTACTTCGCCATTCAGTTTAGACGAGAACTTAGGCTTTTTGCACCTTTCCACAAACATGACAGACATGTAAAATGGATACTTTGCAAGTCCATAATTTATAAACACAAAGACATGCAGAAAGTTATCAAACCAAGCATTTGGCCACTCATCACATACCACTCCAGCAGGATCATCATGATTTCCATGAATGCTGAAGACTGGCAAGCCAACATTGAAGTGAGGGTCTTCATAATTCACATGGCCAAACCTGGGAAGACAAGAGTGATCTATTATAGACATAAGACCAACACCTAAAATATATGTACAATTCATTCACAGAAAAATGGTGCAGATAGGATGCAAGAATTTCGATTTCAGCACAAAAGGGTGATACCGTACATTTTTGTTTTCTTTTTTGAGGGAGTTGGTTGCAACTTTTTCTCATCTCTCATATAACACAAGGTTTCTACAATTAAATCATGCAGCATGTCCTTCATTATCGTCCATTCCTCCAACAAGTAAAAAAACAGAGCCATCATGTGTGAAACAGTAATTGCATATTTTGAAAATTTATGGTCTGGTCGCTAACAACTTCAAATTGCACCGGCCGGTCGTTGAGACAATAGCGACGAAGAATCTCAATGGCCTTTACTAATGTTGATCTTGAGGGTTTGTTCTCATGGAAAAGATCACCACCTAGAAGTAAGAAATCCACCTGATAGAAGCACGGCAAATGCCAATAATTCAGACAAATGGATAACATATGCGAGTAGCCAAAGAGACTTTCATTCAAGAATTATTTTGAGAAAGACTCAGGATTTGGGAATCAACTATTGGTCTCAAAAGAAAACAACATACTCTATAATGCGAGTGTGAATGCATATCGTCAATCCTTTTTCCAGTGAGGCAAGATATAGCATCCGTGCCATTAATTAAGAGCAGACTATTGGCTCGATGGATAACTGCTACTTGATCCAGCATATTTAGCCATAAGCAGTAGCAATTGGAAATATTTACAGGCCACGATAAATGTACCATGCAGAAGATGAAAGTACAACCTTCCATGGACTAGTTTAAAAAGTGTAAAATGGGGCAAGGTGATAAAAACTGTGGCAAATAAGACAAACAGGATTATGATTTGAAACCTTCTTTTTTCTCAGCTATAGAACAGATCTCTTCAAATGCCTGGAAGGAATCGTGCTGCCGCACTTCATCCTTCTCCATGTAGCCCAGATGACAGTCCGTAGCCACGAGTATCCGTAGCGTGTTGTTGGCATCCTCCCTGAAACCGGAGGAAACTCCCGCATGATCAGATCAATTCGAGGCACGAGCTTCCTCACAGAGAAAACCGACGATAATGAACAAACATCCAGAAACAAAGCATTAACGACTCAAAGTAAGAAACATCATCGAGTTCGGGCTTCGGAAGCTACTTAAATAGCCCCTACTCTCAAAACAATGCCGTAAAGCAAGGAATCTCAAGACAACGGCCTCTGCCATTGAATCTCTCCCTACCAGCAACTAAACGGAATAAAAGAAGAAACGGTCGGTCGTACCCAGTCACGTCTCCCATGCTTACAGAAATTCCCCCACCGCCGCCTCCGAAATCAGCACTGCAAAATACATCGCAGACGAGCGGACAGCGTCTGCACCAAAGTTTGCGCTCATCATCACACTCGCAAAACATCCAAAGAAGTTGGCGGAGGCGGAGTATTTTCTCCGTCTCTTGTCGTTCGATCTTTGAGTTACGTCGGTTCATCTTTCAAAACTCCCCCCAAACAGAAAAAAACCAGAAAAAACAAGAACCGAAACAGAAAAAACAAGAACCAAAACAAAAAAAACAAACCGAGAAACCGAAAAAACAGAAGAAACCCACCCTTCTCTCGAACCCTCCGGCCCCAAAGAAAAACGGAAACGAACCTCCCGTTCTACCCTACTCTGTTTCTCCTCTCTGTCGCTTTCGTTACCTGGTATCTCTCTCGCTCTCGCTGCTCTCTGTATTTTTTGCTTTTATTGACTGGTATGTCTCTTATCGACTTCTAAACTACGTATCTCTCTACGTCGCTTTAACCCTCCGGCCCCAAAGAAAAATGGAAACGAACCCCCCGTTCTACCCTACTCTGTTTCTCCTTTCTGTCGCTTTCGTCATCTGATATCTCTCTCGCTCTCGCTCTCTGTGTGTATTTTTTGCTTTCCTCTCTGTCGCTTTCGTCATCTGGTATCTCTCTCGCTCTCACTCTATGTGTGTTTTTTGCTTTCATTGACTGTTATGTCTCTTGCGGACTTCTAACCTGAGTATCTCTCTGTGTCTGTCGCTTTCACAAGTTTTCTTTTTGGTAGTAGAATGAGCCTGAGAGGCTCTTCGTTTTCATTGTAGGTGTTCACTGTCCTTCCGGTCCACCGCTGGGAGTATTCTATTGTTGCCACGATGTACCTAACCTTACGTTAGGTCCACTCCCATTGCCAGTAGAGGAAAATATCGCGATGCCGTCTTCAGACGAAGGCAGCGATGTCAGCAGCGGCGAAGAAGGTCCTCTACCCTGAGTGGAGAATTAAGGGTCGTTTTTTCAAGAAAAAACATATAAAGGATAGTCATTAGTCATGATTTTTTGTCAGAATTCTGGTTTTAATTGGAGTATCATGCTCTGAAGAGTGAGACTTGTGTAGACTGGTAGCACTGTTGTGAAACTTGATTCCAATTTCAGCTTTGTGCTCAGGACCCTCTTGTTCGGCCAGAGAGAAACTCGGTTGCGCATTTACTTAAGACCCGCGTTGCGCTATTCTTTTTTCCCTTTTTTTTTTTTTTCCGATTTGGGTTGATTAAATGTTTATATGCATGGTCACAATATAAAATGAAGCTGTGTCAAGAGTAAAATATCTTTATTGAGTTTTTAAAGAAATATAATGAACTGAATATATTAGTATAATAGGTGGAACATCTTTTTTGTAATTCCATGCCCTTGTTATGCCAAAATATTCTTTGGTCCGTGGGAATTGTAGAGAAAGTTATTTTGCGTTGGAGGAGAAAGGGAAGTGGCCTACGGGGTTTTAAACGAGAAGCACTTACTGGCACCTCCAGCATGCAAGATGCATCCTCAAATGAGGAAGAGTATGATTTTTTGAAAGAAGGACGAAAGCAGACTGAAGAAAGGTTGGAAAAAGCTCTTGCTAGGGTGAAGTCCATGGTGCAATACCCTGAGGCCAGGGATCAATATAATCTAGGTATGCTTACAAGTCTCGTTAATGTAATCTAGGTATCATTTGAGAGAAGTCAACTTTCTGGCATCTTAAACTATTTATTATGGTTTTTAGCAAAGGATAGCATCATATGTCTTTGCAGAAAAAATGTAACGTATCCATCTTATGCTCAGGATCACCATATACAGTGATTATTGTATGTGGGTCCTATGTTAGGGCAATGATCTTTTGTCTGGGTAAGTAAGATTCTGATATTTAATTTCCCTCATATGTTAAGGTTTTGTCTGAAGATTTGCCCAGTACAATTGCTAAAATATCATTTCCAAAGTCAATGCGCTGGAACTCTCAGGTATACACATCTTATTTTCTCACTCACTTTGTCATCCTCTGCTGAAAATTCAATGCCGTCTTGCACTCTTTCTGTTCTATTTTGATTATTGTGGGAAATAGTTTTCTTGCTTAATGAACCTTATAATGGCAACTACTAAAACATGTTGGTCTTATGGTATGTCTGTAATGCCTTGGATTCTTTTTGTATGCCTTGTGTGCCTTTTGCTGCTCCATATTTCTATGGTTTAATGTTGTTTAACACTGCATTTATTTCTTGAAACCATTTAATCTTCACTAAGTCACTGCAAATGGAAGTGTCTTGGTATGGTCAATGTTTAACTAGTTCTACTAGCTTCCTTATAGGATACACTTGCAAAGAGAAACAGAGATTGATGGTTCTAACAAGTGGTGGGGATTGGCCCCAGGCAGATCACACACCTCAAAAAGCGATCGTCATGGTTTAGTCCAATATATCTAATGATAGTATTTCCAAAATGTTTTTAATATCGCTCTACTAAATGTCTTTCTTCGAGATGCTTCCTATATTTTCATGGACAACTGAAACTTGGGCAAACTTCTAGTTATACGTTGTTCATGCTTTTAGTATTGGGACAAAAAATCGGTTCATCTTATCAATCATATATGGATGGCTCTTAAATAGACTCATCTCCTCAATCATCTAGGGATGGCTCTTTGTCGATTATGATGGTAAGATGCTAAAATTATCAAGAATTTGTTGTGCTTAGAGCATTTATTAAAAAGAGAAGCATGGTGATTAAACTAGGAATATTATCAAGAATTTGACGACTCTTAAATAGGCTCATTTCCTCAATCATATAGAGCTTTGAGGTGTTTTTTTAAAAACTCTTGAGCTTTTATCGACTGTAGGTTAAACAATAAATCCATCCTCTAAGTGGGTGATCATTAATTTTTCTTCCTCACTGGAGACATAGTATTCTTATCATAAATAGGACTAGAAAATATTATTTCAAAAGGGGCCGTGTCAACAATAGTAAATACATATGGACAATTCCTCAGTATCTTGCTCATTTACAGCAAATATTGGCTGTGTGTGGAGGTAATAAAAATTACGCCTTCCGGAGAGATATACTATTTCACCAATCAAGTCACCAGTATCTAATCTACAAAGTGGTGACGACAAATCTTGTAATGTGTGTATCTTTCAGTAATATCATGTAATTTTTTGTTTATGTTGAATCCATTAACCAAAATGTGTTCTACATAATTTCACATCTTTTATTTTGTAATCAACATATGAAATTTGGAGGAGCTATTTGTTGTCGATTGGGTCGCATTTGCTTTTACATGTTCTAGATTATATCACATCTCAATGAGTAGCATGCACATTCTTTAATTATAGAAGACAATAAATCTCAGTCTGATATGTCTTAACAATCCAGACATGAAGTGATTTAAGCATTTCACCCTTGGCTTGGCTTTATTTTATGGAATAAATTTCTACCTTCATTCTCCTGATGCTCTTCATCATCTACCAAGATAGATGGTCAGGATGTTCATTTCTAGCCTTCGTTATTTAATAATGACATATTTTATTGTCCAGGTGATGTTTAGCAGACCTATCCAGTGGATTTTAGCCCTCCATGGAGATGCAATAGTGCCATTTACATTTGCTGGACTTTTGAGGTTGTTATGAAGTGTTGCTACCTGCATCTTTCTCCTCTCTGTCTTTTCTCAATCATTATTTCTTTTATTTTTATTTTTTCGGTCAGGGTCCTTTCTAAATAATTGAGTAAGCTTAATTGATATGTCTTTCTGTCGTGGTCTTAATTTTCTGTGGTTTGCTGAAATTTGTAAAAAGCTGCTTTTGCAAGTTATGAATGTTTTGCCTCTTGCACAAGTGATAAATGCTCAAATGATAGGTAGTAATTGCTGTACGTTGCTCATTGAAAACACTTCTTTGCATTTATCTATGTGCTTTAGCATATTTAAGTGGGTAGTCTTTTGAGTTCTGAAAACCCATCTTATTGAGGACGAGGATGTTAAAATTAAACAATCGCTCCATTTATTTATTTCAGAAACTGATAAGAAGAGGACTTGCTAGTCCAAATTTCTAAGCCGATCAAGCATCATATTTTGCCACTCTTGCGCATTGGATTAGTTCTATGATTAATTGACATTCTCTTAAAAGTAGCTAGTATACTAATGGAATACACTAAGTAAGATTCTCTCTCTCTCTCTCTCTCTCAAGATTTCTTGTTTTCCTTTTTGTTTAAAAATTGCGTAAGCCATAACTCAAATATCTTTTTATCCAGAAACACAAGTGTATTGCCTTGGTTTCCTTATTTTATGGGATCTGCTCTGACCTATGTGCCAAGTGGCATGTGATAGATTAATTACTTGTATTATGCTTATTTGGACCCCAGAATGTTAAATAACTTGCTTTTCCTTTCTACTATTCCATTGGAAGTGCATTCAACTGAGTGGAGATAGATCTTAGTTTTTGGGGAAATCTCCTTATTCATCAATTGAACTTTAGGCCATGGTACCTGCTTATGCATTGCTTATGCATTGTCCTCACATTGGCCAATGCATGTCCATGTTTGCCCTTTTTATTTTCAAGTTTATTTGGACATTGAGCACTGACAGAACTTGTATGCATGTCCCATGCTCTTGCAGTGGAAATTTATCTTATGGTCTTCGTAATACTGCATCAGCCACCTTCCCAGTAAGTATCCAAATTTTCTCATGGTTGTAATATTTTCAAGGGCATGGATATACTTTATGTCTTTTGTTACTTTGAAAAGCTCTATGAGAACTCATTTATCGGTACTCTGTCATCTAGCCTTTTCCTCAATCTATTGTGCAACTCCAGTATGCCTTGCCCTTTTAATTCTATTCCTTTCTTGGTTAAATTTTTGCACCTTTTCAGTCTGGTACTCTCCTTTAAAACTAGTTATTCTGGTTCATTCTTCTGGTGTTCTTTTCTCTCCGTCTAATTTTATAATATCTAGCATGACATAGCTTTTCACAAAGGAAATTAATATTAACAAAATTAATGAAGATAAGAATAAACACAATGCCATATATGGCTGTTCAAAGAACCTAGCTGTATGTGTGTTTGGAGGAGGATGATGGCGATCGAAGAGCATGGCCTTCTTTTGGATGTTGAAGATGAAAGAGTGCAGTTTTGTAGTGGACTGCAATGAATCTTGAAAGGAAATACTATTCAAATATGAATTCTATGAATGTCACAGAGGAAGATGAAGTTGGATATTGCAATAAGCGATATTCGAAAGTATCAGAAATGTGTTTGTCTCTTAAAAAAAACAAACAGAATTATTGACAAACAAAAGAAAAGGCTATAAAATCAGAATATACAAAACATGTGAAAAAGATAGCATCATTGCATTGGCACGCAAGCTATTTGTGTTAAATAAGAGATCAGTTCTCATATTATCCACCAAGTATGTTGGCCAGTATGTGTTTAATGATAGTTCCAGAACAAATTATGTTATTAGATAATTACTAGTCAACAAGGTCACATGCAAAAAAGATAATTCTAAGCTCCTTCCAGGAGATGAGCATTAACATTTTTTTCTGATTTTACATGAGTGGAAGTAAAATAATGTTGTGATTTCCCTTTGTACTCTTCTCGGTATGAGTCTCTTTGCATTTTTGCTACTGCTTCTCCATTCTTCTAAGAAGCTATTTAAAACCTATGGACAGGCGTTTATTTTAATTTCCAAAATCCTCTGTAGGTGGAAAGTGCAGAATCGTATGCAGCTTTAATGGGAAAAGCTGGAATTGAAATTGATATTGAGGTATGATATAATGAAATGATTTGCAGTTCTTCTTCTTCTTTTTTGAAGTTGATAATCCTTTTTGGAAAAGTATTATTTTGTTGAAAACCTGCCATAGATAGTAAGGTTGATGAATACTGATCTTTCAGATTTTTTTGTATGCAGGAACGGAGAAATCATATATTCAGGCAATCGGCTGCACTTGCAGAAAGTGCCAAAGGTGAGTGTTGGAAATGGTGATCCATTTTCTAGAATTTCTTAGAGTTGCTAAACTTCTAGAATTCCCTAGATGAAGTTTTTGGAAGAAAGAGAAAAATGTAGAAGCACATGTGTAGATCTCTCTAGAAGAAGAGGGGATAAACTACAATTTAGAACTCTCTAGATTAAGCCTAAGTGGACAATATTCTAGACAAATCTAGAATGTTGGTAGAGCACCCTATAAATAGCAAAGATGGGAGAGCATAGTAGAACAACAAATGTAAGAGATTGAATGGAGCTAACTATAAAAACTACATACGCTCCCTAACCAACACTTCAACTATTGTAAAATTATTTTCATAAACTAGTGAAACTATCTCTCATATCCCATGTTCTTTGTCCTTCAATTATCCTACTTTGTCCCTTGTCCATCCTCTATCAAATATAAACTATACCATGCTTCCGCGCACATTTAAATTTTAAATGTCAGATTGTTGTCAATGGCGGAAACAAACCCCCTGTTCTACCCTACTCTATTTCTCCTCTCTCTATCGCTTTCGTCACCTGGTATCTCTCTCGCTCTCACTCTTTGTGTGTTTTTTGCTTTCATTGACCGGTATGTCTCTTGCCGACTTCTAACCTGAGTATCTCTCTCCGTGTCTGTCGCTTTCACAGATACAAATGGAGGGAGTTCCACTCAGATTGTCCATGTTAGTCGGTGGGTACTACGCCATGTTCGATAATAACCGACTTGGAGTCCTCAGATATTACAATGGACAATCTACGGTTTTCTTTCGTGGGAGAGTGGCGCTGGGTTTATTCGCAATCGCGAATCTCCACAGAGAGGTGCCTGCCACGTAGCACGAATTGAGGACCTTACAAAAGGTTCTGGATCCAATACACGCCACTATCGTCATTTTGGTAATCGGTAGAGCCTTTTTTCTCCATGAGTCGCCCTCCATGTTTGCACAGGTAAATAGTGAAAAGTTTTCTTTTTGGTAGTAGAATGAGCCTGAGGCTCTTCGTTTTCATTGTAGGTGTTCACTGTCACACCCCAAACCATCAAGAATGAGGGGATAACACGGCTGTCCTTCCACTCAAAGGACGCAGCCTCAGAGTTCCCAAAATCCAACTAAGTCCCCACATCCGTATCGCTCATCGTTAATCGAGGGATCTGAAAAACATTTGAAAAATAGAGGGGTGAGCAACCACGGCTTAGTGAGTAGTGCATCTCTTCTAAGCGAATCGAGCACCCACTATGCATATTTACAAAATCAAACCGCAACTCTTTTAACTCAAATCTAGGATATAACAAAACACATAGTAAAAAGAACAAGTTACATACGCTTCAACATAACTATATTTATAATAAAAATAATCATTACATAATAACATCGAAATAAACATCAATGATCTAATCCATTGATCAGTCTCATTAATTCACACGCCAATGGTCCATTCCATTGGTTAATCTCATACCACACCAAACTCAGAAATATAACAAACCTTCGAGGCCAAAATATAACATTTCTTATTTTAACACAATATGTTCAAAGCGAAAATATTCAAGATAATAATAGGCAAATGTCAATGGTCTAACCCATTGGTCAATATCATAAAACATGTATTAATGGTCTATTCCATTGATTAATCTCATCAAACCACACATCAATAATCTAATGAAATTACATGTCAATGGTCCATTCCAACGACTAATTTCAAATTACCCATCGATGGTCAATTCCATCGGTTAATCTCAAATTACACGTCGATGGTCCATTCCATCGACTAATCTCAAATCACATGTTGATGGTCAATTCCATTGACCCAACTCATATTACATGTCAATGGTCCACTCCATTGATCAATCCGTTACTCAATATCAAACTATAGTCATGATACAACACCTGCTGACGAGGCGACCAAGATTCCCCCATTGACAAGGTTTCCATCTATTATTAGTCGGTGGCTCGACCCACAAGAATATCCTAGAATAGTATGCGCATACCCACAAGCCCCTCGCTTGGCTCACACCGATATTGAGCATTCACATCAATCCGAAACAACATCATCCATAGTTCTCAAACCAAGTCCATAAATCAATTCATATATCCCCAGAAGATCCGCAACTCAACTTATCCGCCAGAAATACTTTTCATAAAACATTTTAAAATAATTTCAAGACTCGTCTCATATATCAATTTCAGATCAAATACATTTCAAAAAGCTTATTACAAATCAATAACTATATAACCTTCCATAAATCATCTCAAAGTCGAGCTTTTCATGAAATGGTTTCACAAGCCCAAAACATATAATATTTTTCAACTTCATTAATCAAACAGAACATATATTTCCATCAAAAATTCTCACACTATTCTTAAATACCAAAACGCAGTAAATGCCCGATCCAAAATTTATGCAATAAATATGCTTATTCATGACTCATAAAATATCAATCGTTTATTATTTTAAAAACATGAGCTTATAAATTCTTAGAAGATATAGCACCACTCACCTGAGAAAGTCGGAAATTAACTACGACAGCCACTCGAACCAACGCATTCGGATCCCTAATAATTAACGGAAAAACATTATCAAAAGGTCGAATAAAAAGAATATTCGCATAACGACTCGTCTATAGTAGGCTTATTTGTCGATAAAACGACACATATGCACCACGAAAGCTTGCATTTATTGAAAACCCATTGATTTCCCGCTAGGTGCAGCCCATGCGCCAACTTTGCCGCACCATAACTTCCTCCACAAAATTCCGTTTCAAGCCGTCTTACAGTCTTTAGAAAGCTTTCTTAATGTACAACAACAACCTCAACTCAGCCACCCCAAAACACAGTACCGAAAACAACAACAAAAAAAAAGCTCGAAGTTTACTGTTCGCTATAGTATCAGAATGCGCCCCCAACTTCAAAATTCCGTTCCGGACAAACCACAAGCTCAAATCACGATCCGTAAGATGCTATAGCTTCACAACATCCTAAAGTATCATTTTTACAAAAATATGCAACTTAACGACTCAAAAATCATACTTCGCCGCTCGATTTTTCCAAAATTGCGAATTTCAAGCCCTAGCTCCAAAATTACTCCAATTGAACAAATGGGCAGTATGAACACTTACCGGGCATTGCATTACCTAGTTAATGCAGCTTGGCGAGGCTCCCATGACGAGAACGCACAAAACCCTATTTCTTCTTCTTCTTTCTCTCTTTCTTTTTCTCTGTGTTTGAGCTTTCTGCCGTCCCTCTCTCCCCTTCTTTTTTTCTCTCTTTCCCTTTTATCTCCTCATTTTTCTTTTCTTTTTCCCTTTTTCTTTTTCTGTCTTTTCTTCCTCTCTCTCTCTCTCTCTCTCTTTTCCCTCTCCCGAAAACTCTCGATTCCTCTCTCCTTCTTTCTCCTTTTTATTTTATTTTTTTGACTGGGTCAAAACCCATATTTTACATTCACTGTCCTTCCGGCCCACCGCTGGGAGTATTCTATTGTTGCCACGATGTACCTTACGTTAGGCCCACTCCCATTGCCAGTGGAGGAAAATATCGCGATGCCGTCTTCAGACGAAGGCAGCGATGTCAGCAGCGGCGAAGAAGGTCCTCTACCCTGAGTGGAGAATTAAGGGTCGTTTTTTCAAGAAAAAACATATAAATGATAGTCATTAGTCATGATTTTTTTGTCAGAATTCTGGTTTTAATTGGAGTATCATGCTCTGAAGAGTGAGACTTGTGTAGACTGGTAGCACTGTTGTGAAACTTGATTCCAATTTCAACTTTGTGCTCAGGACCCTCTTGTTCGGCCAGAGAGAAACTCGGTTGCGCATTTACTTAAGACCCGCGTTGCGCTCTTCTTTTTTTCCTTTTTTTTTTTTTTTCCGATTTGGGTTGATTAAATGTTTATATGCATGGTCACAATATAAAATGAAGCTGTGTCAAGAGTAAAATATCTTTATTGAGTTTTTAAAGAAATATAATGAACTGAATATATTAGTATAATAGGTGGAACATCATTTTTGTAATTCCATGCCCTTGTTATGCCAAAAAATTGGACCTTCATATTATATGAAAGAGGGTCTTAAAGATTTATTGTATTGATGCTAGGCCGCCTATGGGAAAAGTGTCAAAAAAATATTAAATTTATTGCATTGGTGAATTTAATCCTAAATTTTTTAATAGTTCTAATTTGGTCTTAAACTTTTTGATATAATGCTAATTTATGCCTTCTGACTAATTTTGGTACGGTATTGTTGACGTAGACACCAACCAACCCATATGGCACCGTTAGCCTTAACATGGACAACTTTTAATATTGTTTTAGTATTTATTGATTTTTGAATTATTTTTAGATTTTCTTTTTTTCCCCATCTTCTTCCTTTTGCTAGTGACTAGGCATTGGCCATGGTCCGATTGACATCAAAGGGAGGGTAGGGATTTTTACTGCATGTCATAAACAGATGACGGTCGAACAACGCCGACGCCAACGGCGGCAGCAGCGGCGACGAGGGACGTGGCTGAGGAATGCGATGCAACCCCCATGCATGAATTCTCCCTCCCCCGAAAAAACAAGAAAAAAAGAAAAAAAATGAATATCACACGGATATAGTTTTTCTTTTTTGCCACTTCTCTTTCTTTTTTCTTCTGGGTTTTTTCCTGTTCTTTTCGCTTGATTATTATCTGTAAATGATAGCATCATCTTGGCTTGAATCCAATCCCATTCTTCCTTTTACATCTCCAAATCTGTTACCGAGGAGAAAACTCCCCATTTACTTCGCTTGTCCGATGATGATGTCTCTCCTCGTAACTTGCCGTGTTCGTGTTCTTGTACGATACCCTATGAGAATCATGCGAATCAGAGGGCGAAAATCGCATTGAAAACATCGCATTAACGTATGGAAAAAAGCGAAACCGAGACGGCGATGGTGAAAAAACTCAGAAATAAAGGGCGTGCATGGAAACACTCCAAAAAAGTGTTTCCGGCACACTTCGTACGGAAAGTGTTAGGGAACAAAAAGAAACAAACGCAACCAATTGCGTTTCGTTTACTTTTTTTTTTTTTTTGTTTCTGAAACGAAATAAGAAAAAAAAAAAACAAAAATTTGTTGTTTCTTGCTCCAGAAACAAAAACGAAGGAAACGTTTCTTCTCTCTCTTCTTCTTCTTTTCTTCTTTTCTTCTTCTTTTTTTTCTTCTTTTTTCTTTCGCCGGTCGCCGGCCTCGGCCATGGCCGGCAACCGACCGTCGAGGCTCGGCCATGGCCGGCGACCTGCCGTCGAGGCTCGGCCTCACCCACGCTGGCGACGTCGAGCCTCGCCTTGGCTGGGCGAGCTCGGGCTCGCCCAGATCCGGCGAGACCGAGCCTCGCCATGGCTAGGCGAGGCTGCCGGCCTCGTCGGCCGATCGCCGGAGGCCGGTGACCGGCCGAAAAATAAAAAATAAAAATGAAAGGAAAAAATGAAAAATAAAATAAAAATGTTTAAAAAATTAAAAGAAACAAAAAAAGAATAAAATTTACCAAACGTGTTTCGTTCATTTTTTATTCCCGGACTAAACGTTACCAAACGCGTTCTTTTGTTCAAAAATTGTTCCCGAACAAACAAAAACAAAACACTTTTTTTTGTTTTCGTTCCCCTAATAAAAAAAGAACAGAAACGTTACCATTCGCACCCAAAACTTCCCCCCACCCCCTCCTCCCTAATCGACCCCTCCTCCTCCTCCTCCTCCAAAACCGTCGTCATGATGACATTTTGCCAAGGGTTCTCTTTCTTTCATTTCATGCGTGTTTGTATGTGTGATTGATAGATCATGATCTCTCTCCTTTTTTTCCCCATGTATATTTCAATTATGCATCTCCCTTACCTTTTTGTGTACCTTTTGGTATGATGAGAAAGATGGGAAAGAGAGAGCTTCAAAATTTTTTGAATCTTTGGGAACAGTTGTAGGCTATGATGGCATATGATATGAGATCTTTCTTAGGTTTTTTTCTCTTTTCTAAACAAAAAAGAAAGACCAACAGAAATTAGGTGACCTCTTTTTCACACCATCTTTTTAGTTAGGGTTTTGGCTTTTTGGCCATGGATGCACAAGTGAAGCGATGAATGCTTTAGGCATGGGATTTTGTGGGTGGGATCTTAGGGTGAATCTTCAGTCACTTCTCTTTTGGGGGGAGGCAGTGGGGGTGGCCCCATTCATGCCGCGGAATAGCAATTGCTCTGGAGGGCAATGATGGCTCTTCTCCCCCTCTAATTGTGTACTCATAATTCGACCCCAATCCACCAGACCCTGGGGTCCATCCCCCCTTCGAACGGTAAGTCCAAGGCCGCATCCTGAAATAGTCACCAGATGCGATTGGACATTTAGATTATCACAGTCAAGATTAATAGAGTGCTTGAATAGTGATGCGTAGTTTATTTGAAAGATCATATCGCGTGCACGGTTGTGTATGTTCCTCCTATCTTAAATTTTCAAATAAGAGGAAGAGAATCAAAAAAAAATCTTTAGTTTATTGAATTGGTATTTAGTCAATCTTAAACTTTTCAATTGAACCAATTTAATTTTAAACTTTTTTCATTTGTACCAATTAAGTCAATCTTGTCAATTTTGGCTAAAAATTGCCGATACGAATGCTAACTATCTTACATGGTATGATCAATACTGATGTGGAAATTTTTTTTTTTTTTTTTTTTTTTTTGGTTTTTTCCTTTTCCTTTCCTTTCCTTTTCTTTTTTCCTTCATCTTCTTTCTCCCAACTATGGGCCGACAAGATTGCTAGCCAACCATCGTCGGTTGCAGGGGAGGGTCGGTTTAGGCGAGCGCTACAATGCCGCCTAGTTGGCCCTCACCTATTGGCGACCTTGCTGACCCATAGTTGGGAAAAGTAAAATGAAGGAAAAAAAAAGTAAAAAAGGAAAAGTAAAAAAGATTAGTAATAAAAAATCATAAAATTAAAAAAATTTATATAAAAATTTATCCACATTAGTACTTGTCATATTACATAGAAAAGCTAGTGTTCATGTTAGCAATTTCTTAGCGATTTCCAACTAAAATTAGCCAAATGGAGTCAATTGAAACAAATGCAAAATGTTTGGCACTAAAATTGGTCTAATTGAAAAGTTTATGACTAAATTAGCGCCAATATAATAGGTCTGGACCTTTTGATACTTTTCCCTTCAAATGAGTCAATTGATCATAGGGATGACTAGTCAATCAATTCTATAACTATTATACTGATACCAATTCAGTTATAAATTCTTCAATTTTGTTAATGTAGTCATTTTGGAAATCGCTGACATGGCACCTAGTCATCGCAGGCCATTTTACGTGACATGCTAAAGTGGATAAGTTGTGGATCATCATGTTAGCGATTCTCAACGACAATTGGTCAAAAAGATTACATTAAAATTTCATATAAATGTTTAGAATTATATTGGCAAAATTGCAAAGTTTAAAATTAAATTGACAGCCGTACAATGGGTTTAGGATTGATAGGATACCATAGATTGTTTTGACTAGATAGAGTGATATTACTATATCTAATGGAGGAAAAAGAGCATGTTTGAGTTTTCAAAGTCCACATGATTCTACGTGGTCCCAATACCGTATAACAGCTCATGAAAGCACATGTCCATTGTGCCAGATCAAAGGCTTACTCGGAAAGGACTTCTTTGTCGAGGTCTAAAAATGATCATAAAAGGATGGCGCTTGTGATTCAGAGCGTGTTCCCAGCATGAACAGGCCCACAACAGTGATCACACGTCAGTCGACAACACGAACATTTTACAGCAAAGTGAACTGGCTTAGGGCTACCCCCAACCAGTATGCAGTAATGCACGCCGGTCAGCGGGATCATCCAACCGGGGTTTGACAATAAGTTTTCACTTTTTTCACGCTTCTCCTCTATCGTTTTCACATGAGTTTGGCAGAGGACTCGTAGCAGCAGTAGGTAAAAAGCGAGACACAACTAAAAGCAAAGCACCAAAAAAGGTGCAGCTATTAGGGAGAAGATAAAACTGTGGTCCCCGTTTCTTGAGCGAAAATGGACTTGAAAAGATCAGTACATTGATTAAACCAGTCTCCCAGTTTCAGTCAGTTCAAGTGTACTCAATACATGAATTCGAATGGTGGGCGGTCCGAAATCAATCTGACTCAGAAGTTACACGATAACGAGTTGGGAGGTACTCTATAGTGGTGGTCGCCAAATTGAACCTCCTCGTGATGTAGTGTGCGGTCGCATAGGCGAAATCCCTGTCATACGAGACAGTACAGAGAGACAAGTCCTGGAGAGTTCGTGATAATGATTGCTTGTTTACAAGCCCGCAAAGATTCATGCGTATCGCGGGTTCCACATTATTCTCCGATGTCTGTTAAAGTTTGTTGCCTGGAAAGCAGAGATTTCTCGTCATTGTCATCCAAATCAACCCATTCCTCTGTTCCATAGTCTCTGTCGATTGTGCTCCTTGCCTTCTCATAAGCACCATTCGCTATACTTGCATCAAGGTCGGTAATATCTTCGCCTGTATAGGGGCTATCAACCTCAATCTGCTGCATTTCCATGAGCGCATCCATTCTAGCATGCTCTCTATCTCTCCAGTACGTACAGTAGAGGAAAGAGTAAATAAAGCAACAGATGGCCATTGGAATGCCCATAGCAGCATAAAGTGCCTTGGCAAGTGATGCGGCATTTTCTCTGTCTGTCTCGATCTCTATCGAGTCGGATGATCCCTTGGGGATTGGTTTATACCCATATATATGCTGAGCGAGAATACCGACCAGCGGGGGAGCAAATGATGCCAGGATGGACTCAAAAGAGTTGTCCAGTGCGTAGATGCTCTGGATTTCTCAGGGACGATCTCTGCGAATATTGGACTGTGCTGCGTTAATATATGCAGGAAATTAACTGGAGAAATATACAGTAGCAGTACAGCTTCAAGCTACAGAATTGAATGTAGGAGCATCAACTTAGAACTTGATAAGCGACATCTAGTAACCATGTTGGTGTGATGAGAATGTGGTAGAATCCACTAGTTACACTTACTTGTTTGTGGCCGGGGCACACCAGGATGTGCACAGCCCCATGATAAATAAAACAAGACCATGCATGAAGGCTGTGGAAGGATCATCGGGCAATGCTAGAAGCAAAATTGCAGCTAAAGGAATGGCCGAAGCAGTGCTTATCTGCGACAAGATTATTCTTCCCGAGTTGGGCAAGTGCTTAGCAAGAATGTCCCCCATCCAACCTCCAAATAGACCACCAAGTGAGAAGGCGATGATGTAGACCATCATGAGGAAAGCTGTCGTACTGTGCGAGAAGCCGATGAGCTCCAACCACATTGGGGCAAATGAAAGGGCTGACCCTGAGAATGATCCAAATACACCCTGAGCCACTATTATCTGAAAAGACGGGATTCTGATGACAGATTTCGATTCTTTAACCAGGTCTTTGACATCTGACCAGAAGGGCTTGTGCGAATTCCGATCTTTAACTAGGTTACTGTCATTGGAAAATTGAGGATCGCTTGCAAAGAGCTGCACTAGAATACCAACGATGACACTGACTAATCCAACCAGGTGAAAAGCAATTCTCCAACCGGGGATTCCCAGGAATGATGTTGAGGCTATTAAAACAGAACACAGTGATCCAAAGATGGAGCCAAGGTTCCCTGTTAGCTGCAGCCATCCAAACGCCATCCTGCGGTTGCTCTCATCTGTGCAGTCTGCAATGAGGGACTGAATAGCAGGGATCACTATTGCAAGTCCAACGCCATTCAAGCCTCTTGAAATTGCTACCTGGAAAATAATATGGAGAAATTACTAAATCCAGCAAGGTACTTTGCAATTGCATTTACATACAAGAAATCCCCCAACGAAAGACACAGTTGCCAGAATTCTGTTTGTGAAGCAGTCATTCTTTCCTTTCCTCATTTTCATAAACTGTAGCTGAAATTTACTTTGCAGCTTGTTGAAGCAGTTTGATGGTACAAACATTTTGCGCGTGCTTGGATGAGTAACAGTACTTCTCATGCTTGCGAGAACTAAACAAAGATCTCCAAATTCTTTGCATGCGAATCATATCCATTTCATCCTAAATCTGACTAATCCTATTGATACAATACTTCCACACCTGAATCCTTTAGATCTTTGTCGATTGTTGTGGAGATTCTGTCAAATGGACGAATGAAAGATGGAATAAGTTTTGCTTGAAGACTTTGTCAGAGGACTTCTTATGTCTAGTCATGGTTTGCTCTAGCCCCAACATAAATGCATCACAGAAAGCGCATTCAGCAAGTTGAAAGCTAATGTTCATTTCTTTGAAGGGTAGCAAATTTCATTACATAAGCAATAAAAGTAGACCTTGCTGAGTTAATTCAGCGTAAATGGGTACTTCGAAGATTGAGGACCGAGCCGACCGAACTGCAGACTTTGTAATTACATCATCGAATCCTCATCGCGAACATTCTCTTTATAACTAATCAACATCCATAACAAGAACATCTTTATAACTAATCAACATCCATAACAAGAACATTTCTCAGGTCACTCTGTGATGCTGTACAAGTATCATTACCCATTACCCATTACCCATCACTAGATTCTTGAAAAGAAGAAGCCCAACAACCGAGCAAAAGTAATACTAAATCCATCTCCTCTCAATCATCAGTCAAGGACATGCAACTGAAATATCGAGAGCCCAATCACTCACCCATCAAACTAAACACAACCCAATCACTCCCTCACCAAACTACATCCCACCCACAAAGAATTAGAGAGGGAGAGAGGGTGAGGACCTGCAGGAAAGTGGAGGAAATAGCCACTAGGAAAGTGGCGGCGGCCCAGAGGAAGGCGCCGAGAGCTATGACGCGGGCACGGTCGTGGCGGGTCGCGAGGTAAGCGGCGACGGGGTAGCAGCAAGACTGGACGGCGGACCGGATCAGGGTCAACGACCCGAGACCCGTCGGGTCCGTGTGCAGGGCGGCGCCGACCTCCCTGTACACGCCCGGGAGCAGGGACTCGTCCGCCCTCTCCATTATCCCCGCCAGGTTCACCAGCACCAGCGTCAACGTCTCGGATCTCATCTGCCTTGCCGCGTTCGAAGAAACCGAGGAACCCCAAAAATGGAAAAGGGCTTTGAGCTTTCCTTTTTCGGAATGGTGAAGTGACGGTTTGACTTTGACTTCACTGGAGCGTCCAGGGCCAAAGGACAAAAGTATTACTGTTCTACAAATCTTTGGTTCAATCTGAACCTTTTGATAAGCAAATAGCACTCCATAAAATTTCCAACTCGTCAAGAACTGAGTTTTTAGGCGTTCTCATGAAGCATAAATTTGCGTTTTTATTTATTTATTTATTTATTATTATTATTATTCAATTAATTCCTGAAAGGAGGAGATTCACTGGTCAATGGTGGACACAATCTATACATACATTCCTTGATTATGGTTTAAATCATGATTAATTTGTGAAATGAAAAAGGTACACTTTTTTATTCATGAAACATCACCGATGACCACATTAGGACTCGATTAGATCTGGGTCAAAAAATTAATGACCAAAACTAAAATGAATATCCCAAAAATGATTGGTCCAATATGACGTAGGAATACAAGTTACGAGCTCAAAGGTGGGATTTCCTCTATCATGAATTATATGGCTCGCTTTCTATTTTTGTCCATTTTATACCTCTATAGTTGATGTGATTATGTCTACAATTTTATGCATTACATGTAAGATTCAAATTACATTATAGGTGTTAAAAAATTTTATTGGGTAATTATTATGGATCAAATTTTTTGATAGTTTTTTTTTTTTTTGATACCTAAGGAAGGCTGCCTAGCGGAGGATCCACTATCCTAATGTCACGCTTAAGATCTCGTGCGTCCCGTGGGATTCAAACTCCTCCGTCCTGGGTAGACATTATGGGAGCTTTTATCCAGCCAAGTTATCGCAAGCAGTGGTTCAAATTTTTTGATAGTTTACACTACGGATATGCAAAAGAATTGGGACTCGCCCGAACCACTTGGAACCAGACCAGAATCGCTAAGAATTGGTAGTTTTCAAGGGAACTGGTCCGATTTCTAGTTCCACTTTATGGGAACCGGTGAGTACCGGTCCGGTTCCCAATTCTATGAGTGGATCCACCCATCTCGCCTACTCGGACCAAACTAATTATATTATAATAATATATTAATTTTTAATATCTAAAAAAATTCGAAATTAGCAAATCTAAAATTTAGGGCTCCAAGCACCATCTTATCTCAATTCACTACTTTCCTACTCTATCTCGTCTCTCTTAGTTTAAAATCTCCCCAAGCTCTCTCTTCCTCTCCAATTCACCTTCGGATCTACTCATCTCCCTTCGATTCTTAGTCCGAACTCGGCGAAATAATGAGTTGATTAAATAAGTAGATGTGAGGAGGGCGAAAAGGAGAAAACGGGGAGGTTGGACCGGTTCCATGGATCCACCCAAGAACTAAATTGGACTGGCGATCTGGTTTCCGGATGGATCCATGCAACTAACGGGCTGTTCCAGATTCCAATTTTTCAGAACCGATTTTTAGCGGGCTGGTTTCCAGTTCTAGATCGAGAACCGTTCACTCGGACCATGCACACCCCTAGTTTACACCATATGGATAGTCACTTTCAACAAGATTACAAATAGAGCCAATCCTCAAGAGCCTTCAGTTGGGCATCAATGGTCTTCATTTATGATCTCCCTTAAATAGAAAGTCAAATTGTACACCACGTGAGATCCGATTTGATTCCTATAAGTATCTTACTTTTTTTTTATAAAGTACATGCGTAGACGACACACATACAAATCTTCAAGAATCAAACTCTCAGAAAATTTCAGAAAGATTCTGAAAATCTGTTTCTAGAATAAGCACAAATTTTTAAGAAAGGACCTAACAAGTCGTCGTCCTCCCCGAAATTCCTTCCTCGCGCTGTATGGCAAAATTCCCCCCGACAACAACTCCTTCGACCCATCCCACGATATCTCATCCGTACACGTGAAACGAACTCCTTCCAGATCATACCGTCTTGGCCTCGCCCCACCTCAGCTGTAGGCCCCACACTAACTACGGCCCTCTCTCACCCAATCAAATCCTTGGCAGTCTCCCCTACAACACGCCGGTCAAACCAGTCACCTCCACAGATTTCTTCGCCGGAAGGGTGCAGAGTCAAAGACCAAGAAGTTTCCGAATTTCCTCCGTTGGAGGATGAAGCCGGAGACGGTGACGCTGGTGCTGGTGAACCTGGCGTCCATCATGGAGAGGGCCGACGAGTCTCTGCTCCCGGGCGTGTACAAGGAGGTCGGTGCCGCCCTGCACGCCGGCCCGACGGCCCTCGGGTCGCTGACGACGTGCCGAGCCGTCGTCCAGTCCGCTTGCTATCCGCTCGCCGCTTACCTCGCGTCCCGCCACAACCGTGCGCACATCATCGCCCTCGGCGCCTTCCTTTGGGCCGCCGCCACTTTCCTCGTCGCTTTTTCCTCCACTTTCCTACAGGTACCCTCTCTCTCTCTGTATATATATATATATATCTTCGTGAGTAGGATTGAGTTTGGTGAGGGAGTGATTGGGTTGTGTTTAGTTTGATGGTTGAGTTGTTGGGTTGCTTTCCGTTTTCCTCGTTTTATATTTCGGTTGCTTGTTCTTGAATGACAATTGGGAAAGATGTGGATTTGGTCTGTTTCTGTTTCGCTTTCCAGGTAGCGATTTCGAGAGGCTTGAATGGGATCGGACTCGCGATAGTAATACCTGCAGTTCAGTCCCTTGTTGCAGACTCTACAGATGATAGCAACCGCGGGGTGGCGTTCGGATGGCTGCAGCTCACGGGCAACATCGGCTCCATCATCGGATCGCTGTGTTCTGTTTTAATAGCCTCGACATCCTTCCTGGGAATCCCCGGTTGGAGAATTGCTTTTCACCTGGTCGCCATCGTGAGCGTCGTCGTCGGTGTTTTGGTGTGGCTTTTTGCTAAGGATCCTCGACATTCTGAAGATAGATACGTAGTGAAAGATCTGAATCCACAGAAGTCCTTCTGGTCAGAACTCAAAGAACTGGTTAAAGAAGCGAAATCAGTCATGGGGATCCCATCTTTTCAGATATTAGTGGCTCAGGGTGTGTCCGGGTCATTCCCGTGGTCGGCTCTTTCATTTGCTGCAATGTGGTTGGAACTGATTGGCTTCACTCACAATACAACAGCATTGCTCATGACAATCTTCATTAGTGCCGCCTCACTTGGCGGTCTCTTCGGAGGCTGGATGGGGGATATTCTGGCCAAACGCTTGCCCAACTCAGGTAGAATAATTTTGTCGCAGATAAGTTCTGGTTTGGCGATTCCTTTAGCTGCGGTCTTGCTCCTGGCATTGCCTGATGACCCTTCCACGGCTTTCATGCACGGTCTGATTCTGTTTATCATGGGTCTGATCATATCCTGGAATGGCCCAGCTACAAACAAGTAAGTGTAACAAGTATATCCTGCCACCTCTTCTTGTAGGTACTTGGTTTCTCAATATATTGCTTGTCCGAATAGACTATGTTTTCAATGGTGCTTCCCCTTGTAGCACTGCACTTACTGCAATTCTGTGTGCCAAATTAGCAGCTTTAGTTGCTAAAGTACTTCTCCAATTGATTTCTTGCAAATATAAACGCAGTGCATAGTCCAATATTTGCAGAGATAGTCCCTGAGAAATCCAGAACAAGCATCTATGCACTGGATCGCTCTTGTGAGTCCGTCATAGCATCATTCGCTCCCCCAATGGTCGGGAAACTGGCTCAGCATGTATATGGGTATAAGCCAATTCCTAAGGGATCATCCCACTCTGCAGAGATAGAAACAGATAGGGAAAACGCTGCATCGCTTGCAAAAGCCCTTTACACAGCTATCGGAATCCCAATGATGATATGTTGCTTTATTTACTCTTTCCTCTACTGCATGTACCCGAGAGACAGAGACCGTGCAAGAATGACTGCGCTGATTGAATCAGAAATGCAGCAGATGGAGGTCGATAGCCCTCACTCAGAAGAAAATCCTGATGACCTTGATATGGTAAAGTTGAATGGCCGTTATGAGAAGGAGAGGAGCATGATCGACATCGATGACGGAATGGATGAAAGTATTGACTTGGATGACAACAACGAAAAATCCCTGCTTTCGAGGCAGCTAACCTTTGCGGATGTCAAAGAATAATGCAAACTTGCAAGTCCTGACTCTTCTAGGAATTATAAGACCAACCAACTTTAGAGCACTTGTCTCTGTAAAGCTGTTCATATGGGGATGCATGTCCGGGAGATGTGATCTTGACACTTCTACGAGAAAATATTGGCTGGAGATGTGATCTTGACTCTTGTAAAAAGAGAGTTAATGTAGGTGACCACCATGATAGCTATGTATTTCCACTTCATTATGGTGTCATCTGTAATCCAATGGATATCAGGCTGTTTACATATTGAGTG
The DNA here is from genome assembly GCA_017140615.1 of Eucalyptus cladocalyx. NCBI lineage: Eukaryota > Viridiplantae > Streptophyta > Magnoliopsida > Myrtales > Myrtaceae > Eucalyptus > Eucalyptus cladocalyx. The sequence goes on along the minus strand of CM029523.1, from coordinate 71,653,872 downwards.
CACGTAAATTGACTCGAACAAGGAGATCAGTCTATTTAATAACATTACCCTGTATTTGCCCTACGAGTAATCGGTTCTCTGGTGGGTCGGTTCTCATCCTAAAATAAGAAATTAGACCCGATAGGATTGGTTCCTAGTCAATGGAACTGGCAACGGACCTTGTTCACCCGGAAACCAATAGTGTTATTTTATTTTCTTTATGGTTTCTGCTATGAGAAAATTGAAAAAATGAAATAAATTCACAAGGAACCAGGAACGTACTGCTTAGTCAATAATTTGTCTTCAATTTTTTTTTAATGGTTTATGCTATAAAGAGATTAAAAATAATATGGGTTGTTTTTGCCGGTTCGGTCCGATCAAGTCGATATGGTTCCTTGCCAGGAACTAGGAGCCAAATCGATTACCCAGAACCAGCTAGTCTGGTTCAATCTCCAAATTGGATTGGAACCAATGCACACCCTTAATTTTCCTTGTGAAGGTCGATGGCGGTGGCTGCGACGATGGCAGCCCGACAATGGCAATGTGAAGGCAACCCCTAATTTTCCTTTCAAAAGTACCATTTTGCATCTTGTGTTTCATGTTGGACACCAAATTGCATATTCAATTGCAAAACAACTTAGATTTATTCATACATAGCCTCATTTCTTTTCAGATAACCTCTGTTCCGGTCCCTAGACTTCCAAAACAAACCCTAATTGAATGAGTCTAATCTAGGTACCCTAATTAAGCTTTCACTGCTCTTGCCGGCGATCGACCACCTCCGATCACCATTCGCATCTTGGATACGACAGCCATCCTTCAACCCGCCCCATCCCTAGTGTCAGGCTGTCAGCGTTGTCTCTCCACCTTTAAGGCGAGGCCACCAACCTCCTCTAGGCCATGGGTAGCCCGTGACCTTGATGACCTTGACCTTAGATCAAGGTCCCAACCTCTTCATGACCATAGACGACCTTGATCGAGGTCTAACATAGTAGGGCGCGTCTGTCATCTTCAATATTCCATCTCTCTTGTGTTATAGGTAATTAGTGTATTGAAAAATAAATTATTTCCACAATAAGAATGGTTAAAAGAGTTCTTTGGAAGCATTCGTGAACAAAAAAAAAAAAAAGTGTTGGGAATTAGCCATCTGTCTTAACGTGTTCAAAGAACCGAGGAATCCAAAAATGGAAGAGTGCCTTGGAGCTTCCCTCATTCGCGATGGTGAATTGACGGTTTGACTACATGGGAGCGTCGAGGGTCAAAGACAATTCGATGAGAGGCTAAGAGTGTGTATAGTAATATTTTTATTGTCGAGAATAATTTCTATTCAACAATACTTTTTTCTATTTTTATTCTCTGGAGGAGTTCTAAGTAGAAGAACGCATTTTATAATTACACAAAAATTCTGTTTTTGGAATGGGCAAGAAAAATAGTAAACTCTTCCCGGTGGAATGGGCAAGGATGAAACCACTAAGAAGAGGGTGATCCTAAAGTTGGTGCACTTATTTGTACAAAAACATCAAACCTTTAAGCAAATGATATCGGAAATCCATGGAACATAGACTTATTCGATTGTTATGAACACAAGACAAATGATAATACAAAAGATTTATTCAGAGTCATCTAATTTTCTATTAAAATGGAATTGTAGATAATATTAAAGGATGTCTCTAATAGAATGTTAAGGGAAGAAGATGTATTCTCTCAGTGAGATCGTCAAGCTGTCGCCACATTCCATTATCCCTAAAAAAAGGCATTTAAAAATACGGCTGTCACTACCTATCTCTTAGATCGTCAAGCTTGTCGCCACATTCCATTATCCCTAAAAAAAGGCATTAAAAAATACCTACGTCATTACCATTGTCCCTAAAAAAGGCATTTAAAAATCAATATGATAAAGCCCTAAGAGGTAATTGAATTTAAGATTCAATTTTCATCAAAAGTATTTCACATTTTTTTTAATGTTTAAACTAATTCTAAATTAAAATTAGCACTAAAATCTAGTAAACTACTCAAAATCAAAATTTAAAATGTTTTATTTAATTTCTGAATTTTTTATTTTTTATTTCAAAAATGGGGACTCAAATTGAGTAACAAGACTCGGTCCATATGTAAATCTCACTTGGATCTTATGTCGATTATGTAAAGATAAGCATCATATTACGCTGAACTTGTTTTTCTAAAATGACGTTATTTTCTTTTTTGGTTCCTGGGACCACAAAAGTAGATCTTTTCTAATTTTTTTTTCTGTATCAAATCTTTTCAATGGCCACTGATCTATTTAGGGGAATAAAAAAATTTACTGATGTACACAAACAAATTTATGTTCCTTTTTATTCCAAGAAACAAAAAAACTAGAACTGACAAAAGGAGAAATAGAGATGTTACCAAATAAGCCCTAAATATCTTTATTTTACATTTTTTTGTTCAATTTGAACCTTTGATAAGCAAATAGAACTCCAAAAAATTTCAACCTTCTCAAAAAATAAATTATTGGGAATTCTTATGAAGCATAAATTCACGTTTTTCATTTATGTTTTTGATTAATTCTTAGAAAGAGATTCTTTTATCAATGTTGGACACAATCTATACATAAATTTAAAATCATGATTAGTTTGCAACATGAAAAAGGTAAACTTTTTGTTCATGAGTTGTTGATGACAACATTAGGACTCAATCGGATCTGGTTAAAATGTTTATAACTCAATTGACTGAAGATAAAATGTTTAGAATTGAATTATAACATGTTCGATCCCCAAAAAAATGGTTCATTCGACATGATGTCAGAATACAAGATACAAGCTCAAAATGTGAGATTCCCTCTATTATTGATACGCCTCACTTTATATTTTTGTCCTTTTCTTATACTACTATAGTTGTGTGTATGATGTGATTACTTCCACAATTGTATGCATTACATGTAAGATTCAAATCACATGCAATGGAGGGTGTTAAAAGTTGTGTTATGTAATTATAATGAGGCCGATTTTCTTGATAGTCTTAATCATTAAGAAATTTGCTTTCCATAAGATTATAATGAAGCCAATCCTCACTAATCTTCTAGTTGGATATCGATGGTCTTCATTTATGATCTACCTTAATTAAAAAGGTCAGTTTATTCACCACGTGAGATGTAATACAATTCACAGTAGTCTTTCCCCACCTTTTTTTAAAGTAGATGTATCGACACTTATACAGATCCTTAACGATCAGATCATCGATGTCGGGTCTCAAAAGAATAAATCTCGATTGCTTGTTTGAAAGACTATTTTCGGGTCCCATAGATTTTAAAGACAGAACCCAGAAAGAAGCAACGCGTCTTGATTGGGCGAGCATAGTGGAAAGAGATGCCTCTTGTCCGAAAATGATCGGCACGTTGTCCTTCTCAATTCGCTTCCCCGCACCGAAAGGCAAAATTCCCCCCAGCAACTCCTTCGACCCTTCCCACGATATCCCGTCCGCACATGCCGGACGCCCTCCAGATCGTACGGTCTTCGCCCCGCGCTCGGCTGCAGCCCCCGCGATACGCCCTCCCGCAGCCGATCAATCCTCCACAGTCCCCACGAACACGCCAGTCAAACCGAAGAGAAGTCTCCGATCTTCCTCACGTTCTCGGAACGGCGCAAGAACGCGCGAGCGATGAAGTCGGAGACGGTGACGCTGGTGCTGGTGAACCTGGCGTCCATCATGGAGAGGGCCGACGAGTCCCTGCTCCCGGGGGTGTACAAGGAGGTGGGCGCCGCCCTGCACGCCGATCCGACGGCCCTCGGGTCGTTGACCCTGTTCCGATCCATCGTCCAGTCCGCTTGCTATCCGCTCGCCGCTTACCTCGCGTCCCGCCACAACCGTGCCCACGTCATCGCCCTCGGCGCCTTCCTCTGGGCCGCCGCCACTTTCCTCGTCGCCATTTCCTCCACTTTCCTACAGGTCCTCTCTCTCTCTCTCTCTTGGTGGGTGGAATTTAGTGTCGTGAGGGAGGGATTGGGTTAGGTTTAGTTTGATGGGTGGGTGGTTGGGTTGTTTTCTGTTTTCATCGTTTTATATTTCAGTTGCTCGTTCTTGAATGACAGTTGGAAGGAGTCGTGGATTTGGTCTAGTTCTTTTGTTTATTGAGGTTTCTCTGAAGACCTAGTAAAAGGGTACTGAATTTAAAGTTTAGCATTGTATAATGTTTGAGTAATGGAAGCATTTTATTTCTTGTTCCGTGTTCTAGAGACCTGGATAGTTTGAATATTGCAACGAGCGGTTGGTATCCCAATGCCCTACTATGGCACTCTGCTCGGATGATGTAATTATGCAGCTTGCAGCACGGTTGTTTGCCTTTTAAATTTGTCAGCGTGATGGAACTGAACTGATCTGGGCAGTGTGTGGAGTAATGCTGTTGCTCGGTCTAGGATTCTTGATCATCTGTTATTAGCAATCCCAAGTTAATGTGGCATTGCTTTTTAGTATCTGTTATTGAATGAGACTTTGTGATGTTTAAAGGAATTCCAATTTACCATTTGCTTTGAACTTGCCAAATGCAAACCCTCCCCTCCCCCCCCCCCGCAAAAAAAAAAAAAAAAAAAAAAAAAAAAAAATGCGTATGCATGTGGAGTTTGAGACTTGGGCAAAGTTTACCTCTAACTAGCTCTGAAATGAATCAGGAAGGAAGAGGAGATGTAAAAGCTTCCAGCATTTGCTAGATACATTCAGGTTACTAGAAGCGAGTTATATGAACCATGACTGCATACAAGAAGGTCATCTGAAGGAAACTCTTTGACAGAGCTTTAAATGAGTTGGCGTAGATCTATTGTGTCCATGATATCCTTATATTTAGGAGGAAATGGCAGTGACTCAAACACAAAATTAAGCGGTTATCAAATCTGAAGTAAAGAAATAAATGACTATAGTTGTCAACTGCTTCCAAATCTTCGCTTTCTGTGTTCAAATTGTTGCTATCTGAAAGAAGGCCTGTTGTCTAAGAATTTGTGTATGCAATCATGATGTACCTTTCCTCCTTAGTATCATCTCCCTTTTGTTTTCCAGGTAGCGATTTCAAGAGGCTTGAATGGGATTGGACTTGCAATAGTAATACCTGCAGTTCTGTCTCTTGTTGCAGACTCTACAGACGATAGCAACCGTGGGATGGCATTTGGATGGCTGCAGCTAACAGGCAACATCGGCTCCATCATCGGATCACTGTGTTCTGTTTTAATTGCCTCGACATCCTTCCTCGGAATCCCCGGTTGGAGAATTGCTTTTCACCTGGTCGCCATCATAAGTGTTGTCGTTGGTATTTTGGTGTGGCTCTTTGCTATTGATCCTCGACATTCTGATGACAAAAATCAAGCTGAAGATCTGAATTCACATAAGTCCTTCTGGTCGGAGTTCAAAGACCTGGTTAAAGAAGCAAAATCTGTGATGAGGATCCCATCTTTTCAGATAATAGTGGCTCAGGGCGTGTCTGGGTCATTTCCGTGGTCAGCTCTTTCATTTACCGCAATGTGGTTGGAACTCATTGGCTTCACTCACAATACAACAGCATTCCTCACGACAATCTTCATTATCGCTGGTTCACTTGGTGGTCTCTTCGGAGGCTATACAGGGGATATTCTTGCCAAACGCTTGCCCAACTCGGGTAGAATAATTCTGTCGCAGATAAGTTCTGGTTCGGCAATTCCATTAGCTGCGGTCTTGCTCCTGGCATTGCCTGATGACCCTTCCACAGCCTTCATGCACGGTCTGGTTCTATTTATCATGGGTCTGATGATATCCTGGAATAACCCGGCTACGAACAAGTAAGTGTAACAAGCAGATTCTATTACCTCTTCTTGCAGGAAATTGCTTTCTGATACATATTTTGTCCAAATAGACTATGTTTTCAATGGCGCTTCCCCTTTTAGTGCTGTACTTCTGCAATTCTGCATGCCTAATCAGCAGTTTAGTTGCTAAAATACTTGTCCAGTTGATTTCTTGCAAGTATAAAAGCAGCGCACAGTCCAATATTTGCAGAGATAGTCCCTGAGAAATCCAGAACAAGCATCTATGCACTGGATCGCTCTTTTGAGTCCGTCCTGGCATCATTCGCTCCCCCAGTGGTTGGGATTCTGGCTCAGCATGTATACGGGTATAAGCCAATTCCCAAGGGATCATCCAACTCTGTAGAGATAGAAACAGATAGGGAAAACGCTGCATCGCTTGCAAAAGCGCTTTACACAGCTATCGGAATCCCAATGACGATCTGTTGCCTTATCTACTCTTTTCTCTACTGCACGTACCCGAGAGATAGAGACCGTGCAAGAATGACTGCGCTGATTGAATCAGAAATGCAGCAGATGGAGGTCGATAGCCCTCACTCAGAAGAAAATTTCGACGGCCTTGATATGTCAAAGTCAAGCAGCAGTTATGAGAGGGAGAGGAGCGTGATTGACATCAATTACGGAATGGACGAAAGTATCGACTTGGATGATGACGACGAAAGATCCTTGCTTTCAAGGCAGCTAACCTTTGCAGACATCAAAGAATAATGCAAACCTGCAATTCCTGACCTTTCTAGGAATCATCAAATCAACCAAACTTAGAGCACTTGTCTCTGTAAAAGTTTTTCATGTTGGAGGCATTTCTTCTCCAACAGACAGTCAATGTAGGTGACTACTATGATGACTATTTTTTCCACTTCATTATTGAGTCATCTCCAAGTCAATGGATTTCAAGCTGTTTATCTTTCAGATTTCAAGACTGCACTTAAATTGATTCCTACAGGGAGACCGGTTTATTTTGGATCGTTGTGTATGGCATTTTTAGTATGTTCTGTCAATGTTGTTGCAATTAAATAAATCACTCTGTATTTAACCTATGGGTAATCGGTTCTGGGGTAAGTTGTTCTCATCTTGAAATTGAGAACTTTACTAGATAGAGTCAATTCCCAGTTTATGGAACTAACAACCAACCCTGTCCACTGGGAGACCAGGTGTTATTTTCTTTTCTTTATGGTTTCTACTATAAAAAAAAAAAAAAAAAAAGACTCACAAGAAAGCAGGAACATAACTGCTTGGCAATACTTTGTCTTTAATTTAATTTAATTTTTTATGGTTTATGCTATGAAAAAGTAAAATAAAAATAATCTAAGCTGTTTCTATTTATTCGATCCGATCGAATCAATATAGTTCCTTCCTAAGAATTGGAAACTAGACCAATTCCGATGGGAGCGTCTTAGAACCAATTGGTCCGATCTGATTTTCGGATTGAAGTATGATCAATGCACACCCTTAATTTGCCTTGCAAAGGCTGTGGTGGCGGCGCCCAACAATGGCAATGCACAGGCAACCCTAATTTTCCCTTCAAAAGTACCAATTTGCACCTTCTGTTTTCATGTTGAACACCAAATTGCATCTCCCATCGTTACTTTCTTTGCAAATTACCTATGCTCATCTTCTAGAATACCCAAAATTCTAGAATGCCCAAAATTCTAAAATAAACCCTAATTAGACAATCCTAATCCAGGTACCCTAATCAAGCTTTTTTGCTCCTGCCCGTTGTTGACCACCTTCGACTGCCAGCCATTCACGTCTTCAGTGCTACAACCATCCTCCACCCCACCCCCATTTCTAGTGTTATTGTTGTCTCTCCACGTGAGGCCGCCAACCTCCTCCAGGCCATGCATAGCCCGCGACCGTAATGGCCTTGGCCTTAGATCAAGGTCATAGTGTGTTTGTGACCATAGACAACCTTGATCGAGGTCTATGTAGTGTGCATTTGTTATCTCCAATATACCATTTCTCTCGTGTATAGGTAATTAGTGTGTTGAAAAATAAAATATTTTCACACGAAGAATGATTAGAAGAGTTCTCTATAAGGATTCATTAATAAAATCTATAAAAAGTTAGAAAGTGTCGTATATCTGCTATCTGTCTTATAGCGTTTGAAGAATTGAGGAATCCAAAAATGTAAAAGTGCCTTCGAGTTTTCCTTGGGATGGTGAATTGACAGTTTTTTACTACATGGGAGTGTCCAGGGTCAAAAGACAGAGGAGAGGCTAACCTCTTTTTTTTCAATGTTTCCGTTTTTCTCTTCTTTTGTTTTTTGAAACAAAAAAAGAAAAAATTTAATTGTGTATAAATTTTTCTATTTTCCAAAATAAATTATTAGTTAGAGAATAGATTCGAAATAAAAACAAGAAGTAAAAAAATATATACTTTTTAAAGAGAAACAAGGTCATTTTAGAAAAGCAAGCTCAGTACAACCTTGCTTTTTACATGATTAATACAAGATCTAGGTGACACCCACATTCAGATTGGGTCTTAGAGTCCCCATTTTTCAAAATCATTTTTTTTTATAAATTTAGGAAAACAAAATTAGAAATTAGATTTTTGAGAAGTTTTTCTAGATTTTAGTGTTAATTCTAGTTTAGAATAAGTTTAATATAAAAAATGTGAAAATCTTTTGATGAAAATTGGATTCAAAATTGACAAAGCATTTAGGGCTTTATGGATTTTTGAATGTAGTTTTCTTTTAATGATGATGTGACGTCTTGACAACTTGGAGACTTATGTTACGGGTTGATTGATTGGGATCATGACCGCGCGGTGACTCAGTCTCTTTTGGATTGCCTAAGCCAAGTCTCGGATCGTAGAAAGAGAAAGTTTATAGAGAGAGGAGCTTTGGAAAGAAAGAAGTTTTGTATTACTGAAATGATTTGATAAATACAAATGAGAGGGAAGACACCCTTCTTATATTATAGCCCTCTTATTACATCCATTGATCTATAATTTATCTAGCGGATGAGATCGCATTGCCATATTTACCAACACTAATGATAGCTACCAACTACCGACATTAATGGCTAGAGAATTCTAGAATTTATCATAATGACGGTATCGCCCGCCCTTGAAAAGTTCCGGAAGGAGACTTGTCGGGAATCCTAGCGATCGCAAGAGGTCCTCCACAGCAAGGCATGGCCCTTAAGCTCCGAAAACCTTTTGGCCATGACACTTAGCTGGGAGAAGACATCTTCTTCCTTTAAGATTCTATTAGAGACATCCTTTCAGATCATCTGCAATTCTATTTTAATAGAAAATTATATGGCTCTAAAGAATTTTTTTGCATTTACCATTTGTCTTACGTTCATGCAATTGAATCAACCCATGCTCCATGGATTTCTGATGTCATTTGTTTGAAAATTTGATGAGTTTGTGTAAAGAAGTGCACCAACTTTAGAATCACCTCCATCCTTAGTTGTTTTATCCTTACAATTTCACGAGGCAACGTTTGCTAGTTTTTTTGCATCTAAAAAAACTCAAAATGTCTATGCACCTGTTTATTGTAATGCCTAAATATTTACTAGTCAATCTCTCATGTCATGAGTGACAAATCAGTAGGACTCTCCATTGCCATTTTCAACCATCCATCTTTGATTAACTGTTATTGGATTTTCTAAGGCCATTTTAGAATATCTTGATCACTTAAATCTCACAAAAGTCTAGTTTTATCTAAATAATAACTGTTGAGTTTCCATTGATATTTTTATAAAATAAAAAAATAGGAATATAAACTTTTATCGACGTACCAAATGCATTTTTATTTTTTATTTATTTCGAGAATATAAATTTTGTATAGTTATTAACATGCGTTTTTTTGCTCAAAATTTGTCTAGGAAATAAAAATAGAAAAAAAAAATATTTTTAAATAGAAATTATTCTCAAAAATAGAAATATCATCATACACACCATAAGTATGTCTTATTTTCAATCTTTTGTTCAATTAAAACCTTTTAATGAGCAAATAGCACTCTAAAAAAATTTCCAACTTCTTAAAAAATAAAATTTTTGGAATGCTTATGAAGTAGAACATATATATATAATATATATATATATTATGATTAAAAATCATGATTAGTTTGCAGAATGAAAAAAGGTAAATGTTTGTTCACGAAACGTGGCTGATGACAGCATTAGAATGGAATCGAATCTAGGTTAAAATATTTATGACTCGATTAACTGAAAATAAAATGTTTAAAATTCAATTGAACAATACTTAATATATTTAACAGAAAAAAAAAAAAACTATTCGTCCAACGAGATACCTAAGCGAGATTCCTATGAATTTGCCTCACTTTCTATTTTTGCCCTTGTTTATACCTCTATAGTTGTGTGTCCTGGAAAGAAGCACTGCGTTTTTGATTCGGCGAGCAAAATAGAAACAGAAGCTTCTTGTCCGAAAATGGTTGACAAGTCGTCCTCCTCAATTTCTTTCCACGCACCAAAAGGCGAAATCCCCGCAACAACTGCTTCGACCCATCTCACGATATCTCGTCCGTACAAGCGGGACACCCTCCGGATCGTACGGTCTTCGGCCACGCTCGGCTGAGCCCCACGCTATGCCCTCCCGCGGCCAATCAAATCATCCACCGACTACAGTGCAGTCCCCACCAACACGCCAGTCAAGTCAAACAAAGAAATTTCTTCCCTCGAAGGCGCAGTGACGAAGAAGAAGTCTCCGATCTTCCTCCGTTCTTGGAACGGCGCGCAAGAACGCGCGATGAAGTCGGAGACGGTGACGCTGGTGCTGGTGAATCTGGCGTCCATCATGGAGAGGGCCGACGAGTCCCTGCTCCCGGGGGTGTACAAGGAGGTGGGCGCCGCCCTGCACGCCGATCCGACGGGCCTCGGGTCGTTGACCCTGTTCCGATCCATTGTCCAGTCCGCTTGCTATCCGCTCGCCGCTTACCTCGCGTCCCGCCACAACCGTGCCCACGTCATCGCCCTCGGCGCCTTCCTCTGGGCCGCCGCCACTTTCCTCGTCGCCATTTCCTCCACTTTCCTGCAGGTCCTCTCTCTCTCTCTCTCTATCTCTCTCTTGGTGGGGGACTTAGTTTGGCGAGGGAGTGATTGGGTTGGGTTTGGTTTGGTGGGTGAGTGGTTGGGTTGTTTTCTGTTTTCATCGTTTTGTATTTCAGTTGCTTGTTCTTCAATGACAGTTGGGAGGAGACGTGGATTTGGTCTTCTTTTGGTTACTGAGGTCTTTCTGGAGATCTAGTAAAAGGGTACTGAAATTTAAAGTTTGGCATACTATAATGGTTGAGCAATGGAAGCATTTTGCTTGTTCTGTGTTCTAGAGACCCGGCGGTTATGATGTAATTACGCAGCTTGCGGCACGGTTGTTTGTCCTTTGAATTATATTGGCATGATGGAACTGAACCGATCTGCCTGTGGAGTGATGCTGCTGCCCAGTCCAGGATTCTTGACCATCTGTTATTGGCAATCTCGACTTAATTGTGGCAGTGCTTTATATTGTCCGTTATTGAATGAGACTTTGTGATATTTAAAAGAATTCCGAATTTACCATTTGCTTTGAACTTGCTAAATGCAAACACTCTCCCCCCCAATGCGTATGCATGTAGAGTTTGGGACTTGAGCAAAGTTTACCTGTAACGAGCTCTGAAAAAATCAGGAAGGAAGAGGAGATGGAAGAGCTTCCATCATTCGCTGGATTCAATTAGGTTACAAGAAGCGTGTTGTATGAACTGTGACTACACACAAGAAGTTCATCTGAAGGAAATTCTTCCACAGAGATTCAAATGAGTTGGTGTAGACCTATTGTGTCAATGATATTGTTATATGTAGGAGGAAATGGCAGCGACTCAAACGCACAAAATCAAGTGGTTATCAAATCTGAAGTAAAGAAATAAATGACTATATTTCTCAACTGCTTCCAAATCTTTGCTTTCTGTGTTCAGATTGTCGCTATCTGAAAGAAGGCCTGTTGTCTAAGAACTTGTGTATGCAATCATGATGTACCTTTTCCTTCTTACTATCATCTCCCTTTTGTTTTCCAGGTAGCCATTTCAAGAGGCTTGAATGGGATCGGACTTGCAATAGTAATACCTGCAGTTCAGTCTCTTGTTGCAGACTCTACAGACGATAGCAACCGTGGGATGGCATTTGGATGGCTGCAGCTAACGGGCAACATCGGCTCCATCATCGGATCACTGTGTTCTGTTTTAATAGCCTCAACATCCTTCCTGGGAATCCCCGGTTGGAGAATTGCTTTTCACCTTGTCGCCATAGTAAGCATTATCGTCGGTATTTTGGTGTGGCTCTTTGCTAACGATCCTCGAAATTCTGATGAAAAAAATCGAGCAAAAGATCTGAATTCACATAAGTCCTTCTGGTCAGAACTCAAAGACCTGGTTAAAGAAGCGAAATCAGTGATGAAGATCCCATCTTTTCAAATTATAGTGGCTCAGGGCGTGTCCGGGTCATTCCCGTGGTCAGCTCTTTCATTTACCGCAATGTGGTTGGAACTCATTGGCTTCACTCACAATACGACAGCATTCCTCATGACAATCTTCATTATTGCTGGTTCACTTGGTGGTCTCTTCGGAGGCTACATGGGGGATATTCTTGCCAAACGCTTGCCCAACTCGGGTAGAATAATCCTGTCACAGATAAGTTCTGGTTCGGCAATTCCATTAGCTGCGGTTTTGCTCCTGGCATTGCCTGATGACCCTTCCACAGCCTTCCTGCATGGTCTGGTTCTGTTTATCATGGGTCTGATCATATCCTGGAATGCCCCAGCTACAAACAAGTAAGTGTAACAAGTAGATCCTATTACCTCTTCTTGTAGGAACTTGCTTTTTGGATGCATTGCTTGTCCAAATATGTTTTCAATGGTGCTTCTCCTTGTACCGCTGTACTCCTGCAATTCTGCATGCCAAAATAGCAGCTTTAGTTGCTAAAATACTTGTCCAATTGATTTCTTGCAAATATAAACGCAGTGCACAGTCCAATATTTGCAGAGATAGTCCCTGAGAAATCCAGAACAAGCATCTATGCACTGGATCGCTCTTTTGAGTCCGTCCTGGCATCATTCGCTCCCCCAGTGGTTGGGATTCTTGCTCAGCATGTATATGGGTATAAGCCAATTCCCAAGGGATCATCCAACTCTGTAGAGATAGAAACAGATAGGGAAAACGCTGCATCGCTTGCAAAAGCCCTTTACACAGCTATCGGAATCCCAATGGTGATCTGTTGCCTTATTTACTCTTTTCTCTACTGCACGTACCCGAGAGATAGAGACCGTGCAAGAATGACTGCGCTGATTGAATCAGAAATGCAGCAGATGGAGGTCGATAGCCCTCACTCAGAAGAAAATCTGGATGGCCTTGATATGTTAAAGTCGAACGGCAGTTATGAGAAGGAGAGGAGTGTGATTGACATCAATTACGGAACGGACGAAAGTATCGACTTGGATGATAACGACGAAAAATCCTTGCTTTCGAGGCAGCTAACATTTGCGGACGTTGAAGAATAATGCAAACTTGCAATTCCTGACTCTTCAAGGAATCATCAAATCAACCATCTTTAAGAGCACTTTTTTTGTAAAAGCTTTTCATATGGGAGGCATTTGTTGTACAAGAAACAGTTAATGAAGGTGACTACTATGGTAACCATTTTTTCCACTTCATTATCGTGTCATCTCCTGGTTAATGGATTTCAGGCTGTTTATCTTTCAGATATCGAGTGCACCTAAATTGACTGGAATAGGGAGACAGGTTTATTTTGGATGGTTGCGTATGGAGTTTCGGTTTGTTCAGTCGATGTTGTTGCAATTTAATAACATTGCATTATGGGTGATCGGTTCTACGGTGGCGCGATCTTATCCTGAAGTTGAGAACTGGACTAGATAGGGTCAATTCCCTATATGCAGAACTGGCAACCGATGGTGTTCTCTCTCTCTTATTTTTAATTGTTTCTACTATAAAAAAAAAAAAAATTGAAAAAATGAAATAGACTCATGAGGAGCTAGAAACATACCGCTTTGTCAATACTCTATCTTCAATCTTTTTTTTTTCAGTTTATGCTAAAAAAAAAAAAAACTGTGTTGTTTCTATCGATCCAGTCGATTCCTTCTCAGAGATTGGGAACTAGATTGATTCTTGTGAGAACCATCCACAATTGGCAGGTTTGGTCCGGTTTGTAGGGGAGACCGGGACTAGCCCCTAATTTGCCCTATGAAGGCGGCGGCGACGGCTTAGCAATGGCATCATGTAGGTGAGCTAAGCGGTGGGAGAGAGAAGGTTAATTTTAAGGTCGGTGTTTGGCCGTAATGCTTGAGCACAAGTGAAGTCGTGTGATTGTCTATGGAAACAAATGGGTACTCCAATGCGTGAAAAAGTATAATTAGGAGATGCACTAAGGTTCAGCTTTCGGGAGCGTTAATGCAAAGGCCTTTAACATAAAGAAATTTGATGAAATGCAAAAATTGTTTGGTAAATTGTAATTGAAAAGTGCCATAGAAAGCAATTTTGGGGAAAAGGTTGTTTCGTAAACATATATTTGGAAAGCCCTTTGGTGTGACTAATTTTAAAATTGAAGAAAAAACAATGATTGTAATTTTTATATTTTCGCATTGAGAATAATGTATTAAAGGCATATTAACAAATTTATAAACCAAAAAATATATCAAGTGGATCTTTCTCAATTAAAAATAAAGTAATTTCATTATAATAAGCATGGCCACATATGTTTCGAGGAAAGAAATATGTTATTCTTAAATATTACATGCATATTCCTCGACAACGTTCGAAAAGTCCAATGTGACAGCAACCACCAACAATCTTATGTTATTATCTACTAGAAATGGATGCTAGAAAAACTATGTTTCTGCATTAATCGATGTGCAACAATATAAGTGTTTGACATACACCAAATCATCAGTTAGAAAAATAAAAACCACTTTCTCTAGTACAATTGACATACATCAAGCTATATGTCCTAGGAGCAATCCTTCCTATGAAAAGCAATGATCAAGTAGAAATCGACATGGTGTTTCAACAATGGTCACTATATAATAACATTACTCAATACGATCATATCTTATGTCTGTCTCTCACTTTTTTAGTCTCAAGACTTCAACTTGCACATTGTTGTTCATATTCACCACATGATCAATCCTTTCCAACAATATATTGTGCAAAGACTTGAACTGTTACTTAATGTTACTCAACTTGTTTTCCACCATTTCTACTCTCTAAGCCATCAATTCCATCTCTTTGTTGTCGAATATGGAGTTGAATCCAGGTGAAACAACCATAGTCATCATCTTGAAATAGTCAAATGCTGATGTCAAATAACAATGTTAATACAATGATGTCAAAAAAGGCATACATTGATGTTAGAAAAAGTTGGACAAGAATGCAACATGCAAATTTTTTTAAGAAAGACAAAATGAGACTTGAGCATAAAACCATGCCCATAGATAAGTTCAGACCTACAACAATAAAATGTGAAAATGGCCAAATAAATAACTCTGAGAACCTATTACACTGAAACACCAACCCCAACCTCTTCTCCATCTCAACGAACCAAAAACAAGAACAAGACCAAATGTTGAAGAAGCAAAAGATCTTCAATTCAGAATTCATATTGCTAATGCAATATCGACAAATGGTGCAGTTCTAGTGGAGAAGCTGAGGCAATCAGTGAAGAGAATTATACTTGGAGCCTTGGCAACAAGTTTGGAAGACACAAAATGATCAAAGAACATATCATCATCGTTTCAATGAGCCTAACAAAGAAATTCATGAGACATGGCCAAATGATTCAGCTTCCTCCCTTCTAAAATCTTCTCTTTTTCCAGCAAATAGAACCCCCCCTCATATTGGACAAAAGTCTTCTAGAAAGCTTGTTATTGGGTTGTGACGAGTTTTTATTATGTTTACTCTTTTACTTTTTCCATTACGTTACAAACCTAAAAAAACTGGAGCTACACCTTCATAAGAGGAAAATAACTTCTATCAAGAATCTAAAATATAAACGATTGGCCATCTCAGCAAAGAATGAACCCAATCGAGTGTTGCTTGATCTTTTATTCGTACCAGACACCAAAATTTTTCACATGTTTTACATTACATGCATTTCAACTAAAAGGGTAACAACAATATGATGTTAATTTTTTTTATTTATTTATGGAAATTCTCTATCAATGCATGAATTACTTCCATTCAAAACAATGACGGAGTTGGAAAAGCTAGAGAGAGAGAGAGAGAGAGAGAGAGAGAGAGAGAGAGAGAGAGAGAGAGAGAGAGTGGGTGAGGGACCATAAACAGGATTTGGAGACTTAAAGGGGCAGAGCAACTGCAATTTTACTCATGATGTTAAATAAGGATATGATAGCCATATGACATAAATAGAGCCATTCTGAGCGTGGAAATAGAAGCCTTGCATAATTAGATGAATGTACACATGAAAAGTTACAAGCTACAACATTATGCTAAATGTTCTCATTAGATAGTATATTCAAGTGTTGGTTCTCTGAAAGATACTATAAGGATGAGTCAAAAGCAACGACCACATTTAATAAACATATAGGATCATATTGACTTGTGAAGACGATAACACCCAACTAATAACCATTAATTTGTTCCTTTGAGTTGAGTAACACAATTTTGGCGCCTTACCTTCTTAGAATTTGAGGTGAAAATTACTTTTAACGGCTTCAAAAACCTCTTCAACGGGCTTTCTAGCATTAATTTGAATGAAAGGCAATATAGGTAAGAAATTAAATGAAATAAGATAATGCAAATACACCTATGGAAGATTTCAACATATTTAGAGACTTGCACGCCTTTTTGACATTTCCCTTAGAATTGCAATACTCGATAATTGGGAGGCTAGACTCCAAGAACACTTTAAACCTTTTCCTTATTGTTTGTATGTTGTCATCTTCTCTTCCTTCAAAACCAGTAACAAAGAGTGGAAAAGCATCAGATTTCTAAAATGACTACATGAGCTGAAAAGGTGACAAAAGTAGGATCATGTGCTTGTATGGTAAATGCGGTGAAGAAATAATTGCTTGACTTGATTCCTATACAATAAGCGTCTTTCCATCTCTTCCTCAGAACAATAAAAAAATAGCACGAACTCTAGCTCAGTTTTAGTCTGCATAAATCTCAGGTGTTATCACTCTAGGAAGGAAGATCAACATGCAAAAGTTAATAAGCTTGCATTTGAAATAGACAAAAGAATATTTGGAGTGCCAAAACTTAGTATGTAGGGACACAGTGCCCAAATCGGAGTAAAGAAATCAAGCTAAAATGCTGATATGACGATTTTCTCACGAGGCAAGTGTAAAACGACATTGTTTTGTACACTGACGTGGCTAGACAAGTGCAAAAAACGATGCCGTTTTTTGTTGACGTTGATAGATAATTAATATAAAAATTAATAAAATAAAATTTTCAACCAAATTAAATTATTTTTATTTTAAAAGGAAGATGGAGATTGCAGCCCTTGTTGTTGCCTTCCCATTGTCACTGGGAAAGGTCGGCAATGGTGGGAAAAGGGTCGGTTGGGATCCCAATTGACTGACGGTGAGGGCTTGTGAGGGTTGGAGGTCAACCTAGCGGGCGACGGCCCTTGGCTCAATCAAGCGAGGGCCAGCAACCCTCGTTGGAATTGGGGGAGGGCCACAACCCTTGCCCTAGATTTGGGCAAGGGCTTCTAGGCCATCGCCACTTAGGTTAATGAGGTCACCAACCCCTAACTAACCCCCGGCGATGGTGGGGAGGTGGCAAGAAGGGCTCGCCCTCGCCTTATGCCTCCTCCTCCTCCTTTTCTTTAAATAAATATTTTAATTTTTTTTTTAAATTTTTTTTTAAAAAAAGACAAAACGATGTCGTTTTGGTTTTATTGCTAACTTAGTTCTTCGACGTGCCATGTAGGTGAGCTGTATTATTAAAAAATTGCCACTTAGGATTTCCGATCACTTTCGCCGAACTTGGCACTCGGGTGTCCTATTTTTTTTTTTTTAAAGTGACACTTAAATATTACTTTCGTAATTTTTGGCACTTTAAGTGTTCATTTGTACTAAGTTTTGACACTTTAGGTGTTCTTTTGTCATTAAAGTTGTGGATGATACTAAATCAATTATAAGATTATAGTAATGTAATTCAAACAACAACAAGTGTAGCCAAACTTACAACAGCTTCAAATGCAGCATGATGTTCCTCATTCCAAGGGAAACCATCAATAAGAAGCTTGTCATCATATTTCTATGCTAATCAAGCAAATATTGACATCTCGCCACAAACCAACTATAGCAAAACTGATGAATGAATCATTCGGCTTAATTCAATCATCGAAACACAAAATCCAGGAGGCCCCCAAGCCTCACTAATCAAAGTCAAAACTCCAAAGTTAGATTAGCTCATAACAAAATAAAAACCTCAAAAGATTGACAACAAATTAAAGTTCACCAGAAAACAGAAACAGATTGGTCCACTGACAACAACAACCAATGAACGTGGAATCACGACCAACACAAATAGATGAATCAACATCAACCAAATAAGCATTGAACATCAGTGACATAGGTTATAATGAAAGCGAAGACCTTGCCGATGGATTGCATAGAGAGAGGAAGTCGGCGAGATAGACCTCACGCTTTAGCTTCAACTTCAAGTGCTTTGTGAAAGTGACATTCCATTTCTTAGAAGCTTCCATGGTCGTTGAATTTAGGATGATGATTACTTTTGAGTCCAAATGAGGTCTCCGAGGTTTCTCGACCCCAGGCGCGTTGACGCTAAGGTCTCGTGACCTTGGCGAGCCTCGCAACATCAAGTCTAGGTGATGATGCGACCGTCAACCAAGTGATTGGCAACAACTATCTATCAGGCGACTAGAGATGACTAGGCGAGCAATGTCACTAGCTAAGCTACATCCATGAGGTGAATAAAGAGAGGCGAGAGAGCTGTGTTTCGTTAAGCAAGCACGCAAGGGAAGAGAGGCAACAGGACCTAAAGGGTTTTTATGTTAAAAAGGGGTAAATGTGAAATTATCATTATCGAGTGAGGATAAGATTAAAATTAAAAAAATTCATTAATTGAGATCTTGTTGCATGCCGAGAATGCTAGAAAGCCAACGTATGGGAGAGGGAGCCTTGAGATAAAATGCCTCAAAAGGCCTTGTAAATGCTAGCATTTGAGAAATTGGCTTCCAAAAATAAATGCCCAACATATTTGCATTTGCCGAAGGGCCTTTAAAGGTCCAAAGGGTTTTGCAAAGTTATTCCCAAAAGCAGCCTAATTATATCTTGTCTTTTTACCTTCCTTAAATCTCAAAATGGTGTCACTGCCAAAGCGCATTTGCATTGACTCCACCCTTCCAATCGGAACCAAAGCAGGTTAAATGATCTCCAGGGGGGATGGGGTAGGGATGCGTAAGTTTGAGTGGGTGGGCTCCCAAAAATAAATGCCAAACACATTTGCATTTGTGAAGTAGAGTAGGAATAAAGTAAAATTATTCAAAAAAAAAAAAACCTTCCTTAAATCCTTGGTGTCTCGTTATAGGGTAACCTCACCAAAACCGGTGAAATTTCTCACTCATATACGCCTATCCACTATCGCGGAGGGTTGCTAGACTGCATTCCTTATTTTAACATACTCGTGCCCACATGCCCGGCCTCTCTTGTTGGTACAATTTCTTATCGAGCTCTATACCTAGGGCTACGTTTGGTTTGGATTCTAATTAAAATAGGACTGGAAATGATAGAATATAAAATTCATGATTTTTTTTGTATTCTATCTATTGTTTGATGATTGCAGTAATAAAGTTGGATATATTCACATTAAATCATTACATTATATGATATAGATGACATATTATTGTAAATGAACCTAAAATTTTGCAAATTGAGATAATAAAAATCTCTCGTGACACTCTTACCTACTTTTTTTAATTGTTTTTTTATTTTTTTTTCCCTCTTTTCATTAATTTCTTTTTATTTCTTTTTCCCCTTTCATCACTCTCTAATAAAATTTTATTAAATAGTAAACTATACTAATATACCTAAAATACTAAAATACCTAAAATATGTAATAAATATAAATATAAATATATTTATATGTTGAATTTATTTCATAAGATAGAATTAATTTCATATATATAAATAAAATAATATTAAATTGAAAAAATATTTTTTTGTTATTTATATTTCTTATATTATAATTCAAATATTATTATATTGAAATATAATTTTAATATTTTATTTTAAGAAGTTTGTTATTCAAGATAATAACTTTTCTATTATAAATATAACAATTATATCCATCTTTATCCTACATTTTTTATGGGATAATTTTATCTGATCTATATCTTGATCTAACTTTATCTTGTCTTGAATAGGCACCTAACGCAAATTTATTTTATCTTAAATTTTATCATAATTGCCAAACGTAGCCTAGGTGTTTTATGCCCAAAGGATGCATAAGGCCTCAAATGAAGCGGTTTAAGAACATACTCAAGTCCAAAAAAGTATTAATAGGAGATGCACTAATTATATTTTTTTGTCTTTTTATTATTTAATTAGGAAAATACCAAAAACCCTCCTTACTTTTAATTTATATTATTTTCGATCCTTTACTTTCAACATTATCATTTTGCATCTTGTGTTTTCATGTTGGACACCAAACTACATCTCCCATCATGAAACGACTATGATTTATTTATAAATTGCCTAGTTTCTTTTCCAATTACCATCAATCTTCTTAAATCCCCAACCCTCTGAAACAAACCCTAATTGGACAATTCTAATCCAGACACCTAATCAAGATTTCACTGCTCCTATTTGCTATCGACCACCTCTGACCGCCGTTCGCATCTTTGGTGCTATAGCCACCCTCCACCCCACCCCAACTCTAGGTCATCGACATCTCCCCACCTTTAAGACGAGGCCACCCACCTCCTCCAGGCTAGGGTTAGCCCATGACCTTAGATCAAGGTCGCAGCCTCTTTGTGACCATGGACGACCTTGATCGAGGTCTACTATGATATTATGTGTTTGCTATATCCAATATCCCATCTCTCATGTTATAGTTAATTAATTTGTTTAAATTAAACTTTTCCACAATAAGAACGGTTAAAGAATTCTCTAGAAGCATCCGTCAGTAAGATCCAAAAAATTAGGAAGTCGTGCAAAAATTAGTCATCTGTCTACTTTTCCGTCCCTATTATGAGAACTTCTTCTCTGGACCCGCGTTCACTGGATCGAGGGCAACCTCTTGATTTTGTGGATCTCAATGCATTCCACCTATGGATCCTACAAGATCAATGGTTATGAAGCATTGGATTAAGTGATTTCGGACTTTGGCAATGGTGGGTGTAAAATGAACCCTGGTCGGGGAACTCCTTTTCAATGCATGTACAAATGATGGAAAACGCATCGCCAAACCTCTCCAAAGAATAATTTGCGGACACCATTCAATTGGTGTTTACCACTTCAAGCTCCGACCTGATGCTTTCTCATGTTTTCTCTTATCTTCCCCATTTTTTGAATATTTTTGTACCCATTTTTGGAAAATGTATATTCACCAGAAAATGAACTTTTGCACATCATGTATAGTAAGTAACTAACCATTACGTTGATATAAAAATTAATGTTATGCATAATGTTCAATCTTTGCATCTTTGCACTGTTCAATCTTTGCACCAGTTGAGACATTCAACTTTGTTTGCACATTCCAAAGGGCAAACTTTTACAGTTTGTTTTGTTTTACAAGTATCAAAAAATGAAAAAAGGAAATAAAGGAAGCAGAAGGCGAATAATGGAATGGAAATTTTTATAAAGTCCATTATTGGTGTTAATAATAAGTGACACATTCATCAATGCGGAAAAATTCAATTATAAAATTAATGCGAACGTACATATCATTCATCCAATAATGAACGTGTGATGATTTTCTACAGAAGTAGTGGACTTAATAAAAGTTTGTTAATCATTCGAATGTACATTGAAGGGAAATGAAGTTAGTAAATTTACATAAATATTCGTTGTCTTATTTATATCTATTTAAAATGAGAAGCAATAATGAAAAAAAGAAGGGAAACAAAAATGTGGATTCTGCGAAAATACTTTTCCTTTATTTTAATCTATTTCCTTCAACTTCCATTACCCTTTTTCGGACCAAACAAGAAATATTTTCCTTAGATTGCTCAAGATAGTTGAAAAATTAGTAAAAAGGTGAGGCTATTTCACACCCATTATAGCTAGATCCACAGCCCATTTTGGTGAACCGACCATAATTACCTTTGCTCCTAAACCATTCCATCTAGCCACGCTTCCTCTCTCTCCTTGATTGCCGGGCGTCCCTCCTCCCTAGTTTTTCCTTATTCTTCTTCGTTTTCACGGTCGAGGAGGCACCTCGTCCGCATCATCGACTGGATGACGTGAAGTTGCTTCACAGAAAATGGATCGATCCCATCTCCTGAAACTTCCTTTCTTCGCAATTTGCGTTTTGAAATTGCAACCAGTCATTCTCGTTGAAAACGCAGGGTGCAATCCAAGGATCCACGTTTCAAGATTGCACCAACTCCAAAACACGCAACGGATAGCAACCGTACTCTTTCTTCTTTAAAGCCAACGCCCCACCAAGCACGAGCACGACAACTGGTGAAATTGAAGGACTCCTTCCAATGGCGAAGGTAATCCAAGCGAACTGCTTTTGATGGTGACAAAGCTCTTTTTAAGGGCCTCAAACGACAAAAAGAAAGAAAGAAAAAGGAGTTAAAGCCCCTTCTGGCGCAGTGGGGAAAGAAATGAGGGGGGCGCACTGCATAAGACGGGCTTAGGCCAGCTAGCAGCCGCTTTTGCTGCGATTTTTTGAGGTGATAGTGTTGAAAAAGTGCGCACGAGATGTCAGTCCGAGCCTATTAATATATTTTGGATTTACTTTCACTAAAAAAATTAAATCAATAAGTTATAAGTCAATTATAATGTATAAATTGCTTTACACAATATTAATTTTGTGATTTAGAATTTTCCTAACACAACTCACACATACATCCTAACAATCTCCTCATCATGTCTTCATGCGTCAGCATTTCCTTATCATAGCTTTGATACCATTAGTTGAGAACGTACAGCAAAAATCCAATATCTTTCGCTTGGAAAGATTGTCAATAGGGAGCCCAAATTTGAGTCTGTTAACACATGCAATTGAACTCATCTTTACTCAAAAACTTAAACTAATGACTTATGAATCAAATAAAATATATTAACTGTTTTATACTACATTAATTTTCTAATGTAAAATTATTTTAACATAATTCTCTCGTGCATTTTAACAGATGAAACGACCTCAAAGATCCTAGGTGGGTTGGATCATAGAGCTCCGGCCAGTTAATTTTGCAAAGATACATGACCAAAAAAATTTGCAAAGGAAGGGGAGAGGAAATGCAGACGTCCCGATTCAACGGCATTATGGGAAGTGCACTAAAGAGGCCGCGGGTCCCGTCATAACGGTTGTGGAATTAGTCCCATCTTCAAGAAAGACCTCTAAATGCCCAAAATTATAAAAACTTGAAAGGGCCTTTAATGAAAAAATATGATAGAAAGTGTCCTCCTTTGAAAATAAAGTACGAAATATTGTGATATTTCTCACAGCTTTTTTTGCGAGTTATTAAATATTGTGTAATATAAACGCCCTAAAACACATGAAAGAATAGGTCAATCGTAGAAATGTGTGCATGATAACCATTTCGTTTCTCTATATTTTATTTTTCTGTCCCCAATTTTAGAAATTTACTTGGTAACGTAATTTCATTTTTTCTATTTTTAGAATAATTTTTTAATCTTAAAATAGGTTTGGAACAAAAATATGAAGCAAAATTTTTCTAATTTATTATTTCTTGAACAAAAAAATGAGAAATAAATTTTTTTTCTCATCAGTTGCCTTCTTAATAGTTGGGTTGCCCAATCATCGCCATTTGCTGTCCGCCAACCGCCTAGGAGATAGAAAACTTGTATATTTATTAAATGAACTTTTCTTTGAGGAACTCCGTGATAATAAACTTCAACCTTATGGGAAAGGTCGATTGGTCAAACCCAGGGGAAGATCGACGACTTAAACGTGATGTTGGGGTGGTGAGTCCTCTTCAAGATCACTCTTCCGGATTTACTTGACGGCTATGTATCATAAACTGCAGCGACGATTTAACGGTGACGAGGTTTCGGTATAAAAAAAAAAAAAAAAACTTATATTTGAGGAATATAAATTATGTATTGTTAACAAATGTGTACTTTTACTTAGAAATTTGCGTAGGAAATAGAAATAAAAAAGTCTAATTCTCGCCAGAAATTAATTAGCGTTTGGTAACGTTTACGTTTAAAAATTGTTCCGGGAACGAAATAGAAAAAAGTGTTTACATTCTGGGAACAATTTCTCGAACAAAAAAGCGTGTTTGGTAACTTTAGAACAAAAAATAAACAAAAACATGTTTGGTAAATTTGGATAATTTTTTTATTTCTTTTATTTTTTCTATTTTTTTCTTATTTTTTCTATTTTTTTTTTTCTTTTTCATTTTTTTTTCTTTTTTTAGGCCGCCGCCGGCTCAAGGCCTTGGCCGGCGACCGCCGGGCGAGGGCCGAGCTCGCCCAATGCCGGGCGGCGAGGCGCGGCCTCGCCGGCCACCGCCAGCGAGGCCGAGGCTCGCCGGCCGCCGGCGGGCGAGCTCGGCCTCGCCGGCCCGGGCGAGCTCGAGGCCGGATCTGGGCGAGATCGAGCTCGCCCAGCCGGCGCGAGGTCGCGGCCTCGCCATGGCCGGGCGAGCTCGAGCTCGCCAATCCGGCGAGGCCGCCTGACTTCGCCGGGCCGGGCGAGCCTCGGCCTCATGCCGGCCACCGCCAGTCGCGTCGCTGGCGGTGGCTCGGCGAGGCCGAGGCTCGCCGGCCGCCGGCGAGGTCGGCCTCGCCGGATCCGGGCGAGCTCGAGCTCGCCCGGCCATGGCGAGGCCGACCCGCCCGCCTACGGCGAGCCTCGGCCTCGCCGGGGATCCGACGTCGGCCTCGCCGGGGCCGCGAGCCTCGCGAGTGGCCGGCGAGGCCGCCGGGCCCTCGTCGGCCGGTCGCCGGCCGCCATGCCGAGCCGCGACGGCCAAAAGAAAGAAGAACGGAAATTAAGAGAAAAAAAAAAAAAAAAAAAGTATTTCATTTGTGTTAAAAAACAAAAACGCAAAATTTGTGTTTATTTCTTTTTTGTTTGTTCAAAAGAAAAAAGCAAAAAAACGACACAAACGCACAAACGTTTACTGCTTTTTTTTTTGCTTCTCAGGAACAAAAAAACGAAATTTTTGTTCTTAACGAAATAAGTGGCAAACCATGCATGCTGCTATAGAAGGTCATCATTTCAAGCCCGAAAGGAAGTTTCAAAGGTCAAATGTAAAATTAAAAGATGAATAATTGGATGGCTACTCCTCACCTAGTTTCACCGGATAAGCCATGTGCAATGCAGAGGATAGGCCGTGCGTCATCAAACCACACTTCTTTCGGAAAAAAAAACAGATGGTCAAAAGGGGAAGAGTTTCAGGATCTGAAAAGGTGATTAAAAAAATATCAAAACCTTTTCTTCAACGCCTGATGTCCAATTTTTCTAACCTCGAGGAAGAGGAGCAAAAATCTTAAACGACCCCATACCTTTTGCTCGGAGCGCGGATCGGTTGTCGTGTCGCGTCGCAATGTCGTGATGCCAATTTGCCAAAAGCCGTGCGTGCGTCGACAACCCGAAGGAGACCGACGTTTTCAGCGCAGCTCCATCTCTGTCCCATCCTCCATCTGTTGTGACTCTTGACGGTTCTCCTGTATCTGTCTCTCGTGGTGGAACGGCGAGCGCAACCTGCTCGAATTGAGGTCACATGAAGAGGGTGACTCGTCGGCCCGCCGAGTCTTCTTGATTCCGCCGTTCTTGATTCGTCGGATTGAGCCCGAGTGAGAAAGCTCCGATTTTGCGCTCATTAATCGATCGTTTCGTCAATTGGGTCTCGAGGGTTGAGATTCGATCTCGCGGGGGAAGGGTGGTGGGGGAGCGGTGGAGCTGGAGGAGGTCGTTCGGTGATGGCGATTAGGGTTTTGGGTGTGGCTCAGCTCGGTTGTTTAGTCGGTTAGGACACTGAATTCTTGAACGAGGTAGCGCGGGTTCGCGCGTCTATCTGAAGCCATGCCTTCTCTTCAGTTGCTGCAGTTGACGGAGCATGGTCGGGGTCTTCTGGCTTCCAGAAGGTAATGCCTCGCTGTCGTTTATTGAGTAAGGGCGAGAGCAAGAGCTCGCGGACTTGATAGTCAATTACTTGTAGTTGCTTTGGATTTTGCGGCTGTGATCGGTCAATGGTGTATCGGCCAATGCCTTGAAGATAGCCTGTTTTAGTGTCTGGTTGTTTTATGGTTTCTTTTGAAAGATGTCCTCTGTGAGTTTCACCTTCTCAATCATGTGCACTCGCGCCGTTATGCTGCCTGCTTTTGAGTTAATGGTTTCTATTCTGTTCTGCTTGGTTCTCTCTGACGACTAGTGTACTCGAAGGAATGTGGTTCTGTAGTCTGTTGAAGTTAGAAAAGCGTGACTCTTGCTATGAATAATGTGTCCGTTTATTCGTGGTTTGCAATTGGTCTCGCTAGCTTTTTAGTTGCTGCCAACTACTTTCTCATGCACAAATGGCAGTTTCCATTTGATAGTCACCCTGTTTGTAAATTGTGTTAACTCTTACTGCAGGAAATCCCTTCTTCTTGCCACCGGCATCTTAGTTGCTGGCGGCACTGCTGCATATGCTCATTCCCGTTTTAGCAAACAGAAGTCCAATACTTTTGATCATTTTAATGGGATTGACAATGACCAAGAAAAATCAAATAAGGCTGGCAGAGGTCAGGAAAGTGGAAAAAAAGCTAGTCAAAAGAAAGGTGGATTGAAGTCACTGCAGGTCCTTACAGCCATTCTTCTATCCAAGATGGGCCAGATGGGTGCAAGGGACCTTTTGGCTCTAATTGGTATAGTGGTGAGCTAATTCTTTAACCAGAGAATATTTCCTATAAATTATTTTGTTCTTTTCATCTTTACTTTCCGAGTCTTCTTCCATATGTGTCGAATGCCGTGACATAATGGATGTGTATGTTTTAATTAAAGTGGTAGGTTGTTCATCAATGCGATTGATCTTCCAGTAAAGATGAACGTTAAACCTTCAGTACTAATCCTTAACAAGTATGAAGCATTGGCTCATTATTTCAAGATTATGGAGTTATTATCTTCTTTGGAACATTGAAGCTCTTGCGTGGGTTCTGTCTGATTTATTTTCATCTATATGTGGCATAGAAAATAACTTGTTTTGGCTTTGTTTTCATTAGGGAAAGTATGCTTTTTAATCCCCATTGCTAGCAAGGTCTAAAATCGCGCTGTATTATAACACTCTACCTTTAAATTATAGAATGGTATAGAGTATTTAAGACTTGTTTTCTAGAACTCTTTTTTTTTTCCTAGTTGGTTGTTAATGTTATGTCGTTCTTCTTTTGGATTTCCTTCTTGCTGATTGTTTGTTTTGAGATATGACCTTAAGGCTAAGCTATCGTATCCTTTTTTATACCTTGATTGTCTCTTGACTAAACCATTTGGTAATATTACTCAAAACTGGGTTAGTTTTTACCATAGGGCAGGCACCTTCCCACCCGCAGCAGCGATAGCAATGACAGAACAACAACAAAAAACAAAACAAGAAGGCAGATGACTGTCAATTAGAGAATTCTGTTATGATGATATGCTATGGATTTCTTTGAGTTGCAGTTGGAACATGGAATTTCTCAATAGGCTATTTTATTAGTTGCTTTCTGTGCCTGAGGGTATAGTTAACATATCCATTTGTGGCATACATGTCAAGTGTCAAACATTTAGTTTAATTGTAGTAGATATCCTCCATGGGAAGCAATAGCTCTTAGGAGAGGAAGTATAGCAAATGTGTTCTGGGGGTTACTTATAGGAAATTAAACTTGGGGACTGGTGTGTTCTTGCGGGCTTGGAATTACCAGGTAGAGATTGGATTTGCAAAGGAGTTAGAATGAAGGATTTGAGTTTTGGTCATAGTTAGTGCGGAGGTATAGCAAATGTGTCCTGGGGGTTGTGGATGTGGACCAATGAAGTCAAAGAAACTGAAAGTATTAAGCTGTAAAACACAAAAGAAGGCTGAAAATGGTTAAGATGATGTGTCTACAGGTGTTGAAATCAGTTCTTACTGCAGTAGTGGCTTGTAGCAGTAGTGACAGCTTCCCATGCTATAACATAATGCTTGCTGTGGCAGGCTGCAGATTCTATTTTATGTGGTGCTTGTGATTATTGAGAGGTTGTGGACTGGATAATTCTTTGCTAGGAAGGGTGGAAGTTAATGGCTTGGAGAGTGATATAGAAGAACAGCAATGATCCTCTATTCGGGAAATAGGCTAATAAAGCAGAAGAGAGACTTACAAAATTTTCTATATATTTTGATGTGTGTAATAAAAAGTACATCAGCCTAATTTATTGGCAAGAGAAATTGATACTGAACTTCTGAAGGAGATTATGAATGTGATGAAAAGCAAATGCAATTAAAATTGGTGTTTGCAGAAAAATTGATTGATAGAAGCCTTAAGGAAGATGTTGCATCTTCTAGTTGTATGTGACAGCCTTTTCAATGTTTTGCTGAATTATTACCGGAAGCTCCTGACTCAATAGTTTGTCGATGATTTTTTTCAGGAAAATTTTGATTGTTGTGGACTGGTATTTGTTATTAAAGACCATTTAGAAAATTTAAGTATAATCAACGTGGTAGATGTTTGGCCCATTAATATAATTGGATGGGAATTTCACTTCATAGCCAGAATTGGCATTATCGATGTTACAAGTGGTGTGAACGGGGCGAGGAAACTCTATGTAGGTCTTATGGTTAGGTATGGTTGGTTTTGTAAGCCATGTCAATCAGGTAAGAATGAAGATCATGCTTGTCTGTTCTTGTCCTTGCTCCTTCCATGCCCTGGCCTTTCGAATTGCTAAAATACCTTATTGTCAGTTACTCTATGCCGCAATTTGTATATCTAAGTGTGCATGTTTTCCGGAGCTTTACATCTGCATCACCAGTAGTTAGTTACCTTCTTATGTATGGCTTTATTTGGTACTTAAATTTTAATGAATAGGAAGACTGCCAACTCTGGATGGGATGCTAACTCTATTTTCTTTTTCAGGTATTTCGGACGGCTTTGAGCAATAGATTAGCAAAAGTGCAAGGTTTTTTGTTTCGTGCTGCTTTTCTTCGGCGCGTTCCACTATTCTTCCGGCTGATTTCAGAAAATATCCTATTATGCTTTCTTCATTCCACGATACACTCTACTTCAAAGTACATAACAGGGACGCTCAGTCTGCGTTTTAGGAAGATATTGACGAAATTGATCCATACCCATTACTTTGAGGTGTGTATTGTTGTTGGATCTTCAAGCTGAAGTTTAGGACAATTCTCCTTCTTTATTCTTTAATTTAGTGTGGATTATGTCAAACCAAGCATTCAGTGGCACTCGTTTGTTTTCCATGTCTCTTACTCTCTACAAACACTATGTCGTGCCTTTAATTTGCGCGGAACTTTAATTATTGTAACAAGCGGCTTAAAGCAATATGTCACAAGTTAAAAAAATGAAGTTTTGTTTTTCAAGTACCAGTATGTAGTCCTGTCATGAGGGGTCAAGTTGTAATTATTCGATTAGCTAGTGATCACACCATATATTCTGCCTGCTTTGTTCCCTGCAGTTGCTTAATTCTCTATATGGTTACAGAATATGGCATACTACAAAATTTCCCATGTTGATGGGCGCATATCTAATCCAGAGCAACGGATCGCAAGTGATGTACCAAGGTTCTGTTCAGAATTGAGCGATCTTGTGCAGGATGATTTGACAGCTGTAGCGGATGGCCTGCTTTATACCTGGCGCCTATGTTCTTATGCAAGCCCAAAATACGTTTTTTGGATTTTGGTAGTCCTCTCTCCTCATTAACGTTGATTAGCAGATGGTTTAGATTCAAAGGTCAGTTATCTCAATTCGAGTACTTGATTTTATTTTGCAGGCATATGTAATGGGGGCAGGGGCCTTGATCAGAAATTTCTCTCCTGCTTTTGGGAAACTAATGTCCATAGAGCAACAACTGGAAGGAGAATATCGGCAGGTCCATTCTCGGTTGAGGACCCATGCAGAAAGTATAGCATTTTATGGCGGAGAAAAGAGAGAAGCATCTCATATTCAGCAGAAGTTTCAAAATCTGGTGAAGCACATGAGAGTTGTCCTTCATGACCATTGGTGGTTTGGAATGATCCAAGACTTCTTGTTGAAATATCTAGGCGCTACAGTTGCTGTTATCTTGATTATCGAACCTTTCTTTGCTGGTGACCTTAGACCCGATACTTCAACTCTGGGACGTGCTGAAATGTTGAGCAATTTGAGATACCATACCAGTGTCATCATATCCTTGTTTCAATCTCTTGGTACACTGTCTATAAGTTCAAGACGGCTCAATCGTCTCAGGTATTGCTTGATTAACCATCACCACTGTAGCAATTCTTTGTGCTTTTTCTTTAACCAATTCCCAAACATCTGGTTTAGTTATTCTTTTCAAGCCAATATTTTCTCGTGTTTTGGGGTCTTCATGAATTTATGTTGGGAATCTTCGTATGCTTGTTACATTGTTATATATTTGGTTTTGTGTGTTCGCAGGCAGTTCTTTTCTTGCTAATTGAATGTCCTAGGCATGACTTTTCAGTTTCTTTCTGACACTGGTTTCATCTGCTCAGTGGTTATGCAGACCGCATTCATGAATTAATGGTCATATCAAGAGAGCTAAGCGGTGCCAACGAAAAATATTCTTCTCGAGGAAATGGAAACCAAATTTTCAGTGAAGCTAATTTCATACAATTTTCTAATGTCAAGGTACTCAAAATAACTTTACTCACTACATTACGCTTTCTTTCCCTTTTCACATATTAACATTGTCTTCCAGGTTGTTACCCCGACTCAAAATGTTTTGGTGGAGGATTTAACTCTAACGGTTGAATCAGGGTCAAATCTTTTGATTACAGGTAATGTTATTATTAACAAGGTGTCTTGGCTTTCTCACCTCAACATCTAGTTTCCTCTGCTTGCTTGGAGTTTAGGTGACCCATGAGCAAGGGACTTACGTACCTTTATTTATTTGATTCTCCTCTTCCTCTTCTGCCTTTCTTTTTCCAGAGAGCTGGCCTCGCCTATGAAAAAGCTGTGCCTTATAGAGTAGTCCCCTTTGCATCATGAACTGTCAACGTATAGTGGACTCACAAATTCAAACTATTTGATCCTTTAGGCCCTATTTGGTAAATGGCCAATTCTTAGTTAAATAGAAATTTGTTTAATTATGCCAATTAATCTTTTTATTCTTGGGAACAAATTAGTGACTGGGGAATAGATTTGGAACAGAATTAATAAGTAGAAAAAAGTTACTTTTTTGTTCCCAAGAATAATTCTAGAAATGAGCCATTTTTTTTTCCTTTCCTTTTCTTGTTTTTCTTTTCTTCTTCTTCCTTCTCTAGCCGGTCACTAGGTTCAGTGACCAGCCAAAGTTAAGGTTTGGTGACCTTGTGGGCCCTCAGCGAGGCTTGACCTTGCCCAGCCATGGTGAGGCCGACCTCACCGGGGGCTGGCGAGGCTCTCTTGAGGCCGTGAGTTTGCCGGCTCTTAGCTCTAGCTGGCCGTTGGCCATCACTGAGAGGCCTAGTGACTGGCTAGAGGAGGAAGAAGAAGAGAAGGGAAAAAGAAAAGAAAAAAGGAAAAATCTAAAAAATTTATTAAAAAATTACAAGAAATTCTAGGTCATAAAATTTTTTTAGAGTTGTATCAAATGCATTTTTGTTCTTGTTCTATTTCGGGAATAGACATTTTGTGCAATCACCAAACGCGTTCGAATGCTCAGAAACTCGTCCAGGGAATAGAATTAGAAAGAATTACTGAGCAGAAATTGTTTTTAGGGATAGAATGGTTACCAAACGCACCCTTATGTTTAACGCGTTAACTATAACAGTAGGCTAGTCCCAGTTGGGAAAAACTTGATTGAAATTTGGAAAAAAATCGTGCTTGTTTTTTGTCAAGCTAGGAGGAAACCCATGCCTGTGTAAATCTTCTACTTGTGCCTATTTTGCTGTTCCTGTACTAGGCGAAATCGAGGAAGGCTCAGAAAGGATGTTTGCTTTTAGATAACTCTATGGTAGCTTGTAATGGTGTAAATACAAAGATTAACAGTAGAATTTTCATTAGCACCTCTGACATGATTTCTCCACATTCAAGTCTTTTTTTTTGTTTTGGGGGTGGGGGGACAAAAGGAATATTTGCCATAATGTAAAGATTCGCATTGCAGAATCTTCATATGTTCTTGCTTTAAGCAATCAATAGATAATGGTTGTGTCTCCAGAAGCAGATCCATTGCACAGACATAATGTTAAAAATGAAATTGCTTCTGCATTCTTTTGACCTCTGCTGTTTGGACAATCTAATGCGTGTGCTAGGGTATTGAATTTCCAGGACAGTGATATGTGAGGTTAGCATTCTAAAATGAGATTTTCACCTTTGCTGGTCATAAGTTAATTTAAGTTTGGTCTAGATGTAGCTTTTAAATTCCAACTCGCCATCTATTTGAGTTATTGGATTAGATTACTTGTATTGCCTATGTCAAGATCTGTTGAATCAATGGTAGTGCACCTATTTTAGTGATGACTTCACTCAATTTTCTCCCAAGCAGTGCAATACCTGCATTTCTAACATAAACTACATCATTACCTCCATTATAGGACCAAATGGCAGTGGGAAAAGTTCGCTTTTTCGAGTTCTAGGAGGCCTGTGGCCACTTGTATCCGGCCATATTGCAAAACCTGGCGTTGGTTCTGACCTTAATAAGGAGATATTCTATGTGCCGCAACGACCGTACACCGCTTTTGGCACACTTCGTGACCAGCTGATTTATCCTCTTACGGAAGATCCAGAAGTTAAAAAACTCACACGACCTGGAATGGTGGAGCTGCTGAAAAATGTAGATGCTTCCACTTGTCCTTCATGTGTGTTTTTCTATAAGTATAATAAATCAATATATCTAACAATGGATGGATCTGTAATGTACCCTTGACACTAGTCTCGATGGGCTTTTTCTCTTATCTTGTAGGTTGATCTGGAGTATTTGTTGGACCGTTATCCACCAGAGAAAGAGATAAATTGGGGTGATGAATTATCTTTGGGGGAGCAGCAGAGATTAGGGATGGCTAGGCTATTCTACCACAAGCCTAAGTTTGCAATTCTTGATGAGTGCACAAGTGCTGTGACAACCGATATGGAGGAACGGTTTTGTGCTAAAGTTCTGGCTATGGGAACATCATGCATAACCATTTCACATAGGCCTGCATTGGTTGCGTTTCATGATGTGGTTTTGTCCCTGGATGGTGAAGGGGGCTGGAGCGTGCACTACAAGAGGTTGGTGTGTTTAGATAATGCTGTAATTTTCTTGATTCTTTGGATCACAGGAAGCTGTTCTGTTGTACTGAACATAAAAGATGCAGGGATGATTCTCCTGTCCTCACTGAAGCTGGAAGCAATAGGATTATGTCTTCTGAGACAGAACGCCAGAATGATGCAATGGCCGTCCAGCGAGCATTTGCTACCAACGCAAAGGCATGAACATCGAAGTGTTGTTAGTTGTTTCTTAAATAATTTCTAAGCTTAGTTAAGAACTAACATCCCATGGTTGCAACTTGTCTTAGGACTCTGCATTTTCAAAAACAAAGGCACAGTCATATGTATCAGAGGTGATTGCAAGATCTCCTTCTACTGACAATCTTAGTTCATTGCCTCTTGTCCCACAACTTAAGAGCTCACCGAGGATATTGCCATTGAGAGTAGCTGCCTTATTCAAAGTATTGGTAAGTATCCTTCCCAGTGCTCATTATCTATCCTTGTTGTGCTTGTTAACTGTTGCTATGAAATGTCTGTCTTGCTTTGCAAGACATGGTCTTCCTGAGGAGTATGACTGGATGAGACGGCTTAAATATGCCAGTGTTATGTTCTCATGCATAATCACATGCCCCTGAAAGGCTCTCTCTTTTAATTGTGTTTTCTAGATAAGTCCCAAAAGTTTGTTTTAATGCTAGGTAGATGAAATGGTACACATTCTTTATCTAGGTTGCTACTCCCTGTATTTCTGTCACTAGACCTGCATTTTGTGGGTTTCTTTTTATGTTATCAACCAATTCATAACGTGAGTTGCTGAATTTCTTCCTGTTCTCCAGGTACCAACAGTGTTTGATAAACAAGGTGCACAACTTCTTGCGGTCGCTGTTCTTGTATTATCAAGAACATGGGTATCAGATCGTATTGCCTCGTTGAACGGTATCTTTTCTCCATGTCTCAATTGATTTATTTTTTCTAATGAGATGAGTATTTAAAAATAGCTGTTCAACAACTCTTATCAGGAACCACTGTGAAGTATGTCCTAGAGCAGGACAAGGCATCTTTCACTCGGCTTATTGGTGTTAGTGTCCTGCAAAGTGCTGCATCTTCCTTCATTGCACCTTCTTTGAGGTACTTTCATTGAGATTCGTGTCTGTTGCCAATTTCTTCTAAAAGAGTCAAATGTCATTTGTACAGTCCACACTAGCCATTTTGGCCTGATCCTATGTTCTGCAGTATATGGCTCAAACAGATATGTGAGATTGGAAGTAGGGACATTTGGTATAAATTAATTGTTTTTCATGTTAGAAAAAATTATTTATGTGAGGAAGTCAATTGCACAAACATCAGAATATGTAAGTTGCAGTATCATGAACAGGTGGCCCCATGTGTACTTCTACGGCTACTCTAACAGCATTTAGATACTTCTTTTGCATGCTAGCGGAATGCCTTTAGCTTCATTGTTTATTTAGAAATCATCCTGTTTTGAAGCTTTGCCAATTAAGTATTATATTATGTATGAGCGTGAGCTGGCTTCATTTCAGGCATCTGACAGCAAGGCTAGCCCTTGGGTGGAGGATACGCCTGACACAGCATCTACTGAAGAATTATCTTAGAAACAATGCGTTCTACAAGGTACCATGTCATGCAAAACTGGCTGTGTGGTTCCCTGTATTCATTGCATGAATCGGTTCATTTCTTGTGTTTTAGCATTAATTTATTCAATAAATAAAGAAAAGCTCCTCTTTGATTTTATTGTGAGCATCTTCCCAATGTAGACAACTGCCTAAGACTTTGTTTGGGGAAGAGAGGAGGGAAAGAAAATGAAGGTTTTTTTTTTTTTTTTTTTTTTTTTTTTTTTTTTTGGGGGGGGCTTTCCCTCTGATCTCTCTCACAAACCAAACAAAGCCTAAAGGTGGCAATTTGTCTCTTAGACATTAAAATTTTGAGTTAGTTGTCCAGGATACTAACTGAAGCTTTTATTTCATGTTTCTTTTTCAGGTTTTCAACATGTCAAGCAGAAACATAGATGCTGACCAGAGGATAACTACTGATCTTGAAAAGTTAACTACTGATTTGTCAGGATTAGTCACTGGAATGGTAAAGCCATCTGTTGACATTCTCTGGTGAGTTTGTCTCTGTAATATCAATTTCACAATGATCCATAGATTTTGTCAATCTAGCCTCATTATGCAGGCATAGATCCTCTTTGGTTATTCACTGATTTCACAGGAACTTTTCTTGATGCTGCATTAAATAAGGTTCACCTGGCGAATGAAGCTTTTGACGGGTCGGAGGGGTGTTGCCATATTGTATGCTTACATGTTACTAGGTTTGGGTTTCTTAAGGACTGTGACTCCTGACTTTGGCGACCTGACTAGTCAACAACAACAGCTAGAAGGAACCTTTAGGTAATAGAGTTTCGATTCCTCAGCATATTTGGCTCTAATTTACCTAATTTTAGCATTGATGTAATTTGCGGTCATGAATGAACTAGGTTCATGCATGAAAGGCTGCGCACACATGCTGAATCTGTAGCTTTCTTTGGTGGTGGTGCCCGAGAAAAAGCTGTAAGCTTATTCCCATTTCTTTTCCCATGCTATCAGTCTGAATGCTGTATGGTTGAAATTGGAAGTGTGTCACAGTGGAATCGCTTGTGTAGATGGATATACATGAATAGCTCCTTGTTGCCTGCCTGTTTTTTGCCTTCATCTTCGGTACTTTCGATTCTAGACTGATGAGTTATATGGGACCTCAATCAGTTTTCATGTAAGATTCTAGCTCTGGAAGTTCACATTATTTGCTCTTGATGATGCTTCATTGGATCTTTTTCTCTTTTTATTTTTCCCCAACTTTTCTCCTGTTCTCAGAATAGATGTTAGGGTATTGCTGCCAAGCGTACACTTGACCATCTCTTCTCTCATTTGCATTAGTCACTCAGTTCTTTTCTACCTGAGAAAAGGAAAATAGTTTAGTCTACCTAATGGGTATATAATTAACAAAGATAGAAGCCAACACCCTCAGCCTGTCATATGAGTCCATCATGTCTTCCAACATCCATTTTGCAATTGCCAGGCAACAATGGCTGCTCTTTAAATCCTTAATGCAAATGCTTGATACTTGTCAATTATCACCTGATTTTGGGCATTGAGACCCTGGCTGCTATCTTCATTGGAAGATATTATTAGAGCTTTAATATTTGGGAAGTGTTTTTGTTTAGTTAGCAATTCTCTCAATGGAGTGAACAAACTTAAGAGACTCAAATTCCTGTTTATCTATTTTCTAGGGTATGTGCATGCAACTTCTACACTGTGTATGGTCAAATTTTAATGAGGTGGATAGATGATTCAAGCATCATGCGTATAAATTCATGGATGCATATATGTATGTAAATTGTTTTCCATGCATCATATCAAGATACCCCATGTCCTCAATCATTCTACTTACATGTTGAAATATCAAGCAGATGGTTGAGTCAAGATTTCATGAGCTTCTACATCACTCTGAATTGCTGTTGAAGAAAAAATGGCTTTTTGGCATCCTGGATGATTTTATCACCAAGCAACTACCCCATAATGTTACATGGGGTCTGAGCTTGTTGTATGCTATAGAACACAAGGGAGACAGGGCCTTGATTTCTACTCAAGGTGACTTTACTATTTAATCAAGACTCTTTTTCATTGAGAGTACTCTCTTTGTTCCTTCATAATTTGTTTATATATGAGCAGGTGAGCTGGCACATGCTTTGCGGTTCTTAGCATCTGTAGTGTCTCAGAGCTTTTTAGCATTTGGCGATATTCTCGAGTTGCACAGAAAATTCCTTGAGCTCTCCGGTGGTATTAATCGGATTTTTGAGCTTGAAGAGCTTCTAGATGCTGCTGCTCAGTCTGGTACATCTTTCTCTGGAAATGCATTGATGACTAAATATTTTCTTTGTCCATGCTCTTTGGCATGAATGTGCTTCAGTATGATATTTAGTCTTAGTCAGCATGTTTGGCATGAATATGCTTGACTGTGCTTCTTTTTCTTTTAGTATTTTCCCTCTACTTTCAGACTAACATACTTCTGCTCCGTGTCAATGCTACCTGAACATATTTAGTGGTGTGCAAAGTAGTGTACTCTTGTGTATTTTGTACTTAGGAGTCCAAATGTTTTGCTTACTACTGATGAAGTTGATGTTCAATCAGGGGTATCTGCATCTGATGCCATATTGCCATCAAAAAGCAGCAATCTTCATTCTGAAGACAACATTTCATTCTATAAAGTGGACATCATTACCCCAGCACAAAAATTGCTTGCCAGGAAGTTTACATGTGATATTGTACCTGGAAAGAGCTTACTTGTTACTGGTTAGAGATTTTTCTTTTGGTTTTTTTGATAGTATGCTATACTGGAAATTGTACATTTACCAAATTCGGAGTTTTTAGGTCCCAATGGTAGCGGCAAGAGTTCTGTTTTTAGAGCTCTGCGAGGTCTTTGGCCCATCGTAAGTGGAAGACTCACAAAACCATCCCAATCAAATAACGAAACTAGATCAGGTTGTGGGATTTTCTATGTTCCCCAACGGCCATATACATGCTTAGGAACTCTGAGGGATCAAATTATATATCCACTTTCACACGAGGAAGCAGAGCTCAGAATAGCACAGTTTAATGGGAGAGGTAATTTATTTGTTTATTAGATGTAATCTTTGTTATTTTCTTTGTTTTTATCAAGAACTGGAAGAGAGCTCATTAATGAGATATGGAGGGAGATTAGAAAAGGGCTTTGTAGCTCTTCCTTCTTTTGTGTGGCTGATTAAGTGCTGTTAATGTGGATTGCAATGTGATTTCAGATCAGAGATCAGGTGACTCGACCCACCTAGACATGCACCTGAAAACTATTCTTGAGAACGTCAGATTAAATTACCTTCTGGAGAGGGAGGGAGGTAGTTGGGATGCTAACAAAAATTGGGAAGATGTCCTTTCTCTGGGAGAACAACAGAGATTGGGCATGGTGAGTGAATTTCCATTTCACATTTCGTGTCAATAATTCTGCTGCCTAATCTGCTTCTAACATTCTTACATTTTCCCCCCTGTAGGCACGATTATTCTTCCACAAGCCCCTGTTTGGCATTCTCGACGAGTGCACTAAGTATGTCAAATGTTCAAACATTTGTTTTTTTTCTCATAACACTTACATGATGTCTCATTGTGTTTTGTCTTACTTCCCCTTTCGCCTTCTTTTGACAATAGTGCCACGAGTGTTGATGTCGAGGAACACTTGTATAGGCTTGCGGCTGATATGGGTATAACTGTTGTCACTTCCTCGCAAGTAAGTAGAACGTGTATTTCATTGCTTTTTGGCTATCTCTCTTAGGAATGATTGTTACTGATGACA
Source organism: Eucalyptus cladocalyx (assembly GCA_017140615.1). Taxonomy (NCBI): domain Eukaryota; kingdom Viridiplantae; phylum Streptophyta; class Magnoliopsida; order Myrtales; family Myrtaceae; genus Eucalyptus; species Eucalyptus cladocalyx. Next base: position 71,615,250 of record CM029523.1, on the reverse strand, counting down.
TTCAATTTTTTTTTTTTTTTGGGGGGGGGGGGGGGGGGGTTGTCAGTTTTAGTGGACTATAATGTGATGTTGGATGTGTCCCAATGCTTCTGATAGTGCAGCTTGAGTTCCTTTTCTGCTTGTTGAAGTTACTAATGGACTCATGTCTTTTTCTTTTTTCCAGCGTCCTGCTCTTATTCCATTCCATTCGTTGGAATTGCGGCTTATCGATGGTGAGGGTAACTGGGAACTTCGTTTAATCAAGCAATGATTTATTTGAGGCGGCATGTGCTGTTCGAGGAGGTGTCCCTGCGTCCTTAAAAAGTATTGAGGACCAGGGTCTGTCCTTGGAGGACTAGCATAGTTTTGATGCATACTCGCATTAGCTCGTCCGCACGTATCGCGCCGGATGGGAAAGTTGCTAGTAGCATTGGCTTGAATGGATGGAGGTGGTATATACTATACATATCTCAAATAAGAGGAGTCAAAAACCTACTATGTACAGTATTTCTTTTTTCCCTCTCTAACATTATCGTAGCCATGGTTTATTTAGCTTAGTCCCTGTCCATTCAAAATCAGTTTCCTGATTGATGTTCGATGAACTCATTATTATATTTAAATTAGCCCCAATAAATAAGCTGTAAGCTGGTAGGGGAAATCTTTAATTCCCCTATTCTATATGCCTGATTTAGCTATCGAGATGATGTCTTTTTATTTATTTATTTATTTATTCTGGTCACTCGTTTTGGGATCGGCCGCGATCAAGATTGAACGAGAAAATCCCTACGTAAACTTTCAATGAATGTGATTATATGTAGTCTTTGCCGGATGAGTGATTGTCTTGCTAGAGAGATAGAGTTCAATTTAAAGTTCTCTTGCTAAACCTATGTATTTTGCAGAAAGATTTCGAAAGTATTGACGTCTAATTGTATTTCCAAAATTACCAACTTTTTTGATAATCTACTAACATTTATTTGTGTAATTTTACACGCATTTACCAACGCTTTTGAAAATTCGTTAATAGTTTACAATGTAATCAATTTTTTATTTGCGGAGATCAAGTTATCCATAGTTATTTCAAAATTGCCGGCTGCATTCAACGGGTTAAATATCCAACTTTTAAGTAAATATCAACATCCTTTCTAATGAGTCACCAATTTTCACCTGTGGAGTTCAAATTACCGATTGTAATATAAAAATATCAATCCTTATTTCACTACATACTATTCTAATTATTTCAAAATTACCATCTGTTATAATAATTTAACAATTTTTATAGGGGAAGCTTTAAATAAAGGTTCGAAGTATCTTTATTTTCTTAAAGAAAGGCCTGAAGTGGTTTTGCCTTTTTTCAAATAAGAATAATGTTAGGCTGATGGTACTGTTATTTTCATGAATAACGATGCCTTTTTAACTACATATGACCTTTGAGGGGATATTGGTAATCCGGTAGCAAATTTAGAAAGAATCTTGAAAAAATTTTGGACAATATTCTTATTTCAAATAGACAATGAAATTAACAAAAATGAATTATACTTGATGCTTGTGAACATTTTTTAATAGATTTGTATAACTATTTAAATGTACAACTCAATTGTTTCATAGTATACTTGTGACCTAAGAAGCATTGACATTCGTGTTGAACACTCCGACATTTTCCGACACTCGGTCAACATGTGTCGAAAAATCCGATACTTTGTCAACTCTCTCGATATTCTTTGACACATGAGTCGGGAATTCTAACATATGAGTTCAGAATTCCGACATGTGATTCTGATACGTACTTATCATGTCACGTGTTGCGTGTTTGTATTTATACTACTTAGCTTACGACAATATTTTCACATATTATTACCATCATCTTGGTGGCTGTGATGGTTTGGGTTCTCTCCCCCTCACGAAGGAGAGAAGTTTGAATCCCCTCACGGTCACTTGGGGTCTTAAGTAGGATGCCGAGGGTGGTGGGTCCTCCTACTTACGTGTCCTTCTAGGTTTACTCGTCGATTCTTTGTTTGTATGGGGTTCTGTAGTCACCAATATATATATATATATTCACATATTATTGATATAAAGAAAGTCATGTTAGTAACCCACATGTCTATTTCATTAATTTAATGAGATACCGGAGCATTATCAAATAAGTGAAAATTTCGTACACTACAATGAGTCTTGTTGTGGCATTTGTCGAACTAAGACACAATATATACTAATCTAGTTAAGATACGTTAAATTGAAATTTGGCTAGGACAATGAAAAAGTTGGGCTATACAAAATATTAAAAAGGGAAGTGAGGCAAAAAGTTTAATCAAACAAATTTAGTATACTATAAATTTTGGTAATTGTATTCATTTTATTAAATGATGAATATATTTCTTTTCATGACTGCAAGTGTGAAAAATGTTATACATAGTGATGTTGTCAATCGAAATCCTAAATTTATTTGTCTTATAACAAAAATGTTTGAACTAGTCTTTTTTACATGGAATTTAAAATATTTCATGTTGATAATGCTTTCAATAAAGCTCTTTTCAATTCTCCAAGATTTTTCTATTTTCTTTTTTATCTAGTCTATTTTTTTAATCTAAAGAATCCCACTTGATTCATAGATTTCTCAAGGAAATCGGACAAGTTGTTTGGCTCATGGGTTGACAAAATATTATGGTGAATCAAGGATATTTTGTCCAAAGGCAATCTAAATATAAAATAATTTTTTTTTTTTAAAAATGACAAAAATACAGGCGAGAGGGTAAGTGACCATCGCTCAGACTTAGGAGTGGGTTGTTGTCCTCTCTCATTTTTGGCAAGGGTCAGGCCCTCGCCTTTGGTTGACAATGGTTGCCGGCTCTTGCCTAAGCTCCAAGAACCCTGCCGACCATCACCGTTGCCCCCACTGGCAATGGGGCGGCAGCCACAAGTGGGTGTATTTTAGTTTTATTTTATTTTATTTTTAATGAAAAGAAAAAACCAAAAAATAAAGAAAAAAGGAAAAAAAAATTAAAAAAAAAAACTTTAGGCCTTTCTTTAATATTGCACTTCACCAGCTAATGACTTTAGGCCTTTCTTTAAGAGTATTTTGAGCTTTTATTTAGAATTTTTCCATTTTTATATGTGCAACTTACGGGCGTGTTAAACATGCTAACTCTTATCCAACTCCATTTATCAACTTTTGTTTGATTGTTTCAAAAGTACCTACTGTCCCGACAAATGGGTTAAAAGTCAGCAATTATCACTATAAATTATCAAACACATTTTGAATACCGTTGACCATTCTTATAATTTACAAGAAAAATTATTCAAAAAAATTTAAACCTATTACACTTTTGCCAATTTTGTTAACTGAGTTTCTAACTTATTTTTATATTTTGTTATGGAGTTCATCCGGTCAATTTTGATCGGAAATTACTAACATGGACGCCCATTGTCTTCTGTGGCATATTTGAATTTTTTTATTTCCTTTTCCTTATTTTCTTTTCTTCTTGTCTCCTTATTTTCTTTTTATTTTCCTTTTTTTTCCATTTTTTCCATGTTTTTCTTTACGAGCCACTGTTAGGCCTTGTCGATAATGGGCAGAGGTCATCAGCCTCGGGTGGTCGCCCTTGCTAGCCTAAAGCAATGGATGCTTGGGCCTAGGCTAACAATGGGCTGGCAAGGGAGAGGGTTTCCCATGGTCGCTTAGGCTGGGGTGACCCTCGTTAGCCTAGGCCTTGGCATCCCTTGCCCAAGGGTGGTTGTTACTTGCCCAATGGTGGCTGATGGAGGGGAAAATGGAAAAAAGAAAAAGAAAGAAAGAAAGAAAAAAAGGAATTAATAAAGAAATTTGAAAAAAAATTAAAATATTATTAAAAAATGTTCATGTCAACTTTACTTGTGTGACTAAAGATAATTGATACCTGTGCCAGCGATTTTTTTTTTTATTTATCAAAATTGATTTTGATGGATTCAATTAGTAAAACATAAAAATGTTTAAAACTTAACTGACAAAATTGAAAGGTTTAAAACTAACTTGATAAAAGTGCAATAGATTAAGGATTTTTTGCACAATTTTCTTTTCATTTACCAACAATTTTATATTTTTTGTGAATTTAAGTTGCCAATTCTTATATGAAATCGGCAGCTCTTATTTGAGTTAGTAACCATTAAGTATTTGATGGCTTACGAATTACCATTTACCAATTGTTTCTATGATGTATCAAAAGGGATAAAGTGCAATATAAGATCTAAAACTTCTAACGAAAACACAATTAATGTGCGATGGCTAAAAAGTGCAATCTAGTATATCCGTTAGCTCTGTCTAATTTGAGCAACGGAAACCACTATCGTAGCTTTTTAAAAATATTTTTCGAGGCCATGTGGGCACTAATTTGTTGCCACGTACATGTCACGTGAAAAAAAAAATCAAAATTAAAACAAGAAAAAAAGTAAAAATAACAAAAAGGAAAAGGATAGAGACGCCTACCCCACTTAGCGCCAAACAGCATCACACGGCCTTGAAAAATATTTAAAATTATCATATTCAGTCGCTCAAATAGGATGAAGTTAACGGGGTACTTGACTGCACTCTTCGGTTAAGTTTTGAGATGTGATTGTACAAATTGAAAATTTTAGAATGTGATGGTACTTTTATTGGATGTTTTGGGACTAAGTTACTAATTTTAATACAAAAATTACCAAATCTTATCCAAGTCTAACTAACAAAGTTTATTTGATTGCTTCAAAAGTACCAACTGCTTCAATAATTACAAATAAATATTTGGGAGTTTACCAATTGGTTAAAGATACCAACTCTTATAATAGATAATCAACTCTTTCAAAATTTATCAACATTATTGGCTTTACTCTAATCAATTACAAGCATTTATTTGATTGTTTTGTAATTGTGAATTTTTCTTATAATCTACCAACATATGAAGCCGTTTCTGGTTCTTACATGAAATTATCAACTTTTATCTAGTAAGTTTAACATATTGGTAACTGACTCAATGAGTGGAGTGACACAACTAACAAAACGAGCCCACTCAATATTTTCTCAGAGGGAGAAATGTGGAACTTGCAAGAAGAGAAAAGGAAAAACCAATAATGAGGGAGAAAAATTTGATCCAATCATGCAAGGGAAAGGGGCAAAATGGCAAAAACACTATTTTGGGGAGTGTAAAGCCCGGACTGGAGTGGAAATAGCACAATCCTTTTTATTTGGAATGATTTGTTATCATTGAAATATCCCCACTTGGTAGGCCCACCGAAGGAAATAAAGATTACAGGAAAACTTGGGGCTTTGCCAGCGGCTTTATTGTCATCCTCTCATTTTCCATTAAGAAACACTAATAATTGGCATTTCTTACCTTGTTGAGAAATGCAGAGAGATTCGTCTCGAAAAGCTAATTTTTTCGAGATCGAGTGAATTGCAGGGTCAAAGAAACTTAGACAAAATCCTCCTTTTGCTTGCCATTTTGAAGGATATTCGATCAGTAGGGTACACAGCCTAACATGGATGCGTCTTTATTCATTTTCCTTAGACGTTGGTAGTCTCCTTCGTTATAAAATAATGAAGTGAGAGAAACAGAGATTCTCAGTTTGGTGAGGAAATACTGGTATTTGCTTTTTCAAGTTTGGAGACAGCAACAATGAAGAAAACGTCGTGAAGAAAACGTCGTCGGAGGTTCTCAACTGGTTCGTGGTTATCCTAATAATCCTTATATTTGACCATGGTATATCTTTACTATGATGTTTTAACGAATCTAGGATGCCTATATAATTAACTTTTTCAAGAATCTTGCGATCATTGACAGGTTGACATATACATCCATAGAAACCACATCTTTCGATATATTTTCTGCATGGAAATAGTTTACGTACCATATTGTCCATGGGATAAGTTTATGCTAATCTATGTTCGTCACATTGATGATAAGATTTGCGTGGACACAATAATGTTCTTGCCTAAGCAAGTTTGGCCTTGATCCAAACTGATCAAATGACCATCGTCATTGCTTTTTACATTGTCAAGGGGACATGATTGATCGCTCAGTTAAGTAATAATCTCAAGTTACATGATATCATTCTGCTTTTTGACAGGGTTCCTCACCTTCAAAATCCGTCTCATCGCCACAATCAGTTGTTTAAGTGATTCTCAAGTTAACATCATTTAGTTATATGACTCCATTTCTGCATCTTGCTTTGTGTGCCTTTTGGTGATTGTTTTAATTCATGTTGTTAGCAATTCGATCTAATTAGATCAGATGAAAGTTAACCATGCGAGGTTTTCATAAAAGATGGTCAAATTGTGTGCTTTAGATACTATAAATCATTGTGCAATTTCTTTCTGTTGTTTTGCTTCTACAAAGACTAGGACTCATCAATTATGTACTCCCATTCCCATCCAGGTTTGGTGGGGTGCAGCCTTCAACATTCTGAAAGGTGTTCGAAGAAAGACATTACAATAAACCAAGTCTTATTAGGCAGGAAACCTTTGGGGATTCCCATTTTATTGGTTGGATATGAACGAATGCTCGTCGGCGTGTACCATCGCGAACGTCTACTTCCACTGTGGCGAATTCAGCTCCGACAATCTGGTAAGACCAAAAATCTTCAAGTGGCTGGACTATGATGACGGCTTGGTGAATAACGGGACAGCCCTCACCCCCGGTCAGGTCCCCTCGTTCAAGTACCCCACCACCCGCATGTACCCTCTCTCCGTTTCAAATCTCGACATCTCTTGCTCCACCTGATGAACTTTTTAATATAGGACTATCAGTTTTTAGTTGTCTCGGTGTATTAGACCTAATGAAGGCATCGGCGACATGGGAGATTTTCAGATTCCTTCTGTTCTTTGGAGGACCGATCATGTTGCCCGGATTCTTAAAAAATAAAGCACCAATTTATTGCAATTACCATTGCTATGTCATTGTCACAAAATTTGTTCTTCTGTCATGTGTTTTGAGTGTGGCTTTTGTTAACAATAGGATAGCACTCAGCTACCTCTATGGAAGAGAAAAATATGGGATTTCTATATATTTTGATGTATTGATAAAGTGTATATGAGTTATTGGTTGATTATAAGGTAATAAGATAAATATAATATCAATTACAATCGAACAAGGATATCACATTCAAAGAAGATATATGCATAATTACGAGAGATATGAAAAATCAAGTAAATGTTCTAACATGGCTAATCATGGATATATGAGCTGAGTATTGAATCTCTGTCAAGCGGGGGAAGAGAGCCTGTAATCAAGAAAAGAATCTTAATAATGGAAAATGACTCTCCATAAACCCACATTCAGGGGGATTGCCATATCGTATAGTACAGCTCCAGATGCATTTGCAACGTCAAACATCCAGAAAGCAAAGAAGTCCGGTGGGAGCACTTTAACATCTTGCTTTTCGAAGCATGGTGCAATTTCAATATAATCAGCAACTTTATGAGTTCTGAAGGCGGTCCAAAGAAAAGAGAACCCATGGCAAATCCTTTGGTTTGTTAAGTTCAAGTTTCCAGATCAAGATCCACTTGACGCGACTGTGAATTTTGGCAACGCTGGTAGTAGGTAGCTAAGTAGAAAATAAGTAGGGTACCTTGATAATGGCATTCCCAAACTCATTTTTAGGATGATCGAGGGTTACAGTAAGCTGAGTAACTAACTCAATTAACTGTAGTCAACTATTGGAATAGTTGGTAAATTGGAAAAATTAGATAAACGTTGATATCTATAAGTAAATCAAACTAAGTTTCTTTCGAAACTTGAAGAAATTGTGATGGGTTTATACATTACAAAGGGATGAGAACGATTAACCAATGTTAAAAACAATGATGACATTAAGGTTAAAAAAACTAGATAGAGAATAAAGGGAGGATGTTCATGTTAAAACAGCTTCATTTGGGTAAAATTTAAAGGTGATATTTGAGGGCGCATAGCCCCTCTTCTACAGCTAGCGGCTGCCAGCCCTCCCTTGCCGATGCTCTAGTAAGGGTTGACGGCTTGTGGGCAAAGCAGGGCGGGGGCGCCACCTCATTCAAGCAATCCAGTGAGTGCCCGTGACACCCCCACAGTGTCGAGTGAGACACAAAATCTTTCTTCATTTATTTATTTTTCTTTAAAAAAAACTCGGAAGCATAATAAAACAATCACATTATTTGGTAACAGAAATATAACGTTTAAATAATCTACATGTGCACTTTCTTTTTAATGTTCATCTTCAAAGTATTAATACAAACACCTAAAAAGAAATAATAACAAGTCCGCTTATCTCCAATTCGTGAACTTAGCTGAGACAATGCTATATGATAACACCCAATTAGTCCTAAGAAGAAAGTCGGATCAACTAGCACCATTACACCCATATTAACCCAAAAATGAGCCATCTAAGCCGCTGTTCAACTCAAGTATTAATGACCTTTGGCATCATCACGTGGCCACCATTGTCATAACTATGTGGACCATCGAATCCTCTCGATGGTTTTACTATCTCGCCATTAATGTCAGCGTACCAAGCAATAGAGCGATGAGGGATTAACTCTTGTAGCTCTTCTTTACCCCCAAACAGTGGAAGTACATTTGATATTCAATAATTTTACAAACAAATATCTAGGAGTTTACCAGTTGGTCAAAGATACCAACTCTTACAATAGATAATCAACTCTTTCAAAATTTATTAACATTTATATGGAATTGTTTTCAACTTTTATACAAAATTATTGACTTTATTCTAATCAAGTACATCATTTATGTGATTGTTTCGTAATTGTGAAGTGTCTTTATAATCTACCAACATATGAGGCCATGGTTACACGGAATTATCAACTTTTATCTAGTATGTTTAACACATTAGTAAGCAACTCAATGAGTGGAGTGACATAGGGCTAACTGGCAAAACAAGTTCACTTAATATTTTCTTAGAAGGAGGAGGAACGTGGAACCCGCAAGAAAAGAAAAGGAAAAAACAGATAAAAAGGGAGGAAAATTTGATCAAAGCATGCACGACAAAGGGGCAAAATGGTAAAAATATAAGAAGCTATTTTTGGGAGTGTAAAGCCAAAATTTGGGTTGAAATAACACAAATTTTTTTTTTTTGATTGATCTATTATTATATGTTTCTAATTGGAAAATTCCCTCTTGGTAGCCCCCTCAAGTGGAATAAAAGATTACGGGAAAACTTTGGGTGGAGGAAACACCGTTTCCCCTCCCTGAGAAAATATTGGGTGGACTTGTTTTGCCTGCAACTTTATTGTCATCCTCTTATTTTTCATTAATAAACACTAAATAATTGGCTTTCTTGCCATGTTGAGAAATGCAAAGATTCGTCTCGAAAAGCCAATCTTTCGAGATCGAGTGAATTGAAGGGTCAAAGAAATTTAGACAAAATCCTCCTCCTTTTTTTTGCCATTTTGAAAGAGATTCGATACAGTAGATTACACGGCCTAGCACGGATGCATCTTCATTCACTTTCCTAAACATCGGTCGTCTCTTTGGTTATAAAACAATCAAGTGAGAAATAGAGATTCTCAGTTTGGTGAGAAAATACTGATACTGCTTTTCAAGTTTGGAGACGACAACAATGAAGAAAACGTCACCGGAGATTCTCTGCTGGCTCGTGGTTGTCCTAATAATCCTTGTATCTGACGTATATATTTACTATGATGGCTTAAAAATTCTAGGATGTCTATACAATTATCTTTTCAAGAATCTCGCGATCATTGATGGGTTTGATATATACGTCCATAGAAACCATGCTTTCCGATGTATTTTCTGCGTGGAATTAGTTTTATGCGCTGTATTGTCCGTGTGATAAGCTTATGCTACCCTATGTTCATTGCATCGATGTAAAAAGATTTGCTCGGACATGATAATGTTCTGTGTGCCTTTTGGTGATTGTTTTAATTCATGTTGTTAGCAATTCGATCATTTAAAGGAGTTAATTCAATCAGATGAAAGTTAATTATGCCGGATTTTCACTACAGATGGTCGAATCGCGCGCTGTGGATACTATTAATTATTGTGCGATTTCTTTATGTTGTTTTGCTTCTATAAAGACTATGACTTATCAGTCATGTACTCCCATTACCGTCCAGGTTTGGTGGAGTGCAGCCTCCAAAATTCTGAAAGGTGTTCGGAGAGAGACATTACGATAAACCAAGCCCCAGTAGGCATGCAACCTTCGGGGATTCCGATTTTCTCAGTTGAAATTAAGAACGAATGCTCGTCGGCGTGCACCATCGCGAACGTCCACCTCCACTGCGGCGAATTCAGCTCCGACTGTTAGACAATTCATATAAAACTTAATGCGGAAATTCATAACAAATCAGTGATTTTTTTATCTTCATGATTTTCACAATTAGATGAAGACATACCTTTCTCCATAACGTTGCACTTGATGATGATCGTTGTAGAAAACCGAAAGAACTCAAACCAAATGAAGAAATCCGATTTCTCTCCCTTAACCCACTAAACCTTAATGTATTCAATTGATGGATGAGAAAATACGTTCTTTTTTGTTACTGTTGTTCATTGTAGGTGGAGAGAGGACCGGACTCTTTTATACGTTCGTTGAAAATGTGTCTTCCATCAAAGCAATATACCCTTTCGTTTTATTAGAGTCGCACCTTCTTAACCAATAATTATTTATAGCATTTCAATCATTATTAAACCATATAATAAATCACATAATATGGGCCACAATAATTCTTACATTCTCCCACTTGGCCCATATGATTCTCCTTTCATGCTTTAATAAAGACTATAATGTGCACAATAAGATTATGCTATAAAATTTCATTAAATTGGCAATCACATAATAATCACAATTAAGTAAAGAAAACTAATGCGAGTCATAGCGGTTATATGTCATTAATCGACATAGTCCCTTCTATGTACTACAACTATAGCACTTTACTTAACATGATCCATAAATGAGAAGTACAGTAATAGTCCAACCATAATGTTTCTTTAGAAACTATCATGTTTAACATTCATCTATTTCCATAATGTATACTAAATAAAAAACAGGAGATATCAGAAACATGTAAGTGAGCTCAAAGTGTCAAATACATAAACTTAATACAATCATAATACAAACATTAATGACGTCTAATAATGCTCATCCTTTCAACATGCTCATTAAATGTTTTGGGCGGCAATCCTTTTGTTAATGGATTTGCTATCATAAGATTGGTGCTAATGTGCTCAATTGACACTCTTTGTTTCTGAACTTCTTCTTTGACAGACAAGTATTTGATCTCCATATGCTTAGCACCCTTAGAATACTTGTCGTTCTTAGAGAAGAAAACTGCTGCAGAGTTATCACAATATATTTTCAGCGGCTTGGCAATACTATCGACGATCACAAGCCCTGAAATAAAATTCCGCAGCCATAATCCATGAATTGTGGCCTCAAAGCATGCGACAAATTCAGCTTCCATAGTGGATGCAGCAATAACTGACTGCTTCGCACTCTTTCATGAAATTGCCCCTCCAGCCAGAAGAAACAAGTAACCAAATGTTGATTTTCTTGTATCGGCACATCCGGCTAAGTCTGAATCTGAATATCCAATCACCTCAAGATGATCAAATATTTTATAAGTGAGCATATGATTCTTCATTCCTTGCAAGTATCTAAGAACGTTCTTTGCAGCTTTCCAATGATCAATTCCAGGATTATTTTGATACCTACCCAAAGATTCCGACAAAGAAACGATGTCCGTCCGTGCAAAATTTGTGCATACATTAAGCTCCCCACAATAGATGCATAAGGAATATTATTCATTTGTTCTCGTTCCAATTCACTTTTCGGACATTGCATAAGGCTAAATTTATCACCTTTCTGAATTGGAACTATTCAAGCTGAACATTTACTCATATTAAATCTCTCTAAAAAATTTTCAATGTAGGCTTTCTTAATAATCCTTGTGATCTATCACGGAATATTTTTATTCCTATCACATATGTTGCCTCTCCCATTTCCTTCATTTCAAAATTCTTAGAGAGAAATTTCTTGGTTTCATGTAACAAACCAAGATCATTAGCAGCAAGCAAAATATCATCAACATACAGAACTAGAAAAATAAACTTGCTCCCACTAATCTTCATATATATACACCGATCAACGGTGTTTTCCTTAAATCCAAATGAAGTTATGGTATCGTTAAACTTAAGATACCATTGTCGGGAAGCTTGTTTAAGTCCATATATTGACTTCTTTAATTTATATACCATGTGTTCATTTCCTTTAACTGAAAATCATTCGGGTTGGTCCATATAAACCTCTTCCTCTAAATTCCCATTAAGAAATGCGGTTTTTATATCCATTTGGTGTAACTCCAAGTCATAATAAGCCATCAAAGCCATAATGATTCTAAGTGAGTCCTTCTTAGAGACTGGTGAAAATGTTTCTTTATAGTCAATGCCTTCTTTCTGAGTAAAACCCTTTGCAACAAATCTGGCTTTATGTCGTTCAATATTGCATTTTGAGTCGCGCTTGGTCTTAAAGACCCATTTACACCCGACCTTCTTACATCCTTTAGGCAATTCAACAATATCCCAAACTTGATTTTGATGCATGGATTTTAACTCTTCTTCCATGGCATTAAACCATTCATTAGAATCTTCACATTTCATGGCTTGAGAAAATGAATCTGGATCATTTCCAATTCCTAAGTCAATTTCTGACCCTTATAGATAAACCATATAGTCATCAGAAATAGCCGACCTCTTTTCTCTTTGAGATCTCCTTAATGATATTTCTTGTGACTCGGCCATTGGAGGTTCATTATTGACATCTCCATTATTAAGTGTTTGTTCATTAATTTGTTATTCTTGATTATTGTTAGATTTAATAATAATATCAGGAACAACAACTTTAGAAACTTTGGGTATAGGAACTTTTGTCCTTACTTCTTGAATGCAAGCATCACGCATTCTTTCACTCCCACTGATGTCACCATTCTCAATGAACTTAGCATTTCCAGATTCAACAATTCTTGTACTATGATTAGGACAATAAAATTTATACCATTTGGATTTCTCTGCATAACCAATGAAATAATTACTAGTCATTCTTGAATCCAATTTCCTTTCATGTGGATTGTAAATTCTTACTTCGCTTGACAACCCCAAACATGCGGTGTCGTAAACTAGGTTTCATTCCCGTCCACGCCAAATGGAGTCTTTGGAACTGCCTTACTAGGAACCCTATTAAATAAGTACATAGAAGTCTCTAAAGCATACATCCACAAAGACAAGGGTAAATATGAATGACTCATCATACTCCTAACCATTTCCATTAAAGTACGGTTACGCCTTTTTGCTACACCATTTTGTTGTGGTGTACCTGACATTATGTATTGAGCACAAATGCCATATGTTTCAAGGAATTTAAAAAATGGACTTGGACATTGTCCCGATTCATCATACTTTCCATAATATTCACCACCTCTATCCGATCTTACTATTTTCACCTTTCTATCTAATTGCCTCTCAACCTCTTTAATATACACTTCAAGTGCATTTACTGATTGAGACTTATTATGCAATAGATAAATGTAACCATAACGTGAAAAATCATCAATAAAGGTTATGAAATAGCTTTCCTTACCAAAAGATGGAACATCGAAAGGACCACATATGTCAGTATGTATAATCTCAAGAAGCTCTTTGCTTCTTGTGGCACCTTTCTTAGTATGTTTTGTTTGTTTACCTTTAATACAATCAATACACACTCAAAGGTCAGTAAAATCCAAATTTGGAAGAATTTCATTCTTCACTAATCTTTGCATTCTTTTTTTGGATATATGACCCAAACGTTTATGCCACAAGTAAGTAGAATTTTCATTCACCAAACTTCGTTTAGTGCCCAACATTATGATGCAAGGTCATTAATGTCTCAACAAAAATATTATCAAGTCTAAATTTGTAGAGACCATCACATAAAGTTCCAGTTCCAATAAGAGTATCACTCTTAAATAGACTGAAAGATTCAGATCCAAACTTATAATAAAATCCTGCCACATCAAGTCTTGGCAAATAAACTAAATTGCGAGAAAATGTAGGTACATAAAGGGTTCAAAACAAATCCAAATAATGCCAAGTATCTAAGATCAAACGATAAGTGCCAATGCCTTCAACTGGAGCTTTGTTTCTGTTCCCCGTAATCACATAACTTTTATTTGGCTTTATTGTTTGGATCATAAGAAATCCCTACATCGTATTTGACACATGAGTGGTGGCACCAGAATCAATCCACCAAGTATTATGAGGAACTTCAGTAAAGTGTGATTCAAAACATACTAAAGCACAAGACTTACCTTTCTTTTCAAACCAAGCCTTACATTTCAAACAATATTTCTTCAAGTGTCCAATTGTGTTGCAAAATTGACACTTAATAAGATTGTGTTCCTTCTTGTGGATTTGAGAAGCCTTTGAAGAGTCATTCAAGACGTGTAGTCCTTTCTTCTTGCTCCTTCCACCTTTCCTCTTAAAATTCTTTCGAACTTCTTGATGACTTGAGAGATGAACAAAATGAGCCTTTTGATTCTTTATCCTTGTTTCCTCTTGAACTAGCATACTGGCCAATTCGTTTACATTCCACTTATCCTTTATAGTGTTGTAATTCATTTGAAATGTCCCATATTGCTCATGAGTTAAGGAATTAAGTATAAATTGTACTAAAAAGTACTCATCCACGTTCATTCCCAAAGTCCTTAATTTTGCTGCTAAATTCGTCATCTCAAGTATATGCTCATGCATAGTACGCGAACCATCATATTTCATGGTGGTCAGTGTGCTCATCAATGTACCAGCAAGTGACTTATCAGCAGTTTGAGAACGTTCTTCCACAAACTTCATAAATTCCTTAGCATTGTTAGTCTTGGGAAGAGACGTCTTTAAGTTGTTTGCAGCTGTCATTCGCATGAACATTAAGCTCAGTCTGTTTGATCTTTCCCAAGCTTTATGGAAAGACTTTTCATCATTGCTACTTTCATTAGTAATAGCAGCTGGTTTCTCAATTTGAAGTACTAAATCAAGATCCAGGACACCTAAGTGAAACTGGACTTGTTCACTCCAATTAAGAAAATTTATCCCATTGAATAAGGGAACAGATTAGGCGTGCGAATGGAGTGAAACAGGTACAGATACTACAAATGTGGAAGAAAATATTCATACATTAATGCTTTGAGAATATCACCTAATCAGATTCAAACTAAATGACACATGTACATCATAGTTCTCCATCATAGTTCTCCTTTGGGCGATCCTATGATAAACAAAGATATATATATATATATACCATAATGATGCTAATAACTTTTATTTGATAATTGTAAATATATCTTATTAAAATTTATTTGTTATCTTTGGATATACAAACAAATTTAACAACTCATATTAATTATCAACCATCATGTTCATGAATTATAAGAAAATAATTAACCTTTGGGTTAGTTCTTATAATAAATGAACTTCAATATACGCATAACTCCAATAATAATATAAAACATATCAATTTCATACATAGCATCAATTAATCATGGGTAATTGAATAAAATAATTTACAATATCAAAAATTCAAAAAACTTCAAGGTTCGGCCACTTTGGTGACTAACAAACCATTCATAATATGAATTTTTAATATTGTAAAATACAAATATTTACCAAATTGCACACAAGGACAAAACCATAATCAAAGCATAAGGGTAAAATTGTAAAATCCTAATTCCATAAGGGCAGAATCATAAAATTATAATCCAAGGGCAAAATGGTAAATAATCAGCAATGGCATAACTGTAATTATTAATTAAACAAGGGCAAAACAGTAAATAAATTGCGAGAAGGACAAAATGGGAATTTTAAAAATGACATAGGGGCAAAAACGTAAAAAGGGCGTGCGGGGACGTCAGGCTCGTGCCGAGCACGCGCCTTCATCCGCCGCGGGCGCGTGGCCCGCACGCGCGCGCCCAACGCGCAGGAAGCCCCGCGCGCGTGACGGCGTGTGGCGCGTGGGCTCCACGCGCCTGCAACCGCAGCGCGCACATGGAGCCCACATGCCTTCTTCCTCGCGCATAGACGCGATTCTTCGCAGTTTTTCGCCGTTCCGCCACGATTTTGCCAGCCGTTTCTTCTCCAGTAGCCCATCCCAGACAAAAATAAAATAATGGGTTTTCTGGAGTATGCCGGCACGACCACATGGGTTTAAGTTTTGGCGAAAATGACCAAGAAATTGGCCCCAAATCAAACCAAAATTTTTAGAAAACAAAACCTCCACCACCGCGGCTTCCGCCGCTCGATTAGCCTCTGGTGAACACAATATACCAGAAAAACTCATGGCTAATGTTCCTCATGGCAGTGCGATGGTGTGAGTCTGAAATCAAGCGGTGGGTCGCCGGATTTTCCCCGAAATCGAAGAGTTTCTATCTTGCCCTTAAAATTCTGAATTCTTTTCATTTTCGTCCTTTTCCACTCGCGCACAGTAACTTTTCTTCGCCATTTTCGTCCATGAAGAACGTTCCATCATTCGGATTTTCTTTATCCATAATCATCCGAAAACATTTTAACAACAATAAATAATATGAACACGATCGTTCAACGAATCATCAAACATAAACTATAATATTACTTTAAATGGAAAAATCATGAGATCATAAACCAAACGCTCTGATACCAACTGTTAGACAATTCATATAAAACTTAATGCAGAAATTCATAACAAATCAGTGATCTTTTGATCTTCATGATTTTCACAATTAGATGAAGACATACCTTTCTCCATAACGTTGCACTTGATGATGATCGTTGTAGAAAACCGAAAGAACTCGAACCAAATGAAGAAATCCGATTTCTCTCCCTTAACCCACTAAACCTTAATGTATTCAATTGATGGATGAGAGAATACATTCTTTTTTGTTACTGTTGTTCATTGTGGATGGAGAGAGGACCGGACTCTTTTATACATTCGTTGAAAATGTGCCTTCCATCAAAGCGATATACCCTTTTGTTTTATTAGAGTCGTACCTTCTCGTAACCAATAATTATTTATAGCATTTCAATAATTATTAAACCATATAATAAATCACATAATATGGGCCACAATAATTCTTACACCGACAACCTGATAAGACCAGAAATCTTCAAGCGGCTCGACTACGACGACTGCGACGACTGCTTGGTGAATAACGGGGCAGCCCTCTCCCCCGGTCAGATCCTCTCGTTCAAGTACTCCACCACCCGTATGAACCCCTCTCCGTTTCAAATGTCGACATCTCTTGCTCCACCTTATGAACTTTTTAATCTAAGAGTATCAGTTTTTAGTTGTCTCGGTGTATTAGACCTAATGGAGGCATCGGTGACATGAGAGATTTTCAGATTCGTTCTGTTCTTTGGAGGACCGATCATGTCGCCGGTATTCTTCCAAAATAAAGCAGCAATTTACTGCAATTACCATTGCTATGTCGCTGTCATAAATT
The DNA here is from genome assembly GCA_017140615.1 of Eucalyptus cladocalyx. NCBI lineage: Eukaryota > Viridiplantae > Streptophyta > Magnoliopsida > Myrtales > Myrtaceae > Eucalyptus > Eucalyptus cladocalyx. The sequence goes on along the minus strand of CM029523.1, from coordinate 71,597,822 downwards.
TGTTCTTCTGTCATGTGTTTGAGTGTGGCTTTTGTTAACAATGGATAGCTTCCAGCTACCTCTTTTTCACATCTTCGATTCCAAGTTAATTATATATACGGAAGAGAAAAATGCAGGATTTTTATATATTTTGATGCATTGATAAAGTGTCTATGAGTTATTGGTTAATTATAAGGTAATAAGATAAATATAATATAATCAAGAATTTCACACTCGGAGAAGATATATGCATAATCCCGAAAGGTATGGAGAATCAAGTAAATATTATAATATCGCCATCCATGGATATATGAGCTAAGTATCGAATTGAAAGGATCTTTCATCTCTCAAGTGGGAAGAGAGCCTATAATCTAGAAAAGAATCTTAATAATGGAAAGTGACTCTCCGTAAACTCACATTCTGGGGTATTGCCATATAGTAGAGTACAGCTCCAGATGCATTTGCAAGGTCAAACATCCAGAAAGCAAAGAAATCCTGTGGGAGAACTTTTACTTCTTACTTTTCGATGCATGGCGCAATTTCATTATAATCTGCAACTTCATGAATTCTGAAGGCGGTCCAAAGAAAACAGAACCCAAGGCAAATCCTTCGGTTTCTTAAATTTCAAGACTCCAGATCAAGATCCACTTGACCAGACTATGAATTTTGGCGACTGGTAGTATGTAGCTGAGTAGAAAATAAGTAGGGTACCTTGATAATGGCATTCCCAAACTCATGCTTCAAGTTTCCATAAGTACACTTTCCTTCGTATAAACCCATCACAAGCTCTTCAAGTTTTGAAAGAAACTTAATTTGATTTACTTATCAATATCAGCGTTTATCTAATTATTCCAATTTACCAACTATTCCGAGTTGGTTACTCAGCTTAATGCAATCCTCGATCGCTCTAACAATGAGTTTGGGAATGCCATTATTGGAGGCTGTTGTATCTCCACTTGATCCGCGGGAGAAGCAAGTTCGCGAGGAAATAATTGCATTGCTCGAGGAAGAAAATTTAATGATTTTAACGGTAATAATGAACTTTAATCTTTCTATCAAGCAGCTACTCGACTTGGAATAACTCTTCTAGAGCGGCTCTTACAAAGAGGAGCTCTAAATAAACTAATTGAAAGAGCTAGAGGATGACCATGACATAGAAATGGAAATCAAGTCTCACAAAATAATGGGCTGACTTGGCCATATGGATTTCTAACTCCAGCAAGAGGTAGATCATTCTTCTTACGAAGAAAGAAGAATTGCTGTGAGATTCAATGTGTTTAATTGTTGCAAATTAACACTTATGGATTGGAATTCTAGCATTTCCGTGGTTCAGAATTTCCCTTTCTTTTGACCAATAGGTTAGTTCGTCCAGTTCCTTCCGCATGGTATTTTCAATCATACAGCATTCCAAATTGTAATTGCTTTAGTATTTACATTTTTTCCTCTCAGGTTATACTATGGGGGGTCATGTTGATGATGGAGTGCGGACCGGAGAAAACCTATAGTTAGCATCAGGTACATCATAGTTTTTCCCACCTTTCACGGTAGTTCGCTTGAAGAATAAAGATGGAGTAAATGTTTCCTAGAGAGACTTCATGCACGACCCATCACATCAAGAAAGTTCAAAGCACCACATAAAAGGCATATCCATGAATTCAATAGACGTTGGACAGTACGCAGACTGTTTTGTAAAGGCATATTCAAACATTCACTCATCCTTAGACAAAAACCAGAGCTCTTCTCAAAATTCATTTCCACAACATAGAGCCGAAACTAACTGGAGTGTAATCCAATAAAAAGGTTGCTACTATGAAGTTACAGACATGCACAATGAGAAGCGACGTTTTGACATGGTGTAGAAATTGAGGATGATGCTTAATGCTTCTGTGAATAGCCAGCTCCTAGTGACCTGACAGAGTCATACGGCATATTGTAGAGGATCAAACACCTCCAAAAGATTTGAGGAGAACCACAGGTCCACATACTAGATAGATTTGACATTAAATTCAATTTCATTTGCATTTAGTTTTTTGAAACCCTTTGAAATCAAGGATTTCATCTCCTGGGACTCAGATTTAAGTCGAGCTTATGTTGCTCAGACGATTGATTTACCTTTTATCATTGTAAACTAAATTAAATCAGAGTTCGGGCTATGTGATAAATAAAGCAAACACAAATCAGTACTTTAACGTCCATGCACATCATTCACAAGGTTGGATGAAATTTCACCATTGTCCATAAGAGAAAACAATATTCTTAAGAAATAGAATCGAAAAATGAGAACAATCCATACTTCATCGACAAGCCTCTTAGGGCTGTTAATAAAGCAAGGAATTTTATCAGTCGGCTCATCAATTAATTCTCCCAAAGATAGACAAGAAGACCTACCAGAAATAAAAGCATCTAAAATGCAGCTACTCTTATGGGAACTATAAAACCATCAACCACTGCGAACAATTACTCCATTTGATCAAGAAGAGAAGATAAATATGTACCTTGAATATCTGAAATTTAAGGAACGCCACGAATTTGATCCTCCAATATATCGCGTTAAACACTATCTCATGTTTATTTAAAAAGCCCGTTTCGCGAAGAACTGTTGAGCTCAATAACTACAGTCACATGTTCATAATGCAAAATAACTGCTTCAAATACTTCGACAAAGGGATTTCAAAAAGCTCCAACCAGAGAACAGCATCAGAGGACGCGCATGAACTCATGCACACACGAGAGAGATTTCATGCACGACCCATCACATCAATAAAGTTCAAAGCACTACATAAAAGGCATATCGATGGATCCAATAGACGTTGGACAGTAAGCAGACTGTTTTGGAAAGGCATATTCAAACATTCACTCATCCTTAGACAAAAAGCATTTCCACAACAGAGAGCCGAGATTAACTGAAGAGTGCAATCCAATAAAAAGGTTGCTACTATGAAGTTACAGACATGCACAAATAGAAGGTGTAGAAATAGAAGATGATGCTTAATGCTTGTGTGAATAGCTTTTAGCAGCTAAGGCCCTATTTGGTAACCATCCAAACATGATCAAATTCTGATTCTTTATTCCCATAATTAGTTTGGGCCTAGAATCGCGTTTGGTAAAATTTTTGTTCCAGAGAACAAATTTGTTCCCGGGAACAGATTGGGAATAGAATCAAGAACCAAAAAAAAGTTGAGTCTTGTTCCAGAAACGAATTTGAGAATTAAAATCAAGAACTCTTCTTCTTCCCTTCGGCCATCTCGCGACCGCCGTCCACCACCGCCCGCCACCGTCCGCCGTCCACCGCCGCCGGCCGTCGGTCTAGCAAGCTCGCCGGAGGCTCGCCAGACTAGGGCGAGGTCTGGCGAGCTTGCCGGAGGCAAGCCCAGCCACCGACGAGGCTCGCCCAGCCCCGACGAGGCCGGCCTGGCCATCGGCGGGGCTTAGCCTCCCCGATCTCGGCGAGGCCGAGCCTCGCCAGCTGGCGAGGCTTGGCCGACGAGGGTCGGCGATGCTCCGGTGAGGTTTCCGGCCCTCGTCGGCCGGCGCGGGTCTAGCGACCGGCGACAAGAAGAAGAAGAAGATGAGAAAAAGGAAAAAAAGAAATGGAAAGATGGAAAAAAAATGGAAAAAGAAAAGGACAAAAGAAAAGAAAAAAGTAAAATTTTTATTTAAAAATTAAAAGAAATTGATTTGGAATAGAATTAATGAGCACGGTACCAAACGCGATTCTATTCCCGAATCAGAAATTTTGGACAGTTACCAAACGGTTTAAAATGCTTAGAATCAATTCCTGAACGAATCGGTTCGATCGTAATCTACTCTCGGGAACAAAATCGTTACCAAACGCGCCTAAACTTCTAGTAATTTTGTTTTTCCCGGTGACCTGACAAAATCATATGGCATATTGTAGAGAATCAAACACCTCCAAAAGATTTGAGGAGAACCACAGATCCACATACTAGATAGATTCGACATTAAATTTAATTCCATTTGCATTTGGTTTTTTGAAACCCTTTGAAATCAAGGATTTCATCTCTTGGGACTCAGATTTAAGTCGAGCTCACGTTGCTCAGACAATTGACTAACCTTTTTATTACTGTAAACTAAATTAAATCAGAGTTCAGGCTATGTGTTATATAAAGCAAATACATATCAATATTTAAGGTCCATTCACATATTTCAAAACCTAGTCTTACGGACAATGTCAGAACCAATAGTCTTAAGAAACAGTACCAAAAATTTAGTTTGCTATACATTGTTCACAAGAGAAGAAACTGCGACTGAACATTGAAAATAAAACAGACTGAATTGTCTGATATCCCATGCAAGCTGCCAAAGGAATCCTCTCCTTCAGGGCCTCTGTCCACACTGGACATGCGTAAAGAACATCTGGGGGCAGAACAACAGCAGAGCGTTAGACAAACTTGAGATGTACAAGGGCATTGAAATGAAATTTGATTGACTGAGGATGAGGAGTGCGATTAGATAGAGAAATTGCAAAGAATTCACAAGAAATAATAACTTAAAAAGGTAAAATCCTTTCTTTCTTCTGAAACTTGATCGGAGCAACAATTCGGAAATCTTATAAAAAGATAATCTGCTGCTAACAATGAATGAAGGCATCGCCCAAGGTGACATTCAATCAACAAAAGTGCCATCTCATCCAAACCATACTTGGACGCTAAAAAAGAAATAGATAAAATATAAACGGATCCTTCAACCGAGAGAGAGAGGCCTGGCCGAAAGGGCGGGCGTCCTGCTTGCCGTCTATATAATTGAAATTTAATTCCATTTGCATTTAAGCTTTTGACACCCTTTGAAATCAAGGATTTCATCTCTGAGGATTCAGATTTAAGTTAAGCTCACGTTGATTAGAAACTTAATTTACCTTTTAAACTAAATTAAATCAGAGTTCAGGCTGTGATATATAAAGCAAACGCAAAGAATATTCTAATTCGAAATGCTTTAAAGTCCATTCATCATCCCACAAGAGAAGAAACCTAAATACGTACCCATGACTGAAAAACCAAAATAAAACGGACCCAGCTAGGGAAAAGGCCTCGTCAATGAACCCAAGGCGGTCCCAGCCCCACAGGATTCCATGCCAATATGTATGAAAGTGCTGTTCGATATGGCAAAACTCCCTTCTGGTGTTGGGTGCAAAGAGAACGTCTGAGGGAGGGAAGAACAAAAGCAGAGCGTTAGACAAACTTGAATATCGAAATGCAATATGATTGATTTATTGATTGAGGATGAGGAGTGCGATTCGATGGAGAAATCGCAAAGAATTCACAAGAAGTAATAACTTTAAAAAGGCAAATTCCTTTCTTTTTTTGCGAAACTTGATCGGAGCAACAATTCGGTTCGCTATGAATCTTATAAACAGATATTTTGCTACTAACAATGAATGAATGAATGAATGAATGAATGAATGAAGGGATCGGCCAAGGTGATATTCAATCAACAAAGATGCCATCTCATCCAAAACATCCTTGGACACTAAAAAAGGAACAGATAAAATATAAAGGGGTCCTTTAACCGAGAGAGAGACAGGCCTGGGAGAAAAGGCGAGCGTCCTGCTTGCCGTCTAGCCAGATGTAGCCGCAGCCCATGCCGTAGAAGCCGCTGCTGAGGTCGGTGCCGCTGACCGGCAGGCATTCGATGTTGAGGACTTGAATCCTCGACAGCTTAAGGGAGGAGAATTTGGCGCAAATAGCCTCCTTGCCCTGAATATTCTCGCCGTCGAAGGTCATCATCGCGTCTTCCCAGTACAGGTTCGCCAACTTCTTCTCCGCCGACTCCTCCACCGCCAACTCCGCCAACTCCTTCTCCGCCCACTCCACCCGCAACTCCGCCAACACCTTCTCCACCAACTCCTCTAATATCGAGAAGTGGTTCTTCAGGAACCCCTTTGCCTTGGGTATAAGATCTTTCGTCTTCTCTCCTTGGGATGGATCCATGGTTTCTCGATCGATGGTCGTCTTCTCCCCTTCTGGTTCACCCGATGCAAAGACAACACCCCAAGACTAAAGAATAAACCCTAGGGCTGATCGATGGTCGTCTTCTCCCCTTCTGGTTCTCTTTTCTGTGCTTCAGATCTACGCGATGCAAAGACGACACCCCAAGACTAAAGAATAAACCCTAGGGCTGATCAATGGTCGTCTTCTCCCCTTCTGGTTCACCCGATGCAAAGACGACACCCCAAGACTAAAGAATAAACCCTAGGGCTGATCGATGGTAGTCTTCTCCCCTTCTGGTTCTCTTCTCTGTGCTTTAGATCTATGCGATGCAAAGACGACACCCCAAGACTAAAGAATAAACCCTAGGGCTGATCGATGGTCGTCTTCTCCCCTTCTGGTTCTCTTCTCTGTGCTTCAGATTACCCGATGCAAAGACGACGCCCCAAGACTAAAGAATAAACCCTAGGGCTTTGAGGGCTTTCTTTTTATTTGAACTTAACCCGACCCGGAAGTTCCGGTCCGGTCCGGATAAAAATACTAAAATGCCCTCTTTTTCCTCTTTTTTTTTTTAATCTTTTTCCAGTCAGCCCCTTGTGCCTTTTCGACTACTTCTTCATTTTTTTGTTATTTATTTTCGTTTTTCATTTTATAAGTAGCTATGCCCCCGTAACTTGGCCGTCCAATGGATAGATCGGGCAGGATTGAAAACAGTCCTACTCCTATTGACCAATTTAATCCGTTTTAACATTTTTGTATGATATAAATTTGATGATACATATTTGACCCGATCCATACTGACTCAACCTTGTTGACACCTAAATTTTTTTTTGCCCAAAAAAATCATTTCAAAAAATGGAAACTTGTTTTTCTACAAAAATATTTCATGTCAAATTATTGCATATAGATTATCTAGTTGTTTAGTATAGTTTTTTTTAATTGAATATTTTTTTCCTTTTAAAAAAATTATTAAAAAAATTAATTAATTAAAAATATATTTTTTTTATAAAAAAAGAGAGCAAGTTGGGGCCAATGATCTAAATGTGACTAGCCAAGCCCAGAAGGTCAAATTGGAATTCAAATGGCAAGTTGAGGCCAAATTGCAATTTCTAAAAGTTGAGGGACCAATTCGCAAATTTCGCAAAATTTCACCCGAGCCCTTAAATCATCATCTTGGCCCTAAATTAAGTTGAAATTGAACTTGGGCCAGGTTAAATCAATCAAATTAGGCCAAAAGGACCAAACTTACATTGACTTGGGCATTTTCGGGTAAGAGAATGGCCAACTTTGAGGGACTCTCTTGCAAAATTGGGTAGAGACAATTGCGAAAAATGGTCAAGATCATAAACTACTATACATGAACTTGCTAATTGATTAAAAATTGCAGCCAAATTGATGGATTAAAGCATTCAAATCAGCAGCCAAAAGTCAGTCCACGAGTTGGTCTCAATTCGGAGTTGCTGAGTAAGCAACTTGGTGGCCCCACCATATCCTCCTCAGCTGCCCAACCAGCCCGATATTTGCACATGATGGAAGACCATATAGTAGTGCAAGTAGACAAAAAATGGCCAGGGATAAGCTGTTGAAAGCACTGGAAATCGTAGCAAAATCTGCACACTCAACAGTTGTAGAAGTTGAAAAAATTGGCTAAGTTAGAGAGTGGGTGGACTAGCTCAGTTGGCAGGCTTGGTAGAGGGGCAAAAAGCTGACCAAGAGATTGATGAATTCAGTAGATAAGATCTATGAAGCGTGCTCTTTTGGGGAATAAGAGGTAGAAGACAAGAGGCACAAGGGAGAACTCACGGTCGTCCTCCAAAAACACCTCCAGAAGCAACTCAAAAGAGAGAACCCAGAAAATTCCAGATCAACCTTCAGAGAGAAAAGTGAAATTTTCACAAACTTGCAGCCAAAATTAGCCAAAACCTTCAACTAGAGAATGAAACTTCACTCAAAGATCTATCCGTAGGTCGCACGTCCAAAATGGAGTTTGGGAAGGTCTCCTAAATCCCCCTGAAAATCACCCTCCTAGCAGGTTAAGAGAGTCCTAAAAATTTTCCGGGTGTTGAGCCCGGTTGGTCACGAGTAAGGAAAAGCGAGTCTTTTTGCGAAAAGGGAGAGACAAATGAGGAAATCCATGAGCTACAGACCAAACTAGAATATTTATAGGTTGGGTTAGTTCTAATTTGGCCAACAAAAGAGGTTCTGAAGCTTAATTTCGGAGGTCAACCAAAACCTTCATTGTCACCCTTTTCTTCTGCAGATCTCACTTTCAGTTTGAAGGAGCCATTTTCCACGTGCCCCCCAGGGGATAATTTCTCTTTTCCTCAACCAAGACTCACTTGAAAACGAAATTAGAAAGCAAGATAAGCATCCTAGATGTATTTTTATTTGAGTTCAAACATGTTTTGATCACAAAAATCAAGAGGAAAACTAGTCCGGAGAACTGATTTTCGAGGTTGAAATTTTTCAGTGTTTAAAACCTCTTCAATACCCCTACATGCTTGACTTGTTACTCCCCTTTGCATGCATTTTTTTTGTTGTGACTGATGAATGTTATATGGGAGTATGAATAATGCATAGGACAACCTGGTTTAGTTTTTAAATCTCCTTGTGAACCATGAAACCGCCTATAACATGAGCCAAAAACCAAGCCAACCCACATTGAGACATGTTGGGCCAGAGTAGATCATGCATGTATACTTCTTGGGACGTTCATTTTGATGCGTCCGGTTGATCGTTTTCGGTGATGTTTATTGCATTTGAAAGGATATGTTACCTAATTTCATCCAAATGGAGTAATGTTTCGTATAGATGTTGCATGTGATGGTTGTCAAGGCTTCAAATCTGGGCATATGACATGGCTGTTTTACCTGGGTTCAACACCAAATTTGCGAAACGGCTCCAACCCGCATATTGGAGGCTGTTTTCAATTGGTTATTGCATGTTCTAGGCTATGATTTCTTGTTAAACATGTTCTTTGCATGTAATAGAATGTCCTTGATACTTCGCTTTCACATGAGATTGCCTATGGGTCGAGATTGAAGGCCACGAACATGGCCCGAGGAAGCCGCTTTGGGGCAATTTGATGCAAGCTAAGTATTTGATAAAATGTTGGAACCAAGCTTCGATTTTAAAAGGGTTGATTTGAGCTCGATTATTGTGATGTTCATGTGCTGTGATGTTTAATGATAGCATATATCAGTTTAGAGAATTATTATTTTAAAAAATTCCAAAAAAAAATTTCCAAAAAAATCCAATTTTTTTTTTAAAAATATATATATATATATATATATATATATATATATATATATATATATAAAAAGTGATAGATGGTATTAAATTAAGGTAAAAATGACATCCATGAAATTTTCCCAATTTTAAAAGGTCATTTTCCTAATTTAATGCTATTTTGGTATTTTATAATCATTTTTGTAAGTAATCTATTTTCGGTAGATTAAAATTATTTAGAGTAGTTTCAAGCATTTAAAGTAATATCATGCATATTTAAATTCTCATTTTGCTCACGGGGGTCCTATCCTGGGGCGTGATAACAAGGCCATGTAATATTATTTGCTCGACTTGTATCGGGTTTTCATTTTCCGCATTTATTTTCAAGTCATTTTAATTTCTTGGATGTTTACTTACCATATCACTTTTCATTAATTTGAGTTTGAATTTACCTTCTAAATTATGTTAGGATTAGTCTAGAATTTTTTTTTAAAAAAAACTACAAAAACATTTGCATGGACACTTAGTGGTTTTATAAGTATTGTAATTGGTTATCAAGATTGTATAACCATTTAGATAAACAACCTTTCGAGTTAGTGGTACCGCAAGGGCGCTAATAGAAACATTGGCGTAATTAAGTCCCCGTTCTTTAGAATCTCTGGTTGCGTAGGAATCGAGACAACACTCCCGCGTCTCAATTGGTTTCTAGCCGACCCCAATAAACTAGTGGCGACTCCTAGAATTACATAGGTTGTTAAGAACCCAAAAAAAAAAAAAAAGACAAAATCCAACGTCGCGCGAGGTATGGGCTTGGGAGAGCCCACGCCTAATTTAGGGCCGTTGTTCCGCCTTTTTAGGCAAATACCCCTAAACCTTTCTTCCTTTTCCCCGGATGGAAAAAGAAAAGTCGTGATAGCTTGGAGACTCCGCTGGGGACTTGGTTACAAACCTTAGAGGACTTAAGCCGTAATAACTTGGTTGGTCGTTTACTAACATGGAATTCATTTGATAGCGCGTGTCAAAGCCACGTGGAAAACAAGGTTAGTCCATTAACAACATGTTAATTGTTTTTGTAGGTTTGGAGTAATAAGGGGTGGAGTGTGTGTTGACCATTTCTTTTGCAAGAAGGTGTAGGAATGTATGTCTATTTGGATGGAAATTGAAGTGTTGTTTGTATATCAATTGTTGTGCATGCCTTTATACTTACCTTAGCACTACACATTTACACACACAACCCACGATCTAAATCCCCGATCGCATTAGGAAGCCCATAAGAGGTGCCAAAAGATGGAACCCGTGCGGGGAATGACCCATGGTTATCCATTTTTTGGTCCCGCTCATTTTGATTAATGATAAAGAGAACTGTCTGACGTAAATGCGGAGTGGGGAAAACTCTTTTGATCTAATTGAAATGGGAACCTTTAGCCTTTAGAATCATACCTCTTAGTGAGCCTCATGAGTCGACATGCGATGTGTCTTTGTGTTTGCTGCATTTTTTTTCTCTCTATCGAAGGTACCCTGGTATTTTATTCCCCGATTTAAATAATGCTTTTTATACATATAATGTTTTATCATAAAGATTAGCTTATTTGTGACATATGGCGATTGATCAAAATGCCTATTTAGGTTTAGATACCATGGGTTTCCCTGAGCTTCGTATTATCCCAATCCCAAAGAAGGCGTTGTTAGACATGTGGGATGCACTTGATGCGAGCGAGAAGACTTTTGTAGAGAAGAAACTTGGCTATCTTATTTTTCTCTTATATCGAGAGTCCCACGTGTCATTAGTGAGGGCCATGGCTCATTTTTGGAACCCCAAGACTTCAACGTTCGTGTTTGGTCATCATGAATTGACCCCAACTTTAGAGGAGTTAGAAATCATTGTTGGCAATGTCCCTGCATTCGGTCTTGTCGACCCTCCTTTAGGAGTAGATCCTATCCCACTATCAAGTCAATTCCTAGGAGTTCTTCCTCTTGAAATTAAAGAACTTCTTAATAGGAATTCAAAAGGCCTCCCTTTGTCTTTCATCGAACAAAGATTATGTAATTTTCTCTCAAGCCCCAATCCTCAAAATGCTAAAATTTTCCTTCTAACATTCTTTGGATTCGTTCTTTTCCCGTTCACCCAAAAGACAATGGATCCTAGCGTTGCTCATATTGTCTATAGAGTCCTTCACCTTAAGGGATTTACACACATGCTTCTTGCCGAAATGTTCCTCTCTCTCAACCGTTTCAAAGAGGACAAGGGTTCGATCCTTAGAGCACCTATAGGCATCCTTCAAGTTTGGATTCTCTCTCACTTAAAAGTATTTGGAGAGAATTTGGCTATTACCAACATCGATAAAGATACAAACCCTCTCACCAAACTTAAGGATATAGAAAAATTCCTCCATGCTTGGACATTCCGTGGTTGGGTAGAACTTTTTGAAAATATCACCCCAAACCAAATCTTGTGGCAAGCCCCTTGGATTCGCTTCCCTAAAGCACGACTTATGAGCGGTCACGATGACCCGATTCCACTCTTAGGTTTGACAGGATCCACGTCTTATTACCCTTTAATAGTAGTTCTCCTTCAAAGTTGGGGTTGTTTTGTTTTGACTTTCGCAATAAGGCTGTCAAGGCGAACAAAATCAAAGACATGAAGAAAGAAGTGGAAAACATCATCAACATCCTACATCATTGCCCACCAAGGGATATTGAGTGGGTTACTAAGTTGGAAGGAGAAATGAGGGAGCACCACGCATCAAGAGGATATATTGATTGCTGTATTGAACCCAAAGTTGCCGTCATCATTCCAAAGTTTCCTACGAAGCCAACTCCGAAGGAAATCCAAATGGAGCGGATTATAAGGGAAAGGGATGAAGCTTTAGCTAAGGTGGAGCGTTTGACCGAAGCAAACAAACGCATCCGCAAGTTGCTTTGAGGGGAAAACTGAACGATTAGTCATATTCCATTAGAGTTGTGTTTTTAGAAAAGTTGTATAAGGTTTTCATTATGTGAAATTTTAGTAGCAATGTACTTTAGCGGATGTATAGGGATTTTCCAACACCTAGGTGAGGTCTGACAATCCTTGCCAGAAGTAAGAGAGTGCGGCAACCCTCTCCCAGATTTGGGAAAGGTCGCTTGTCCTCGCCCAATGCCTCCGGACCTTGCCTTAGGTCTGGGGGTGCTAGGCAAAGGCCGACGACTTTGCCTAGGTCGAGGTGAGGGTGGAACCTTGCCCAAATCTGGGAGAGGGTCACTACCCTCTTCGGCTTCTTGCAAGGGTCACTAACCCTCACCCAAGTGCTGGCGACCTCTCCAAATTCGATGGGCCAATAGCCACAAGCAAGAGGGGCTCCTCTTGCCCATGTTTTTCCTTTTTGTTTTTTTATGAAAAGAAAGAAAATATTAAAAATTTGAAAATCTTAAAAGATGAAATTTCCTTTCACAGCCAATGAGTTTATGCCTTTTTTTTAGACTGATATAAACACTTTAGGCCCTTATTTGAAATAAGATTTACTTTAGGCTCTTATTTGAAAAAAATGAGGGTACTTCCGGCTCTTATTTGAAATAATATCTACTTCATGCTCTTATTTAACAAAATGAAAGCATTTCATACCCTTATTTTGGAGTTTTTCCCCAATAGCAATGTCAATCAAGATCAACCAAACTCACTTAACTAATTAAACTCTATTGATTGATTTAAACAAGTTATGTTATTTTTTGTTGTAAATACAGTTGTTCCAGTAATTTACCAATATATATTTGGGACTTACCAATCCATTAAAGATACCAACTCTCATTATAGATTATCAATCTCTTCAAAATTTATCAACAGTTATATGTAATTGCTGTAGTCGCATATATGGAATTAACTTTATTTAGTCAAATACCAGCTTTCTATTTGATTGTTTGATAATTGCCAACTGTTCTTATAATCTACCAACATGTGAAGCTGTCACTAACTCTTACACGAAATAAAATCTTACTTGATAAGTTTAACACATCGGTAATAGACTCAAATATATTTAGTGAACCATTAAAATAGTTGGTAAATTGGAAAAATTAATAAACGGTGATATGGGCGAGTGACTCAAATTAAGATTCGTAATTTTGAATCAAAATAATAACTTTAACACACTAGTAACCTACAAAAATAAATGATGTTATGTGTTCGGAATATTTGGTAATTCAAAATAGTCGAATAATATCAGTAATTTTCTAAGAGCGTCAATATAAAAGTTTCTGACTTTCGAGGGAAATGCTGGCGGTTTTCATTTAGGGACATGCCTAACTTTCCTTGAAAGCTTATGCAATATGACAGGATCGATATGAGAAGACGATATTAAGATAAATAATTAGGGGGAGTCTTTAATATACTTTAAGACTATTATATTAGTAAAGCCCTAATAATAAGGATTTGGATTTTCTGCCATGTTGAGGAACAGAAAGATAGTAGTCATTTGAAAAGTTTACCTTTTGAGGGAAAGACAAGAGCCTCATCTTGCTTACATGGAAGTAGATTCGCCATTCATTAGAGTCCACACAATCTACCAAGGAAGGATCTTTATTCATTTTCCTAACCATGGGTCATCTCTTTCGTTATATATAGAGAGAGATTATCATTTTGGTGTGAAAAAATACTTATAATCTTTTTCAAGTTTAGAGACAACAATAATGAAGAAGACGTTATCAGGGGTTTGTAGCTTGGCTGTGGTTGTACTAATAATCCTTGACAAAAGGATACTTAGAGTGTCAAAACTTGACATGAAGAGATACTTAAGTACAAAAAGTGAGGAAAGTGACATTTAAGTGCTAAAGCCGGTGGCTGAGAGCTTGGCCCTCACTGCCATCGCCGTTGTCCCGCTATGGCCGAGAAGGTGGGGGAGGGTCGATTAGGGTGGCTAAGCCTCAACCAGGGGGGTCGTCGCCTAGCCAATGATGGCCCTAGGCCCAATCGGGCGAGGGCCGATGACCCTCGTTGAATCTAAGGAAGGGCCCAATTGGGCGAGGGCTAGGGCTTGCAGGCTCTCACCACCTGTCAGTTGGGGTTGTTGGCCCCTGGCCAAGGCTCCACGACCCTAACCGACCCTCCCCCCACCTTTTCGGTGACGGCAACGGCAGCGAGGGCTGAGCTCTCTATCACCGACCGCCATTCGTCTTCTTCCTCCCTTTTCTTTTTAAAATTGATTTTAAATTTAATTAATTATTTTTATATTAAAATTTGAATTGTGCCAAAATGATGTCTTTTTTTTGTTTCTTTGCTGAGTCAACCTTCTGACGAGCTACATACGCAAACAAAATTAATAAAAAATTGCCACATAGGATTTCCAACAGGGGTTCCTCGGATATGGCACTCAAGTGTTCCATTTTTTTTTATAAAAAAAGTGATACTTAAGTGTCATTTTTCTAACTTTTGACACTTAAATGTCCTTTTATGCCAAGTTTTGATACTTGTGGTGTTCTTTTACCAATAATCTTTGCTTCTGACCATGGTGCTATCTTTAACTTGATCCCTCCATTTTTTTCCTCTCTTTTTTTTTTTTTTTTTATGTCTATGATCACTTAGCTTAAAGTTTAAAGATCGGGTTATTTTCCATTGGCTTGATCCATAAATTTTAAGAAAAAAATTTGGACAAACTCATTTGTCAACACGTTGTGGACAAATAAATATATGTGCAAACTTGTGATTTTTTAGGTGATGTGGTCATATACTAATTTGTGATAAGTAATTAGCTTTATTTCTTTGACTGGGAGGTGATCTTAGATAGATACATACAATAACTTTTCGAGCCTCTTGTAATCATCAACGGCTTTGTTATATACATTTCCGATGCATAATCTAAACGGAAATTAGTAATGCACCGCATCATCAACATAAGAAGTTTATGCTATATTTGATGCTTTGATGGCAAAAGATTTGCTCGGACAGAACCAGATGCAGAGGACCAAATGATCAGTCATTGCTTTTACTTGTCAAACCGACATGCTTGATCACTCGATTAACTAATAATCTTGAGTGACATACTGTGCTTTTGCATTCTGACGTGGTTCCTAGTACCCGTTCTTGTAACAATGACCTCATCGCTATAATCTTTTAGCTAGGTGACAATTCGATTGGCTTTGATGAAGAGTTTTAGACAGACTTAACTGGATCAGATTGAAGTTTCCCATGGCCGGGTTTTCGTAATAGATGATCGAATTGTGTACTGCTTATATTATCAATCATTGTGCAAGTTCTTTCGACTTTTTTGCCTCTACAAAGACTCATTGCCATCCCGGTTTGGCGAAGTGCCGCATAAAACTATTTGCAAGCTGTTCATCCGATGACATTACGATAAACCAAGCTTCAGCCGGTCAGTAGCGTCCACCTCAACCGTGGCTGACATCCGGTTTTCGCCCATCGATATCGTGAGGCCCGGACATTTAACAAGCAACGTCGCTTCGCCACCAAGTCGGCCCGCCCACGGCCACCTCAGCGCGCCTCACCTTCGCGCACGCTCTCTCTCTCTCTCTCCAGGTGTCTGCCCCTCGCATTGAAACCTGGCTCGGTGGATGACTTCGTTGTTGCCCCGACGCTGTGCGAAGAAGGAGACCGCACTATACAGGCACGGCAGCAACTCCTCTTTCTCTCCCTCTCAAATCCAACCAATTCAGCCAATGCCATCTGGTCTCTCTTAGGCGTGACGCGCACGGCCAGCTGGTCTTTCCTCCGGTTGCCAGCGTCCAACGGTGCCGCTCAAGGTCAAAAGCGGTAGTCAGCTTGAAGACCGTTGCTACAGAGTTACAACCGCAGCTGCTCACTCGTTTTCACCCCCCACACGACCACCGTTCCCCTCTATTCTGTAAGACCGGCCTTTCTGCTCAATTTTAACGCTGCGACCTCGCCATGGTCGCTCTCAGCTTGGCCGACAACTCGCATCGCCGTCTTCCTGCCCGTCGCCTCAGCTCGGACAATGGCAGTTTGGGATTTCCGAGAGCTCACTGAACGATGACCACAGTTTATCTATGACCAAAGGCAAGTGAATTACTGCCCGAGTATGCTACGTAGGTTAAATTTCCATACGTCGAGGTCAATTCCCTTGAGTTTTAATCACCTTTATCAATTTTGTGCTTAATTATGTCCATCGATGGTTTTGGTAAATTATTGGAATGCTGGATATTGAAGGGTGCCTCGATTTAAGCTTAATTGACACGAGTCATGGATGAATCCAAGATTACGTTGATTTTTGGGTCTATTTACTGTAGACCGAATTTTGCTAATTTTGTGTAGGTCTTTACGGAACAAATTTGATGGGACTGCCTTCATAATGTCTAGTTTTACAACATACTAAAATTTCAGATTTTTCAGACTTTGCATGCGCAAAATATATATAAAAAATTATGCGGGTCTGAAATTGTTTTAATAAGCCGTTTTCAAACCTCTGCTCAGTTTCCATTTTCTACAGGATTTTTGATAAACAATTTAGACTAATGTCCTCCACAAAAGTTTTAGATCACGTCTTAAAATATAACATGGAATTTTTTCATGATTTTTGGAGTTCATTTAGGCATCCAAAATGCGATTTCCAGAACCTGTTACAATCTGGCTTTGTGCCCTGTTTCGATCAGAATTTTAGAAAATTATTGGAACCAGTACAAGCTAAACTAGACTCAAATTCTTCACAAAAAGGTTCATCAGAGTCTCGTCCACGCTGTGTTAAATTTTCGTGATTTTTCGAACGGATTTGCTTAGTGAATGCCATTAATTTCTAAGGGTAGGCGAACTGCCTTTTGGATTAATTTTGAGACTTTGGAATTTCCCCTTTTGCGCTTGCCTTTTGGCGGATACTAATAACCGACTGTCCTACATCATTGTCTTGTTTTCAAATGAACAAAGGATTGATGGTGTGAAATTGAGTAGGTCTCTGTGTTTTAACCCATTGAACGACATGTTTAAATTGAATTATTGAATTGTTGCACTATAGGATGAGTGTGTGACTTGGGAATACCGTCAGTCTTTGGGACAATGATGCCCTAGGTGTTAGGAGGGATGCTTGGAAAGGTAATTGAATTCCTCTAGATGCCTGGGGATGTAACATGGTTCCCTCAAATGTCCTCGCGATACCGGATGGATGCAAGATGCACCAGGGGTAATGGGGTCAATGAAAGATGGTGGCGGTCAATTTACAGTAAAGATGGTTAACTGCTATTTCAAATTTATTTAAGATTTATTCGGTTACTGTTTTCAGAGGAAACGTTTTCCCATTTGCTATTTTGATTTTAAGAAAGGTTCTTAGGCAAGTTGATATTATAATAATCTTTTGTTTTCTTCGCATGTGATGTTATTGACTTATGTGGTGCAAATTGATTAGTAATTTGCTTGCCGAGTGTTATGCTCATTTTTGGTGGATTATTGTCTTTCAGAGTAGTAGTAAATTTGCTGATCCTTTCTGCCTCTACTTCCATCAATAATGGTGCCCTGGTGGATCTCAACTAGGAATTTTTTGAGTTCGTAGATCCGAAATTTTTTGGGCATCACTTTTATTTGGTGTATAGTGATACTGATCAACGACGTAGGAGCCTCGATGAGCCTAGTACTCTTGGGATTCCTTGTTGTCTACGCACGTATCAGAGGATAGCTTATGGGACTGATCCCACATCCACGCAGAGGTGGAGATGATGATGGTGGTAGTATGATAGACTAAGGCAGGGGCAAGATAGCGAAGCAGCATTTTTAGGATCTAGGTGATGATTTTTGGGCATACTAGTTCCGAAGGATAGGTAGCTAGTTATGTACAGGCAATCCCAAGGTCAGGTTAGTACCTTAGGTGTATTTTTGGTATGGTTCAAGATGACAAGCCTTTTTTGAAAACTCCCAATGTACCTTGTCATTCGCCTAAAGTAAATAAATAAGAAATGAAATGTGTTGGCCAGCTCTAGTGGTATCATTGATAGTTTTTGCGATTCCATGGATTATACCTATTTGTACAAATACCTCAGCGATTTCCACCAGAGCTATGACACCCCCAACATGTCATCCCCAGTGCTGCTAAGTTCCCTATCTCTAATTCATGGTCTTAACTCTCAACCCCAACGCCTATTAACTCACGGCTTCAACTCTCTACTTTTAATGAGTCCAATCTTTTTACTCATATTGCAATTAAGAATGGGGAAGTTATTTGTCTTTTGCTATACCTTAGCTTGCTAGAAAATGTTGCACCAACCGCATGAAACTTGGCGGTACGGTCCGGTTCCGGTCTTAATTTTTTAGAAGTGCCAGAGCATCTCTTTCGATCCATGTCTGATGGGCTTTTGGCTGGGTGGAAGGGGATGGCCAATTATGATTAATCTCTTTCCCCTAGTAGTGAAACCTCGGCAAATCAATACCTATGATCAGCGTTCCGACTGTTCATCTGGTTTCCGGGCTCATGGTAATCAAGCGGATTGACGAGGAAAGTTTTTGAGATCTCGTACATCTCTTTGGGCTTCTCTGCATTGATGGCGTGCCCCCTGAATCTTTTATGACCACCGGTCGTGCAATTTCTGTTCCACATGCCCGTTCAACGCATGTGAATCCATAATCATGCGGTTGGAGTCCATGGTCTTGCAGACGGCCGATGTATTCTGAACTGTGTTTTCGTGCCATATATGTATGGACTCAGCCCTTGTAAACCGGTCGCTCCACGCCCACTCTCGATCCCCTTTCTAGAAGTGCTCGTATGATGAAGTGGAATGAAGTAGTCATTTTAAAAGGGCAAGTGATTTTTGTACTTTTTGGCTCATCACAGCAGCCATTACTAAGATTGATCGTACTTGAAAACATTTTAACCATTGAGAAAAGTGTCAAAAAATATTGATGCCAATTTAATCATTAAAATGATGTCAATTTAGTCATAAATATCTTAATGATACCAATTTAGTCCTATTAGTGTCGATTCAGTCCTAAACTTATTAATGAGGTCAATTTAGTCCTAACTATTTTGAATCAATATCAACTTAATTTTAAACCTTTTAATTCAATGTCAATTTAATCTTTTCAACTAATTTTGGCTGGATTTTGCTAACTTGTACATCAACTGGCTAATTTATGTAACACTACCAAAAACATTTAATAATATTTTAATAATTTTTCAATTTTTTTTTCTTTTTTCTTTCTTATGTGGACAACTGAATTGTACTAAGGTACCAAGTCAATCTTTGGCTTATTGCTAGGCGTAGACTTCCTACCCAAACACTCTTACTATCTTATGGTAGAATTGATGGTGGGCATGTGCTTTTTGTAATGCCACGCCCGGATTCCATTGATCACCTATTTTTTGGATGCCACATCACTGCCAGTTTTGCTTTCTTTTGAGCTACCAAATGTAATCCGCCATGGTGCAATAGATCATGGGGGGAGAATCTCCGGTGGGCTACAGCCTTCCTCACGGGTAAAGAGTTCCATAAATGCATTGCCCGCTTTTCTTTTGGTGCTCTATGTCATATTATCTGGAAAAATAGGAATAACATTCTTTTTAGAGAGCAGTCTCTTGTGATTCCGGCTGTGAAGAATCATCTCTTTAAAGTAGTCAGAGACAAGGCTATCACCTTCAGGAATGTGGAGGATACTACAAGAATAGGAGACTGCAGCGCAGCTGAGACATTGATCTGATTATTTTCTCATCTGTGGAGATGGAACTACTACAACGCTGTAGCTGATCTTTGCTAAAACACCATAGCTGATCTTTGGTGCCACGACTCGTCTGGTGCCGGCATAGCTCTTCTCAACCCTCGAGGAATACCTCCTGCAACACTTAGCTGATTCGTGGCCTCGATCATGGTTGGCTTGTGTTGCTAGTTAGCTCCTCCACTCCACTGCTGGCTGCTTTTGCTTGGGCGTATGCGGAATTGTTGTGGTTGTTCGCGGGACCTTGCTGTTTTTGTCGGTCCTTGCTGTTCTTTGGGCCTGTTGTTTAGGCTGTTTCTTGCTTCTGTCTTTGTTTGCTGCCTTATTTACGGCTGGCTTTGTTTTACTTCAGCTCCATTTCACTCATTCTGACTTGTTGTCTTTATGACTGTAAGTTTTTGGTGCCGGATCTTTTGTATAGTTGGTTATAGCTCAATATATTCTCACCTTTACCAAAAAAAAAAAACAGTTTGCTCATGTGGCACTGCCAATCCAGTCTCTCTTGCATGCTGGTGATAGCGTGGCATACAGAAACTTCATACACAAAGTCATCAATCGATAAAGTTCAAATAAGAGCTCAGGTCATGTGATGTATAAAGCAAACAGAAACAGTATTCTAGTTCGAAATATTTATAGTCTACTCACATCAGTAAGGTGGGAGAACCAACCATTGTTCACAAAAGAAGAAACTGCAATTGAACATTGAAACTAAAAGAGACTGAAACGTCTCGGTATCCCGGGCACGAAAACGCTCGTCGCCAAGTTTGTCCTCCGCGGTATGGACAAAACCTCGATCCATACCGCCAACGCAAAAAGAACATATGAGGGCAGAAGAACAGCAGAGCGTTAGACAAACTTGAGATGTACACGGGTATGGAAATGCAATTTGATCGATTGAGGACGAGGAGTGCGATTCGATAGAGAAATTGCAAAGAATTCACAAGAAATAATAACTCAAAAAGGTAAAATCCATTCTTTCTTTTGAAACTTTATCGGGGCAACAATTCAGAAAACTTATAAACAGATAATCTGCTGCTAACAATGAATGAAGGGATCGCCCAAGGTGATATTCAATCGACAAATATGCCCATCTCATCCAAACCATACTTGGACGCTAAAAAGGAAATAGATAAAAGGGATAAGTATTCCAAAAGTCCTAAAACTTGTCACGAAAATGCATTTCAGTCCTAAAACTTGTCAAAATAATTCAATTGAGTCCTAAAATTGACGCCGTCAGTTTTATTGACGGAAAATGCTGACGTGGCGCTAACGTAGTATTTTAAATAATTTTTTATTTTCCAGCTGATTTTTTAATAAATTTTTATTCAAAAATTTTAAAAAATTATATTTAAAAACTGTTAAAAAAAATTTAAAAAAGGGAAGAAGAGATAGCCGCCTATCGCCGGAGGGGGCCGGCGACGGTCGTCGGCCGCCGCCCGACCGGGTGAGGCCTCGCCGGCCCTAGGCGAGGGCCGGCGACCCTCGCCCGGTGCGGGCGGCGAGGGCTCGTCGGTCCCGTGAGGGCCGGCGACCCTCGCCGGACGCGGCAAGGGCGCCCGATCCGGGCACGCCGGCCCTCGCACGGGGGCCAGCGTGCCCGGATCTGGGCGCCCTTGCCCGCGTTAGGCAAGGCTCGCCGGCCCCGTGCGAGGGCCGGCGTGCCCGATCTAGGCGCCCTCGCCCGCGTCGAGCTAGGGTCGCCGGCCCTCGCCTGGGGTCGGCGAGCCCTCGCCCGCGCCGGGTGAGCCTCGCCAGCGTCAAGCGAGGGTCGCCGGCCCTCGCCTGGGGCCGGCGAGGCCTCGCCCTGGTTGGGGGGCGACCGGCGACCATCGCCGGACCCTCCGGCGATGGACAGCCGCCTCCTCTGCCTTTTTTCTTTCTTTCTTTCTTTCTTTTTTTAATAGTTTTTAAAAAATGAATTTTAGTTTTTAAATATACATTTTTTAAAAAATTGAATAAAAAATAATTTAAAGCCAGCTGGAAAATAAAAATTAATTTAAAATGGCACGTCAATATTTTTAACGGAAAATACTGACGGTATTAGCTTTATGACTCAATTGAATTATTTTGACAAGTTTGAGGACTTATTTGCACTTTTTGCAAGTTTTAGGACTGAAAATAAAATATAAAAGGATCCTTCAACCGAGAGAGAGAGAGGCCTAGATAAAATATAAAGGGATCCTTCAACCGAGAGAGAGAGAGAGAGGCCTGATCGAAAGGGTGTAAGCTTTTGACACCCTTTGAAATCAAGGATTTCATCTCTGGGACTAAGATTTAAGTTAAGCTCACGTTGCTTAGAAACTTGATTTACCTTTCATCGCCGTAAACTGAATTAAATCAGAGTTCAGGCTGTGATAATAAAAGCCAACGCAAAGAATATTCTAAACCGAAATACTTTAAAGTCCATTCATCAGTAAGGTGGATGAAGTTTCACCATTGTCCACAAGGGAAGAAACCGAAATACGTACCGCAACCAAAATAACACGAACCGTGGCCTCCTAGGGCAAGGGAAAAGGCATCGTCGATGAACCCACGTTCCTGGGCCCACAGGGTTCCATGAAAGTATGCGCGAAAATGCTGTTCGATATAGCAAAGCTCCCTTCTGGTGTTGGCTGCAAAAAGAACGTCTGAGGGCAGGGCAGAACAACAGCAGAGCGTTAGACAAACTTGAGCATCGAAATGCAATATGATTGATTGATTGATTGAGGATGAGGAGTGCAATTCGATAGAGAAATTGCAAAGAATTCACAATAAATAATAACCTAAAAAGGTAAATTCTCGGTTCGCTATGAATCTTATAAACAGATACTCTGCTACAAATAATGAATGAAGGGATCGCCCAAGGTGATATTCAATCAACAAAAATGCCATCTCATCCAAACCACACTTGGACGCTAAAAAAGAAATAGATAAAATATAAAAGGGATCCTTCAACCGAGAGAGAGAGAGAGAGACGGGCCTGGGAGAAAAAGCGGGGAACCTTGTTGCCCTCCAGCCAGAGGTAGCCGCAGACCAAGCCGTAAAAGCCGCTGCTGAGGTCGGTGCGGCTGACGGGCAGGCAGCCCATGTTGAGGGCTTGGAGCCGCAACTGCCGAAGGGAGGTGAGTTTGGCGAGCATAGCCTCCTTGCCCTGGATTTTCTCGCCCTCGATATTCATCACCGCGTCTTCCCCGTACAGGTTCACCAAATCCGCCGGGTTCCCCTCGAACGTCCTGAAGTAGTCCTCCAGGAATTGCTTGCCCTCCGCTGTCCAATCTCGATCCATCGTCAACGTCCTGAAGTGGTCCTCCAGGGATTGCTTGCCCTCCGCTGTCCAATCTCGATCCATCGTCAACGTCCTGAAGTGGTCCTCCAGGGATTGCTTGCCCTCCGCTGTCCTATCTCGATCCATCGTCGTCCTCTCTCCTTCTGGCCGATCAGATCTACGCGATGCAAACGGAACCACAATTCTAAGGGGAAAAAACCCTAGAGGTTTCGTTGGTGTGAGGCTCGGGAAGAAGAAACGAATCGCCGTAGGAAATTCGGAGAACGTCGTCGTTGGAGGGAGTCGAGAGGAAATGGCAACGGCGCCGTCCTAGTGCGTGGTTCGCTAATTTGAAGCAACGAACCCCGGAACAAGGAGGCCCGATCTCAGCTATAGGGACTCACCGCAGCAGGCGAGAATCATGAAATCTTCACGTCTTTCCTTCTCTAGACATTCACGGCCCTCTCTCTCTCTCTCACTTTCTCGTGTATCTCTCAATTTTGTCCGATAGCTTTTTCCCCCACTTTCTGTCTATATTCTTGTGCTTTTATAGTGCCCCTTTTGCACCACAGAACCAGTAAGAAAATATCGCCCCTTCTCTCTTTCCTGTTTTGTTTCTAAACACAATATAAGTGGGCACCAAAATATCACAAAATAATGCTAGATTTCCAGTTCTGTTCATGTTCACCGACAATTCTTTTTTCATGGATTGGTTAGAGAATAGGCAATTTTTTGCCCTCGCACTGACCAAATATCCGGTAAGGATATGCAAGATATATTGCTCAAGATCAAATATGCTTCCATGTATGATATTACCTCTTATAAGTTCGATATTTCATCCAAAATCTTCCAATCTACTGTGAAATATATCATACATCGCATGAACATATAAAAGATTTATCAAATATTAGAAGAATAATACGAATTCTTTTCGAAAATATCAAATCATCATTCCTCATAAGTTAATTTTCAGTCATCAGAGAATAATGGGCTTGGGCCAATTCTCTCTCTCCGTGGGGCTTTGTCCAACTTATCATATTAAAGCTCAAAACCATCAATTCAAATCCATCCGTTAACGGTCCCATGCAAACACAATAATAAAAAATGCTCATTAAACTTATGCTATGCAATTTAATTCTAATTTTTGTTTAGGGGTTAAAAATTAATCCCTAATTTTTTATGCAATATATGAATGACTAAAACGCCAAAATTTAGGCGTCGATAATAAATTTTAAAATATTTTAAAATATTATTAAAAATTATTCACGTTAATGCTGCTCATGCCACTAAGGACAATTGGTGTTCATGTCAGCGATTTTCGATCAAAATTGACTAATGTTTAGAACTCAATTGATCAATTGAAACTTTTATGACTAAGTTGATAAAGTATAATAGATTTAGGATTTTTTTGTACAATTTTCCTTATAATTTACCAACATTTTTTTTTTGTGCATTTAAGTTGCCAATTCTTATATGAAATCACTAGCTCTTATTTGAGTTAACAACCATTAATTATTCAATGGCTTATGAATTATCATTTACCAATCGTTTCTATGATATACCAAAAGGGGTAAAGTGCAAATCAAAGATCTGATAAAAATACTATTAAACCCGAAAACTTTCGTATGTAAAGGCCAAAAAGTGAAGTCTAGTACATCCATTAGTTTTGTCTTATTTGAGTAATGGAAACCACTGTCGTGGCTTTTTTAAAATACTTTTTGAGACCATGTGGGCACTAATTTGGTGCCACGTAGATGTCACAAGACAAAAAAATCAAAATTGAAAAAATAGAGAAAAACCAGCATCACATGGCCGTGACAGATATTTAAAAATATCATATTCATTCACTCAAATAGGACGAAGTTAATAAGGTACTTGATTGCACTTTTCGCTAAAGTTTTAAGATGTGGTTGTACAAATTGAAAATTTTCAAATGTGATGGTACTTTTATTAAAAGTTTTAAGACTTTGATTACACTCATCCCTGTTACCAAAATTTATTTTGCAACTTACCAACTTGCTAAGATACTAATTTTAATACAAAAATTACCAAATCTTATCCAAGTCTACTGACCAAAGTTTATTTCCTTGTTTCAAAAGTACCAACTACTTCAATAATTTTACAAACATTTATTTGGGAGTTTACCAATTGGTTAAAGATACCAACTCTTATAACAGATAATCAACGCTTTCAAAATTTGTCAACATTTATATGAAATCATTTTCAACTTTTGTATGAAATTATTGCCTTAATTTTAATCAATTACAAGCATTATTTGATCGTTTTGTGATTGCGAATTGTTATTATAATCTACCAACATGTGAAGCTATTTTTTACAGTTACACGAAAAAACCAACTTTTGTTGGATATTTCAATAATATTTTGAAATATTTACAATAATAGCTTTGATAAAAGTTATGACCGCATTGAAGACCGTCATTATTTTTAATAGTCACATAACGGTTTCTTAACGGTCATATAACGGCTTTTCAATCGTTTTGTAACGTTTAATTTATTTCTCAAATAAATCCTTCATTATTTTACAACGGCTCTTTTAACAACTCTTTTAACGGCTCTATTTTGTCCGAATATAAAATCTCATAAGGCAATCTTAAAAATATATACACTGAATGAAACAGAGAATATTCTTTCTTTTAAAATCTTTCTTTTCCTTTTCTTTGCTGGGTTATACACAATGTTGTTTTTGTTCCTTCTAATATTTAGTGCAGAATATAGAAGAAGGTCTGTTGTATCTTGGGAGAATAGCCGTCAGAAGCCTATCGCATCGAGTTTTGTACTCCGAGGGGCAGAATTATTCTTAAGAACGGTGCTTACGCTTGCACGCCTCAGACAAATTTATTTATTCTCATCATCATTTTTCCTATAATCTTAAGGATAAGTCCCATGGAGCATCAAGTTGATACTACCGCTGATGCCTCAATCTCCACCAGTCCAGTTGCACTACCACCACTACCACATATGTCCTATGCCAAATCATTCCCTGACATATCGAAGATCGAAGTTTTTAATAGCAACAATTTCAAAAGGTGGCAAGAAAATGTTTTCTCTATCTTAGATGTGCACGGCGTGGCTTTCGCACTTACGGAGGCCGAACAAACTAATAACAAGCTTCGAGATCAATGGATACATGCTAATAAGGTATGTAGGCACACAATTATTAGTACTCTTTCTAATGAATTGTTTGATGTCTACTGTCCATACAAGGAAGCGAAATAGATATGGGACTCCATGACTGTAAAGTACACTGCCGAAGATGTGGGCAGACAAAAATTTGTAATCATAAATTATTATTGATGGGAAATGTCCGATCATAAGGAGATCAAGACGCAAATCAATGAATATCACAAGCTAGTGGAGGACTTGAAGGCAGAAAACATCAATTTGCAAGAAGAATTTATTGCAGGCTTGCTGATTGAAAAGTTGCCTGAGTCTTAGAATAATTACAAGCAACAACTCAAGCACAAGGACAAGCAATTGTCACTAGCCGATCTGATCGTGCATATTATCATTAAGGATACAACTCGCAAGGAGATCAAAGTTGCCAAAGCTAAGGAAATTGCTACCAAGGCAAATTTGATGCAACACAAATTTCAACATCGCCAAAATAGGTATTATAACAAAAAAACCTTATTACAAACCCAAGGTTGCTCACCCCCACCTTCAAAAAGAAAGGCTCATGCTTTTTTTTTTTTTTTTTGTGAAAAACCAGGTCATCATGCAGCACACTACAAAAATAGAATAATGGGAAATGACAATCCTGCTAAACCAAAAGTCAATTTGGTTAAAGTAGATGACTCTAATGATATAATTGTTGCAATTATTTCCCAGGCCAACATTGTGACCAGTGTGAAAGAGTGAGTGGTAGACTCAGGTGCTACTAAGCATAGTTGTGCAAACAAAAATGCATTTTCCTCCTACACGCCAGTAGGAGAAGGAGAATAAATTATTTATCTTGGTGATTCAAGAATAACTCAAGTTCTTAGGAAAGGAAACGTTCTTCTCAAGCTCACACCTGGCAAGATTTTGGCCCTGAATGATGTATTACATGTCCCTAATATAAGGGCAAACTTGGTCTCAGTAGCGCTTTTAGGAAAGGTTGGGGTGAAAGTGTCATTCAAATCTGATAAGATTGTAATGACAAAAAATAATGTCTTTGTGGAAAAGGGTTATTGTAATCAAGGACTTTTTGTTCTTAACGTTTTCAATGTTATCAATGAAAATGCTACTACTTTCACTTACTTGGCTGAATTTGTTGATTTATGGCATGGTAGATTAGGTCATGTTAGTATTTCTTATATTAAGAAAATGCAAAAACAAGGTTTAATTTCTGAAATTAAAAACCAATGTTTTAATAAATGTATAATATGTGTCGAAACAAAATTGACAAAAAAGCCTTATATTTCTGTAAATAGAGAATCTGATTTGTTGAGTTTAATTCATACTAATCTAGGAGATTTAAAACAAACTATGACTAGAGAAGGCAAAAAATATTACGTGACCTTCATTGATGATTATTCTAGATTTACTAAAGTTTATTTGCTTAGGCATAAAGATGAAGCTTTTGATATGTTCCTTTTGTGTAAAGCTAAGGTAGAAAACCAATTGAATAAAAGGGTAAAAAGAATTAGTTCGGATAGAGGTAGAGAATATGTATTGCTTAACGAATTTTGTGAAAAGGAAAGAATAATTCATGAAACTACGCCTCCTTATTCCCCTGAATATAATGGCATAGCTAAAAGGAAAAATAAGACTTTGAAAGAGATGATAAATTCTATACTTGTTAGTTCTAATGCTCCAAATAATTTATGGGATGAAGCTATTTTATCTATATGTTACATCCAAAAATAGAATACCTCATAAGAAAACAGGTAAAACACCCTATGAATTTTGGAAATGTTATCATTCTAATTTAAAATATTTGAAAGTGTGGGGGTTTCTTGCTAAGGTTATGCTTCCTAATTTTAAGAAAATGAAAATAGGCTCTAAATCATCTAATTGCATGTTTATTGGTTATACTAAACATAGTGCTATATATAGATTTCTTGTATTAAAAAGTGATGTGCTTGATAATAATACTATAGTTAAGACAAAAAATGCAAAAAAAATTTAGCATATTTTTCCATTAAGTGTTGATAATATTTCTCCTGCACCTCTTCATAAAAACATTTTCGAAAATTCAAATGATGAATTAAGAAGGAGCAAAAGAATAATGAAAGAAACTTCTTTTGGGAATGATTTTTATACTTATCTTATTGATAATGGTCATTTGACTTATTCTGAAGCAATATCTTCCTCAGAAAATAATTTTTGGAAATAAGCTATAAAAATGGAGATTAATTCTATCTTACAAAATCAAACTTGAAAATTAGTTGATTTACCACCTGATGCAAAACCGATTGGTTGTAAATGGATTTTTAAAAGAAAATATAATCCTGATGTTTCTATTGATAAATATAAAGCAAGATTAGTTGTAAAAGGTTTTACTAAAAAAAATGTTGATTATTTTGACCCTTTTGCTCCGAGTTACAAAAATTTCATCAATTCGTGTTTTAATTGCTTTGGCTTCTATTTACAAACTTATTGTTCACCAAATGGATATTAAAACAGCTTTTTTAAATGGTGATTTGGAAGAGAAAATATACATGGTGCAACCTGAGGGCTGTATTTTTCCTAGTCAAGAAAACAAAGTTTGTAAACTTGTTAAATCATTATACGGCTTAAAGCAAACACCAAAACAATGGTATGAGAAATTTGATGATGTTCTAGTTAATAATGGTTTTTTCTCTATTGGAGTAGATAAATATGTATACACAAAAACTGTTGATGGTGAATCTATAATTATTAGCTTATATGTTGATGACATGCTTATTTTTGGTACGTGTATTGATATAGTGAATAAAACAAAATGTTTTGTTGCTTCTAAAATTCGATATGAAGGACATGGGGGAAGCTAATATTATTTTGGGTGTTAGAATCATAAAAAGTGATAGTGGCCTAATGCTTACTCAAGCGTATTATGTGGAGAGGCTACTTAAAAAAATGATCACTTTGATGTCAAACCTGTGAATACTCCTTATGATTCTAATATCCAATTAGTGAAAAATAAAGGAGATGGTGTGGCTCAGTCTAAGTATGCTCAAATTATTGGGAGTTTGATGCATTTGATGAATTTTACTTGACCTAATATAGCTTATATTGTATGTAAACTGAGCAGATATACACAAAATCCCAATGATGATCATTGGATTGCTTTGAGCATATTAATGAAATATTTGAGAGGAACCATGAATTATGGTATTTTATATAGTGGATTTCCCGCTGTATTAGAAGGGTACAATGATGCTAATTGGATTTTGGATTCAGATGAAACAAAATCCACTAGTGCATATGTGTTCACCCTTGGTGGAGGTGCTGTAACTTGGAAGTCAGCCAAACAAACAATAATTACTAAATCCACCAGGGAGTCAGAGTTTGTGGCTCTAGAATTAGCTGACAATGAGGCTGGGTGGTTAAGGAACCTCTTAGCGGATATTCATTTGGGAATGAAACTGACACCTTCTGCGTCTATGTACTATGATTGCCAAGCGGCAATAGCCATTACAAATAATAGAACTTTCAATGGTAAAAATAGACACATCCGATTGAGACATGATGTAGTAAAGCGACTGCTTACAGATGGAATTATATCCATCGATTTTGTAAAGTCAGAAGTGAATTTGGCCGATCATTTGACTAAACTTGTGGGAAGAAAATTAATTTATAACACATCGAGGGGAATGGGACTTAAGCCAATTGAGGAAAAGCAACAGTGATGGTAACCCAACCTATGTGATTGGTGATCCCATGAATTAGGTTCATATGAGTAATAACAAGTCACTTGTTGTTCTAGTGATGCACTATTAAAAATTATTGTCCATCCTAAGATGAGAATGGTGCAAAACTACAAGGAAAAAAGAGGTTGAGCTAAGCTCTTAATGAAATTTCATAGCCATTATTGGTGGTGTATTAAGCTGCAGAATACACTTGATGGAATCACCTATATAAGTGTGGAGTGGGACTGCTCCTATGAGAATTTTTGGCGAAAATCTCTAAAACACTTATGGATAAACCAAGCACGTGCATGGCCTATTAGCGCAAAACCGCGTTGAACAACAAATTTTGTGGGAGTGCAATGTGATTAATGAAAATTATAATTCACAAAAGAAATTTTTAGTTCATTGAAGTTTCAAACTTCACTAATAATTTTTTTTTTTTTTTTGGTAACCCAGGGAACCCCTGTAAGCCGGCAGCCCAACGAGGTAAACCCTAGAGCAAGTAGAGTCACCACCACCCTTGCCTGCCGGGTAAGTCGTGGGTTCCTTTCCAATAAGGCAGACGACGCAGGGAGTCGAACATTGGACCTCTCGCGAAAGGAATGAGTGCTCAACCAACTACGCTGCCACCACGGGTGGTCAAACTTCACTAATAATTTCGTGAATTATATTTCATTTTTTCTAGGGCAGGTTCATATCCTAACAAGCAACAGTTCCAATGCATTACACTCCAATAACCCAGCATCATATTAATTTTTTATTTTCAAAATCTTTTGAAATATGTGGGGGATTGTTGGATATTTCAATAATATTTTGAAATATTAACAATAATAGCTTTGATAAAAGTTATGACCACATTGAAGACCGTCATTATTTTTAACGGTCACATAACAGTTTCTTAACGATCATATAACGGCTTTTCAATCATTTTGTAACATTTAATTTATTTTTTCTTCATTATTTTACAACGGCTCTTTTAACGGCTCTATTTTGTCTGAATATAAAATCTCATAAGACAATCTTAAAAATATATACATTGAATGAAACAGAGAATATTCTTTCTTTTGAAATCTTTCTTTTCCTTTTCTTTGCTAGGTTATACACAACGTTGTTTATGTTCGTTCTAATATTTAGTGTGGAATATAGAATGTCTATTGTATCTTGAGAGGATAGCCATCAGAAGCCTATCGCACTGAGTTTTGTACTCTGAGGGGCAGAATTATCCTTAAGGATAGTACTTACGCTTGCACGTCTCAGACAAATTTATTTATTCTCATCAGCTTTTTTCCTACACTTAACACATCGGTAATTGAATCAATGAGTTGAGTGATGCAAGGTTCACTAACAGGACAAACCCACTCAATATTTTCTTGGAAGGAGGAATATGGAACTCACAAGAAGAGAAATGGAAAAACCAAATAACGAGGGAGGAAAATTTGATTGAAGCATTCAAGACAAAGGGGCAAAATGGTAAAAAGACACTATTTTTGGGAGTGTAAAGCCCAAATTGGGGTGGAAATAGCACGATGTTTTTTATTTTGATTGATTTGTTATTATTGCTTCTAGTTGAAAAATTCCCACTTGGTAGGCCCACCGAGTGAAATAAAGATTACAGGAAAACTTAGGGCTTTGCCAGCTACTTTATTTTCATCCTCTAATTTTCCATTAATAAGCACCAAAAATTGGCCTTTCTCACCATGTTGAGAAATGCAGAGAGATTCGTCTCGAAAAGCTAACTTTCGAGATCGAGAGAATTGCAGGGTCAAAGAAACTTAGGCAAAATCACATATTCCAATATATTTTTCTGCATGGAACTAGTTTATGCACTTTATCATCCATGTAATAAGTTTATACTAACCTATGTTCGTCGCATTGATGGCAAAAGATTTGCTCGGACATGGTAATGTTCTTACCTGAGCAAGTTTGGCCTTGATCCAAATTGATCAATCGACCATCATCATTGCTTTTTACATTGTCAAACGACATGATTGATCGCTTAGTTAACTAATAATCTTAAGTTACATGATGTCATTCTGCTTTTTGGCAGGGTTCCTTACCTTCAAACAACCTTCTCATCGCTATAATCAGTTGGTTAAGTGATTTTAGCTCAAGTTAACATCATTTAGTTATAGTACTCCATTTCTCCATCTTTCTTTGTGTGCCTTTTGGTGATTGTTTTAATTCATGTTGTTATTAATTCGATCGATTAACCATGCCAGGTTTTCACTACAGATGGTCGAATTGCGTGCTGTGGATACTATCAATTATTGTGCAATTTCTTTATGTTGTTTTGCTTCTACAAAGACTAGGACTCATCAATCAAGTACTCCCCATTCCCGTCCAGGTTTGATGGAGTGCAGCCTCCAACATTTTGAAAAGTTTTCGAAGAAAGACATTACGATATTTTAAGTTTCAGTAGGCGCGGAACCTTCGGGGATTCCAATTTTCTTGGTTGAAATTAAGAAGGAATGCCTGTCCGCGTGCCCAATCACCAACTTCCACTTCCACTGCGGCGAATTCAGCTCCGACAATCTGATAAAACCAGAAATCTTCAAGAGGCTCAACCATAACGACTGCTTGGCGAATAACGGGCGGCCCGCAACCCCGGTCAAGCCCTCTCTTTCAAGTACTCCACCACTCGCATGTAGCCCCTCTCTGATTCAAACCTCGACATCTCCCGCTCCCCTTGATGAACTTTTAGTCTAAGACTATCAATTTTCAGTTGTCTGGGTGTAATAGACCTATAGAAGTATCCGCGTCATGAGAGATTTTCAGATTCCTTCTGTTCTTTGGAGGACCGATCTTAAAAAATAAAGCCGCAATTTTATTGCAATTACCATTGCTAAGTCTCTGTCACAACTTTGTTCTTTTGTCATGTGCCTGAGTGTGGCTTTTGTTAACAATGGATAGCATTCAGCTACCTCTTTTCTCACATCTTGGACAGCAAAGAGCAAAATATGGAATTTCTATATATTTCGATGTGCAGATATAGTGAATATGAGTTTTTGGCTAACTTCAAGGTAATATGATAAATCTAATACCAATTATAATCAATCAAGGATATCACATTCAGAGAAATTATATGCATAAATATGAGAGATATAGAGAACCAAATAAATATCCTAATATCACTAACAGTGAATATCTGAGTTAAGTATCGAATCAAAGCATCTTTCATCTGTCATCACTTATCAGTATAGAAAAAATTGGGGGAAGAGAGCCTGTAATCAAGAAAAAATTCTTAATCATGGCTAGTGACTCTCCATAAACTCCCCTTCAAGGGTACTGCCATATAGTAGAGTGCAGCTCCAGATACATTTGCAATATTTCGATGCATGGTGCAATTTCGATATAATCTGCAACTTCATGACTTCTGATGGCGGTCCAAAGAAAAGAGAACCCAAGGCAAATCCTTTGGTTTGTTAAGTTCAAAGATTCCAGATCAAGATCCACTTGGCGCGACAATGAATTTTGGCAATGCTGGTAGTATGTTTCTGTGGAGAAAAAAAAGTAGTGTTACTTGATAAATGGCACTCCCAAACTCAATGTTAGAGTGATCAAGGGTTGCATTAAGCTGAGTAACCAACTCAATTCATTGTAGTCAACAATTGGAATAGTTGGCAAATTGGAAATCGGAGATAACCGTTGATATCGGTTGGTGAATCAAATTAAGGCTCCGTTTATTTCACAGAAAATACTTTCCTGCAAAACGTTTTTAGGATTTTTTGGTATTCATTTTGCAAAAAATTAACTAGCCAAGAAAAACGTGAAAAAAATACCTTCAAAAGTGAGAAAAATGTTTTCCATTTTTGAAAAGTGAAAAACATTTTCCACAACTTCTTCCACCTCACTTTCTTTTACCAAACTAATCTCCAATTTATTTTTATATTATCTTTTTTCTATTTTTTTCTAAAAATTTAATTTTTAATTTTTTCTTTTCTTTTCTTTCTTTTCTTTTCTTCTTCTTCCTTGGCCTTGGTCAATTGATGGCCACAGTAGCAGCCAGCGATTGGCCATGAGCAAGGTGGAGCCTCGCCACAAGTTGACGAGGCTCAAGCTCCCCAAATTCCAACAAGATCGAGCCTCATCGGCCTATGGCAAGGCTCCACCTCGCTTGATCAAGCGAGGTTGAGCTCGCCCAACACTAGCAAGCTCGAGCCTCGCCAGATCCGACCACCTAGGTGGGGCTTAAGCCTCACTAGAGGTAGCCAAATGCCAATGAGGCTTTGCCTACATTTGATGAGGTCAAGTCTTGCCCAGCTCACTAGACATCGACAAGGCTTTGGCGACCTCTAGCGAGGCTTGAGCTCGCCGGTGTTGGGTGAGGCTAGAGCTCGCCGGCCTCCCCTAATTAGGCGAGGCTCTAGCTCGCCTGTGGCCAGTCATCAGCCACTATCGTGGCCGGTTACCGACCAATAAAGAAGAAGAAGAAAAGGGAAGGGGAGGGGAGGGAAAAAAAAAAGAAAAAAGAAAAGAATAAGAATAAAAAACAATTAATAATTGATTTATTCTAAAAATATATAATAATAAATTTATTAAAATGGATGCATGAACGAAAATATTTTCTTTATCGAACAACAAAAAATATTTTATAATTCATTTTTAGATTTCAGCCGAACAGTAGAAAATATTATTATTTTCTTAGAAAATGGCTTCAAGGAAAACATTTTCCAGAAATACAATATTTTCCGCAAAATGAATGAATCATTTCTTTTGAAACTTGAAGAACTTGTGATGGGTTTATACAAAGGAAAGTGTACTTGGAAGACTACATAAGAGTTACAAAGGGATGAGAACAATTAACCAATGTTAAAAACAATGATATCTTGTAATCCAACAAATAAACAAGAAAACCATATCCACTCTAAACACCATTAAATCAGGAAAATATTTTTAACGTACTTAAAATTATTAGCAAAAGATATCAAACATTACAAAAATCTCAATGGTAAAATTTAGATTTTGAAATCAGTCTCTATCAACAATTTCTACAGCGATACATTATTTATTCTTGTTCTACACAATCAAGTATATGTCAACATAAATGAATCTAATTTTAATGCATCACACTTCGCTGCCTATGGACACGAAAAATCATCCTTCAAACTTTTTACATGTGACAAATTAGTGCCCCGCCTAAGATTCATACATGCCATTCAAAACTCCGAATTAATTAACAATTAACTTTATGTCCTAAATATTATTATCAAACATAAAAAATTTCAGATGTCATAGGGCCACTGTCCTACCCAGTGGTGGCCGACAAAGGGAAAAAGGGAAAAAGAAAGAAAAAAAGAAAAGAAGAGAAAAAGAAGAAGAAAAGAACTAATAAACAAATTTGGAAAAAAATTAAAATATTATTAAAAATTGTTCATGTTAACGT
This sequence comes from Eucalyptus cladocalyx, assembly GCA_017140615.1. Classification (NCBI taxonomy): domain Eukaryota; kingdom Viridiplantae; phylum Streptophyta; class Magnoliopsida; order Myrtales; family Myrtaceae; genus Eucalyptus; species Eucalyptus cladocalyx. The sequence goes on along the minus strand of CM029523.1, from coordinate 71,562,580 downwards.
TATTCATCCCACTAAGGACAATTGACACCCACGTCGGCTATTTTTGATCAAAGTTGATTGGATGGATTCAATTAGTAAAACGTAAAAATATTTAGAACTCAACTGACAAAATTGAAAAGTTTAGGACTAAACTTGATAAAAGTGCAATAGATTTAGGATTTTTTGCACAATTTTCTTTTCATTTACCAATATATATATTTTGTGAATTTAAGTTGCCAATTCTTATATGAAATCGGTAGCTCTTAGTAACCATTAAGTATTTGATGGTTTGTGAATTACCATTTACCAATTGTTTTCATGATGTATCAAAAGGGATAAAGTGCAATCAAAGATCTAAGTGCAATCCAGTATATCCGTTAGCTCTGTCTAATTTGAGCAATGGAAACCACTGTCGTAGCTTTTCTAAAATATTTTTCTAGGCCTTGTAGCCACTAATTTGTTGCCATGTACATGTCACATGAAATAAAAATCAAAATTAAAAATAGAAAAAAATAAAAATAACAGAAAGGAAAAGGATAGAGACAAATACCCCCACTTAGCGCCAAAAAGCATCACACGGCCGTGAAAGATTTTTAAAAATATCATATTAAATCGCTCAAATAGGATGAAGTTAACAGGGTACTTGATTGCACTCTTCGGTTAAGTTTTGAGATATGATTGTACAAATTGAAAGTTTTAGAATGTGATGGTAGTTTTGGAAGTTTTAGGACTTTGGTTGCACTTATCACTTTTGCCAAAATTTATTTTGCAACTTACGAACTTGCTAAGCTACTAATTTTAATACAAAAATTACCAAATCTTATCCCAGTCTACCTAACAAAGTTTATTCGATTGTTTCAAAGTACCAACTGCTTCAATAATTTTACAAACATATATTTGGGAGTTTACCAATTGGTTAAAGATACCAACTCTTATAATAGATAATCAACTCTTTCAAAATTTATCAACATTTATATGAAATCATTTTCAACTTTTGTATGAAATTATTGGCTTTACTCTAATCAATTACAAGCATTTATTTGATTGTTTTGTAATTGTGAGTTGTTCTTATAATCTACCAACATATGTAGCCGTTTCTAACTCTTACATGAAATTATCAACTTTTATCTAGTAAGTTTAACACATTGGTAACTAACTCAATTAGTGGAGACACAATTAACAAAACGAGCCCACCCAATATTTTCTCGAGAGGGAGGAATGTGAAACTTGCAAGAAAAGAAAAGGAAAAACCAAATAACAAGGGAGAGATTTTCAGATTCCTTCTGTTCTTTGGAAGACTGATCATGTTGCCCGGATTCTTCAAAAATAAAACAATAATTTTTGCAATTACCATTGCTATGTTGCTGTCACAAAATTTGTTCTTTTGTCATGTGTTTGAGTGTGGCTTTTGTTAACAATAGATAGCACTCAGCTACCTCTTTTTTCACATCTTTGATTCCAAGTTAAACATATATACGGAAGAGAAAAATACGGTGTTTCTATATATTTCGTTGTATTGATAAAGTGTATATGAGTTATTGGTTGATTATAAGGTAATAAGATAAATATAATATCAATTATAATCAATCAATGATATCACATTCGGAGAAGATATATGCATAATCACGAGAGATATGGAAAATCAAATAAATATTCAAACATCGCTAACCATGGATATATGAGCTGAGTATCGAATCTCTGTCAAGCGGGGGAAGAGAGCCTGTAATCAAGAAAAGAATCTTAATAATGGAAAGTGACTCTCCATAAACTCACATTCAGAGGGATTGCCATATCCTATAGTACAGCTCTAGATGCATTTGCAACGTCAAACATCCAGAAAGCAGGGAGCACTTTAACATCTTGCTTTTCGATGCATGGTGCAATTTCATTATAATCAGCAACTTTATGAGTTTTGAAGGCGGTCCAAAGAAAAGAGAACTGAAGGCTTTATTTAATTAAAGGGCTTAAGGCCCTGTCCGCCCAAGTTGGGCCCAGAAAGCCCGGCCCACGGGAATAAGGCCCGTGGAAAGAATGGGGTATAAAAGGGAGAGAGAGAGAGAGAAGACGTCTGTTGGAATCAGAATTACGCACGTCTTTTCTCTCCCGCGCGTTTTCTCTCTCAAAAGGAACAATAGGCATACGGCTTCTAATTCTTCCCTTCAAGGCTTCATCGGATTGAATTCGACCGGATTTTCTTCCTCCATTGGCGTCGGTGTTTAATTTGTGGCTAAAAGGTACGCTCGAATCCGTGGTGTGCTTTAGGATCGGTGATGCGTGATGTTTTTCCCGGGCTTCGTCTTCCGCTTGATTAAGGGGTTCGATTCGGTGTCGAATCCAGTTTTCGGGGATCCGTTTTTTCCAACATTGGTATCAGAGCCCTGTTTCACGTTTTTCCCGATCAATTCTGATATTTTTGATTGATTTTTCGCGAAATCCCTTCGGCCGTACGGAACCGGGCCAAAATCCCGACACCCGAGCGCTTATCGCCCTTTTTTCCGAGTTTTCGTAAGTCAAAATAAAATTGTGATTGCATAGGAAGAAGCGCGACGTCGAGACGAGTCCGGCGATGTGTCGACCGCCGCCGTGCGCGCCGCCGCACGCCCCACACGAGCGGCCGGAAGGCTCGCGCGTGGGCGCGGCACGCGCCGACGGCGCATTGGCCGGCACGTGCGGCGCACGCGCGGATCGGCGAACCGGCGCGTGCACGCCGCCGGCGGGCGAACCGACGCGTGACGTCACGTGATGACGTCACCGTGACGTCATCCAACGGTCGGTAACCGTTCGGATGACGTCGCCGATGACGTCATCACCGACGTCGTTTGCCGAACGGTCACCGGCGGCGACCCGACCCACCGAGACCAAGGCACGTGGCGAGGCACGTGCGGATGACATCTGCGTGACGTCATCCCCGCACGCGCGCGGCATGTGCGTCGGTCCGCGCGAGCGGTCCGACCGGTCCGATGGCCGACGACCGTTGACCGTTGACCCTCTGACCGTTGACCGTTGACTTTGACCGTTGACCCAAAAAAAAAAAATGAGGAAAAGAATGTGTTTCTTTTTCAATTAAGTCTATGTGGATTATAATGTGATCTCTTATTTGTTCTGCATTTGTTGCAGGAACTATGCCTCCCCTAAGGTTGCGCACACCTATTCGCGCGATTCTGGATCCGATGAACAAAAGGATAGTCCGAGTTGATAGCCGAATGACGATCATCGATGGGAAAGGGGTGACTTAATTGATCATGTCCTTGAAGTCAACAGGAAAATTCAACAGGTCATATGGAATGGTCGTCCTATGTCACAGTTAGAGATGGTGCGATTTTTCATAACCACTCTTCCACCTGAATGGCAAGATGTGTTGAATCGCATATGGGATGTCAACGGAGCCGCTTCCTATAAGAAAATTGTGATGGATTTTGTAAACGAATATTACTGTATTGTTTCAAAGGAAAAGATCAAGAAATTGAACAAAAGAGGATCTTTCCCGGTTCGTGTCTTGACTTTGTGTTAGTTGTATTGGCTATTATATGTTAAGTGTGCTTTGTAGACATATTATGTATTGATTACTACCTAATTGTGTTAATTGAAAGCATTACTGTTTTTTTTTTTAATTGTATGCCAATTATCTGTCGCTTTCGTTATTGCTAGTTCTTGTGGGTAATTAGGCGGGGTAGTTTTAGAAGTTTTTGTAGCTTCATAGAATTGATTTTGCATATGACAATCATATTAATGATAGTTTTAAGTTAGGATTTTTGGAGGATGATTGGAACGTAGTGACCTTTTGATTCTGAAGCCTTACTTGAAATTATTCATTGATATCATGGGTCTATGTAAATAGGGATGCATAAATGATAGGCATTAATAATTCGTGCATATTTGTCTGATTTGTTCAGATCAATGGCTTCAGCCACAAAGAGCATAGTTGCCGAGCTGAACAAAGGTGAAAAGCTCAATGGAGACAACTATGAAGTTTGGTAAATGAAAATCCAGTATGTGCTGGAAGAGCAAGAAGCACTTGAGGCTCTTTTCATGACCATGGAAGAACCTGAAGAGGGAACCACTGCACAGCACAAAAGAAACAAAGAAGCTTTTTTTGCGTGGAAAAGAATGAACTCTCTAGCTCGCATCACGTTGTTGAGCAGCATGGAAAATGACGTCATGCGAGAGTTTCGGCGTTTTAATAATGCCAAGGAATTGTGGGAGGCATTGGCAGCTAGATATGGTCATACTTCGGTGACTAGACTGAGGCAGCTCACTATCAGGTTTGACTCTTATAAGAAGCCTCATGGTCGACCATGAAGCAACATCTTAGAAAGATGTCAAACATGATAACGAGCGAAAGATGCTGGCCATGTCCTCACGAGATGAGCAGCAAGTGCAAGCGGTGATTCGTTCCTTGCCTCGAGTTGGGAGCATATGAAGGTGCACCGACTCATAATGAAAATATCAAAACCTATGAGGATGCAATGCGTCATCTTGAGCTGGAAGAGGACCGCCTTGGCGCTGCCGGATGCTGAACTCTATTATGCCGGTTCTAGCTCAAATGGAGCTTCGAGCTCCAAGCGCAAGCGCCCTAACCGGTTTGATAAGGGGAAAGGCAAGGAAGAAGCAGGTCCTTCAGGGGAAGAAACCCAAATTTAACCAACATGGAAGAGGAAAGCGTCCTCACATGAAAAAGCTTGCAAGGGTGAAATGCTACAACTGTGACAAGAATGGTCACTATGCTCGCGACTGTCGTGAGCCAAAGAAGGCATGCACCCTTTGTACTTTTCAGAACTTTGCTTATGTGTCGAGTTCTATGTTCTTAACTGAGTCTAATCCTTTGTGGACTGTGGATTCAGGAGCAACGGACCATGTAGCGAAGGATAGAGGATCCTTCGTGGAATTCCGACGAGTACCAACTGGAACTAAGTGGATCTATGTGGGAAACAACTCCAGAGCTGAAGTAAAAAGAATTGGCATATGCCAACTAAATATGTGTGGTGGACGCACTTTGTTCCTTCATGATGTGTTGTATGCTCCGGAGATTCGTCGGAATTTAGTGTCTGTATTGATGTTGGTTAAATTAGGTTTTAATATGAACTTCGTAGTAGAGGTGTGAATTTATTTTTGGAGACAAATTACTATGGTTTTGGTTATTTTCTGGATGGTTTTATTGTATTAGATATTGATTATGTTAATGCTAATGTTTGTCATTCCCTTCTCACGTCTCCTAATAAATATGATAATTATGTGAATGTGTGGCATGCTAGACTTGGTCACATTGGCCAACAAACGTATGAATAGACTAGCCAAAGAGGGCTTGTTGGGCAATATTGAAAAAGTCGATTTATCCATATGTAAGCATTGCCTGGAAGGGAAAACAACAAGGAAACCATTTGGAAAAAGAAAAAGAGCTGAATTTCCTCTGCATTTAATCCATTCTGATGTCTGTGGTCCAATGAATGTAAAAGGAAGGCATGGGACTGTTTATTTCATCACCTTTATTGATGATTATACTCGATTCGGATATGTCTATTTGATTACTCATAAGTCTGAAGCAATAAGTTGTTTCAAAAGGTTTATGAACCTGGTAGAGAATCAATTAGATAAGAAAATAAAAGCATTGAGATCCGATCGAGGTCGAGAATATCTATCTGATTAGTTCAGAAAATTATGTGATGAAAAAGGAATAGAAAGACAGTTGTCTATTCCGTATACTCCTCAACAAAATGGTGTTGCGGAGAGAAGAAACAGAAACCCTACTGGAAATGGTTAGGTCCATGATGGCGCATGCTAACTTGCCTATCACCTTTTGGAGTGATGCATTGTTAAGCTCTGCGTATATACTTAACCGGGTGCCTTCTAAATCAGTTGCTTCCACTCCATATGAGTTATGAACAGGTAGAAAACCAGACTTGAGTTTTCTTAAGCCATGGGGTTGTGCTGCCTATACACATGAGTCATCTCACAAGTTTGGGAAATTAGGTCCCAGAGGAAAGAAGAGTATTTTCATAAGATACTCAGAACACTCGAAATGATATGTGTTTATTGGTGAGCAGGAAAGTGGGAGTGTAACTGAATTTGAATCACGAGATGTTACATTCTTAGAGGATGAGTTCCCTAAAAAGGGCGAAATAGGGGAAGATCACTCCATATTTGAGACCTTGGATCAAGACAATGATATTAGTGGAGTTCATCCAAGTGGGAGCATAATAGGGAATGATGTGCAAAGTGTACAATCTCCCATACGGCGAACAAAGTCGCCAAAGTATTCCCCGTCGACGTTTTGACATTGAAGGGGAAACTTTTATGGTTGCTTCACAAGATGAGGATGAGCCTAGAAATATCAATGAGGCTCTTGATTGCCCTAGTAAAGAAAAATGGATTCATGCAATGGAAGAAGAAATGGAGTCAATGAAATCAAACCAAGTCTGGGAACTGGTTGATCTTCCAAAGGGACGCAGAGCTATTAGGAACAAGTGGGTTCTCAAAATAAAGCGAAAGGCTGATGGCTCGATTGAAAGGCATAAGGCTCGCCTTGTGGCGAAGGGGTATAATCAACAGGAAGGAATTGATTATGAAGATACGTTTTCTCCTGTAGTGAGATTTACCTCAATTCGCATTATTCTAGCAATAGTAGCTAGTCTGGATCTTGAGTTACATCAAATGGATGTAAAGACTGCTTTCCTCAATGGAGAATTAGAGGAAGAAATATATATGGAACAACCTACTGATTTCATAGTGAAATGCCAAGAAGAAAAAGTATGTCGACTTTTGAGGTCGATATATGGTCTTAAGCAGTCATCAAGACAATGGTATATACGTTTTCATAATGCCATAGTGGCATATGATTTTACAATGATTGATGAGGATCATTGTGTATATATCAAAAGATCCAATGATCAATTTGTGATCATATCATTATATGTTAATGATATACTGATTGCCGGAAGCAATATGGAGTTGGTTAATACTGTCAAGAGATGGTTGTCTTCTAACTTTGAGATGAAGGATATGGGTGAGGTTGCATACATTCTTGGAGTTAAGATTTCGAGAGATCGTTCAAAGAGATCGTTGTCTCTTTCGCAAGAAACCTATATAAATAAGGTTTTTGAACGATTTCGTATGCAAGACTGTAAACCCATAGACACTCCTATTGCAAAAGGTGAAGGATTGAGTCATAGATGGTCCAGGGACTCCACAAGAGAAGGAACAAATGAAACATGTTCCTTATGCTAGTGCTGTTGGGAGCTTGATGTATGCTATGATGTGTACAAGACCCGACATATGCTTTGCAGTTGGAATGTGAGTAGATACCAATCCAATCCAGGTCCAGCACATTGGAAAGCCGTCAAGAGAATACTGAGGTATCTGAAGGGAACTGCTGATTTCAAGTTGAATTACCAAGGAAAGGATCGCGACTTGAAGGCTATTCAGATGCTGATTGGGGAGGAGATTTAGATGAAAGAAAATCTACCTGGATTTGCTTTCTTACTCGAACAATGGCACCATATCATGGAGTAGTAAGAAGCAAACGTGTATAGCCTTGTCCACGATGGAAGCTGAGTTCGTGGCGTTATCAGCAGCGGTACAAGGAGTTTGGCTTAAGAGATTTTTGGATCATTTAGGTGTTATTGAGAAAGCTGCAAATCCATTGTTGGTTAATTGTGATAGCCAAGCAGCAATAGCGTACACCAAAGATCCAAAGTATCATGGCAAGACCAAACATATAGATACCAAGTATAACTTTGTAAAAGATATGGTTGCACGAAAGGATGTGAACTTGCAATACATATCTACGCATAGAATGGTAGCAGATCCTATGACAAAGCCAATACCTAGAGATGTGTTTTGTGGTCATGTAAAATCTCTAGGATTGCGTAGAGTCTGATGTACTGAATTGTAATTTCCCTAAGTTGTTCACATTTATGAAATTTTGTTTTTCATTGATTAATGCCTATGAACCTTAGTATAATCTTTATGCATCTTAATGCTCAGTGCATTATTTTAAGTTGAGAAGTATGTCGGACAGATATAAGATTAGCCCACTCAAACGGGTAATCGCCTCTGTTTACTATGTGATGAATAGAGATGAGACTGATTTTAAACTTATTATCTAGGTGATAATCGAGAGCTCAAGCTTAAAACACATATGTCGCCTTAACTAGGTGTTAAGATCAGGACATAATACTAAAGATGTCCGAAAGTAAAATAACCCCACATGTTTTTACTTTATCTGTCTAAGATGCTAGATGTGAGTTCTGATGAATTTTTTGATTGAATAGATATGTGAACTCAAGTTAGACATTGGGTATGTCTGAACCATCATCTGTACGGTATTGAAAAGTGTAGACATACGCTCCATGGGAAAGGAGTTAATACCGTAATACGTATTTCATACTACGTATGCATGAGACGACCAATACGAGTGGCAAGAAGTTTGATCTCAACTTTTGTGACGTGTGAGACTCTTAAGGAAAAGAGTTCCTTAATTTTTTAGTCCCCTCGACTCTTACTTATTCTCAAGATTTCTATTTAGTGTTTGCTATCTTAGTGTGTTGCCAATGGTCATGAGATGATTCGATCTAATGGGGCATTTCTAGAAAAGCAAGCTGGACTGAAATTGAGAGTTTGAAGGAAAGAGGAATATCGATTTTGGAGAATCACATTGTAGTTTTGTATTCACTGGTCGACCAATTATGATTGTCTTTGTGATAACTATAATTGTGGATACAATATATATATATCATTGTTTAAAAGAGATCAAGAGAGATATAGATGTGATCGATTGATCTAGGGTACTGCATACTAAATATACTCAGAGTGTGACGCCCAATTATGAGCTGCTATATATTCCTAACAGATGTATAGCAACGAGCTCTCAAAGTATGCTGGTCGCACGGATTATTCACCGGTATGAATGTTGAAGAGAGGTAAAGAGAATACTGTTCGGCCCACCATGTGCGAGTGGGAGATGAAGGCTTTATTTAATTAAAGGGCTTAAGGCCCTGTCCGCCCAAGTTGGGCCCAGAAGCCCGGCCCACGGAATAAGGCCCGTGGAAAGAATGGGGTATAAAAGGGAGAGAGAGAGAGAGAAGACGTCTGTTGGAATCAGAATTACGCACGTCTTTTCTCTCCCGCGTTTTCTCTCAAAAGGAACAGTAGGCATATGGCTTCTAATTCTTCCTTCAAGGCTTCATCGGATCGAATTCGACCGGATTTTCTTCCTCCATTGGCGTCGGTGTTTAATCTCGTGGCTAAAAGGTACGCTCGAATCCGTGGTGTGCTTTAGGATCGGTGATGCGTGATGTTTTTCCCGGGCTTCGTCTTCCGCTTGATTTAGGGGTTCGATTCGGTGTCGAATCCAGTTTTCGGGGATCCGTTTTTCCCAACAAGAACCCATGGCAAATCCTTTGGTTTGCTAAGTTCAAGTTTCCAGATCAAGATCCACTTGACGCGACTGTGAATTTTGGCAACGCTGGTAGTAAGTAGCTAAGTAGAAAATAAGTAGGGTACCTTGATAATGGCATTCCCAAACTCATTTTTAGAATGATCGAGGGCTGCTTTAAGCTGAGTAACCAACTCAATTAATTGTTGTTAACTATTGGAATAGTTGGTAAATTGGAAAAATTAGATAAACGTGATATCTATAAGTAAATCAAACTAAGTTTTTTTCGAAACTTGAAGAAATTGTGATGGGTTTATACATTACAAAGGGATGAGAACGATTAACCAATGTTAAAAACAATGATGGCATTAAGGTTAAAAAAAACTAGATAGAGAATAAAGGGAGGATGTTCATGTTAAAACAGCTTCATTTGGGTAAAATTTCGAGATGATGTTTGAGGGCGCATAGCCCCTCGCCTACAGCTAGCGGCTGCCAGTCCTCCCTTGCCGATGCTCAAGTAAGGGTTGATGGCTCGTGGGCAAAGCAGGGCGGGGGCGCCACCTCGTTCAAGCAATCCAGTGAGTGCCTGTGACACCCCACAGTGTCAAGTGAGACACAAAATCTTTCTTCAATTATTTATTTTTCTTTGAAAAAAAACTCGGAAGCATAATAAAACAATCACATTATTTGGTAACAGAAATATAACAAGTTTAAATAATCTACATGTGCACTTTCTTTTTAACGTTCATCTTCAAAGTATTAATACAACTTGGGAAAAAGCCACCAAAAACCCTCAACTTTGCCTCGAGTGACAGATTTACCCCGAACTTTATTTTGTGACGTGAAAAATCCTGAAATTTGCTAACTGTGACACATTTACCCCAAACTTTTATTTGTGACACAAAAAATCCCGAACTTTCATTTGTGTGACACATTTACCTTAAATCATAAGGGCATTTTGGTCTTTTTACTTTTAAAAACCTTTTCTTTTTTTTTTTTTCTTTTTTTTCTTCTTCTTCTTCCTTCCCTCCGCCGCCATGGCGGAGCCGGCGGAGGGAAGCCGGCGTCCGGTGAGGGCACCCTCGCCCGAACGCCAGCGAGGGCACCCTCGCCCGACGCAAGCGAGGGCGGCCCTCGTCGGCGTCGGGCAAGGGCTCCTCGCCGATCCGGCGAGGGCATCATAGCCCGACGCTGGCGAGGGCACCCCTCGCCCGACGCAGGCGAGGGTGGCCCTCGTCGGCGTCGGGCGAGGTCCTCCCTCACCGGATCCGGCGGAGGGAAGAGAGAGGAAGAAAAAAAAAAAATAAAAAATAAAATAGAAAAAAGAAAAATAGAAAAAAGAAGACGAAAATACCCTTAATGAGGTAAATGTGTCACAGTTAGCAAACTTCGGGGTTTTTTCACGTCACAAAACAAAGTTCGGGGTAAATCTGTCACTCGAGGCAAAGTTGAGGGTTTTTGGTGGCTTTTTCCCTTAATACAAACACCCAAAAACAAATAACGATGAGTCCGCTTATCTCCAATTCATGAACTTAGCTGAGACAATGCTATATGATAGCACCCAATTAGTCCTAAGAAGAAAGTCGGATCAACTAGCGCCATTACACCCATATTAACCCAAAAACGAGCCTGTATGTTATCTAAGCCGCTGTTCAACTCAAGTATTAATGACCTTTGTCATCATCACGTGACCACCATTGTCATGACTATGTGGACCATCGAATCCTCTCGATGGTTTTACTATCTCGCCATTAATGTCAGCGTACCAAGCAATAGAGCGATGAGGGATTAACTCTTGTAGCTCTTCTTTACCCCCAAACAGTGGAAGTACATTTGATATTCAATAATTTTACAAACAAATATCTAGGAGTTTACCAGTTGGTCAAAGATATCAACTCTTATAATAGATAATCAACTCTTTCAAAATTTATTAACATTTATATGGAATTGTTTTCAACTTTTATATAAAATTATTGACTTTATTCTAATCAAGTACATCATTTATTTGATTGTTTCGTAATTGTGAAGTCTTTTTATAATCTACCAACATATGAGGCCATGGTTACACGGAATTATCAACTTTTATCTAGTATGTTTAACACATTAGTAAGCAACTCAATGAGTGGAGTGACATAGGGCTAACTGGCAAACCAAGTTCACTTAATATTTTCTTAGAAGGAGGAGGAACGTGGAACCCGCAAGAAAAGAAAAGGAAAAAACAAATAAAAAGGGAGGAAAAATTGATCAAAGCATGCACGACAAAGGGGCAAAATGGTAAAAAATAAAGAAGCTATTTTTGGGAGTGTAAAGCCAAAATTTGGGTTGAAATAACACAATTTTTTTTATTTTGATTGATCTATTATTATATGTTTCTAATTGGAAAATTCCCTCTTGGTAGCCCCCTCAAGTGGAATAAAAGATTACGGGAAAACTTTGGGTGGACTTGTTTTGCCTCCCTAAGAAAATATTGGGTGGACTTGTTTTGCCTGCAACTTTATTGTCATCCTCTTATTTTTCATTAATAAACACTAAATAATTGGCTTTCTTGCCATGTTGAGAAATGCAGAGATTCGTCTCGAAAAGCCAATCTTTCGAGATCGAGTGAATTGAAGGGTCAAAGAAATTTAGACAAAATCCTCCTCCTTTTTTTTTGCCATTTTGAAAGAGATTCGATACAGTAGATTACACGGCCTAGCACGGATGCATCTTCATTCACTTTCCTAAACGTCGGTCGTCTCTTTGGTTATAAAACAATCAAGTGAGAAATAGAGATTCTCAGTTTGGTGAGAAAATACTGAAACTGCTTTTCAAGTTTGGAGACGACAACAATGAAGAAAACGTCACCGGAGATTCTCTGCTGGCTCGTGGTTGTCCTAATAATCCTTGTATCTGACGTATATATTTACTATGATGGCTTAAAAATTCTAGGATGTCTATACAATTATCTTTTCAAGAATCTCGCGATCATTGATAGGTTTGATATATACGTCCATAGAAACCATGCTTTCCGATGTATTTTCTGCGTGGAATTAGTTTTATGCGCTGTATTGTCCGTGTGATAAGCTTATGCTACCCTATGTTCATTGCATCGATGTAAAAAGATTTGCTCGGACATGATAATGTTCTGTGTGCCTTTTGGTGATTGTTTTAATTCATGTTGTTAGCAATTCGATCATTTAAAGGAGTTAATTCAATCAGATGAAAGTTAATTATGCCGGATTTTCACTACAGATGGTCGAATCGCGCGCTGTGGATACTATTAATTATTGTGCGATTTCTTTATGTTGTTTTGCTTCTATAAAGACTATGACTTATCAGTCATGTACTCCCATTACCGTCCAGGTTTGGTGGAGTGCAGCCTCCAAAATTCTGAAAGGTGTTCGGAGAGAGACATTACGATAAACCAAGCCTCGTAGGCATGCAACCTTCGGGGATTCCGATTTTCTCAGTTGAAATTAAGAACGAATGCTCGTCGGCGTGCACCATCGCGAACGTCCACCTCCACTGCGGCGAATTCAGCTCCGACTGTTAGACAATTCATATAAAACTTAATGCGGAAATTCATAACAATTCAGTGATCTTTTGATCTTCATGATTTTCACAATTAGATAAAGACATGCCTCGTTGCACTTGATGATGATCGTTGTAGAAAACCGAAAGAACTCGAACCAAATGAAGAAATCTGATTTCTCTCCCTTAACCCACTAAACCTTAATGTATTCAATTGATGGATGAGAAAATACGTTCTTTTTTGTTACTGTTGTTCATTGTAGGTGGAGAGAGGACCGATTGTTCATTGTAGGTGGAGAGAGGACCGGACTCTTTTATACGTGGAGAGAGGACCAGACTCTTTTATACGTTCATTGAAAAGGTGTCTTCCATCAAAGCAATATACCCTTTCGTTTTATTAGAGTCGCACCTTCTTGTAACCAATAATTATTTATAGCATTTCAATCATTATTAAACCATATAATAAATCACATAATATGGGCCACAATAATTCTTACATTCTCCCACTTGGCCCATATGATTCTCCTTTCATGCTTTAATAAAGACTATAATGTGCACAATAAGATTATGCTATAAAATTTCATTAAATTGGCAATCACATAATAATCACAATTAAGTAAAGAAAACTAATGCGAGTCATAGCGGTTATATGTCATTAATCGACATAGTCCCTTCTATGTACTACAACTATAGCACTTTACTTAACATGATCCATAAATGAGAAGTACAGTAATAGTCCAACCATAATATTTCTTTAGAAACTATCATGTTTAACATTCATCTATTTCCATAATGTATACTAAATAAAAAAACAGGAGATATCAGAAACATGTAAGTGAGCTCAAAGTGTCAAATACATAAACTTAATACAATCATAATACAAACATTAATGACGTCCAATAATGCTCATCCTTTCAACATGCTCATTAAATGTTTTGGGCGGCAATCCTTTTGTTAAGGGATTTGCTATCATAAGATTGGTGCTAATGTGCTCAATTGACACTCTTTGTTTCTGAACTTCTTCTTTGACAGACAAGTATTTGATCTCCATATGCTTAGCACCCTTAGAATACTTGTCGTTCTTAGAGAAGAAAACTGCTGCAGAGTTATCACAATAGATTTTCAGCGGCTTGGCAATACTGTCGACGATCACAAGCCCTGAAATAAAATTCCGCAGCCATAATCCATGAATTGTGGCCTCAAAGCATGCCACAAATTCAGCTTCCATAGTGGATGCAGCAATAACTGATCGCCGCACTCTTTCATGAAATTGCCCCTCCAAATTTAAGAAACAAGTAACCAAATGTTGATTTTCTTGTATCGGCACATCCGGCTAAGTCTGAATCTGAATATCCAATCACCTCAAGATGATCAAATATTTTATAAGTGAGCATATGATTCTTCATTCCTTGCAAGTATCTAAGAACGTTCTTTGCAGCTTTCCAATGATCAATTCCAGGATTACTTTGATACCTACTCAGCATTCCGACAGCAAAACTGATGTCTGGTCTGGTGCAAATTTGTGCATACATTAAGCTCCCCACAATAGATGCATAAGGAATATTATTCATTTGTTCTCGTTCCAATTCACTTTTCGGACATTGCATAAGGCTAAATTTATCACCTTTCTGAATTGGAACTATTCAAGCTGAACATTTACTCATATTAAATCTCTCTAAAAAAATTTCAATGTAGGCTTTCTGAGACAATCCTAATAATCCTTGTGATCTATCACGGAATATTTTTATTCCTATCACATATGTTGCCTCTCTCATTTCCTTCATTTCAAAATTCTTAGAGAGAAATTTCTTGGTTTCATGTAACAAACCAAGATCATTAGCAGCAAGCAAAATATCATCAACATACAGAACTAGAAAAATAAACTTGCTCCCACTAATCTTCATATATATACACCGATCAACGGTGTTTTCCTTAAATCCAAATGAAGTTATGGTATCGTTAAACTTAAGATACCATTGTCGGGAAGCTTGTTTAAGTCCATATATTGACTTCTTTAATTTATATACCATGTGTTCATTTCCTTTAACTGAAAATCCTTCGGGTTGGTCCATATAAACCTCTTCCTCTAAATTCCCATTAAGAAAGGCGGTTTTTATATCCATTTGGTGTAACTCCAAGTCATAATAAGCCACCAAAGCCATAATGATTCTAAGTGAGTCCTTCTTAGAGACTGGTGAAAATGTCTCTTTATAGTCAATGCCTTCTTTCTGAGTAAAACCCTTTGCAACAAATCTGGCTTTATGTCGTTCGATATTGCCTTTTGAGTCGCGCTTGGTCTTAAAGACCCATTTACACCCGACCTTCTTACATCCTTTAGGCAATTCAACAATATCCCAAACTTGATTTTGATGCATGGATTTTAACTCTTCTTCCATGGCATTAAACCATTCATTAGAATCTTCACATTTCATGGCTTGGGAAAATGAATCTGGATCATTTCCAATTCCTAAGTCAATTTCTGACTCTTATAGATAAACCATATAGTCATCAGAAATAGCCGACATCTTTTCTCTTTGAGATCTCCTTAATGCTATTTCTTGTGACTCGGCCATTAGAGGTTCATTATTGACATCTCCATTATTCAGTGTTTGTTCATTAATTTGTTATTCTTGATTATTGTTAGATTTAATAATAATATCAAGAACAACAACTTTAGAAACTTTGGGTATAGGAACTTTTGTCCTTACTTCTTGAATGCAAGCATCACGCATTCTTTCACTCCCACTGATGTCACCATTATCAATGAACTTAGCATTTCCAGATTCAACAATTCTTGTACTATGATTAGGACAATAAAATTTATACCATTTGGATTTCTCTGCCTAACCAATGAAATAATTACTAGTCATTCTTGAATCCAATTTCCTTTCATGTGGATTGTAAATTCTTACTTCTGCTTGACAACCCCAAACATGCAGGTGTCGTAAACTAGGTTTCATTCCCGTCCACAGTTCAAATGGAGTCTTTGGAACTGCCTTACTAGGAACCCTATTAAATAAGTACATAGAAGTCTCTAAAGCATACATCCACAAAGACAAGGGTAAATATGAATGACTTATCATACTCCTAACCATTTCCATTAAAGTACGGTTACGCCTTTTTGCTACACCATTTTGTTGTGGTGTACCTGGCATTATGTATTGAGCACAAATGCCATATGTTTCAAGGAATTTAAAAAATGGACTTGGACATTGTCCCGATTCATCATACTTTCCATAATATTCACCACCTCTATCCGATCTTACTATTTTCACATTTCTATCTAATTGCCTCTCAACCTCTTTAATATACACTTCAAGTGCATTTACTGATTGAGACTTATTATGCAATAGATAAATGTAACCATAACGTGAAAAATCATCAATAAAGGTTATGAAATAGCTTTCCTTACCAAAAGATGGAACATCGAAAGGACCACATATGTCAGTATGTATAATCTCAAGAAGCTCTTTGCTTCTTGTGGCACCTTTCGTAGTGTGTTTTGTTTGTTTACCTTTAATACAATCAATACACACTCAAAGGTCAGTAAAATCCAAATTTGGAAGAATTTCATTCTTCACTAATCTTTGCATTCTTTCTTTGGATATATGACCCAAACGTTTATGCCACAAGTAAGTAGAATTTTCATTCACCAAACTTCGTTTAGTGCCCAACATTATGATGCAAGGTCATTAATGCCTCAACAACAATATTATCAAGTCTAAATTTGTAGAGACCATCACATAAAGTTCCAGTTCCAATAAGAGTATCACTCTTAAATAGACTGAAAGATTCAGATCCAAACTTATAATAAAATCCTGCCACATCAAGTCTTGGCAAAGAAACTAAATTGCGAGAAAATGTAGGTACATAAAGAGTTCAAAACAAATCCAAATAATGCCAAGTATCTAAGATCAAACGATAAGTGCCAATGCCTTCAACTGGAGCTTTGTTTCTGTTCCCCGTAATCACATAACTTTCATTTGGCTTTATTGTTTGGATCGTAAGAAATCCCTACATCGTATTTGACACATGAGTGGTGGCACCAGAATCAATCCACCAAGTATTATGAGGAACTTCAGTAAAGTTTGATTCAAAACATACTAAAGCACAAGGCTTACCTTTCTTTTCGAACCAAGCCTTACATTTCAAACAATCTTTCTTCAAGTGTCCAATTGTGTTGCAAAATTGACACTTAATAAGATTGTGTTCCTTCTTGTGGATTTGAGAAGCCTTTGAAGAGTCATTCAGGACGTGTAGTCTTTTCTTCTTGCTCCTTCCACCTTTCCTCTTAAAATTCTTTCGAACTTCTTGATGACTTGAGAGATTAACAAAATAAGCCTTTTGATTCTTTATCCTTGTTTCCTCTTGAACTAGCATACTGGCCAATTCGTTTACATTCCACTTATCATTTATAGTGTTGTAATTCATTTGAAATGGCCCATATTGCTCATGAGTTAAGGAATTAAGTATAAATTGTACTAAAAAGTACTCATCCACGTTCATTCCCAAAGTCCTTAATTTTGCTGCTAAATTCGTCATCTCAAGTATATGCTCATGCATAGTACGCGAACCATCATATTTCATGGTGGTCAGTGTGCTCATCAATGTACCAGCAAGTGACTTATCAGCAGTTTGAGAACGTTTTTCCACAAACTTCATAAATTCCTTAGCATTGTTAGTCTTGGGAAGAGACGTCTTTAAGTTGTTTGCAACTGTCATTCGCATGAACATTAAGCTCAGTCTGTTTGATCTTTCCCAAGCTTTATGGAAAGACTTTTCATCATTGCTACTTTCATTAGTAATAGCAGCTGGTTTCTCAATTTGAAGTACTAAATCAAGATCCGGACACCTAAGTGAAACTGACTTGTTCACTCCAATTAAGAAAATTTATCCCATTGAATAAGGGAATAGATTAGGCGTGCGAATGGAGTGAAACAGGTACAGATACTACAAATGTGGAAGAAAATACTCATACATTAATGCTTTGAGAATATCACCTAATCAGATTCAAACTAAATGACACATGTACATCATAGTTCTCCTTTGGGCGATCCTATGATAAACAAAGATATATATACCATAATGATGCTAATAACTTTTATTTGATAATTGTAAATATATCTTATTAAAATTTATTTGTTATCTTTGGATATACAAACAAATTTAACAACTCATATTAATTATCAACCATCATGTTCATGAATTATAAGAAAATAATTAACCTTTGGGTTAGTTCTTATAATAAATGAACTTCAATATACGCATAACTCCAATAATAATATAAAACATATCAATTTCATACATAGCATCAATTAATCATGGGTAATTGAATAAAATAATTTACAATATCAAAAATTCAAAAAACTTCAAGGTTCGGCCACTTTGGTAACTAACAAACCATTCATAATATGAATTTTTAATATTGTAAAATACAAATATTTACCAAATTGCACACAAGGACAAAACCATAATCAAAGCATAAGGGTAAAATTGTAAAATCCTAATTCCATAAGGGCAGAATCATAAAATTATAATCCAAGGGCAAAATGGTAAATAATCAGCAATGGCAGAACTGTAATTATTAATTAAACAAGGGCAAAACAGTAAATAAATTGCGAGAAGGACAAAATGGGAATTTTAAAAATGACATAGGGGCAAAAAACGTAAAAGGGCGTGCGGGGACGTCGGGCTCGTGCCGAGCATGCGCCTTCATCCGCCGCGAGCGCGTGGCCCGCACGCGCGCCCAACGCGCAGAAGCCCCGCGCGTGACGGCGGCGCGTGGCGCGTGGGTTCCACGCGCCCGCAACCGCGCCGCGCACATGGAGCCCACATGCCTTCTTCCTCACGCACAAACGCGATTCTTCGCCGTTTTTCGCCGTTCCGCCACGATTTCACCAGCCGTTTCTTCTCCAAAGTTAGCCCATCCCAGAAAAAATAAAATAATGGGTTTTATGGAGTATACCGACATGACCACATGGGTTTAAGTTTTGGCGAAAATGACCAAGAAATTGGCCCCAAATCAAACCAAAATTTTTAGAAAACAAAACCTCCACCACCGCGGCTTCCGCCGCTCGATTAGCCTCTGGTGAACACAATATACCGGAAAAACTCATGGCTAATGTTCCTCATGGCAGTGCGATGGTGTGAGTCTGAAATCAAGCGGTGGGTCGCGGATTTTCCCGAGAAATCGAAGAGTTTCTATCTTGCCCTTAAAATTCCGAATTCTTTTCATTTTCGTCCTTTTCCACTCGCGCACAGTAACTTTTCTTCGCCATTTTCGTCCATGAAGAACGTTCCATCATTCGGATTTTCTTTATCCATAATCATCCGAAAACATTTTAACAACAATAAATAATATGAACACGATCGTTCAACGAATCATCAAACATAAACTATAATATTTCTTTAAACGGAAAAATCATGAGATCATAAACCAAACGCTCTGATACCAACTGTTAAACAATTCATATAAAACTTAATGCAGAAATTCATAACAAATCAGTGATCTTTTGATCTTCATGATTTTCACAATTAGATGAAGACATACCTTTCTCCATAACGTTGCACTTGATGATGATCGTTGTAGAAAACCGAAAAGAACTCGAACCAAATGAAGAAATCCGATTTCTCTCCCTTAATCCACTAAACCTTAATGTATTCAATTGATGGATGAGAGAATACGTTCTTTTTTGTTACTGTTGTTCATTGTGGGTGGAGAGAGAACCGGACTCTTTTATACGTTCATTGAAAAGGTGCCTTCCATGAAAGCGATATACCATTTCGTTTTATTATAGTTGTACCTTCTCGTAACCAATAATTATTTATAGCATTTCAATAATTATTAAACCATATAATAAATCACATAATATGGGTCACAATAATTCCTACACCAACAACCTGATAAGACCATAAATCTTCAAGCGGCTCGACTACGACGACTGCTTGGTGAATAACGGGGCAGCCCTCTCCCCCGATCAGATCCTCTCATTCAAGTACTCCACCACCCGTATGAACCCCTCTCCGTTTCAAATGTCGACATCTCTTGCTCCACCTTATGAACTTTTTAATCTAAGAGTATCAGTTTTTAGTTGTCTCGGTGTATTAGACCTAATGGAGGCATCGGTGACATGAGAGATTTTCAGATTCCTTCTGTTCTTTGGAGGACCGATCATGTCGCCGGTATTCTTCCAAAATAAAGCAGCAATTTACTGCAATTACCATTGCTATGTCGCTGTCATAAATTTGTTCTTCTGTCATGTGTTTGAGTGTGGCTTTTGTTAACAATGGATAGCTTCCAGCTACCTCTTTTTTCACATCTTCGATTCCAAGTTAATTATATATACGGAAGAGAAAAATGCAGGATTTTTATATATTTTGATGCATTGATAAAGTGTCTATGAGTTATTGGTTAATTATAAGGTAATAAGATAAATATAATATAATCAAGAATTTCACACTCGGAGAAGATATATGCATAATCCCGAAAGGTATGGAGAATCAAGTAAATATTATAATATCGCCATCCATGGATATATGAGCTAAGTATCGAATTGAAAGGATCTTTCATCTCTCAAGTGGGGAAGAGAGCCTGTAATCTAGAAAAGAATCTTAATAATGGAAAGTGACTCTCCGTAAACTCACATTCTGGGGTATTGCCATATAGTAGAGTACAGCTCCAGATGCATTTGCAAGGTCAAACATCCAGAAAGCAAAGAAATCCTGTGGGAGAACTTTTACTTCTTACTTTTCGATGCATGGCGCAATTTCATTATAATCTGAGACTTCATGAATTCTGAAGGCGGTCCAAAGAAAACAGAACCCAAGGCAAATCCTTCGGTTTCTTAAATTTCAAGACTCCAGATCAAGATCCACTTGACCAGACTATGAATTTTGGCGACTGGTAGTATGTAGCTGAGTAGAAAATAAGTAGGGTACCTTGATAATGGCATTCCCAAACTCATGCTTCAAGTTTCCATAAGTACACTTTCCTTCGTATAAACCCATCACGAGCTCTTCAAGTTTCGAAAGAAACTTAATTTGATTTACTTATCAATATCAGCGTTTATCTAATTATTCCAATTTACCAACTATTCCGAGTTGGTTACTTGGCTTAATGCAATCCTCGATCGCTCTAACAATGAGTTTGGGAATGCCATTATTGGAGGCTGTTGTATCTCCACTTGATCCGCGGGAGAAGCAAGTTCGCGAGGAAATAATTGCATTGCTCGAGGAAGAAAATTTAATGATTTTAACGGTAATAATGAACTTTAATCTTTCTATCAAGCAGCTACTCGACTTGGAATAACTCTTCAAGAGCGGCTCTTACAAAGAGGAGCTCTAAATAAACTAATTGAAAGAGCTAGAGGATGACCATGACATAGAAATGGAAATCAAGTCTCACAAAATAATGGGCTGACTTGGCCATATGGATTTCTAACTCCAGCAAGAGGTAGATCATTCTTCTTACGAAGAAAGAAGAATTGCTGTGAGATTCAATGGATTTAATTGTTGCAAATTAACACTTATGGATTGGAATTCTAGCATTTCCGTGGTTCAGAATTTCCCTTTCTTTTGACCAATAGGTTAGTTCGTCCAGTTCCTTCCGCATGGTATTTTCAATCATACAGCATTCCAAATTGTAATTGCTTTAGTATTTACATTTTTTCCTCTCAGGTTATACTATGGGGGGTCATGTTGATGATGGAGTGCGGACCGGAGAAAACCTATAGTTAGCATCAGGTACATCATAGTTTTTCCCACCTTTCACGGTAGTTCGCTTGAAGAATAAAGATGGAGTAAATGTTTCCTAGAGAGACTTCATGCACGACCCATCACATCAAGAAAGTTCAAAGCACCACATAAAAGGCATATCCACGAATTCAATAGACGTTTGACAGTAAGCAGACTGTTTTGTAAAGGCATATTCAAACATTCACTCATCCTTAGACAAAAACCAGAGCTCTTCTCAAAATGCATTTCCACAACATAGAGCCGAAACTAACTGGAGTGTAATCCAATAAAAAGGTTGCTACTATGAAGTTACAGACATGCACAATGAGAAGCGACGTTTTGACATGGTGTAGAAATTGAGGATGATGCTTAATGCTTCTGTGAATAGCCAGCTCCTAGTGACCTGACAGAGTCATACGGCATATTGTAGAGGATCAAACACCTCCAAAAGATTTGAGGAGAACCACAGGTCCACATACTAGATAGATTCGACATTAAATTCAATTCCATTTGCATTTAGTTTTTTGAAACCCTTTGAAATCAAGGATTTCATCTCCTGGGACTCAGATTTAAGTCGAGCTTATGTTGCTCAGACGATTGATTTACCTTTTATCATTGTAAACTAAATTAAATCAGAGTTCAGGCTATGTGATAAATAAAGCAAACACAAATCAGTACTTTAACGTCCATGCACATCATTCACAAGGTTGGATGAAATTTCACCATTGTCCATAAGAGAAAACAATATTCTTAAGAAATAGAATCGAAAAATGAGAACAATCCATACTTCATCGACAAGCCTCTTAGGGCTGTTAATAAAGCAAGGAATTTTATCAGTCGGCTCATCAATTAATTCTCCCAAAGATAGACAAGAAGACCAACCAGAAATAAAAGCATCTAAAATGCAGCTACTCTTATGGGAACTATAAAACCATCAACCACTGCGAACCATTACTCCATTTGATCAAGAAGAGAACATAAATATGTACCTTGAATATCTGAAATTTAAGGAACGTCACGAATTCAATCCTCCAATATGTCGCGTTAAACACTATCTCATGTTTATTCAAAAAGCCCATTTCGCGAAGAACTGTTGAGCTCAATAACTACAGTCACATGTTCATAATGCAAAATAACTGCTTCAAATACTTCGACAAAGGGATATTAGAAAGCTCCGACCAGAGAACAGCATCAGAGGACGCGTATGAACTCATGCACACACGAGAGAAATTTGATTGATTGAGGATGAGGAGTGCGATTAGATAGAGAAATTGCAAAGAATTCACAAGAAATAATAACTTAAAAAGGTAAAATCCTTTCTTTCTTCTGAAACTTGATCGGAGCAACAATTCGGAAATCTTATAAAAAGATAATCTGCTGCTAACAATGAAGGAAGGCATCGCCCAAGGCGACATACAATCAACAAAAGTGCCATATCATCCAAACCATACTTGGACGCTAAAAAAGAAGGGATAAATGTTCTAGAAGTCCTAAGACTTGTCACGAAAATGCATTTCAGTCCTAAAACTTGCAAAAAGTGCATTTAAGTCCTAAAACTTGTCAAATTGTTTCAAATGAGTCCTAAAAATCGACGTTGTTAGTATTTTCCGTTAAAAATGCTGACGTGGTATTTTAAATAATTTTTTATTTTCCACGTGGATTTTTTTAATGATCTTTTATTCATTTTAAAAAAAAAATTAGATTTAAAAACTAAAAATCAAATTTATACATTTTATATTATTTTCACCAAAATAATTTTAAAAAAAAAAAGTTAAAATATTTATTAAAGAAAATGCATACGGCGGTTCTTTCGTCCCCGCCGCCGCCACCGCTGCCCATCGCCCGAAGGGGCCGGGCGACAATGCGCTAGCCCTAGGCGGGGTGGCCGAGCCTTGCCGGCCCCGAGTAAGGGCCGTGACGGTCCCGCCCGGGCGAGGTCTCATCGCCCTCGCTCGGGGCCGGCGCGGATCACCAGACTGGCGAGCCTCGTCGGCCCCGGCGAGGGCCGACAAGGCCTCACCCGGGCAAGCGACGGTCGCCGCCCCGTGAGGCCTCACCCGGACGGGCGACCGTCACTCGGGGCCGGCGACCATCACTTGCCCCAGGTGAGGCCTTGTCGGCCCCGCTCGGGGCCTGCAAGGCTCACCCGACTGGGCGATCCTCGCGGCCCCGAGCGAGGGCCAACGAGGCCTCACCCGGGCGGCGACCGTCGCGCCCTCGCCTAAGGCTGGTGAGGCCCAGCCACCCCCGCCCGTGGTCGGTGACCATCGCCGGCCCCTCCGGCGATGGGCGGCGGCGGCGGGGCGGGGAGAGGAGCCACGCTGATTTTTTTTTTTAACTATTTAAAAAATAAATTTTTAACTTTTCGTTTTAGTTTTTCTTGAAAATAAGATAAGAATAAATTTAATTTTTTCGTTTTAAAATTTATTTTTTTAAAAAAAATGAATAAAAATTAATTAAAAAATACACCTGGAAAATAAAAAATTATTTAAAATACCACATTATTAACGGAAAATGCTAACGGCATCGATTTTAGGACTTAAATGTACTTTTTGCAAGTTTTAGGACTCCCGGAATACTTATCCCAAAAAGAAATAGATAAAATATAAACGGATCCTTCAACCGAGAGAGAGAGGCCTGGCCGAAAGGGCGGGCGTCCTGCTTGCCGTCTATATAATTGAAATTTAATTCCATTTGCATTTAAGCTTTTGACACCCTTTGAAATCAAGGATTTCATTTCTGAGGATTCAGATTTAAGTTAAGCTCACGTTGATTAGAAACTTGATTTACCTTTTAAACTAAGTTGATTAGAAACTTGATTTACCTTTAAACTAAATTAAATCAGAGTTCAGGCTGTGATATATAAAGCAAACGCAGAGAATATTCTAATTCGAAATGCTTTAAAGTCCATTCATCAGTAAGGTGAATGAAATTTCACCATTGTCCACAAGAGAACAAACCTATATACGTACCCATGACTGAAAAACCAAAATAAAACGGACCCAGCTAGGGAAAAGGCCTCGTCAATGAACCCAAGGTGGTCCCAGCCCCACAGGATTCCATGCCAATATGTATGAAAACGCTGTTCGATATGGCAAAGCTCCCTTCTGGTGTTGGGTGCAAAGAGAACGTCTGAGGGAGGGCAGAACAAAAGCAGAGCGTTAGACAAACTTGAATATCGAAATGCAATATGATTGATTTATTGATTGAGGACGAGGAGTGCGATTCGATGGAGAAATTGCAAAGAATTCACAAGTGATAACTTTAAGAAAGCAAATTCCTTTCTTTTCTTGGGAAACTTGATCGGAGCAACAATTCGGTTCGCTATGAATCTTATAAACAGATATTCTGCTACTAACAATGAATGAATGAATGGAGGGATTGGCCAAGGTGATATTCAATCAACAAAGATGCCATCTCATCCAAAACATCCTTGGACACTAAAAAAGGAACAGATAAAATATAAAGGGGTCCTTTAACCGAGAGAGACAGGCCTGGGAGAAAAGGCGAGCGTCCTGCTTGCCGTCTAGCCAGATGTAGCCGCAGCCCATGCCGTAGAAGCCGCTGCTGAGGTCGGTGCCGCTGACCGGCAGGCATTCGATGTTGAGGACTTGAATCCTCGACAGCTTAAGGAGGAGAATTTGGCGCAAATAGCCTCCTTGCCCTGAATATTCTCGCCGTCGAAGGTCATCATCGCGTCTTCCCAGTACAGGTTCGCCAACTTCTTCTCCGCCGACTCCTCCACCGCCAACTCCGCCAACTCCTTCTCCGCCCACTCCGCTTGCAACTCCACCAACTCCTCTAATATCGAGAAGTGGTTCTTCAGGAACCCCTTTGCCTTGGGTATAAGATCTTTCGTCTTCTCTCCTTGGGATGGATCCATGGTTTCTCGATCGATGGTCGTCTTCTCCCCTTCTGGTTCTCTTGTCTGTGCTTCGGATCTACGCGATGCAAAGACGACACCCCAAGACTAAAGAATAAACCCTAGGGCTGATCGATGGTCGTCTTCTCCCCTTCTGGTTCTTTTCTCTGTGCTTCAGATCTACGCGATGCAAAGACGACACCCCAAGACTAAAGAATAAACCCTAGGGCTGATCGATGGTCGTCTTCTCGCCTTCTGGTTCTCTTCTCTGTGCTTCAGATCTACACGATGCAAAGACGACGCCCCAAAACTAAAGAATAAATCCTAGGGCTGATCGATGGTCGTCTTCTCCCCTTCTGGTTCTCTTCTCTGTGCTTCCGATCTACACGATACAAAGACGACACCCCAAGACTAAAGAATAAACCCTAGGACTGATCGATGGTCGTCTTCTCCCCTTCTGGTTCTCTTCTCTGTGCTTCAGATCTACGCGATGCAAAGACGATACCCCAAGACTAAAGAATAAACCCTAGGGCTGATCGATGATCGTCTTCTCCCCTTCTGGTTCTCTTCTCTGTGCTTCAGATCTACCCCATGCAAAGACGACACCCCAAGACTAAAAATAAACCCTAGAGCTGAGGGCTTTCTTTTTATTTGGACTTAACCCGACCCGGAAGTTCCGGTCCGGTCCGGATAAAAATACTAAAATGCCCTCTTTTTCCTCTCTTTTTTTTTTAAAAAAAAAATCTTTTTCCAGTTCAGCCCCTTGCGCCTTTTCGACTACTTCTTCATTTTTTTGTTATTTATTTTCGTTTTTTTATTTTATAAGTAGCTATGCCCCCGTAACTTGGCTGTCCAACGGATAGATCGGGCAGGATTGAAAATGGTCCTACTCCTATTGACCAATTTAATCTGTTTTAACATTTTCGTATGATATAAATTTGATGATACATACCCGACTGATCCATACTCAACTCAACCCTGTTGATACCTAAATTTTTGCCCAAAAAAATCATTTCAAAAAATGGAAACTTGTTTTTCTACAAAAATATTTCATTTCAAATTATTGCATATAGATTATCTAGTTGTTTAGTATAGTTTTTTTTTAATGGAAGATGTTTTTCCTTTTTTAAAAAAATTATTAAAAAAATTAATTTTAAATTTTAAAAATTAATTAATTTAAAATATATTTAAAAAAAAAAAAAAAAAAGAGAGAGCAAGTTGGGGCCAATGATCTAAATGTGACTAGCCAAGCCCAGAAGGACAGATTGGAATTCAAATGGCAAGTTGAGGCCAAAATGCAATTTCTAAAAGTTGAGGGACCAATTCACAAATTTCGTAAAATTTCACCCGAGCCCTTAAATCATCATCTTGGCCTTAAATTAAGTTGAAATTGAACTTGGCCAGATCAAATCAATCAAATTGGGCCAAAAGGACCAAACTTAGATTGAATTGGGCATTTACGGGTAAGAGAATGGCCAACTTTGAGAGACTCTCTTGCAAAATTGGGTAGAGACAATTGCGAAAAATGGTCAAAATCATAAACTACTATACAAGATCTTGCTAATTGATTAAAAATTGCAGCCAAATTGATGGATTAAAGCATTCAAATCAACAGCCAAAAGTCAGTCCATGAGTTGGTCTCAATTCGGAATTGTTGAGTAAGCAACTTGGTGGCCCCACCATATCCTCCTCAGCTGCCCAACTAGCCCGATATTTGCACGTGATGGAAGACCATATATAGTAGTGCAAGTGGACGAAAAATGGCCAAGGATAAGCTACTGAAAGCACCGGAAAATCATAGCAAAATCCGCACACTCAACAGCTGCAGAAGTTGAAAAAATTGGCTAAGTCGGAGAGTGGGTGGACTAGCTCAGTTGGCAGGCTTGGTAGAAGGGCAAAAAGCTGACCAAGAGATTGATGAATTTAGTAGATAAGATCTATGAAGCGTGCTCTTTTGGGGAATAAGAGGTAGAAGACAAGAGGCACAAGGGAGAACTCATGGTCGTCCTCCAAAAACACCTGCAGAAGCAACTCAAAAGAGAACCCAGAAAATTCCAGATCAACCTTCAGAGAGAAAAGTGAAATTTTCACAAACTTGCAGCCAAAACTAGCCAAAACATTCAACTAGAGAGTGAAACTTCACTCAAAGATCTTTCCATCCATAGGTCTCACGTCCAAAATGGAGTTCGGGAAAGTCTCCTAAATCCCCCTGAAAATCACCCCCTGGCGGGTTAAGAGAGTCCTAAAAATTTTCTAAGTGTTGAGCCCGGTTGGTCACGAGCAAGAAAAAACGAGTCTTTTTGCGAAAAGGGAGAGACAAATGAGGAAATCCATGAGCTACAAGCCAAACTAGAATATTTATAGGTTGGGTTAGTTGTAATTTGGCCAACAAAAGAGGTTCTGAAGCCTAATTTCGGAGGTCAATCAAAATCTTCGTTGTCACCATTTTCTTCTGCAGATCTCACTTTCAGTTTGAAGGAGCCATTTTCCACGTGCCCCCCGGAGGATCATTTCTCTTTTCCTCAACCAAGACTCACCTGAAAACGAAATTATGAAGCAAGGTAAGCATCCTAGATGTATTTCTATTTGAGTTCAAACATGTTTTGATCACGAAAATCAAGAGGAAAACTAGTCCAGAGAACTGAATTCCGAGACTGAAATTTTTCTAAATGTTTAAAACCTCTTCAATACCCCTACATGCTTGACTTGTTACTCTCCTTTGCATGCATTTTTTTTTTTTTTTTTATGACTTTGATGAATATTATATGGGAGTATGAATAATGCATAGGACAACCCGGTTTAGTTTTTAAATCTCCTTGTGAACCATGAAACCGCCTATAACATGAGCCAAAAACCAAGCCAACCCACATTGAGACATGTTGGGTCAAAGTAGATCATGCATGTATACTTCTTGGGACGTTCGTTTTGATGCGTCCGATTGATCGTTTTCGGTGATGTTTGTTGCATTGAAATGATATGTTACCTATTTTCATCCAGATGGAGTAATGTCTCGTATAGATGTTGCATGTGATGGTTGCCAAGGCTTCAAATCTGGGTATATGACATGGCTGTTTAACCTGGGTTCAACACCAGATTTGCAAAACGGCTCCAACCCGCATATTGGAGGCCGTTTTCAATTGGTTATTGCATGTTCTAGGCTGTGATTTTTTGTTAAACATGTTCTTTGCATGTAATAGAATGTCCTCAATACTTCGCTTTCACATGAGATTGCCTATGGGTCGAGATTGAAGGCCACAAACATGACCCGAGGAAGCCGCTTTGGGGCAATTTGATGCAAGCTAAGTATTTGATAAAATATTGGAACCAAGCTTCGATTTTGAAATGGTTGATTTGAGCTCGATTATTGCGATGTTCATGTGTTGTGATGTTTAATGTTAGCATATATCGGTTTAGAGAATTATTATTTTGAAAAAAAAAAAAAGCTAAAAAAATTTCCAAACAAAATTTCCAAAAAAATCCAAAAAATTTCAAAAAAAAGAAATATAAAAGTGATAGATGGTATCAAATTAAGGTAAAAATGACATCCATGAAATTTTCTCAATTTTAAAATGTCATTTTCCTAATTTAATGTTATTTTGGTATTTTATAATCATTTTTGTAAGTGATCTATTTTCGGTAGATTAAAATTATTTAGAGTAGTTTCATGCATTTAAAGTAATATCATGCATATTTAAATTCCCATTTTGCTCACGGGGGTCCTGTCCCGGGGCGTGATAACAAGGCCATGTAATATTATATGCCTGACTTGTATCGGGTTTTCCTTTTACGCAATTATTTTCAAGTCATTTTAATTTCTTGGATGTTTACTTACCATATCACTTTTCATTAATTTGAGTGTGAATTTACCTTCTAAATTATGTTAGGATTAGTCTAGAATTAAAATAAAATAAAAAAACTACAAAAACATTTACATGGATACTTAGTAGTTTTATAGGGATTGTATTTGGTAATCAAGATTGTATGGCCATTTAGATAAACAACCTTTCGAGTTAGTGGTATCGCAAGAGCGCTAATAGAAACATTGGCATAATTAAGTCCCCGTTCCTAAGAATCTCTGGTTGCGTAGGAATCGAGACAACACTCCCGCGTCTCGATTGGTTTCTAGCCGACCCCAATAGGTTAGTGGTGACTCCTAGAATTACATAGGTTGTTAAGAACTAAAAAAAATACAAAATCCAACGTCGCGCTAGGTAAGGGCTTGGGAGAGCCCGTGCCTAATTTAGTGCTATTGGTCCGCCTCTTTAGGCAAATACCCCTAAACCTTTCTTCATTTTCCCCGGATGGAAAAAGAGAGGTCGTGACAAACTCATATTATCGAAACACATTAATATTTAGCTCAATTAAGAAAAACCCACCCCCACACCATTTAATCCACCTTAAGTTTTTCATATATATATATATACATTAAATTAAAAAAGTAAATTAAATAATAAAAAATTAGTAAATAAATTTAAAAAAAATGTGAAAAACCTTAAACTAAAATATTTTTGAAAAGTTCTTTATAAGGAAAAGTTTGATTAGGTAATGATTGATATGAAAATAATATTTACTTATAATAAATCTTCTTGGATGTGAGAACACGTAATTTCTTAATTGTGATTTACCAAATTAAAAATTACATTATGATATTTAGAATTTCTATTTTAATATTGATTGAATTTCGATCTAAACAATATTGAGCTTCCTCTAAAAGTACTTCTCCGGTATGTATACGGGTATCTATATACCAAAAATATATATTTTTTAAAATTTTATTTTTTTATTATTTATTTTCTCTGCTTTTTTTTTTTTTCATTATATTTCTTCTCTTTTCTTTATTTTTCTCTTTTCTTTCTTCTTCCCCCTTGTTCCTCCGCCGATGGGGATTGGCCCGAGCTCACCAGCCCAAGCTCCATCGCAGTTGGCAAGCTCACGGCTTCCCAAATCCGGGCGAGTTCCAGCTCCTTTGGGGCCAGCGAGCTCGTTGCTCACTCGATCCTAGCAAGGAAGAGCTAACCTATGGCCATCGCCAGCCTCCCCATCGCTATCTCCACCACCGCGCACTCGAGCACCCAAGCGTCCAAGGGCAAGCTTAGAAAATTGGGAGGGGGACGGATGGCGGTGGAGCTAGGTGGAGACGGTAGAAGTGGTGGTCGGAGTGAAGAGGTTGATGCCGTAAGCAGTATTGTGAAGGAGGAGTTCCTTTAGGTAGGGGAGAAGAAAGAAAAGAGAGGATTGACATCGGTGACCGATATTTGACCTAAATAAAATCCATTTTATTTGAACTTTTCTTTTTTAAATCCATCTGTGACCTATATATCTATTTTAAGATGAGTCATATATGACCCACTTTCATCAATGTGAGTTAAAATATAAGTCTCTCACCCATTTCGACAGCCCTACCTATAATCCATTACCATCGATCATCTTACAAGTTTTCTTAGTTGTCTCGGAATATAGTAGCTGTGTTATCTTTTGTATGCTAGAATCGAAAAAGTTCATTTCTTTTATGACGATGGAATTGCTTCATTTTTTTCTCAACCATCTAAACGACTATTTCTTTCTTTCAGAAAAATATTTAGCTGTTTATGTTGTTCCTATTACCATGGCTTTTCAAATACTGATTAATAAGTTGAAGTTAGCTCCATCGCGCCTGTTTTGTAAGATTTGTTCTAGTTTTGGAAGGCCTTTTGGTGATACTGAGAGTCGAGTTCTTTTTACTTTATTTTCCTAATTTTCAAACGAACGAAGAACATCAACAACGCCAACTTTCTTGCGTTTCCCGAAAGGCAAAGTGGAATCCCCCTTCCTTCAAGTTATATAACTTCGTGGGGTCAATGCACGACACGCGTCCTCTCCACCTATATAAAACACCCCCTCTTCTTCCAAAAAATCATCTCATAAACGCAAGCGGTACGAGCGCGTGTTCAGCCAGTTCGACGGGGACAAGGACGGCAAGATATTCCCCACGGAGCTGCGGCAACACGTGGCCACCGTCGGCGTCGGCAGGGACATCTCGCTGGCGTAGGTGGATGCGACGTGAAGAAGGCGTTCCGGATGTACGAGGTGGACGGCGGTTGGGGGTGCATCACGCCCAAGAGCCCTGAACAGGATGCTGAGCTGGCTCGGCCAGTCCCAGATCCTCGACGGATGCAAGGCGATGATTGCCAGGCTCGATCTCAACGTTGGCGGCGATTTCGGGTCTCGTGTGCTCGCCCTTTTGATTTTTCCTCTGCTTTTGGCATATCATTATTTCAAAAAGATGGATAACATCTGATTAGGCTTTGAGGCAGGCGAATCCCAGCTAGTTTCGAAGTCTCATGATCATTGTTGGCGCATTACCCCTCTTGGAAAAAGCGGGCGAGGGAGACCAAAGCAAAACGTTTCGGTGGGACTTGTGAGCATTTCAACTTCCGCAGCAGCAAAACCAAAACCTTTTCTCTTTTCTCTGGACGAGCTCAAGAAACTCTTCTGTGAAATAAAGCCTTGAAAAAGGTGTCGCCTTTGGACCACTTAACGCGTTTAGTAACGTTTTAGTTCAAAAATTATTCCCCGAAACAGAAATAGTTTTTTTTTTCTATTTTTGTTCCCTAGAACAATTTTTTAACAGAAGATGGTGTTTGGTAACGATACAAAATTTTTGTTAGTGAAACAGAAAAAGAACATAAACACATTTGATAAATTTATATTCTTTTTTTTTTTTTTTTCTTTTCTTCTTTTTTTTTTTTTTTCTTTTTTCTTCCTTTTGGCGGTCGCCGGCCTTGGCCTTGGCCGGCAGCGATGGCCTGATGGCTGGGTGAGCTCGACCTCTCGTCGGGGGCCGATGACGCTCCGACGAGGTCGTCGGCCCTGACGGCCGGTCGTCGGCCATGGCCGACGCCGCGACCAAAAAAAGGAAGAAGAAAAGAAAAAGAAAAAAAAATGGGAGAAGAAATTGTTTCTCAAAAGTATTCTTGGGAACAAGAAATAAGTTTTTATTGTTTCTTATTTTTGTTCCAAATTTGTTCTTTGGAACAAAAACAAATCCCGGAAACAAAACGTAAACAAACACGTTTTTGTTCTTTTTTTTTTTCGGGAAACAAAAGAAAAGAAATTGTGTTCATGACAACAAAAAAAGAACACAAACAAACATGCCATTAAGGTATGCTCACTATAATCATGCATTGGGTTCTTTTTCTATTTCTGTATCATTGGGAATGTCAAAGAAAATATGGAAAACATCTGTTTGCTAAACTTTTGATGGATCCGAGCAGATATTGAGGGACTTTTTAAAAGGATTTTATGAAACTATAAAGTGCAGACCAGCCGCCTCGGTCTCCCCCATCCCTCTCTCTGTCTCTTCCATATTATGACAAAGTTTAACATGCATATATAACTAGCGATCTATATGTAACGAAAAGAGAACCTGCCTAAGCTGCTTGCTGCGTGCTGAAGATAGTGCCTGGATTGCATGGGAATACATCTTCCTCACGTCAGAAACCTTGAACCTGGAAAATTCTCCCTTAAGAGTATGTAAAAAACTCTCTCCAAAAATTGGCACTACTTGAATGCTGTACAAGTATATTCTCCCATCTTCAAAGGAGCACATCGCTGCTACCTCTGCTCTGATAAGCTTTGAGGAGACGAAGTAACAGTTCTTCGTTATCTGGGTTAAAGTCAGCTGCTTTCTCCAGTATACCAATCTTCTTTTCTAGAGTTTGCAAGCGAGCACCTTTCTGTGGCTGCCTACTTACTGCAAATTCTAGCCAACTTTGTCATCCTATTAAACTCCCGAGTTTTGCGAAGCACCTCATCTTCCCAACATTCGTAGAGCATAAAGGTTTCAACCCTGAACCACCATCCTTACATACATTTGGTTAAACTTTTCTGGTGGTCTTTCATCCTCCAAAGCCCAACTGTTTTGAATGAGCTTTAAAGTGAAAGTCAATATTGGGAAAACTGAAAGCCTAATGCTACTAAGAACTAGTGCTTTCAGCTTGGTCAAATGCTAAAAAAAAAAAAAAAAAAATTCCAAAATTATGCCTACCAATTCTTCAAATTTTCAATTTTGTCCCTTGTTACGTATTTTGTTTTTTTTTTTTTTTTTTTTTTAAGAAAAGGGACAAAGCCCCTTGCTGGACCGGCAAAGGACTATAGCCACTGATGATCTAGATCTAGAGCCAATAGTCGTCGATTGAGGTCGCCCAAGGTGGCGAGGGTCACGCGACCTAGGTAGCGTGCAACCCAAGCGACCACCACCTGGGTCTCACAGCCTTAAGCAGCCCTCACCTAGGTCTCACGAGGGTCGCGCGACAACACCTACGCTAGATCTGGCTCACCAGCAGTCATAGCCCTTCACCAATCCGGCAAAGGGTCTTGTCCCTTTTTTTTAAAAAAAAAATCCAAAGCCCATTGCAAAAGTGTTTTCCCAAATGCAACTTGAACTCAAAGTCCATTTGTAAAGAGTTTTTAACAAACACAATTTGCATTGTCCCAAATAGTTTTGGCTTTCAGCATTTATATTACACTCAAAATTCATTTGCCAAGCTAAACCAAACGTACGTTTACTGTCCCCTTGAAGTTTTGGGCTCGTGGATTTCCTCGGTGCCAAAATAAGACGCCAAGGCTGAATACTCTGGATACCAGTATCTTCCAGCAGATATTAGTTTACCGTCCAGGGCATCTACTACATCTACATCACGAACCCTTCTGCTGATACAACATAAACTCAATGCCGACTCAACCGTCTCGACAGTGGGTGCTATAACATAATGATGTTAATTATTCCTAACTGCAGCAAATTTATTATTATTATTATTTTTCATATACTGAAAAGGCATGAAACTATAACAGCTATGTCAAATTCTAAAGCAAAATTAACAAACACGACACGTAAGTGAAACATATGTGAGATACATACGTAAAAGTCAACAAGTATAAATTTTTATGGTGCATAAAAGCCAGGGGGGGCAAGTGGCCCACTGATAACATTGAGGTGCCATCCCTGTTTCTAAGACCAAGCCACAAACGAAATTATGCACCATACTTTTCAATGGAACAATAGCAAGCAACAAAGTTGAACGGACAAATAAATTGTGATTAAGACCTAAAAGTATTTTTAACTGATTAAAGGAAAGTGGAGTACCATCTGCATCGCTTTCAATAAGAAAGTATATCCCCCCAAACAAGTATCACGAGTTTTAGGTTTGGCAACTTTGACTGATACTCCTTCAGCAACTATTGTTGGAGGGTGGTTGACTGGAAATGGACATTGCGGCTATTCAAATGAGATGCATATATAGAATATTTAGTTGAGGAAAACCAGGTCCAGTCAAAGCTAAAATGGAATAAACTTACGAAGTGTAGCTAGGTATCTCATTCAAGACAATTTTTTCCTGCAAGATACTAGAATAAAGCATCAATCAGATAACTGTAGAAACAATTCTGATTGGCAATTCATCTAAGATATGTTGAGTATTGATAAAGATTATCTAGCCCATATCCTATTCCAGTGGCACTTGTGCAATTTAATAAATGCAGACCAGTTTTCAAATCTGGTTTACATCTGACTGCCTACGTCCCAACAAAAGATTTTGTATTATTCAAATACAGCGATGCTCCATGCCAAAAGAAAGAAAATGCACTTAAGCAAGAAAGGACGGAAGAAAATTAAAGCCTTCGTTTTCCCAAAGAAAATCGTATGTAATTAATGACCATACTCATATTTCACAGGACTGAGGGATTGGAAAACAAAAAAAGAAGAAAAGAAGAAAAGCAGTCCCGGGTCAGGATGAAAAGTGATATCTGAAAGCCCTCAGCACTCAGTGACATTATATATGTGCTTAATAATCCAGACGCGGTGAAGCCTCATTTCCCTCCCAAAAACGTATTACACCACTCTACAAAACTCAACCAGTTCCCTAATAGCCATGCGAATAACCTTTAAAATCAATCCAGAAAGCACATAAAAGAAAGAAGGAGAGGGAGGAAAGAAACTTTAATAATAATTAACAGAACAAAAATTGACTTTGAAAAAGAAGAAATTCCCTTAAAAGGCAGAATCTGCTCCACCAATCCCACAGAACACTGCAATTTTGTACCTTGAATCAACACCTAAAACCTTCCACCTTTCAAAACACTAGCCACCAAACAGCTAGCTACGTAAACCAAAGAACTAGAGGTGGATTTGTCTTACCAATAAAAGATAATGCTAGGAAAACTATAGACCATGAGAAATATGTGAACACATACATGAGACAGATCAGGATTAGTGGAACTATTTTGAAGGGAATGCCCAGTAGGTTTGTCAAATTAAATCCATAAAGAAAATGAAAAATCATCAGTTATAATGTCTAACGAGATTGCCAAGTGACAAGCAGAAAGTAGCCCTGGGAGATGTTCAATATAATGTTGTTACTGATCAAAACAGTAAACAAGAAACAGAAAACCAGAAGCTATAGATTTCGAATGAGGAAGAGAAGCACAGACAAAACAGAGCACAAACTTGCGTACGTCAGTTTTCTAAGGAAACTGTCAAGTACAGAACAACTTAAACAAAAACAACAACTGCTTACAAACCACACACACGTGCAGCATATAACTGCACCTAAACGTGCTAATTCACTTCTTAGAAAATAGCAAAAAACACTAAATGCACTTGGCTGTTTTTTAATAATAAAAAAACAGAGGAAAACAGAGTAAAAAGACAAAACAGAAAACAGCAGAACTGAGACATTATAATTCAACAAACTCCTCCTTGGATCAGTTGCTGCTACATACTCCAATTTTCTTTCTTAATACTTCAAATCTTCCAGCTTGAAGTGGTTTTGTGAACATATCTGCAAGCTGATCTTCAGATTTGCAATAGACCAACTTAACTTCACCACTTTGTTGCACCTCACGCGGAAAGAAAAATTTGACTTTAAAATGCTTGGTTTTGCCATGGAAAACTGGATTCTTAGATATTGCTAAAACAGCCTGATTATCCACATTAACTTCAATGCAATTACTGAAATTCAACCACAAATCTTTCATTATCTTCTTCAGCCACAAAGCTTGATTTGCAGCTGCGTGGTTATAAAGCTGAACTTCGCAATAGACCGAGCTACAATCTCTTGCTTTTTAGAACACCAAGAGAAACAAGCGGAACCAAAGCTGAAACAATATCCAGACGTACTCTTCATGTCATCTACTTGAACCAGCCTAGTCACTATCGAGAAAATCCTTGCAAATTAAACTTCTGACATTTCTTAAACTTCACACCATTAAGTTTTGTTCTAAACACCCACTTAACCCCAATCACATTCTTATCGATGCAAACTTGTGCATGTCTTTCAACAAGTTCCCATGTGTGGTTTTTCTAGATCATTGCAATCTCCTCCCCGCATTAAATCTCCTCTGCAATCCACCTCCGATCCTCCTTAGCTTCCACAAAGTTAGATGGTTCGAGCATTGCCACATTGTTTTTTTCATAGATTTCAGTAAGTGACCTTGTGCCTCTTACTGGTAAATCATCCACACTATCTTCCAATCCATCTATAACTTCATCAACCTCTACATCTGTTGCAGGTTGTTTTTCGAACTGTTGTTGTTCTGCACTCTTTTCTTCCATCCAATTCCACTCATCCTCCTCTAGAAAAACAACATCTCTGCTTACAGTCACCTTTCCTATCATAGGGTGAAAAATCTTGTAAGCCTTTGATTGGAGACTGTACCCAATGAAGATTCTAAGCTCAGCTCTTTTATCCAACTTGTCCCTCTTGACCTGAGGAACATGAATATAACACAAACACCCAAAAACCTTCAAATTTTTCACAGAAGGTTTAACACCATACCAGACTTCAAAAGGTGTTGACCTCTCTAAGGCCTTTGTGGGCAATATGTTCAATAGGAACACTGCAGTATTAGTTGCTTCAGCCCAAAACTTCTTAAGCAACATCTTCTCCTGCATCATACATCTGGCCATCTCCATAATACTTCTGTTTTTTCTCTCACTGACCCCATTCTATTGAGGTGAATAGGGAGCAGTGAATTGCTACACAATTCCTGCTTGCTCACAATTCAACTTAAACTTGTGAGCAGTATACTCAAAACCATTATCAGACCTGAGCATTTTAATTTTCTTCCCACTCTGATTCTCAACTAAGGCTTTAAACTTCCAAAACACATCAGCAACTTCAGACTTGGCTTGCGGAAAATAAATCCAACTCATCCTAGTCATATCATCAGTGAAGGTAATGAAATACCTGCTACCATTGAGAGAAGACTCAGACATAGGTCCACATAGATCTGTGTGGACCCATTGCAACTTCTCATATGCTCTCCAGCCTCCTCCTTTGAAAGGAAATCTGACTTGCTTGCCAAGAAGACAAGTTCTACACTGTGGAAATTCCTCCTCCAAACTTGGCAAGTTATCTGCCAAGCTATTTCTCTGCATAAACGACATGTTCTTCCAGTGAACATGCCCAAGTCTTTTATGCCATAACTCTGCATTTTCTTCTTTGCACTTTAAAGCCATTTATTGCATCTCTTGTGACTTGAACATGAAACTCTTGTCCCTCATTGGGATTCTTAGCACTTCTTTGCTATCTGGATTATTAATAAGACATTCCTTCCCTTTGAACTTCACTTTGTAGCCCTTCTCAACTAATTGACCAACACTTAACAGATTATGGTCAATATTTGGCACAAAAAGAACATCACTGATCAGCTTCACCTCATGATTTCCTTCAATAGCTACTATACCCTTTCCTTGCACTTCGATATACTGTCCATTGCCAATTTTGATTCTAGACCTGACTGACCTGTCTAGAATCCTAAACAGCTTCGAATTGCCAGTCATATGATTGGTACAGCCACTATCCACCAGCCATGCATCATTCCCAACAGAAGATTCAGAAAAAAGAAGCTACAAACAAGTGCTCTTCCTCGTTTCATTCACTACTACTCCGGGCTTCTCCCCGCCTTGCTAGTAATTTTCTCTTTGCAGATGGCTTCCATGTGACCCAACTTGTGACATCTTCTGCACCTAGCATCAGGCTTTCTCCAACATCTAAAAACTGATGATTAGTTCCATCACAGTATTGACAAGGCTTTTTGTTCTTCTTCCATTTGCTAGACCCACCAGAATTTCCTTCTTTTGCTACAAACTTAGAGTCACCAGCATTTTCTCTAGACTAAATCCATTTCTTCCTTTTGCCTCCATCATTTGATTTCACTCTAGCTTGCAATGCACCCTCTACAAACTCTTCTCTTCTCATCAGTCTTCTGTGCTCCTGTGCCTACAGAGCATTTAACAATTCTGCAAGTTTTATATCAGGTAAGTCTTGTATTTTCCAGAGATGCTATGGTGGCTTCGAACTTCTCTAGAAGAGACACCAGGATCTTCTGAACAAGCCTTTCATCCTTCAAGTCAGTCCCTAAAACTTTGATTTTATCAGCTATCCCCACTAGCCTATCAAAGTATTCCTTCACTGACTCAGACTCTTTCATCTGCTGTCTCTCAAATTCTCTCAAGAGATTCAGCACCTTCATACCTCTTATCTTCTCATCTCCTTCATATTCTTCTTTCAAGAAGTCCCATATGGCCTTTGCAGAGTCACACTTCATAATTCTAGTAAAGATGGTAGGCGAGATAGCAGCATACATGCAAGATTTTGCATTGGCTTTTCTTGTGGTTCTCTCTTTATGAAGTTTGATTTGATTCATGGTCGGATTATCTGGAAGTGGAGCAACTTCATAATCATCCTCCACAGCTTCCCACAGATCATGACCCTCCAAAAATGTTGTCATCTTAACAGCCCATGCTTGATAATTCTCTCCGATAAATCTTGGAGAAGCCATCGCAGAGAAACCACTCGACCCTGTCTCCATCACCCTTTAACTTCTTTACACTTCGATACTTGCTTCACTTCATAGTCCCTCAAGATCATACACGCTTTGATACCATTGTTGTTACTAATCAAAACAGTAAACAAGAAACAGAAAACCAGAAGCTATAGATTTCGAATGAGGAAGAGAATCACAGAGAAAACAGAGCACAAACTTACGTACGTCAGTTTTCTAAGGAAACTGTCAAGTACAGGACAACTTAAACAAGAACAACAACTGCTTACAAACCACACACACGTGCAGCATATAACTGCACCTAAACGTGTTAATTCACTTCCTAGAAAATAGCAAAAAACACTAAATGCACTTGACTGTTTTTTAATAAATAAAAAAACAGAGGAAAACAGAGTAAAAAAACAAAACAGAAAACAGCAGAACTGAGACATTATAATCCAACATATAATTTTACCTCAAGCCAGCTACTATGCACGAAATGTTTCTTGGCCACAACTGCATCAAGCAAAATATCCTCGACTTGCACAAGTTGATCGACAAGGACATGTCTGCATTCTCCACAATTCTCAGTCACCAGACCAACTCAGAAAATAGTTAGCCATGAGGCTATAACTCTATATGAAATACCGTTGTAACCAATTAAACATCTCATTATAATCAAAAACCCTTCTATTTTAAATCAACGTAGTATAAGGCAAAAAACCATCTATATAAGAAATTTCTAAAGTCCGAACCATATGTGGAATGAAAGAAAGGTCCCTCTTATGGATAGATCAAATCTACGTAAAGAGAAGCGGAGCCGGTAAATTATCTATTAGGCAGAGGCACCTAAGAAGCCTGTACATGGATATAAACTGAAAAGGGCCACTTTCACGCCTAAGAATCTGAATATATGAAAAGTGCAGCCACAGAATCAGAAGGCAGTGGGACTCTCAAATCTTCAAAACTCAAACAATATTTTTATGAGTTCCCCTATGAATTCACCAGCCAGTTAGTTACTTCAGTAACTGCTGGAGCTTCAGTGCTATTTGTTCAGTGCAGATGTGCACCAACAGAAACACAGCACACTGACAGAAAGGGACCACCCAAGAATGCTAGGTTCACACTATTTCTCAAGCCGATAATATGAAGCTATCCCGAGTACAAACACATCCAAGAAAATCATAACAGAAAAGAAAAGATAGAAAGACCTAGCATTTCAACTTCTGCAAGTTACCAAGTTGATGAAATGGCATCTCACTATTCACGACTTAATTGCTGCATTACATTCCCTGGCAGCTAAAATTATGCATGGATTCTGCCCACAAACAAAAGCAATAGACTGCAACTCTAAATGCACAGCAGATACTTTTTATCACACCTCAACCTTTTGCCACTTCGAAAGAAGATAATAAAAGCATCCAAAAGAAATTATAACATTCATTTATTCAGAAAGCAAATCCATATCACGCACAAGCCTACGCCTACATCATAAGGCAAGCCAACTAGCTTATGGGATTTAATAAGAACAAGAAAACTGACCAATTGTGGATACTTTTCTTCGAGACTATGAAATGACGAGGGAGAATCCATGCGGATGACATAAAATACAAGCGGGACAAAACTAAATCTGCCAGATTTCAAAAGACATAATCAGGTAAATGTTCATGAAACTTTCAATGCCAACGCCAATCTTGACCTTTCAAACACTAATCCTTAATCTTAATGTAAAAGATTATGCAAAATAGAAGGCTACTCATTAGAAATGTTAATGGACCAAATTTTCTTACCGGCAAACAAGAATGAAGTTACCTGTAGGTTGCATTACCAGTTCCAAAAGAAACCAAATCGCCATCTTTTAAACTGGCTTCCTTGTTAGGGAAACTCAGGAACCTTTTCTTGGGATCCAAGATATTTGTTGATAAATGTACCATATTTCAAGCAACCTCTAATTAGGACCTTGGCAGAAGAGGTGGAAGACTCGATTGGCAATTCCACCTCTTCTGCCAAGGGACCCGCGTTAGTCATTGCAGCGACAGTTATCTCTGCATGAATCATTGATACTCCCTTCTCTTTGTAGAAAATTATGTCGCAACCTGTAATTACAGCAAGGGGTAAAAATCATGACCCCGTAACTCAGAGACAGCCAACAAACATCGAAGATAGGATTTCCAGTGCCAAAGTTCAGACAGCAATGCTTATGTACACGCAAGGTTGTGACTGTTACGCAGCTAAGCTGAAAGTAAGTTCTTGTTTCTCGACAAACAGAATGGTACCCCTTGAGAAGCCGGCGCGTGTATGCAGATCGCACCCAAGATGAATCGAAACCAAACCAACATACCCGGAGGCTTCTATAATTCATCTTATCTGCTCATATCTCCAGCGAAACTAGCAATTCCATCACCTTTCAATGGGCCCTATTCCCCATTGAGATGGGAAACGCTTCTATAATTGTTCCCTCACCCTCCAGCTCCAAGCTTCTTGTGGTGAAGAATTCTGAGACTGATTCTCCTACTCAATTTGAAATCTGGGGTTCGTCTCAGTTGGAGAAGGAATTCTGTGTTCCCCAATCTGTCCACGGTTCTGTGTTTACTGATGATTGGTAATAAACCATATCAGTCTCAAGCTCCAATGAATCTGTTGTATAATGTCAGTAGAAAATTGAAATGATCTCAGAATGAATAGGTTCAAGGGGATATCGGGTGCGTTTGGGAAAGCTTTTGGGGAAAGTCTTTAGGGAAATGCAAAGACCTTTGAGTCAATGGTGTTTTCCAAAATGCAAATTGTGTTTGGTAAATTATAATTTGAAAGCCCTTTGTGAAGTATTTTTGAGCAAAATGGTGTTTGGGGGAATTACATTTACAAAGAG
The DNA here is from genome assembly GCA_017140615.1 of Eucalyptus cladocalyx. Lineage (NCBI taxonomy): Eukaryota > Viridiplantae > Streptophyta > Magnoliopsida > Myrtales > Myrtaceae > Eucalyptus > Eucalyptus cladocalyx. Next base: position 71,520,454 of record CM029523.1, on the reverse strand, counting down.
CTTTTGTGATAAAAAAAAATAATCAAAAGAAAAATAAATAAAAACTTGACCGGCAAGGGCAAGTGAACACCGGTGACGAAATTTGTCGCCGGCAGCCAATATCTCGACTCGAGGCAACCCCGAGACGACTGGGGAGGGCTACCCGAGGTCGAGCGACCCCCGAAGACCACAAGCAAAGGCTGCCCGAGGTCACACGATGCCGCCACGACCTCCGACCACCCCAGATCTAGGGCGGCGAGGTCGTGCGATACCGCCTCAACCTCCGGTGACCCCGCCGCGACGTAGATCCGGGGCATCGAGGTCGCGGGAGGACCTCGCCGGCGACCGCTCGCGGGCGGTGGTGCCAAGGCGCTGTGGCGTCGGGCTCCGGCGAAGGGGGAAAACCAGCGTCACAGCGGGGCGCGGGGGTCGGCGACCGAGCGGAGGACGGTGGGCATAGGCGCGACGGAGGCGACTTGTTGAGGCGGAGGTCCCGCAAACGATGAGTGGAAGCGCGCCCGGTGCGATGGAGTCGCGCTGGGTCGTGGGCTGCTAGGCGGCAACCGCGTCGGGCGGAGGCGAGCTCGATCTGGTGTCGGGGCACTCAAGCGCGAGATCGAAAGCGCAGCCGAGCGGTGAGGGCCTCGTGTGCTGGGTCGCGAGCCGCCGAGTGACGACGGCGTCGGGCGGAGGCGAGCGTCGGTCGGCGGTGACGCGGTCGTTGAGCGAGATTGGCACGGCGAGCTTCGCGATCCGCTGCAGGTGCGGTTCGAAAGGGGCAGCGGTCCGCTTTGGGTTCGGGATCTCGGTGGAGGCGCAGCGGCGGTGGAGCGAGAGAGGCTCGCGGGTCGCCGGCGCGGGTGGTGCTGGGTGCGGTCGAGGGCTGGCGTCGCGGTGGTCGGCGGCTCGGGTGCCGGTGCGGGTGGTGTTGGCGCGGTCGAGGGCTGCCGGCACGGGGCCGGCGCGAGCAAGGTCTCCGCGAAGAAGATGAACAGTACCCAAGAAGAAGAAGACGATGAGAGGGCAAAACCGGAAAAATGAAGAATCGACAAGGATAATTTAGGAAGAAAAAAAGTTTTTAACCCCTCACTCTTAGCATTTTCGGCATGCTGAAAGCCCAAGGCAGCCCCCCACCTGTCTTGGGCTTTCAGCCTTCACAAGGCTAATATTTTGCAAAGGAGCTTTGAAAATTCTTTGCCAAACACCCCATATTTGGCTCAAAGATCCTTGGGGCTTCAAAGTAGCCTTGAGAAGCTACTCCCAAACGCAGCCATCATGGAGCCATGATGAATCTCTCATTGCTTATGTTGCCAAAGAGCCAGCTGCTTCCAAGCCCAACTTCAACAGTTCTGGCTATACAAAGGATAACTCAAATGAAAAAGGTCGTTGCAGCTGGAAAGGTCAAGGTGACTTTGAAGAGGAGTGGGGGAAACATACGCAGGAAAAAGGAAGCCAACTCTCTTTGTTGTCAATACTAAGAGGTCCCATTACACAATTTTAAAATACTCTGCTCACTGGCAGAAGTTTGAAATTGCAACTTTAAGATCTGAATTAGCTGGTTGTGTGCAGTGGAGAGGTACGAGCTGTTCGAGGAATCACGAGCTCTCTAAGTGCCGGCCAGGTCATATGGGCACCATCAGTTAAAGACACGAATGAATATACGGTTTTTGTTGGGTGGTCATCAAATCTTAGGAAGTTTGGCATCAAGTATTGCAACAACAGGCCTTGTGCAATATATGCGGTTAAAAACCCATTCCATCAATCAGAAGCTGACAAAGTTGGTGTCAAGTGGGTACATCCTCAATTGGTTTCCTGCTCTTGCAATAATTTTCTTTATGTGACTATTATTGATATGACTTTTAAATGTGATTTTAAGAATTCTAAAATATCATCCAATTTTGTAGAGCTGATGCTGGTGTAGATTCTCCTGTGTAATTTAACTCAGAGCATCAGCAGTGCTTTCTTTCCCTGTTTCAGGTATGCTCCTCTTGGCTCTTAGGATATGTTCTTCATTTGTTATTCGTTTGGGTTTATCATGTAATATTTTTTTACAAAGAATGCCCACAATATTCACTTAATGGTCTCCGTCTGACTCCAGTGATGCTTACCTTCCCTGCATATCACACCATTACCTGGTGCCTGGCCACAAAAACCTGGATCTGCTACTTTTCCTTTCTTTGGGGTTCAGGTCTCTAAACTCTTTCATTCCCTTTGACTTTTGAACAACTTAAGAGCCTTTCATAAGGTGTCTCTCCGACTAATTTCCACATTTGTTTTGTGCAGCCTGTCATAGTGGATAAAAAGGTTTGAAATTGAAGGCGAGTGTAGTGGATACATGTGCTTAAAAGTTCCTGGCCTGGGGCATTTCGTAGAGTCTATGCTGATCATGAGCGATACGAAACAACATACTTCAAACCATTCCCAGGATACTATTTTATTGGTGATGGCTGCAACAGGTTAGTTGATACAACTGTTAAATTATTGCTTGAGTTACTTGCTTCTCAAGATCTTCTCTTTTGGTACCTTCATTCAAACATTTTTTATGTGCTCATATGATGTGGCTTTGTTTTTGTTGAGAAACTTCCAAAGACCAATTATTTTCCTTCTTAAAGCATCCAGTGCCTTGAATTGTGGACTAGTTATCTGATGATGCTTCACTTGCCTCTGCAGTGGACACCGGACTGGGACAGCAGAAGTCGAATCTGCTCGTCTCACATCCCAAATGTGCGGAAGCTACAGTTGTTGGTGTTGAGCATGAGGTACTTTAGAGAGGAGTAAATTGATGATAAAATTTTCATTGCACTTGCTTTAAATGCTAACAAATCAACAAATCATGTTTTTGTCTCTAGGTGAAAGGACAAGCCATTTATGCCTTGGTCACTCTGGTGGAAGGTGAATCTTATAGCAAAGAACTGAGAAAAGGCCTCATACTCACTGTTAGGAAACAGGTTTGCATCCTATTAACAGTCATTTCTTTATTTGTAAACTAATTGCTCTTGCTTTCTTAAACTCCCCAAAGTGACTTATATTTTTCCTCTGACAACATGCAAGTTCTTGACAGAGTAACCTCTTAATGTGATGATAATTGTGATTGATCTGATTTTCTTTCCACATGCTAGTCCCACTCAAAACAGATATTGTTGAGCCGCTTGTTTGCTTACTCCTCTGAATCTATCCTTGGGCTTTGCAAACAGTGCTTAATCCCTTTCGTAATTACCATGGGGCACTATGCTTAAGATCTCACTCATACTTCTCATTTGATTATTAGATGCCTCTAATTTCTTATTGATTCCCTGGTGACATCTAATGATTTTGATCTTAGCTATTTGAAAGTTATTTGCATATTCTGATTAACAATGAACATATTCATCACATGGAGCTCTATCTCCCTTTACTTACATGAGATGTGTAACGAGAATGATCAAACAGTGAGACACATGCTAAATGGGCTCTTTTGGCTGATGGATGACGATGAACTCACCGCATCTAACACTTCGCCGACATCTTTTCTTTTTGGTTTCTCCCTTTCTTCCGAGCTAAAGACAACTATGTTATCAGTAGGATCTGTAATCCTCACATAACATTTACTACAGTAGCAAATATAGGGCCCTGTTGATGATGTGTGACGAGAATGATCAAACCAATATCGTTACGTAAGGCATTATCTAGGCTACAATTTGAAAATCGATGGCATTATCTAGGCTACAATTTGAAAATCGATAATCTCCTGAGATATTTGGAGAATTTCTGTCTCAATTATGTGACTTTTTTGATTTAACCACATTGCTGATAGATGTGGATATACTTATTCTTCAATTCTTCTGGTTCTTGCAGGCAAGGTGGAGGATACAAGTAAAGTTCAAACGCTGCCCTTTATCGCTACTTTACCAGATTGGGTGAAGGGTCTATGTAACTCAATCTGGCAAAATTGTTTTGTTGTTCTGAATTTGTATCTTGGTTGTCGATGTTTTCTTGTAGTTGTTCAATAGATTTGTATATGTTTTAAAAAGATCGTGCTATTTGTGGTTAGAGGAAAAACAATTGTGCTATCATTAGTTGTTAGACTGGTGTTGTATGTCCATACCAAGGCATATGCCTTGACTTCTTTTTCGTTGCTTAAGCAAAGCTCTTGTTGATGATGTGCAATTGAATGCTCTCTTGATTAATCCTATTCATCATTTGCTCAGGAGATTGTTTTTCACTTGCAGGAGTTCACAATTGAATATTGCTTTTTGGATTATTTCAATTAGGCGTAAAATGATAGGGAACTCACGGCCTGAGGACAATTTTGACAGTGTCATGTCACCATAACATAAATGAGTGTCATATGGGCAACTTCCTGCTTTGAAATTTTCAACCCAACTTCAATATCTAAATGGGCTGATGATGATTTGCAATAGATTTTATCCTTCTCTCAGGTCCACCGGTGAACGAACTAAAATCCAATTAAGTAGAGAACATTTTTCCACATCTAAAATGCATTGATTGTCATTGTTGGGTGAGCTAGATTACACCATATTTCACCCAAAATTTTGAGACCCACAAATACTACAAAACTCAAAACGCAGAGGAAGGCTAATGATGAAAAACCACCCTTTATCCTCAAAATGCTCTCCAAAAAGAGTGTATTGGGAAGGCTGGCTAAAGGACTCTTTCGTGATGAAGTCGCCAGTTTATAGTGAGCCAAATGAACAAAGGACGCATTGCCTGAACTTTTATACTGTATTGGTTTCCAGAAAATCAATAATCGGTGACATTTTTAATTCATGAACCTTCAATCAACAGAGCTAAAGTTAGGCTTAATCTGCTAGTAATTAATACCAATAACTCTTGACGATGAAAGGCATCTTACTGTGTATTGTAATACCAATTAAGTTGTTGAGAACCATTCCTCAGTAGGCTTGCTTTCCCAGTCATAGAGCCACACCGTATAGTGGAGGAGATATCGAACTGAAACAGCAACAACAAAAAATTTGACGATGGCTTTTAAGAAGAATGACTTCTACCCCTTTAGAAACATAATTAAGTCCCCATCACAAGAATCTTGAGTGTTCTACAGGTCCTCAAAATCATGCAAGTGCAGCTGTATACAAGCAAGACATGCACACACCTAACCACATTCGCACACGAGCATGCATGCCCTATATATAGCAACAAATCAAAGCAAAGGTGTTCACGCCCCCCATATAGCAACAAATAAAAGCTAGGTTTACACCAATGGCCATTATCTCTCCATAAATACATGTAGAGCATTTCACTTGCTCAGTCGTTTGTCTAACAGCAAGAGTAGCATCTGTGAAATAGCCACCTGCGAATCACATAATCTAGACAACCATCTCTAGGAACAGGTACAACCATCTCTAGGAACAGTAACAATGAAGCAGATCACTAATAAAGGTGCCATTCATTTCTCAGGCAACAAAGAATTCTCAAAAAAAAAAAAAAAAAATGGTTCTGGCTTGTTGGCTACAGGTCTAAGTACATCTTCAAAAGCAACAAGAGCATCTATATTTTGATCTTCATAGTTGATAAAGCTAAAGGTATATAGAAAAATGTAATGTGAAGCTGCAATCGACCCAGAGCCTGAAGTTACTTCCAGCCCCAATAGTAAGTTGCCCGAACTCAACAAATAATAGAAGACCTGTCAATAACACTTCAAGTTTTTGGCTTCTTTGGTGCTCCCAAGTTACTAGGCTCAGGCTTCCGCTTTATCCACAAGAAATGCTCAACCTAGAATACAGCCGAATACAGCCGAACATCAGAACTTATGAAGTATGAACTAAGGGCAGGTGCCTTAAAAGTCAGGACAAAAAGATTCCCTGGTAAAAGAAAACAAAAGGAGAAGAGAGAAGCCCTAAAACCATTTTGACAAACACAGCTTGATAAAAATATCATTAAAATCGTGATGCCTAAGACCTTGCTTTTCTTCTAAAAGTCTAGTAACCTTAGTCTAAAATGCATCTGGAAGCAGAAGTACAAAAATGATCTGATGGTGGCAAATACTCAGAAATTATTCCAAGTGGTGTTAAAAAGATAGCCTGGCAGTGCCGCATACATAGACAGAAGGCAAATTCTAAAACAAGTCACTTACAAACAATCTTTCGGTATGCATACAGTGAAAGAACAAGAAATGTTGCTCATTGACCATCCAAACAATACCAGGATTCTAAACTAAACAGCCAACTTAAACTAGTTTTGACCCAATAAGCAGCAATGCTACCCAAATCAGCAAAAGGCAGTGATCTGAAAAATCTGGAGAACAAAATAAGGGTTCCACAGTTCAGAAAGATAATATGATCGCAAATTGTCCAGGCCAACACAGAATTAATCGAATGTATACCTTCATCAACCTCGAGGCCTGAAACAATCTTTCAGTATCTGTCAAGACAACCCTGCTTTCCTGTGATTCTCCAATCGCGACACTCTGATTTTCTGCATTGTGTAAGTATTTTCTTCTCCAATGCAGGGTCATCACTGAATCTAAAAATGACAGTGCTAATAATAAGTTGAGTGTATGCATATACCAATAGGGATAAGAATATTTGGCTTACTTGTCATCATAGATTCCAGTTTTCTTCTTTGTAAGCTTCATCCCTCTGTTTCTGCTCGCCAATTTCCACATTCTCAAGCATATCAAATTCTAAAGTCAAACCACGAATTACAGCTGAAAAAAGATCTTTAGCGACAAATTGATGAAGTTCCACATTATTGGTTGATATAGCTAGAAGAATCACAGTAGCACAAAAAGAAGAAACTTTGGTCACCGCATCGCCATCTGTCCATGTGAAAACTTCTAAACACATCTGTAATACAGGAAGAGCCAGACCTTTGTGATTCATAAGGAAACTGTAAATGGATTAGAAGAGTGAAAAGAATCAAATATGAATATACCAATTCACACAAAGAACAGGGAATAACAAAAATCTGCTAATCATTTATACCTAACCATAGAGCTTTGTGAGTAGATGTCCAACTCCTGCAAAGAAGACGTGTCAGTGCAGTTGGCATGCCCCAATTGTTCTAGTGAAGGAAGCCCTGTATTTAATGCCAGGGAAGCTATCGCAGAGAGGAGTGCACATATTTCACGAGTTAAATCTCCAAGTAACTTCTCCTCCATAACCTCAACTTTCAAATCTGAACTAGCAACCATACCAGTAGTATCCGGCGCCCTTGATCCGAGGAAACAGTTCAAAAACTCATGTTCCTAGCAGCCAATCATCTTTAAAAAACTTGAAATACAACTGCAGCCAAACAGTCTTCACGCACTTTTGGTTTTTATATATCAAATAACACCAATGAACTAATGTACAGATGACTCTGCCACAAACTAGAAGATTTATTTAGCTATAGGTTTTTTAGTCGAATTATCAGCTGTAGGTTTGAATGCCTGAAAAGATCAGCCGGAATTTGTCTTTTACAAAACCATAGTTTTGCCCGAAGCGTGCTGATTATGCTTTTGTAGTAAGAAAGTCATATGGTTTCAGCAATTTTGTTCTGACTTCTTACTACAAGCACCCAAGCAATAAGCAAAGCACAATCTGTCCAAATAGTATAAGCAAATCATTGCAAGTAATGGTTTCGGACAAGAAAGTATTCATTAGCAGCAATAAGCAAATTCTCATTCGGCTCATCAATCAATTCTCCAAAAGATAGACAGAATAGACAAGAAATAAATTAGTGAATTAGGCAGGATCCAAATTAATTCGCAAATTGCATTTCCTCACAAGTGTGAACCATATCTACAAATAAAAATACAAATAAAACCTTCACAAATAGCATTTACTTCTACATATAAAAAAACAAATAGAACCCTGACTCCTTAAGCACGGATTACTTTTTGTCAATGTCCAAACTCTTGACTCAGGGTGCAGAACCTACGCTGCTCCTGACTTCCTCTACACCCACTGATATATCCATCGGTACTGCTGCTGAGCCTACTGCTGAGCCTGCTGTTGAGGGGCCAGCGGCAGGTCCTGGGGCAGGGAGAGGGAGCGCAGGTCCTGGGGCAGGGAGAGGGGGCTCGCCCAAAGAGTAGATTGTTGCAAGAATAATCAGATCTTCTCTGGCGCCAGATGGACATCCGATGGGTCAAGGTTTGATCTCGGTCACCGGGAAGGTTACTGAATGTTTAGCCAGGTATGATTGTGACATTTCAGTTCGGTTTTATCGGATTTAGATATACCTGCTTCATGTAATCTTTCAGGTATACGTGCTATTACTGATCTTTTCGCAAGATTACCAGCAAGCCAGCATGAAGTGGACACTGTGGAAGTCATTTTGGATCTGATGGGTCAAGGTTTGATCTCAGTCACCGGGGAAAGATTAATTTCCTCAACCAGCTGAGAATGTTTAGCCCAAAGGTTTGATGTCGTTCCTATTGCAGAACTTCCAAGTCGGTCCGCGGTGTCCACTTCATGCTGACTTGCGGCAATCTTGCGAAAAGATCAGTAATAGCACGCATACCTGAAAGACTACATGAAGTAGGTATACCTAAATCCGATAAAACCAAACTGAAATGGAAGTAAGCCAGCATTTTTTCCATAATTATGGAGAACGACGTGGCGGTATCTGTCGAATGATCGGAAATACCACCCACAGTAAAGGGTCGCCCGCAGTCGATTTCTTTCCATCCTTCGCGGCAAAGAGCGAGAAATGGGGAAGGGTTTGAGAGAGGCGGAGGGTTTGCGGAGGGTTTGGGAATCAGAGAGGCGGAGGGTAGGAAAACCTCCGATCGACCTCTATTTGTACCGCGAAATTACCAACTTTTTTTTTTTTTAATAATGTACTAACATTTATTTGTGTTATATTAAACACGCATTTTTTACCAACGCTTTTGAAAATTCGTTCATATTTTACAAAGTTATCAATTTTCATTTGCGGGGATTAAGTTACCCATTCTTATATTAAAACTACCAGCTGCATTCACCGGGTTAAATATCTGAGTTTTAAATAAGGTTTGTTTTGCAAAAAATATCACATTTTTGAAAATAATTTTCAGGAAGTTTTTATTTTCAAAAAATGACCATATTTTTCGGTATTCGGTTAAAATCTAAAATTTAAGTGAAAAATATTTTTTACTATTCATTATCTAATTTATTTTTTGGCAAAAATTCCTACAAACTAAATTTTAATATTTTTAATAGACAAAAAGATAAATTTAATTTTTATATGTTTTTTAAAATGAACTTTTAATTATTTTATTTTAAAAAAATTTTGAGTTTTTATTTTATTTTTTCCTTTCTTTTTCCTTTTTCCTTTGTCCTTCCTCCTCCTTCCTCTGTCGTTGCGTGCCTCGACGATGGCCAATTGCCTATGGCCAACCAGACACGGATCGATCGAGCCTCAAGCTCCCTTGCCTCCGCCGAGCTTGGGCGAGCTAGATCGACCAAGTTGTGAGCTCGCCGATTTGATCCGTTGCAAGCTCGAGCTTGCGACTTGCCGATTCAACGAGCTTAAGCCTTGCCCTAGTCGAATTTGGTCTTTGTCGAGGCTAAAGTTGGCCTATGGCCGACAATTGGCCAAGGAAGAAGGAAAAGAAAAGGGAAAGAAAAAAAAAAAAATTAGAAATTAATTTTTTTTAAAAAAAAGAAAAAGAAAACAAAGAAAAAAAGAAAAATGTATTCGGTTAAAGAATGTGAGATGGAAGAAGTTATTGAAAATGGAAAATATTTTCCCACTTTTGATGGTGTTTTTTCCAATAACAGAAAATGTTTTTCTTAATTAGTTCATTTTTCGTAAAATGAACGCTAAAATTTGAAAAACATTCTCTCGACTTGAAAGTTATTTTTACTCATGAAACGAATGAAGTCTTATCGACATCTTTTTCAATAAGTCACCAATATTCTGTGGAGTTTAAATTATCGATTATAATATGAAATTATCAACTCTTATTTCACTACATACTATTCTAATTATTCAATCGTTTAAAAAATACCATCTGTTTTAATAATTTTATAATTTTATAATTTTATATAGGAAAAATTCAAAATAAAAGCTTGAATGGCTCTTATTTTCTCAAATAATGACCTAAACTAAACTTATTTTTCAAATAAATGAATGAAGTGCTCAAATCAATCTCAAAGAATGACTTAAAGTAATTATGACTATTTCAAATAAGGGTTAGGCTTGTTGGCGTGTGGATTGGTGAAATATTCCGGCTAATCAAGAATATTTTGGTCTAAACTTCTTTTGTTCATTTTCCTTTTATTAGGATAGTGGGACAAGTGTGGGTGGACTTTAGGCCCATTTGGTTCAATAAATCGAGCGTCCTGTGAAGATGAACAGAATGAATGGAAAATGAAGAATGAGCAAGAAACTTTTTGGATTTTCTTCTCTCTCTGTGTATTCATCGTACAAATTATTCATCTCAAAGCATTCATCAATGACTTGCTCTGTTTTTCTTTATGTGTTACAAGAACTCGACAAAGAAGAGCTTAATGAACGAAAGAATGCAAAAACAGATTTAAAACAGAAAAAAGGAAACTGATGTATTAATCTGTTACAAGCTAAACTGAATAACAGTTTTTCATCAAATGATCTTCTCTCTGAGTTGAGCACGTGTAGTTTGAAATCTTCATCACCGACTCACTTCATGGCTTTCCCAGTCAACTAGTTTTGAGTCATTATGCAAACACATGGCTGTTAATGTCACTGACTTGCGTGCTTCACTTCCTCTGATCTTTCTTTCCTAGTAGGTACCCTTTCATTCTCCCTTTTATTCTCTTCTTTCGTTGAAGCCACAACAAAGTATTCTTTATGAACAAAGTATTCTTTCTGAATTCTTATATTCTTTAACATCCCCCGCAAATTGGGAAGGGGTAATAATTCCATACCCAATTTGGTTCTAATAGTACAGTGAGCAAAATGTGATAAGGACTTGGTAAAGGTGTCAGCAAGCTGAAGATGACTTGGAATATATCGAACACTTATTGATCATAAGGAGACTTTTTTGCGAACAAAGTGAAAATCAATTTCGATATGTTTTGTACGAGCATGTAGAATGGGATTAGCTGTAAGAGAGATAGCAAACTTATTATCACATAATAATAGTGTTGGTGATATGAGAGATATACCAATATCTCGTAGGACAAAGCTAATTCAGGTAAGATCAGCAGTAGTGGATGCAAGTGCTCCATATTTAGCTCCTGTGGAAGAGCGAGATACAATAGGTTATTTCTTAGCTGACCATGAGAGAAGATTAGAGCCAAGATACAATAGGTTGTTAAGAATATAAGAACTTAGAAAGAATACTCTATTCAAAGTTTCCTTTTCTGCTGTATTTCAAATTTTCTTTGTCCAAAATAAGCTAGATTGGGGTTGTACCGGTTCATCGAATAGTTTTGCAACCTTGTTTCAAATCTTTCTAGTTGTGCTATTACTTCATCATATTTTGGTTGGGGTTTCAAGCAGTACATAGTAGTTCAAAAGTTTTCATATTCAGAGCCTAGTCCTTCTAGAACACCAAACATTTTGGTTATCTCATTTACAGGCTTTCCGATCGCATTTAGCTGATCACAAATTGATTTGTATTCTCTAAGATAAACAGAAAGAACTCGATCTCGTTTCTGGCAAACTTGTAGTTTTCCTCTCAGTTCAAATTCTCTAGCAACTAATTTTTTTTGTAAAACGATTAAGAAGCATTTGCCATACCTCATAGGAAGTTTCTAAATCAATGATCAAGCTTAGAATGTTTTTAGATACCGCTCCACTAATTCATAATGATACAAGCTGATCAGTTTTTGTCCAATCTATTTAATCTAGATTCACAGCTTCAGCTTCACAACCTTCAATTTCAACCTATAACATCTGAGGAGGTGATGGAATTTCACCACTAATGAAGCCAAAAAGCTCTTGGCTTTGAAGAAATTTGTGGAACTGTGCTTGCCATAACAAAAAATTGTCTTCAGCAAGCTTGATTGTGATGAAATTGGAGATGTTAACATGTATTGAGAAGGGGTATTTCTGTGTTCTTGCTGCCATTTTCGTGTTCTCAAGGCTTTGATGATGATGATAATGGTGATGCTGTGATTGTAGTCACGATTACCTTTTGAACTTACAAGATGGAGTTCTGTACGTGTCACCAATGATGCTCAGATCTTAACAAAGAAGAACTAAGCTAGGGCAAAGCACTTTGCGATCTTCGAATCCACAAACAAGATAGAACTGAGAGATGCGATCAGTGGAGTTCAGGAGCTACTTCGATCTGCTACAACTTCAGCACTTTTAATTGGATTTTGCGAGCGATTGCTGAACTTAACTATCAAACAAGGATGATCGATGGCTCCAATACAATGTGAAGATGAACAGAATGAATGGAAAATGAAGAATGAGCAAGAAACTTTTTGGATTTTCTTCTCTCTGTGTATTCACCATACAAACTATTCATCTCAGAGCATTCATCAATGGCTTGCTCTGTTTTTCTATATGTGTTACAAGAGCTCGACGAAGAAGAGCTTAATGAACTAAAGAATGCAAAAATAGATTTAAAACAGAAAAAAGGAAACTGTTGTATTAATTTGTCACAAGCTAAACTGAATAACAGTTTTTCATCAAATGGTCTTCTCTCTGAGTTGAGCACGTGTAGTTTGAAATCTTCATCACCTACTCACTTCGTGGCTTTCCCAGTCAACTGGTTTTGAGTCATTATGCAAACACGTGGCTGTTAATGTCACTGACTTCGTGCTTCACTTCCTCTGATCTTTTTTTCCCAGCGGTAACCCTTTCATTCTCCCTTTCATTCTCTTCTTTCGTTGAAGCCACAGCAAAGTATTCTTTCTGAATAGAGTATTCTTTCTGAGTTCTTATATTCTTAACACGTCCCGAAAATTGGTCCGATTGAATATATTAGGGATTCGGACTTGAGATTTACGGGATGTTGATGGTAAATGGAGCTGAAGTAGTGATCAATTGGCTTAAAATTGAAAAAGATGACGTCTCATCCCAATTTTTATCTCAACATAAAGTTGATATGACGATCATTTAACTTAAAATGAAAAGATCCACGTCCCATTGTAAATGTTATATTGTCGATTGATGATAGTGCTAGAGAGTATGATGGCTAAAGCATGGATGACAAACGGTAGTCAGTATTTGAAGGATGTGACGATGCTGGCAACTTCTAGACTTAGCCTTAGGTCACAATTTTCAGCAGCATCTATTTGCCCTTCAAGGGCTGTAGTGATGATTGGTCAGTAACGATTATGGCTTAAGTGTTTTCTATGATGGAGATGACTGTTCTCAATGTAATTTAAATCAAAAAATTAATGGGCTTGAACATTCTAATTACCTAAATTCTCTCTCTTTTTTACTTTTTCCGAGAATTTTTCATTCGATGAATTACCTTGAGCATATCCGTTGGTATCATAACCAAATGAAGCTCAGATTCATGTATTTCCTCTTTCTTTCTACTATCGTTTTTTTATGTGAATCACGCGGAGAAATTATCACTTAATGAAGTCAATTTTTTGGTTGGCCTGAATGTGCTTGTTTCCCATGTCTAATCATCGGTGGTCTGTCCCTTGAATAGAAACACAACAAACACAAACAGCTGGATTATTTCCCAATAAGAACATGAACAAAGAGCCCTAAAATTTGCACCAAGTCAGCAAACTTCCCAGTCAAAACAGCGCAGTTTTTATTTCATTTGAGTCACCTGGTCGCCACATTAGCTCTGTTTGCCACTATTCGTCCACAACATAAGGGTAAATATATCACAGCAAGCGAAATTTAGGGCTTTGGTGGTTTTTCCTCCTTAACATATAAGGAAAGATTTAATTAAAGCATGTGAAATTTTTTAAGTGATTATATAATCACTTTATATAAGATTTTTGAAATAATGTTAAGCACCTTCGGTATATAACACTCGCGAATGTGCATATGCGCAACAAATAAATTAGGAATGAGAAATAAATTATTAATAAATACAGACAACACAAAAAAAAAAATTAAATAGACGTGGAAAGAGAAAAATGTATTGAGATTTAATTTTTATTTTTTTAAGAAGGTGCTGGTGGGATGGGAAAAAAAAATTCAAATTTGAATGCTAAAATATGTGAGAGATTAAATAAAATTACGAATTGATTGCTCATGAATAGAATATTTATGAGACAAGTATTTTTTTTTTTTTTTTTTGGGGGGGGGGGGAGACAATTGGGATATGTTAAAAATAGAAAAGGCTATTTACTTTATTTAACAATACGGGTGAACATCATTTTCATTAGAGAATTCATTTTTCTTATTTTAAGTATGAATATTTTGTTCGACCTTAAATGGTTTTCTATAGAAAAATTATTTTCAATAAATCAAACACATGAAAGTCAAAGAAACTAAAGGTATGTTTAGTAACACTTTTGTTCCTAGGAATAATTCTTTTTCGGAAATAGTCCTTTTCTATTTTTATTCTCTAGAATAATTTCTGAGTAAAAAAACATTTTTGGTAATTATACAAAATTTCTATTCTCGAAATAGAAAAAAAATATAAATGCATTTGATACAATCCAAAAAAAAAAAAAAAAAAAAAATTGGTGACCCAAGGAACCCCATACGACCGGTAGCCGAAGGGTAAACCCTCAAGTAACAAGTAAGCGGGAGGATCCACCAACCCGGGCGTCACACTTACGTCCCCAAGCGACCGTGAGGAGATTCGAACTCCTCCCCTTGTGTTAAGGGAGAGAGCCCAACTATCGCAACCACTAAGGTGGCGGTACAATTTTTTTTTTTATAACATAACATTTCTTTTCATTTTTTAATAATTTTTTAAGAATTGTTTTTCCCTTTTTCTTTTCTTCACCGTGCACCGGTTGCTGCTGCTATCCTTCGTTCGCCGTCCACTGGCCATGGCCGCCCGATGGCCGAGGGGAGGCAATGGTAGGGGCGACAAGCAGCAAGGAAGAAGAAGAAAAGAAAAAGTAACTTATTTCTATAAATTCAAGAAGTTACTTTTTTCTACTTATTAATTATATTCTAAATCTATTTCCCAATCGTTTTTCTATTCACGGGAATAGAAAAATTAATTGATGTTACTAAATGAATTTATGTCCTTTCTATTTTGGGAAGCCAAAGAATAAAATAAAAAGTTGCTAAATGGAGCAGAAATATTTTTAACTCAAACGAACACCAACTTTTGAGCCCTTTTCCTCGCATTTCCATCGCCAAGGTGCTCTCCAAAATAGAGCTTAAGCTTGGTGTTGGGTCGGGCCGGCCCAACCAAGTGGCCCATAAATCCATCCGGCCCGGTTAGAGCGTAGCCCATCTTGGGTCACTCTTTGTTACTTTGTTTATCCAAGAAAAGATAGGATTCTGGTTTTCTTGGTTGAAATAAAGAACTTGTGCCCGTCCATTGCTCAATCTATAGCGTCCACCTTAACCATGACTCATTTAGCTCCGACATTCCCATAGACCTGGAAATAGTCGAGCGGTTTGGCAATGCTGAGGAGGACTGCTTGGCGAATGGAGGTGGAGCTCTCCCTCTAGTGGTATCATCTCTTTCGAGTACTCCGCCTCCTCAGGTACCCCTTCGCCTTCAAGCATATTGGGATCTTTTGCAAGTAATCTAAGGCTATCAATTTTCAAGCATATTGGGATCTTTTGTAAGTAATCTAAGGCTATCAATTTTCAAGCATATTGGGATCTTTTGTAAGTAATCCTGCCGCCGCGCCTGCAGTCGCGCCTGCCATTGTTGTTCTAGGCACCGTGAACGTCGAAGGTCCACCAAGGATAAGGGTCACAGAAAGACCAATAAATAAGTTAGTGGAGCACTTTCGGAGGCTCAATCCACCAAGGTTTAGGGGTACTGGAGAACCTGAGCTCGCATCCTAGTGGGTGCAAGATATGGAGAAAGCATTTGTAGTCTTGATGTGCAATGAAGAAGAAAAGGTGATACTAGTTGTGTATCAACTCCAAGATAATGCCAATATTTGGTGGAAAGCCACCAAGGACACTGTGTTTCCGGAAGGAGTACCAAAGGTGTGGGACACATTCCTCAAAGCTTTTAATGATCAATATTTTTCGGGTTCTGCCCGAGAGCTGAAGATGGAGGAGTTCCAACACCTTCGTCAAGGATCGATGACTATCGATCAGTATGGGGTTAAGTTCGTTGAACTGTCTCAGTATGCCCCAAGATCGATTGAAGATCCCGAGGAGAAAGCTCAGAGATTTAGGAATGGTCTTCGTACAGAACTGAAGCAACCTCTACTACCATTGGATTGGTAGATTATTGTGAAGTTTACCGTCGAGCTCAAATGATAGAGAGAGGTATAATGGAGCAATCAGCCTCAACTGGATCAAGGTTCAACCTCCATAGAGAAAATATTCGTCAATGGAAGAGGTCCATGCCTGGAGGTAAATCCCGTGCTCCGTCTTTCAAGAGAGGTGGATTTAATAGGCAGATGCCTAACAGTATGGATATGTGTCGCTTGTGTGGAAGGCGACATGGGTTAGCTCCGTGTCCAGCAAGGTCAGGGGCATGTTACGAATGTGGCCAGCAGGGTCTCATCGCAAGGTACTGTCCAAAGAAGCAGAGGGGACAAGCGCACTTGCCACCGCCGCCACCAACAAGACAGATAGGAGGGTATGCCCCTCAAAATGCACCGCAAGGAGGACAACTAAGACCTCCAATTCAGGGTGATGTGTATACAATCATGCAAGGTCAAGCAGAAGTTGCGCCTGACGTGATCACAGGTATGGTTTCGCTCAACGACCAACCTACTTATACTTTGTTTGATTCAGGAGCAACCCATTCCTTTATTGGCGAGCAGTATGTTAATATGTTAGGATTGAATCCTATATTGTTGGAATCGGCAATTTGCATATCTACACCATTGAAAGATAAAGTTATTGCTACTTTGGGATGTTCGGGGTGCAAGTTAGAATTTGGTGAGCGAGTGGGGAAAATTGACTTGTTAGTCCTAATCATGTATGATTTCGATTTGATTATTGGCATGGACTGGCTCACCAAGCAAAGAGCTAAAATGGACCACTATCGCAAAGCGATTCGGTTTGACCCATTAGGGAGCAAGAGTTTCGAATTTGTTGGGAATCAAGGAGGACCCACGATTTCCTTAATCTTGTCACCAGAGACAACTCGTCAGTTAGACGAGGGTTGTCAAGGTTACCTAGCAACTGTCGTGGATACGACAGTTGAGGAATTGAAAATGGAAGACATTCCAGTAGTTCAAGAATTTCCAAATGTCTTTCCAAAGGAATTGTCAGGTCTACCGCCAGAAAGAGAGATTGAATTTGTGATTGAGCTAGCACGGGGACAAGAGCCAATCTCAAAAGCATCGTATAGAATGGCATTGATAGAATTGAAAGAACTGAAAGTACAGATGCAAGAATTATTGGATAAAGGATTTATTCATCCTAGTGCATTGCCTTGGGGAGTGCTAGTTTTGTTTATAAAGAAGAAAGATGGTTCGTTGCGTTTATGCATCGACTATCGACAACTCAATCAGGTGACAATTAAGAATAAGTATCCACTCCCGAGGATTGATGACTTGTTTGATCAATTACAAGGAGCATCAATATTTTCAAAGATTGATTTAATGACGGGATATCATCAGCTGAGAATTAGGAAGGAGAACATTCCTAAGTCAGCATTTCGTACTTGATATGGTCATTATGAGTTTACAGTGATGCCATTTGGATTGACGAATGCTCCAACTACCTTTATGGATTTGATAAATAAGGTGTTCAAGGAATTTCTAGATCAGTTTGTGATCGTGTTCATCGATGATATTTTGGTCTATTCGAGAAGTGATGAAGAGCACGAGAATCATCTGAGATTAGTGCTCCAGACCTTAAGGACGCATCAATTGTATGCTAAGTTTAGCAAATGCGAGTTTTGGTGACTCGTGTTGTTTTCTTAGGTCATGTGATTTCCGAAGAAGGAATCTATGTCGACTTGAGCAAGATAGAAGCCGTGATCAAGTGGCCAAGACCGACAACAATAACAAAGATCAGAATTTTTTTGGGATTGGCAGGTTACTACAGACAGTTTGTGAAAGGTTTCTCATCATTGGCATCGCCTTTGACCAAACTCTTGAAGAAAGAAGAGAAATTTGTGTGGTCAAACAAGTGCAAGCGTAGTTTTCAAGAGCTAAAGGAAAGGCTGACTACCGCACCTATACTAACAATTCCATTTGGTCTTGGAGGATTCGAGATCTATAGTGATGCATCATTCAGGGGTTAGGTTGCATGTTGAAACAATATGGTACGGTTGTTACATACGCTTCCCGTCAGTTGGGACCTCATGAGTAGAATTATTCGATGCATGACTTAGAGCTCGCAGCGATCATCTTCACCCTGAAGATTTGGAGACACTACCTATGTAGAGAAAAGTTCCAGATCTTCACAGACCATCAGAGTCTCAAGTATTTGTTCTCTCAGATGAGTTGAACATGAGATGGCGCAGATAGATGGAGTTGTTGAAAGACTACGACTGTGATATCCTATACCATCCTGGAAAGGCGAATAAAGTTGCTGATATATTGAGTCGAAAGTCTTTAGTAGCTCATATACTGATAAAAGAGTGGCACCTAATCGAAAGAGCACGAGATTCGGTATTCAAGTTTAAGGTAGGCTACCTCTCGAGTCTTATGACCACCCTCATAATTGAACCAGATATCCAGGTCAAAATCAAGACACTCCAACTGACAGACCCTGATGTGCAGAAAATCCTATAGGAGGATATAGAGAAAAGAAAGGCTGATTTTCAGATTTCTGATGATGGAACATTAAGATTCCAATGACATTTGGTTGTACCTGATGATGTAGAGCTTAGAGAAGAAATTTTATCCGAAGCACATCATAGTAGTTACAACGTTCACCCTAGAAGCACTAAGATATATTAGAATCTGCGTCAACACTATTGGGGGTCAGGTATGAAAGAGGACATTGCCGAGCATGTGGCCAAGTATTTGACATGTCAGCAAGTAAAAGTTCAGCATTGCAAGCCAAGAGGACTTCTACAACCTCTAGCGATCCCAAAGTAGAAATGGGAATATATCACGATGGACTTCATGACCGGACTATCGAGGAGTCAAAGAGGAAATTATTCAATTTGGGTGGTAATCGACAGACTAACAAAGTCGCCTCACTTCATTGCAGTTCGAAAAGACCTCAGTTTGGATAGGCACGCAGACCTATATGTGCACCAAGTGGTTCGAATGCATGGAGTGCCAGTTACAATAACATCTGATAGAGACCCGAGGTTTACTCCTATTTTTTGGAAGAGTTTGCAGAGTGTTCTTGGTACCAAGCTTCAGTACAGTACAGCATATCATCCTCAGACGGATGGCCAGTCTGAGAGGACAATTCAGACCCTCGATGACATGTTGAGAGCATGGGTTATAGACTTCAAAGGAAGTGGGTTATAGACTTTAAAGGAAGTCAGGAAGATTAGCTTCATCTGGTAGAATTTGCCTACAATAACAGTTATTAGCAGAGTATACAGATGGCTCCCTTTGAAGCATTGTATGGCAGAGCATGCAGAACTCCAGTATGTTGGGATGAAGTCGAGGAAAGAAAGATCACAGGTCCATAATTGGTTCAGCAGTTAGTAGATGCCGTGACAGTGATCGGAAACAAATTGAAAACAGCGCAAAGCAGGCAGAAAAGTTATGCAGACAAGCGTCGAAGATTCCTAGAATTTCAAGTTTGTGATCATGTTTTTCTGAAAGTGTCGCCAATGAGAGGAACTTCACGCTTTAGCAAGAAAGGCAAACTAAGTTCGAGATACGTAGGTCCCTCTAAAATTTGGAAAGAATAAAGACTCCAGCGTATTATCTTACACTACCACCGAGGGTTGGCACAGGTGCATAACGTTTTTCACGTGTCGATGTTGAGGAGGTATGAACCCGACCCGACCCAAGTGCTCAATTTTGTGGTGGACGACCGTCTATCATACGTTGAAAGCCAGGTCCAGATAGTGGATCGCAAAGAGCAAGTTCTGCGGACAAAGATTATTCCATTAGTCAAAGTGGTCTGGCAACACCACAATGTAGAAGGAACAACCTGGGAGACTAAAAAGTCGATGAGACAGTTGTACCCCCACCTTTTTCAACAGAGTGTGTAAGGTTTAAATTTCGAGAATGAAATATTTAGAAAATGGGAAGAGTTATGACATCCAGAATTTTCGGTATTGTTTTCAATTGAATTAATCAGACATTTCATTGACACGTCTATAAGGTTGTTCTTAAAGCTGATCACTCTCGAGATAACTAGACTAGCTAGGTAAGTTATTACAGAATTCTAAGACAATAGACTTGAGAATTCGACCAGGAATCGGCTTCTCGACCGTGCTCATCCTTAGAGGTCATTACGGCACAGTTAAAAATCGAATTGAGATCAGAGATAGGCCGGTTCGACGAGATGTGTGGTCAATCGTGGGTTACTCCACTAAATTGGAAAATTCTCGTCGACCAACACTAATTTGATTTTTCAGTCGTTTTGGTACCTTGTGTCTGTAATTAAGTCCTCGAGATTTTCACGACAATCGAGAGTTGCCAATATGTCGAGTGGGTTCAATGTGGCTTGAAGAAAATCGACCACGAGTCAATTGCCCTAAAAATTTTGAAAACTACCCGGTAGTTTAGGTCACGCTAAAAGCGCGCTAGGATGAAATTAACCGTCAATTTGAGTCCGATTTCAGAAATTGAAAGTTCTGTGGTGTCACGAGTTATTTTAGGAACGTCAACTCAATCTCAGAAGATTTTTCGGAGATCCCGAGATTTTTACAGAAAATGGATTCGAATGTTATGGAAAATTAGCGGAAGTTTGTACGGGCCAAATTAAGGGAAATCTAGACTTTTAAGCCGAGCTTTTGAATGTCAGGGACTTGCTGAAGGTTGTATAGGATATTTCTCCGATGAAATTGGACATTGATTTGGATAATCAAATGTAGAATTGGAGCCAAAAATTGAAGAAATTCGGAATTGGATTTTGAGGCAATAAAATTGGCTTCAATTTAGTTAAGTGGTGGGAAAGTATTACAAGAAATAATTGGACACATGGAGGATGAGATTGGGATTGGTGGGACTAAGTGTTTAATGTAATGGCTAAGCCTTGTTGACAAATATCTCCCCTCTTAGTTGGCTTCCCCATTACACACTCTTCCTCCTCGGTCTTCTTCAACGCTTGAGACCGATCCCTCTCTTTCAGTTCTGATTTCTTCAAAGAAACCCAACTGTAGCTTCACCACGTTTATTTTCCTCCCAAGCCCATGCAAGCTTCGCCCCATGTCCAAAGAAGAGATCCCCACGTGCCGTTTCTTTTCTCTCCAGCTTGTTCCGCGGGTCAACCTCCAGCAACAAACTTTGGTTTGTTGACCGAAGCCTCCACGTGCGTCCAGTGGAGTCCACCGAAGTAGCCAGCGTCCAATTACCCCTAGCGAAGCTGCTTCTTTTCTTTGTTGCCTTCCACGTGTCCAAGCCCACCCACGATCGAAGACCCTCGTTTCAGCCAGCGCACCTCCACGCGTCCTCAACCGGAGCTCCTTCGGTCAACAATCGGGCATTGAAGACCACCGAGCGAAGCTGCTCCACCAAAGAACTTGTCGGCCACATCTTCAATGCTAGAGTTCCTTTTGAGTCCGCACGCCGCTCCATCGAAGCTGCCATACGCCCATCTCCACTAGCGTTGGTCTCCCTCGGTCATAGTTCTCTCACTGGCTTTGATGTTTGACTAAGCAGCACTCACGAAACCTTGAAGCCACGTTCCTTCTGGCCCATTGAAGTGTCGAAGCCCAGCAGTTCCGTGATTCCTCAATTGGGCAGCCGCACGTTCAGCCCATCTTCAAGCCCAGTTGTGAAGTCAGCAAATTCAGCCCATTGTCAGTTTAATTGCTCAACCCAGTCTAGCAACTCTTCAAGTCAGCTCAAATTCAGTAAAGGTTGGCCCAGTTCAGTTTGTTTTCAGCCCAGAGTTTCTTCGGGCTTGCGAAGTTCTTGGCCCGGCCCAAGTTCGGCCGCCGTAGCGTCATCGTCACCGTGTCCCGGTCTTCGCTTTGTGCAAGTGAGTTTTACTCACTAATGCTTTCTTAGTAGACTAAATATGCCTAAGGGTTAATTAGATTTAATTAATTGCAATTAAGTGGATAGATTAGATGAAAATAATTAAATTAGAGACTTCTTAATGCATATTAGTTAAATTGATTGTGCATTTTAGCAAGTAGATAGGTCCTATTAATTATTGACTACATATCGGGATTTTTCCCGATCTGTTTCGGGCTCCAATTAGGCAATACGAGCCTAAATTGGATTTATTATAATTATTTATTAATTATTTATTAATTTTTAATAATTATTTATTTATTTATTTTTTTTCAGGAAATTCACCCAGGATGGCCGATGACTGGAATTTCGTGTTGATCGTCATGGTACAATCCGTTTATTTATTTGAGTTCTACATTGCGCTGAATTGAATTGATTGTACAATTTTATGGATTTATCCCAAATTGAATGAAATTGAATGATTGATTGGTTGATGGCCGAGTATTATTGTTTAGTATCGATGATGCTGTAATGAACTGTAAAGTAGAGGGAACTATGAAAGTGAATTGGGAAATTCTCAACTAAAACCAATCAGGAACGATGTAATAAGTCATACATGGTTCAGTGATTAAATGATATTACTGGTGAAAACGACGCCTTAAAGAATGCACGAGTGCTGTCCATTATACACGTCACCTTGGCAGAAGTAACGCCTAAGAGCATTAATGAAGCTCCGTGACTAAGTGTACTACTAGAGGTGTTATGATGGGAAGTGAAGTGACCTAGAGATAGTCTAACTGACATGTAAATAGACTAGGTTGATTGATCAATGAGTCGATCCAGTGGTTGTGAATTGATTGATTGTTTAAATGCAATATATGAGGCATATGTGCATAACCTTAAATTGCAGGATGGAACTGATGCTAAGGTAAGTTTTCTGACTCATGTTGTGCTAGGCAATCTGGTGGTGTATTGGTTTCATAACCGAGTCTTAGGAGGTAGAACTTGCTGAGACATAGTCCCATTGATTGTTGTAAAAACCAATTTCAGGCCCTTATGTGGAAGATCTTCAAGAGGAGGATCCTAGGAAAAGCCTGGCGAGGAGTTAGAGGAGAGTGAAGAGGATGATCTTGAGTACGACCTGCAGAAGAATTGAGACCTCCCTCATTTTGAAAACCTTGTGAATATTTGGAGATTTGTTAAATCAGACCTTGGTGAACAATATTGTGAAGTATAATGAAAGCTTGTTATGATATGTATAAAAGTGTGGTTATGAGTTTTCAATATGGAAAATGTGGCATTGCTTTTCTATTCCATTGTTTTATTGTCTGGGGATTTATAACTTCTTCCGCATGTGCTTAATAAATGAAAAGGTCGGCGATACATAGTATTGTGATATCGCATTTTAAAATCGACCAAGTAGAAGGATGTGTGCATGTCCGAGGATCGGGGTGTGACATGGTAACTGCAAAAAAAAAAATTATATTTCAAGAATAGAAATACGTTTGGTGAACTTCTATAATTTTGTTGTTTCTTTTAATTTTTCAATATTTTTATTATATTTTTCTTCTTTTTCTTCTTTTTTTTTCTTTTTCCTTTGAGGTCGGCCTTGCCCTGGTCTAGCGAGGCTCGGTCTCACGCAGCCACGGCGAGGTTGCCGGCCTTGCCATGGCTCGTCTCGGGTCGCGAGGATCGGCCATGGCCAAGGCCAATAACCGGCAAAAGGAAGAAAAAGAAGAAGAAAAAAAGAGGAGAAAAGAAAAATTGTTTCTTGGAATTGTTTCGGGAATAAGAAGTAACTTTTTTCTATTTCTCATTTCTATTCCAAATCTGTTTCCGGAACAAAATTCTTACCAAACACATTTCTGTTCTTTTTTTGTTCCACGGAAAAAAAATAAAAAAAAAAAAAGAACAAAAATTTGTGTTGCGAGAAACATAAACACATTTTGCCAAACACACCCTTATCCAGTTTTCTAAACATGGGTTATCTCTTTTGTTACATATAGAGAGAAAAAAGATGCTTAGTTTGCTTTGAAAGTTACCTGTATTCTTTTTTAAGTCTAGGGACAACGACAATGAAGAAGATGACATTATCACAGGTTCTTAGCTTGATCATGGTTGTGCTAATAATCCCTGCTATTGTCTTAACCGCTAGGGTTTGCCCTACCTTTTCAAGGGGGTTGATGTGGGGACGAGTAAATTTCAAGAGTGGGTTTTGACTTTCACGCCCTGCAGGAAGTAGGGTAAAAGTCTGAGAATGAGTGTTAGAGTTGACTAGAGTTGGACTGACCATAAAAGAAAAAAGGATTCAAGATAGGGTTCTTTACTGCGATCCCTCCATTTTTTTTTCCTTTTTTTCTTTTTTTATATGTCTATGATCACTTAACTTGAAGCTTCAAGATAGGGTTCTTTTCCATTGGCTTGATCCATAAATTTTGAAAAAAAAAAATATACAAATGGGATAAATTCATTTTTCGACTAACCATTGACAAATAGAAAATGCGTGGAAACTTGTGATTCTTTGGTGATGTGGGCGTACTGATTTAGTGATATGTGATTAGCTTAATTTCTTTGACTAGAAGGCGATCTCGGATAGATTCATACAATAACCTTTCGAGACTCAAGTGACATGATTGTTGCTTTTCCTTATGCACTCTAACGTGTCTCTTGCTTGTGCACTTGACTCGTTCGGTACCAATGACCTCATCACTATAATCCTTTGGCTAGGTGACAATTCGATTGGTTCCGCTGAAGAATTACTTGACAGAGTCGATTTAATCGCATTTAAGTTACCCATAGCCGAGTTTTCATAACAGATGATTGAAATTGGTACCACAGATATTATCAATCATTGGGCGAGTTCTTTCAATTTTTCCGCTTCTACAAAGACTAGGACTCATCAATCATGTGCTACTCTCCCATCGTCATCCAGGTTTTGTGAGGAGCAGCCTCCAAGAATATGAACTGTTCGCCTGATGACATTACGTTAAACCAAGCTTTAGCTGGCAAGCAACCTTCGGGAATTCGGTTTTCTTGGTTGAAATAAAGAACCCGTGCCCATCCCGTTGCCCAGTCAGTAGCATCCACCTTAACTGTGACTCATTTAGCTCCGACATACCCATAGACCCGGATATATTCGAGCAGTTTTGCAGCACCAAAGACGACTGCTTGGTGAACTGGGGCGGAGCTCTCCCTCTGGTGGTGTCATCTCTTTCAAGTACTCCGCCTCCTCCATGTATCCCTTCGCCTTCAAGCAAATTGGGATCTTTTGCATGTAATCTAAGGCTATCGATATTTAGTTGTCTGGGTGTGGTAGACCGATGGAGGTATCAGTGTCAGGAGAGATTTTCAGATTCCTTTACATTTTAGAGGACCGTTTTGCTGGGATTCTTGATAAATAAAGAGCAATATATAGCAATCATCAATAATACTAAGCTGCTGTTACAACTCTGTTCTTTTATCATATGCTTGAGTGTGGCTTTCAAGGGATGGCATTCAGCCATCTGTCTCACATCTTGCATCATCTATCTGAAGACACTCCACACATAAGCAGCGATGACAATTATAATTTACGACTTCAAAGTTGAGAATAAGCAAGCAAGTTGATTAAGATTGGTAACAAAACCTCCTAATCAATCACTTCTCAGTCCCGTTTTTCCCAGTTATTAGTTGGATTCCACACCATAGACATGCAAACCACCAGCTTACCATGACCATACTGATGCTATATGCACCTTTCCACTGGTATCTTAATACCATATCAAACCAGCAAAAAGTTCCCCAAACATAAATCATGAGCGCACACGAAACCTTAAACAAGACGGTCTCAACTCAACTCCAACCATAGCAATATATCTCACAGCCATTTAAATCTACCTCGCATGGAACAGTGAGACACAAGTCTCACTCAAGCATCCTCATGTCCAACCAAAGCGAGAAGCATCTTCTTGTAGTCTCCAGATGTGTCATTTGCAATAGCCCGATCTAGAGGAACACTGTTCCGTTTGTGGTACTGCTCTTTGATCTGCTGCATGTCAACTTCGGCACGAGTGGTGACTACTCGAGTAAGAGCCCATTCATCTGTTCCCAGCTTGTTGATGGCCAGACGCAGTACCTTCTCGAAATACTTCTCTGGACAAGTCAAGCACTTGATTGCTGATCTCAGCAGTTTGAGAAATTCATCATTTGGATCAGCCTTCAGATCCTGCATACAGAGTTTTCCAGATAATTATGGCACCAAAGCAATCTCTCAGAGTAAGCCGTGTCTTAAAATGGACATAAAATTCCCTAATAAGAAATTGAAAGAAATTCAACAGTGGACACCTGACATACAGAATAGGAACATAAATAAAGGGAAAATATCTAGCGATACCACAAGAGTGGTCATAAACACTTATATATCATGAGCAATCAACTAGCCAACTTGCAGATCAAAGTGACATCGCCCAAGTGAGTTCTTACATAGGGTGGTTTCGGCTTCTCTTTTATAATAAAAATTATCTGAGGACGATTCACTACTATCAAAACATCAAGCTTGTTATATTAGAGCCCCAAGAAAATGGATTTTCAAGTTTGGAATTTATGACTATGATGGATACTGATCTAGGTATCAGATGAAAAGGATCTATCATCTGTCCTCATTCATCAGTACCGGAAAATGTGGGGGGAAGGAGCCTGTATCAAGAAGAAATCTTAATCGTGGCAATTCACTCTCCAGAAAGTCACATTCAATAGCAGAGTACATCTCTAGATACATTTGCAATGCCAAACATGCAGAGAAGTAAAGAATTACTGTGGGAGCACTTTAATATCCTGATTTTAGACGCATGTGCAATTATATTATAATCTGCAACTTCATGAATTCTGAAGTTAATGCAAAGAACAGAGAGCCCAAGGCGAATCCTCTGCTTAGTTAAGTTCAAGTTTCCAGATTAAGGTCCACTTGACACCATTATAAATTTGGCAATACTCTATGGAAAAAATAAGTAGCATACCTTGTTGATGGCATTCCCAAACTCATTGTTATAGTGATTGAGGGTTGCATTAAGCTGAGCTTTACTTCTTGTGGTCACAATTCTGATGAGTTCATCATGATTGTAAGCCTTATCGTGAATCTTCTCATGAAGTATCTTAGCCTCTGATCTCGCCAATGTCATGTTCACCTCAGGCCCCTCATACCGAAAGGTGCTTGCCAGAGGAACAAGCAGCTGCAGTGTATCCGTGAGCAATAAGCATGCTTCGTTGACCTCCAAACAACAGAATCAAGCTCTAGGAAACTATGAGGTCATACGCAGCCAAACAGAATAGCATAGAAAAGCACAAGACTTTCACATTTCTGTGATTCTTACAAGTTGCCATTAGAAGCATACCTAACAAACTTGAAAGATATTTTAGTATTTTTCTTCATAAATCTCTGAGCTTCTGGCCTCGCGTGTTTAAGGCATCAGTTGAAGACAGAAGAGGAAACATCTATATTCACATGTAGTGCAACTACAGAAAATTGACCTCATATCTATTTGATTGACAGGATGGTCCAGTGATGAGGTTAAAAGCTAGTAGTACCTTGCGGAAATCCCCCGTAGTGTGATATGCGATGTCTTCTTCAAGAGATTTCTTATAACGAGCATGATAGGCCTGCCTCACCATGAATAACTCCATTGAAGACCTCGTGCAAGCAATTTCCATGAGAACCCAGTTGCTCGAAGTCAATCTCTTGGTAGCTTCATTGGACAAGAACGCATCGCGCTCCGCAGGATCCAGGGTCCACAGAAGCACAGATCTCTGATAAACGTTTGATGGAAATAAGAGACAGGGGAAACAAAGAGGACAACAGCTGAGCAAGAACCGGCTTTTGGAGAGATCCTTCACACTGCAGAATAGAAAACTGACCTCAAAGTCACTAGAGAGTTCCTTGTCAAGCGCTTTGAGAAGATCTTCCCCATATGTCTCGGCATATGTTTGTCGGATTACTTTCCGCTGCGCTGCGTTTCTATGAGGCAGTATGGATATGATCAGATCTTCATTCGTTCCCCATCCTGCGGACACAAATTTTCCAACAGCTAAACAATTTGCTCAACCAGCACCAACAACCATCAGAACGTACAAAAATGCGCTGCGGATACATATGCTAGAAGAGCAGCCTGCGTGATCGACAAAAACCCAAAAGAAAAATGGCGATTACGACACAAATGGTCTCAGAACTTTTATCAATCATTCAACATCATCCTTGAACTTTTTTCCACTGAACTCGTCCTACAAAAAGCGCATAATCACTAACCACTACCAAACCCATGTGTAGAAGTGCTTAACACCAGTCAGAGGAACTCAGAAACAATGGTTCTTGCCTCTTCTTTTTGTTTTGTGTTTTTGGTTAGCTCATCCAGTAGCAGAAGCAAAGAGGGGACATGTAAGACAAGACTGATCAGATCAACGCGGACAAAGGAACGTCTAGCGCTAGAAACTATTCTTGATCAGAAGGAACTCACAATCCATGACACAGATCAGAAAGAGACTTTGCAGCAGGACACGGGATCATAGATCCATCGAAAGAAACACAGAGAAGGACATGCATTGTGCTAAGATTAAAAAGAAAAAAAAAATAAGGACACCCAGATGAGCATCCGATCTCCCGAAACCGACGACGATCGAAGCACGGAACGACAGCTCCAAGAGGATCCACGGAGTCGAATGTTCAGAGCAACACGAAAGTAGATGGAAAGAGAAAAATTTAGCCATGACGACGACGATGATGATGGTGATGATGAATGCAGGAGACCTGCGAAAGCTTTTTGGAGCTGCTCGGCATCCTCAGCCGGAGACGGAACCGACGGTGGCACCGCGATAGTCGCCATTCTCTCTCTCTCTCTTTCTATCTCTCTGTGTGCGGATGCAAGTTCGTGATATCGCGGGGAACCGAAGACGAGGATGTGCCGGGCTTTATGGAGACGGACAGCGAAATATTAATGCAAATCAAGATTCTTACCGGATTAACCCTTTAGATTTAATCTAATTTTACCTCCAAAAAAAATTCTCAAACTTTATGCCATGTCTCAATTCTAACCCAAACTTTTTTTTTTTTTTGTCTAAAAACAAGTCTGCAACTTTAAATCCAATCCAGGATCTTTTTTCATCTAAAGAAATTACCAATTTTGACTATAATCCTAAATCTATCTAGAACTTTTCTTTTAAGAAAGCAATCATCTTCATATAATTTAGTATCAAATTTACTTTTGTTAACCGACAGTCCAAAATCACCATGAGGCTTTTTGGCGTGGCATTTTCACTTCGGTAACTAATCAGCATTAATAAGGTGACGAGAAAATTATCTCTAAAATGAAATAATTCTTTGAGAGAGACGTTAAATAATTACTTTTGGACAAAAGACTAATAGGGACATATTTGAAATTAAAGGTAAAGTTTAGAGTAGTAGATTTGGAATCAAACTTAAATTTGAGTTTTTTTAGATAAATAAAATTCGGGGTAAATTTGGATTGAACTTAAAGTTGGGATTTTTTAGGGAATTAATTAATGAGAATTATTAAACCTTAAAAAAGGAGATGCTCAGTACGATATGAATAAGTTAAAGTTATTGCCAAATTCAGCTTTAGGATATGATTTTCTTTTCTTCTTTTTTTTTTTCTTTTATTAGGACAGTGGGACAGGTGGGGGCGGATTTTGATTGCCGTATCTGAATGCGTGTTCCCACGTACACACCTACTTTTGCTTTGAATTGTCAACTTCCTAATTATTAATTATTTAATTAGTTGCCAATTGTCAGAAACTAATGACTACTCTCCTGTTGCTTTTCCATTTGGAGGCATCTTGCCCATCTGCCCGGCCTCAAAAGAAGAAACTTTCGTTTGTATTTTTCTGAATTAATTATTTTTTCTATTCTGACTTTGGATCACACGCTCTCCCTTTCCTCTCCTCACGTCCGGAAGAAGATATTTTATCGCGTTCATATTTTGTGGTGGGAGAGATCGGGCATGGCTAGGGTCCCTCGCACCGACAATAACAAACCGAGCGTCCCACGCAGGAAAATCGGTCCGATTGAATATATATTACGGGTTCGGACTTAAGACTTACGGGATGTTGATGACAAATGGAGATGAAGTAGTGATCACTTGGCTTAAAATTGAAAAAGACGACGTCCCATCCCAATTATTATCTCAACATAAAGTTGATATGACGAACACTTAACTTAAAATGAAAAGATTCACGTCCCATTGTAAATATTATCTCGTCGACTGATGATGGCGCTTATCTCGTCGACTGATGATGGCGCTGGAGAGTATGATGGCTAAAGCATGGATGACAAACGGTAGTCAATAGTTGAAGGATGTGACGATGCCGGCAACTTCAAGACTTAGCCTTAGGTCACGATTTTCAGCGGCATCTATGTGCCCCTCAAGGGCCGTAGTGATGATCGAGATAGGTGAAAGACGGTTCCCGGTAGAACGAACCGAGAACCGCACCGGAGGGTCCGATTCTGCCTCAGGTTCCAAAGAGACCGGTTCCGGCTCCTGCCTTTTTCTGGGAACCGGCGTTCTCGGTTCCGGAACCGGTCATATAATTCAAAAAAAAAAAAAAAAAAAAAACCCTAACTTCCCCCACAGATTTCCCTCCTCTGCTGATTCTTCCCCTTCCCCTTTCTTTTCTCCCATTTTCCCTCTTCATGTCACTTCTTGCCCCCCCAACTTTTTTCTTTTCTTCTCTCTCCCTCTCTTCTCTTTCCGGTTCCGGTTCCAAATCGCCTAGGGTTTCCTGGATTGCTCTCTCTCTCTCTCTCTCTCTCTCTCTCTCTCTCTCTAGAATCCTCTGTTTCTTTCTCAACGAGCGCCTCCTCCTGGCGCCGACTCCGATCTCCTGCTTTCCGGGACCTGATCCGCGCGGCGCCCTCCGTTCCGCAGCCACTCCGATTCGGAGCTTCGATCGAGCACTCGTCGCCGTCAATTAGTTCCCGCTCTTCTTCTTCTTATCTCTTTCTTGTTTTTTGTGGCTTGAGAGAGCGAGAGAGAGAGAGAGAAGGAGGGAGGAAATGGTGAGGGGGAAGACACAGATGAAGAGGATAGAGAACGACACGAGCAGACATGTGACGTTCTCAAAGCGCAGGACGACAAAAAAAAAATCAAAATAAATTGTCATGGACCGACTAAAAGCACGACAAAATAAATTGCATGGTATAGGGATAAGAAATTTACTTCACCAAGAAAAATCAACAACAATCACATAGACATATACATGAGATGTGATGCTCGATTTCTACTTTAAACAGGCTTAGCAAAGTGGAGTTAAAAGGGTGGGATGACTTAGTTGCAGCCTCGCATACTAAGTCAAGTCCTCCTAACTCCAGCTCAGTCAAGAATGATACCCAATGCGACGCAGCCTCGCGAGCAGAGGTAAACATTCTTGACACCAAGAAAAACTTCGGGATTGAGTTGGGCAACCTCTACTACGCGGCCTCGCGGTCAAAGTCGTATCCAACTCAATACCATCCTAAATATCCTAGTGCGGCCTAGGTCCGGCAGCGGGTTGTATGTGCAATAGTGTAGTGCAAGATGCAAGGCATGCACGACAGTTTAAATCAAACAACACTTCAATAACTTTGAACTTAAAACATCCATCCTCAACTCCAAGCTGCAAAACAAGGGTTAGCAATCACCACTCCCCTTATATCTCCCAATCTGCAAAAACATTTAACACCTCAATGTTAGGGACGTACCTGGAATCCTCGCTGCCAAACAAAAACATTTTTCAAAAAGAAAAAAATTGGCCTAAGTCCACTAAGTGTTTTAACACAAGTTCCCAGCGGAGTCGCCAAGCTGTCGCGACCAATTTTTCGGGTGTAAATCACCTAGGGTTTGGCTAATGGATTGTTAAGCCTAGACTTAACTCGGGCTCTCCCAAGCCCATACCAATTCGCGACTTTCAATTCAAGTTTTTAACATGCAAATGATTTTCAATCAGGAGTCGCCACTAATCTATTTTTTGGTGGGTCGATTAGAAACCCAAATAAAGTAGCGGGAGATTTACTTTATTCCTACGAACCGAGATTTGTGAGTTCGGGACTTGGTTACGTTAGATTTCTCTAACGCCCTTTCGGTACCTTTATCTTTTATTTTGAAAAAATTGTTTGGCAAACAACTTGAATTGATTTTAATTCCTAAACATGTGAGGTGACCACGCAGGTACGCAAACCACCAATTTAACACTCAAGAAAACAAATGAATAAATTGCAGACTTACCTCGTAGAAATAAATAAAGCATCTGTTGTTAGTTTAGAATTCACATCAAAGAGTCCTAAATATGATTTCTAATTAACACGCAATTTTTGTTTTGTTTTCACTTAATTAATGAAAATCATGCAATATGCAATGCATGCAACTAATTTAACATGAAATGATATGACATGGCAACGTGACTTAGCTATATGACCTAAGCAATATGACATAACTAAGTTTATAGTCTATCCTAAGCATGAGATGGATTTATTCTAAAAAATAATTTTTTGTATTTTCCATGAGATTCGAAATTAAAGAAATGCAACACTTAAATATGCAATCTAAATTAATCTAATGACATAATTCTAATGACGGGCAATTTCTAATTAAATGCATATAACAAAAATCATTAAATGACGTGCATTGTATGAAACTAATTATATATGACGAGTGCATAATGACTTTTTTTGTGTTTTTCCTTTTTTCCCTTTTTTTAAATTAATAATTGCCAAATAATTAAACATGCAATTAAAATCTAGCAACCTAAATTGATTTATTTGAATTTGGATTTTTTTTATTTTTTCTTAAATTTGAAATAAAATTCCTATTATAAACATGTAAACCCTAAGACATGCAATATTCTAACATAAAAATATCTCGAGATAAACAAGGCAATTAAAACGAGACAATTCATTCAAAATCATCAAGAATCGCACTTCATTCGGATCAAGAGATAATATTTCGCTAATAAAATCGATAAATTGATCTTAAGCCTTAAAGATCAAATTATCAATTTTACTCTCGCTTGATTAATTATTTCATCTAAAGCCTTATATATGAAATAAAAAAACCTGGCGCGGTTGCAAATCAGGTAATATATTGAGATTTCCAATTATGCATAAATAGGTATTTCAACCAAAGAAAACACCATATAAATAGATAATAATAAAAAAAATAAAGAAAACCTAAGCTTGCCTAATAAAGGAAAGCAAAAATACCTAATTTAACTCTTTTTTTCCTTTTTTATTAAAAAAAAGAAAAAATGAAATCTAGGCCGCCGGTTCGTGGGTCTCGTGAGGAGGAGTGTTGCCGGCGAGGATCCCAATGGGGGCTCCGGCGAGGGCACGACGAGCAGCCGGCGGAGGCGAGGCGGACAGCCGAGGGCGGAGACACGGCAGGCGAGGCGGACGGGAGCAGTGGCGTCGTGCGTAGGGACAAAGAGCCGGCGGCGGAGAGCGCGGAGCCGCTTCGCGAGGGGTCGAGCGGTGGTGGCCGGCGCGGTGACCGGCGCGGGGTGGCGCCGGCACGGATGGCGTCACGGCTTCGAGCCGCCGGTGGTCACGCGGTGTCGGGCCGGCGGAGCTGGTTGCAGGAGGAGCGCGGCGAGGCTCGGGCTGGTCGCTCGCGCGAGGGGATTCGAGCGGCGGTAGCCGGCAGCTAGCCGACGACGCAGGGTGCGGTGGCGCGGCGTCGTGTTGTGTGCGAAGGCGCCGATGGCCGACAGTGGCGCCTACCCAAAGAAGAAGGGTGCGTTTGGTTCAAGCATTTGCAATGGGCTTTGAGTCCAATGCAATGCTTTGAAAGCCCAAAGCTATTTGGGGAAAATGCAAATTGTGTGTTTGGTAAAAAAATTTTGCAAATGGACTTTGAGTTGAATGTGCGTTTGGTAAAAAAAGCATTTGGAAAGGGCTTTATGGGTATTATATTATATTTTCTTTTTTCTTTTTTGGAAAAATCAGGTAAACCCTTCGCCGGTCCGGGCGAAGGGCTCATGCGGCCGCCGGGCGAGCCGATCTGCGCCGGCGGCGTCCGGCCGAGGCTGCCCGAGGTCGGGCGACCTCCGGCGAGGATCGCGCGACCCGCCCGAGGGCCGCCGGAGGTCGCCCGACCTCGGCGACCAGGTCGCTCGACCCAGGGGCCGCGCGACCCGGCGACCGTCCGCAGCGGCCCTCGCCGTCGCGCAACCCTCGCGAGACCCAGCGAGGGCCGCCCGCGGCCGCGAGACCCAGCGGCGGTCGCCCGGGTCGCGGCCCCGGGTCGAGCGACCGGGTCGCCCGAGGTCGGCGACCTCCGCGCCCTCGGGCCGGGTCGCGCGACCCTCGCCGAGGGTCGCCCGAGGTCGGCGACCTCCGTGGCCTCGGGCGGGTCGCGCGACCCTCGCGGAGGTCGCCCGACCTCCGGCCCGACGGCCGCGGCACTCAGATTCGCTCGCCGGCCGGGGCCGTCGCCCTTCACTACCCGGCGAAGGGCGCTCTTTTTCTTTTAAAAATAAACAAATGCAAGGGGCAACGGTGGGTTTTCAAAAACTTTTGGGGGTAAAATAGGAAATAAAATTTTCATTAAATTAACCTTCAGCATTCCCAAGGGGAAACTTTCACTTGAAAGCCCTTGGGAATGGTTGCCAAACACCCATTTTTTGGGTGAAAGAGCTTTGGGGCTTGGATGGGCTTTCTAAATGCCCATCCAAACGCACCCGAAGACCCTGTTCCTCTCCCTTTTTAAAAAAAAAAAAAAATAAAAATTTTCTACTCTCTTTGTCACGTCCCCTCACTGCTGTACTCTCCTGCCCCCTATGTTGGCTTTTACTTCCCCCAAAAACCGAAGGAAAGCCCATTTTGCTCCAAATTTTTTTGAAATTCCTCCCCCTTTGTATGGCCGTATGTATCAATCGTGTGGCCTCTTTTTTTATCTTCTCCGTACGCGGCTCTTATATAGGTGAATAACTTTGATTTTCGTGGATTATTTCACTTCCTTTCTCAGCTCACGCACGAAATCTCCTTTGATTATGAAATATTTCTTGTCTTGAGACATAGAATATATCGCTCAAAATATCCCCACGTGTGATATTCTTCTTGATATTTCATGCTTAAACTTCCAATATTCTGTAATATATCGCCTAATGTGAATATATGAAATAATTACCGAATATTGGAAGAATAATATGAATCCTTTCTGAAAATACCGAATTGTCAACTTGTAAAGGTGAAGCTCATCCGCCGCTGATCAAATGCAAAAGTGATAAAAGAATAATGTGAAATGCTTCTAAACTATATGTTATGCAATTAATTTTTTTTTAGGGATAAAATTAACCTTTAATTTTCTATGCACTAAATAAATAAATGGGTCGCCAAAATTTAGGTGTCAACAGCTGCCTCTCTTTGAAGGTGAGCTCGAAGAGGTTGCATTCAAAGACAAATTGAGACCTAAATTTGATCATGCATGCACTGAATGATTTTTTTTTGTTGGAAAATGAATTCTATTTTTTAATACAACTTATATGATGCATGGAAATGCTAATGCAAATGATAAATGAACCCACCTGGAATAACTTACCTTCGAGGAGGATAGAGTAATTCGAGGTAGTGGGTGTTACTTGTCCAGGACCCATACCATTCTACGGTCGCCTAGAACAGTAACATGACTTTGTGAAGATGCTGCTTTCTTAGGACCCATACCATTCTACGGTCGCCCAGTATGGCAGAAAGGAGCTGCTTTCTCAGGACCCGTACCATTTTACGGTCGCCTGAATTAGAAATAAGTGTTGTCAAGGACCCGTACCATTCTACGGTTGCCTGAATGGGGAAATTGCTTTTCCAAGACCCGTACCATTCTACGGTCGCCTGTTAGAGCAATAAATGTTGTCTATGACCCGTACCATTCTACGGTCGCCTAGACTGAGGTTTTGCTTGGCTAGGACCCGAACCATTCTTTGGTCGCCCAGCCTTGCGACAGAAATCATCCGACCAGGACCCGAACCATTCTTCGATCGCCTTAATTAGATTGAATCTGGAGAAAAAATCTTTGAGGGACAACTCCATTGAGTGTCGGTGTAAAGGACTCTGGGCTACGAAAGCACGCCAAGTCGATAAAAGAAATCAGGGCTACCGAAGCACGCCGATTCAATAAAATGAACTCTGGGCTACGAAAGCACGCTAGGTTGATATAACTGGACAACTTGACCAAGTCAAGTGTCGATGCACTTAAGAGAGAATACCTGCACAATGACAAGTATTTTAAAGTATGATAGAGATATACTCACCTGATGATATCTCTGATTCTTGGGGATATGTCTTTTGGAATTTAGATATCCTATGGAAGTCTTTCACCTCATGGTGGAGGTTTCTTATCTCCTAATATCATGAAACATTCTGAAAGGAATTTGAATTACCTGTCAGACATGATTTAGAACAATAACTGATATACATTCATCAAAGAGATAGACAATCTAAGCTACTCTGAAATGGATTTCTTAAAAATGCTAAATGAGAGACTTTCAGTTATAAAGGACTTTCACTCACTCTCATTTAAAGGCTATTTTATGAAAATCACTCCATCTCACTATCATCATACCAACAAGGGTCTGAGTATTCTCGCAAGTGGTACAACCTTACCAATCTAAGAGATCTTTAACAAGGACCGTAATGTGGGCTTGGTCAATGGCTTAAGAAAGGGACTCTTTGAGTCAAGGCAATTGAAAGAACAATTTTGTAATCATCTTCGGGTTTACAAGTCAAGAATCCTGCAAAATGAGAAAGAAATAGTCTTGCTCGCACTCCTTCGAGCAATGCTTATGACATGTGAATCAATACGTTAATTCAAGTGCCATAATCTGAAGAGACTTTGTAAAGGACGCAACATAGGCTGGGTTCATGGGTTGAGAAATGAAAGGATCATTAGGCTCAAAATGTGTGTGAAGGGTGAGAGTTGGTGATCACCTTGGCGTTGCCACCAGTTTTCTTTTTCATCATTGGGGATTGTCTTCATGAAATGCCCCATTGATTGTAAAAACTCAACTTTTGAGTTCTTTGAGTATTGCTCCATCAAGATTCAATTCTTGCAATTGACAGTCACCTATATTGACTCTCTTTTTCATCTATGGGCATTGGCTTTGCTTTTACCAGGCACACCGCTTTTTCATGCCCCTAGTTCTTATTCATTTTTTTTCACTTTTTCTTTCATGGGCATCGGCATTGCTTTTACTAGGCACACTACTTTTTCATGCCCCTTAGTTCTATTTTGAATTCAATTCTTGCGCACAATGTATGCGTCAAGGAATTACACTTTGAATGACACTCGAACTTTCAAGGGTCTTTATCTGTCTTTTGACGTTCTCGAAGCGCAGGAATGGGCTGTTGAAGAAGGCCTTCGAACTCTCCGTCCTCTGCGACACTGAGGTTGCACTCATCATCTTCTCCCCAAAGGGCAAGCTCTACGAGTTCTCGAGCTCGACGAGACGGTAGGTTTTCCTCCGCATTTTCGCTCGTCTTCGCTCGCGACCCACCGCCTCTGCTCAGCGCTAGAAGCCTCGACGCCCTTGCTGCTGGGTCCTCCTCTGCTCCACCGCCACTGCAACCAGATGCCAAAAGCCACCATTCCTGCCACGACGCTGCTGCTGCTGTCTCCGCCTCTGCTCCGATGACCCGACACCAGCAGTCGCGACGCCTGACCCTGTTGCCCCGAAGACCAACGACCGATGTCCCTGCTTGGCGCTAGAAGCCCCGACGCCCCTGCTGCTGGGTCCTCCTCTACTCCCCGACGCCCTTACAAGTGCATGCTGCTTTATTCTTGGTTGTGAATGCTGGTAGAGCTAAGTTGCAGTGTCTGACTTCCTCATTATTGTGGATTATTTAATACTTTTGAGGCTTTATTCCCCTTGTTTTCTCTTGACTAAGTGTGTATCTCCAAGTGTGCCCTCTCTCCTTGTTCTAACCCTCTTTGTGTCAGTTTCCACATTTGAGTTGACCATCCGCGGATGATTTCTAACTTTTAATATGGTTGCACTTATGCCTTGCTTCTCATGCAAAACTCTGTTTCTGTGATGATAATATATTAAAGGTCTTACTATGGCAAGTCTGTTGGTGCCATGCCATTTTCAGGAGCGAAATTGGGTATGATGGATGGAGGCTCGATTTTGTTAGAGGCTTTTGGGGTGGCTATGTCAAAGACTACTTGGATGCTAGTGAACTTTACTTTGCTGTTGGTGAGTACTGGGATTCCCTCAGCTATTCATATGGAGAAATGGATCACAATCAAGATGCACACAGGCAGAGAATTATCGGCTGGATAAACGCTACAAATGGCACAGCTGGAGCATTTGATGTCACCACAAAAGGAATCTTTCATGCCGTAAGCACTATCACTGATAGATAGGCACTTTTTTAGATGTTCTGGAAGCATAGACACTCTGATTAAGTGCACTGACTCTAGATAAAGGAAATTCATTCGGTGTTTTGTTTTTCTTTTTGGATGAGTATGCATACCATGTCAATTAATTTGTTCATGTTATGCTTAAATTAGAGATGTACAGCTATTACACTGCTGGACCCGCTATTATTCAAGTAGTTATGCTCTTAGATGTTGCCGGTGAAGGAGAACTGTAGACTAAAACTCAGGCTCTAACCCTTGAATTATGTACTGATTTGCATTTGATGAATCTCACTAATTATGTTGTTGAAGGACAGGCTTTTATAGATTACTTGTATGAGCATTAACCAGTAACGCTGATTATCTTCAAGCAAAAGCTCTTGATTCCGATTTTCTCTTTGTGCTTTCTAACCGAATTAAAGGATTTAACTTGGCAAAAAGTGCCATTACCTCAACCAACAAATTTATAGAATCTGTAGAGTTTGTTACCCTTCTTCAAGTTTCAATTATGTGTGCTCGATGTTTCAACAGTCATCCATTAGCCAACATATGGCATTATGGATAACTGTAATTTTTAATTTGTTAACAAGTTAAGTGTAGCAAAACTTCTTCACAGACTTACAAAAAAGATTTTTATGTTTTGATAAAAACATATGGTTTGAGAAGAAAAATTGGTGACAACCAAAGATCTCGACAATGCTGAAGATTCTAATAATATGCGCATACATTATAATTCAACTCTAAAATTGAAAAAAAAAAAAAAAAAAAAAAACTGTTGGAACCCGGAACCGACCTTGGAACCTGTGATCGGGTAGGTTCCAGGTTCCAAATTTTTTGAAACCTGTACCCGAGGGTAGGTTCCAAGTTCCGACGGAACCGAACCGGAACCTGAAATCGCTCACCCCTAATCGGAGACTAACGATGAGGGCTTAAGTGTTTTCTATAATGGAGAGGGCTTAAGTGTTTTCTATAATGGAGATGACTGTTCTCAATGCAATTTAACTCAAAAAATTAATGGGCTCAAACATTCTACTTAACTAAATTCTCTCTCCCTCTCTTTCTTTTTCCGAGAATTTCGATTCGACGAATTACCTTGAGTATATCCATTTGTATCATAACCAAATGAAGCTTAGATTCATGTATTTCCTCTTTCTTTCTACTGTTGTTTTTTTTATGAGAATCTCACGGAGAAATTATCACTTAATGAAGTCAATTTTTTGGTTGGCCTGAATTTGCTTGTTTCCCATGTCTAATCGTGTGTGTTCTGTCCCTCGAATAGAAACACAACAAACACAAACAGCTGGATTATTTCCCAACAAGAACATGAACAAAGAGCCCTAAAATTTGCACCAAGTCAGCATACTTCCCAGTCAAATAGCGCAGTTTTTATTTTGGTCACCACATTAGTTTTGTTTGCCACCATTTATCCAC
The DNA here is from genome assembly GCA_017140615.1 of Eucalyptus cladocalyx. NCBI lineage: Eukaryota > Viridiplantae > Streptophyta > Magnoliopsida > Myrtales > Myrtaceae > Eucalyptus > Eucalyptus cladocalyx. The sequence continues at coordinate 71,480,694 of CM029523.1, read as the reverse complement.
GTCATAAAGGTAAATATATCACAGTAAGCGAAATTTAGGGCTTTGGTGCTTTTTACTCTTTAACATATAAGGAAAAAATTTAATTAAAGCATGTGAAATTTTTTAAGTGATTATATAATCACTTTATATAAGATTTTTGAAATAATGCTAAGCACCTTCGGTATATAACACTTGCAAATGTGCATATGCGCAATAAATAAATTAGGAACGAGAAATGAAATATTAATAAATACAGACCACAAAAAAAAAAAAATCTATAGACGTGGAAAGAGAAAAATGTATTGAGATTTTAATTTTTTTTTTTTTTTAAGAAGGTGCTGGTGGGATGGGAAAAAATTTCAAATTTGAATGCTGAAATATGTGAGAGATTAAATAAAATTACGAATTGATTGTTCATGAATAAAATATTTATGAGACAAGTATTTTTTTTTCGCGGGGGGGGGGGGGGGGGGGGGGGGTGGAGGGAGAACAATTGTGATATGTTAAAAATAGAAAAGGCTATTCACTTTATATAACAATACGGGTGAACATCATTTTCATTAGAGAATTCATTTTCTTATTTTAAGTATGAATATTTGTTCAACCTTAAATGGTTTTCTATAGAAAAATTATTTTCAGTAAACCAAACACATGAAAGTCAAAGAAACAGATCCATGAAAGTCAAAGAAACTAAAGATCTGTTTAGTAACACTTCTATTCCTAGGAATAATTTTTTTTTCAGAATTAGTCTTTTTCTTTTTTTTTTCTCTAGAATAATTTTTTAGTAAAAGAACGCTTTTAGTAAATATACAAAATTTCTATTCTAGAAATAGAAAAAAAAATAGAAATGCGTTTGGTGCAATCCACAATTTTTTTTTTAATAACGTAGCATTTCTTTTAATATTTTAATAATTTTTTAAGAATTGTTTTTCACTTTTTCTTTTCTTCACTGTGCGCCAATTGCTGCTGCTATTTTTTGTTAGCCATCCACCGGCCATAGCCGCCCGATGGCCGAGGGGGGCCGGTGGCAAGGGCCAACAAATGACAAGGAAGAAGAAGAAAATTAAAAAAAAATGAAGAAAAAACGACTTATTTCTATAAATTATTCCCGAAAACAAGAAGTTACTTTTTTTTCTACTTATTATTTCTATTCCAAATTTATTCCCCAATCGTTTTTCTATTCGGGGGATAGAAAAATTAGTTGATGTTACTAAATCAATTTGTGTCCTTTTTTCTATTTTGGGGAGCAAAAAATAAAAATAAAAGGTTGCTAAGGGCCTACATGGCAATGCTTCTATTTATCTCAATTTCTGTTCTTTTGTTCCTCTAAATAAAATAAAAAATAGAAATCCATTTGGTAACGCCAACTTATGTTTCTATTCCCCGAAATAGAAAAGTAGCCGAGGAATAGATTTGGAACAGAAACAAGAAACAGAAAAAAGTAACTTCTTCCTCCTAGGAAAAATTTCTAGAAATAAGTCCATTTTTTCTTTTCTAATTTTCTTTTGTTCTTTTCCCTTATCGCAGCCACCGTTGGCCCCCTTGCCAACCGCCGCCGCCTTATCGTCAGCGACCATCGTCAACCAACTGGCATCGCCTAACCATCGGCAATCGGTATCATTCCTGCCGCCCGACCGTCGTCGTAGCCCTTAACCACTAGCGACCCTCATCGCTGTCGCCCACACCCCAACGTCCACCCCCGCCACCGCGACCACTCAACCGCTAGCCGCCTACCGGCCAATAACTACCACGATCGCCACCCGATCACCGCACGATAGTCGCTCGATCGCCAATCGCGCTAACCGTCGACCGTCGTCACCAACCGCCACCCCCACGATCGCCCCCACAGCCCACTAACCGATGCCCCCTCCCACGGTCGATGGTCGATGGGCTATGGGCGACGAGCGTGCGACGGGCAATCGTGCGGTGGGCGGCGATGGTTGGCAATCCGTGAGCAAAAAGAAAAAATGAATAAATACAAAAAATTATAAATCGTATCAAACGCATTTCTATTATTTTTCTATTTCAAGAATAAAAATTTTATATCGTTACCAAATACGTTATTTTACTAAAAAATTGTTCCTTGGAGTAGAAGCGTTGCCATGCCCACCCTAATATGTCAATTTGTCCTGGATTAGTAGATAAAATGATTTTTTTTCACTTTTAAATCCCAAAAAATTCGATTAAAGGTTAGTACAAAAAGATTTAAGGTAATTTCTTCAATTTAATCTCCATTTCTAAATTCGTAACCTTCGCATTAACTTCATGGTACCTACCAAATAAAAGACTTATTCAGGAAGACCATCTAATTATCCGAAAACAATCTATTTAAACCCTTTATTTCTACTAAACCAACATATTTTCTTGGGAGTCGGTAAATACTTCTACTACAAAAAAGAAATAATTGACAATATACCTGGGTAAACGTGCTCGGTGGCTCGTTGAGGAAAAAAACCCACCCGACGACCATAATGGAAGTGTGGCCCATCGGATCAACACTGGCTTGCAACGATCTCAATTCATGATGGCTTGCAAGCACCTCTATGTGAAGATTCGCAATAGCAAATATACCAAAAGCCAATTTGGAATGAAAGGAAACCGCAACTCCTTCATAATTTCAGAGGACGACGGGGCGGCTTCTGTTGAATAATGCATAATACCCCCCACAAAAAATGGAGAACCTCAGTTGATCTCCTTCCATTTTTATCGGGGAGAGATAGAGAGGGCGATGTACTAGGGTTAATGCAGCAAGAGAGAGAAAAGATGCTCGGAAGACGCTCAGCTAGGGCGCGTTTGGTAACGATTATGTTCCCGAGAGTAGATTCTAATCAAAACTGATTCTTTTTATTCTGTTTTCTAAACCGATTCTAAACATTTTAAGCCGTTTGGTAACTCACAAATATTTCTAATTCTGAATAGAATTGCGTTTGGTTTTGTGCTCATTAATTCTATTCCAAATCAATTTCTTTTAATTTTTAAATAATTTTTTTTCCTTTTTTTCTTTTCTTTTCTTTTTTCATTTTTCCTTTTCTTTTTCCTTTTTTTCATTTTTTTCCTTCTTCTCATCTTCTTCTTCCTCGTTTGGCCGGCGAGGCCGAGCCCCGCCGATGGCCAAGCCGGCCTCGCCGGGCCGGGCGAGGCTTGCCGGCCACCCGGTCGGGCCGGGCGTCGCGAGACTTGCCCGCCCCCCGCCTTGCCCCGGCAAGGCTCGGCTTCGCCAGACTGGCGCGAGCCGAGCCTCGCCAATGGTCGGGCAAGCCATTGGCGAGCTCGCCGGACCTCGCCCGATCTCGGCGAGCTCATCGGATCGGCGGCGGTGGCGAAGGGGATGGGCGGCGGGTGGGGTGGCGGACGGTGACGAGCGGGGTGGACGGCGGTCGCGAGATGGCCAAAAGGAAGAAAAAATTCTTGATTTTGATTCTCAAATTCGTTCCCGGAACAAGAATCAACTTTTTTTTTGGTTCTTAATTCTATTCCCAATCTGTTCTCGAACAAAAATTTTACCAAACACGATTCTAAGCCCAAACTGATTATGGGAACAAAGAATCAGAATTTGGCCCTGTTTGGATGGTTACCAAATAGAGCCTTAGCGATCGCTATTTCTATTTCCAAAATTACCATTCTCATATCAAAATTACTAGCTGCATTCACCAGGTTAAATATTCGACTTTTAAATCAATATCAACATCTTTTCCAATAACTCTCCGGTAATCACCAATGGAGTTTAAATTATCGATTATAATATGAAATTATCAACTCTTATTTCACTACATACTATTCTAAATATTCGATCATTTCAAAATTACCATCCGTTTTAGTAATTTAAAAATTTGTATAGATAAAATTCCAAATAAAGGTCTCGAAGTACCATTATTTAAAAAAAAATGATCTAAAGTAAATTTTATTTCAAATAAAAACATGAAATTGTTATATCAATCTCAAAGAATGACTTAAAATGGTTATGGCCAGGGGATATTAAAACAAACCAAATCGAATCGAAAAGTTTGGTTTAAACTCACCGATCGCACGATCAAGCGCACGACCGTCGCCCGCCACCGACCGTTGTCTTGCTACCGCACGACCCCCACCCACAGCCCACCGATCGCTATCCCCTCCCGCAACCAAAGGGCGGCGGTCGGTGGGCTGTGGGCGGCGATCAACAACGACGGTGGGCAATCGGCGGCGGCGGTCATGTGGCGACTGCGGCGATTAGCGATTCGTGAGCAAGAACAAAAAACGAATAAATACAAAAATTTATAAATTGTACTAAACGCATTTCTATTCTTTTTCTATTTCAAGAATAGAAATTTTATATTGTTACCAAACACATTATTTCACTTAGAAATTGTTCCCTGGAGTAGAAATAGAAAAAATTTATTTCGGAAAAAAAAAACTGTTCCTCGAAGTAGAAGCGTTGTCATGCGCACCCTAATATGCCTTTATCCAAGATTAGTAGATAAAATGATTTTTTTCACTTTTAAATCCCAAACAATTCGATTAAAGGGTAGTACAAAATGATTTAAGGTCATTTCTTCAATTTAATATCCATTTCTAAATTCGTAGCATTCTCAGTAACTTCATGGTACCTACCAAATAAAAGACTTATTCAGGAAGACCATCTAATTCTACAAAAATGATCAATTTGAACCCTTTATTTCTGCTAAACCAACATATTTCCCCGTGAACCAATAAATACTTGTGCTACAAAAAAGAAATAATTGACAATATACTTGGGCAAACGTGCTCGGTGGCTTGTTGAGGAAAAAAATCCACCCGACGACCATAATGGAAGTGTGGCCCATCGGATCAAGACTGGCTTGCAACGATCTCAATTCATGATGGCTTGCCCGAAGATTCACAATAGCAGATATACCAAAAGCCAATTTGGAACGGAAGGAAACTCTCTCTTCATAATTTCGAAGAACGGTAGGGCGGCTTCTTTCGAATAATGTTTAATACCCCCACAGAAACTGGAGAACCTCAATTGATCTCCTTCCATTTTTATCGAGGAGAGAGAGGCGATATACTAGGGTTAATGCGGCGAGAGAGAGAGAGAAAAGACGCCTGGCTAGCGACCGCTATTTCTATTTCCAAAATTACCATTCTTATATCAAAATTAACAGTTGCGTTCATCGGGTTAAATATTCGACTTTTAAATCAACATCAACATTTTTTCCAATAAATCACCAGTAAACACCTGTGGAGTTTAAATTATCGATTGTAATATGAAATTATCAACTCTTATGTCACTACATACTATTCTAATTATTCGATCATTTCAAAATTACCATCCATTTTAATAATTCAAAAAAAATTATAGATAAAATTCCCAATAAAGGTCCGAAGTACCCTTATTTTCTCAAATAATGATCTAAAGTAAATTTTATTTCAAATAAAAACATGAAGTGGTCATATTAATCTCAAATAATGACTTAAAATGATTATGGCCAGGGATGTTAAAAACTGAACCAAATCGAATTGAAAAGATTGGTTTTAAACTCACTGACCGCATGACCGCCGCACGACCTCCGCATGATCGCCGCTCGTCACCGACCGTCGACCGTCGTTGCCGGCCGCCACCGCACGACCACCGCCCACTGACCAATGTCCCCTCCCGAGGCCTGCGGTTGGCGGTTGGTAGGCTGTGGGCGGTGGTCGGCGGATCGGCGGTCGGGCGGCACTCGACGGCTAGCGATGACAAGCGACGATCATGCAACGGCCAGCAATGGTTGGCAATCCCCGAGCAATAAGAAAACAAATAAATACAAAAATTTATAAATCGTCACCAAATGCATTTCTATTCTTTTTCTATTTCAATAATAGAAATTTTGTATCGTTACCAAATACGTTATTTTACTCAAAAATTATTCCCGAAGTAGAAATAAAAAAGATCTATTTCTGAAAAAAAAAAAAAAAATTCCCGGAGTAAAAGCATTGCCATGCGCACCCTAATATGCCAATTTGTCTCGTATTAGTAGATAAAATGATTTTTTTCACTTTTGAATCCCAAACAATTCGATTAAAGGTTAGTACAAAAAGATTTAAGGTCATTTCTTCAATTTAATCTCCATTTCTAAATTCGTAGCCTTCACAATAACTTCATGGTACCTACTAAATAAAAAAACTTATTCAGCAAGACCATCTAATTCTTCGAAAATGATCAATTTAAACCCTCTATTTCTGCTAAACCAACATATTTCCCTGGGAGCCAGTAAATACTTCTGCTACAAAAAAGAAATAATTGACGATATACCTGGGTAAACGCGCTCGGTGGCTCGTTGAGGAAAAAAACCCACCCGACGACCACAATGGAAGTGTGGCCCATCGGATCAACACTGGCTTGCAACCATCTCAATTCATGATGGCTTGCGAGCACCTTATTTGCAATAGCAAATATACCAAAAGCCAATCTGGAATGGAAGGAAACCGCAGCTCCCTCTTCATAATTTCGGAGAACGGTGGGGCGGCTTCTTTCGAATAATGCGTGATACCCCCACAAAAACTGGAGAACCTCAGTTGATCGCCTTCCATTTTTATAAGGGAGAGAGAGGGGATATACTAGGGTTAATGCCGCGAGAGAGAGAAAAGACGCCCGGCTAGTGACCGCTATTTCTATTTCCAAAATTACCATTCTCATATCAAAATTAACTGCTGCGTTCATCGGATTAAATATTCGACTTTTAAATCAACATCAACATCTTTTCCAATAAGTCACCAGTAAACACCTGTGGAGTTTAAATTATCGATTATAATAAGAAATTATCAACTCTTATTTCACTACATACTATTCTAATTATTTGATCATTTCAAAATTACCATTTGTTTTAATAATTTAAAAAAACTTATAGATAAAATTCCAAATAAAGGTCTGAAGTATCTTTATTTTCTTAAATTACAATCTAAAGTTAATTTTATTTCATAAAAACATGAAGTGGTCATATCAATCTCAAAGAATGACTTAAAATTGTTATGGCCAAGGATGTTAAAAACCAAACCAAATCGAATCGAAAAGTTTGGTTTTAAACTCACCAACCGCACAATCGCCGCACAACCGCCACCCGCCACCAACAGTTGACTGATCGTCGTCACCGATCGCCGCCCGACCATCGCCCTCTAACCACTGTCCCCTCCCGCGACTAGCGGCCGGCGGTCGGGGGCTGTGGGCAGCGATCAGCGATCGGTGGCCGACATTGGCAAGCGCGGTCGTGCGGCGGCCGGCAACGGTTGGCGATCCCCGAGCAAGAAGAAAAAACAAATAAATATAAAAAATTATAAATCGTCCCAAATGCATTTTTATTCTTTTTCTATTTCAAAATAGAAATTTTATATCATTACCAAACACGTTATTTTATTTAGAAATTGTTCCCCGGAATAGAAATAAAAAAGTTTTATTAATGAAAATAAATTATTCCCTAGAGTAGAAACATTGCCATGTGCACCATAATATGCCAATTTGTCCAGGATTAGTAGATAAAATGATTTTTTTTTTTCACTTTTCAATCCCAAACAATTCCATTAAAGGTACCACCCAGCTGGGTGGCACTACTGGCGGCGAGCTTCTCCCCTTAACGCAAGGGGAGGAGTTCGATTCTCGGGCGTCGCAGGGTGACTTACCTAGTGGCATGTGTGTAGTGGCTAGTACGTGTTGCCCCCAGGGTTTACCCCCCATTACCTTGGGCTGTCCGTGTTAGTACGGTGCGCAGGTCCCCTGGGTCACCAAAAAAAAAAAAAAATTCATTAAAGGTTAGTACAAAAAGGTTTAAGGTTATTTCTTCAATTTAGTGGCATGTGTGTAGTGGCTAGCACGTGTTGCCCCCAGGGTTTACCCCCCATTACCTCGGGCTGTCCGTGTTAGTACGGTGCGCAGGTCCCCTGGGTCACCAAAAAAAAAAAAAATTCATTAAAGGTTAGTACAAAAAGGTTTAAGGTTATTTCTTCAATTTAATCTCCATTTCTAAATTCGTAGCCTTCGGAGTAACTTCATGGTACCTACCAAATAAAAGACTTATTCAGGAAGATCATTTAATTATCCGAAAATGATCAATTTAAACCCTCAGTTTCTGCTAAACCAACATATTTCCCTGGGAGCCGGTAAATACTTCTACTACAAAAAAGAAATAATTGATGATATACCTAGGTAAACGCGCTCCGTGGCTCGTTGAGGAAAAATACCCACCCGACCACAATGGAAGTGTGGCCCATGGGATCAACTGGCTTGCAACGATCTCAATTCATGATGGCTTGTGGGCACCTCTCTGTGAAGATTCGCAATAGCAAATATACCAAAAGCCAATCTGGAATGGAAGGAAATTGCAGCTCCTCCTTCATAATTTTGAAGAACGGCGGGGTGAGTAATGCGTAATACCCCCATAGAAAATGGAGAACCTCAATTGATCTCCTTCCATTTTTATCAGGGAGAGAGAGAGGGCGATATACTAGGGTTAATGTGGCGAGAGAGAGAGAAAATACGCCCGGAAGACGCCTGGCTAGCGACCGCCATTTCTATTTCCAAAATTACCATTCTCCTATTAAAATTAACAACTGCGTTCACCGGGTTAAATATTCAACTTTTAAATCAACATCGACATCTTTTCCAATAAGTCACTAGTAATCACCGGTGGAGTTTAAATTATCGATTATAATATAAAATAATCAACTCTTATTTCAGTACATACTATTCTAATTATTCAATCATTTCAAAATTACCATCCGTTTTAGTAATTTAATTTTTTTATAAATTTCAAATAAAGGTCCAAAGTACCCTTATTTTCTTAAATAATTATCTAAAGCAAATTTTATTTTAAATAAAAACATGAAGTGGTCATATCAATTTCAAAGAATAACTTAAAATGGTTATGGCTAGGGATGTTAAAAACCGAACCAAATCAAATCGAAAAGTTTGGTTTTAAACTCACCAACCGCACAACCGCCACGACGATTGTCTTCGCGCCGATCGTTGACCGTCATCGCTGATCCGTTGCCGTACGGCCAATGCCTCTTGACCGATGTCCCCTCCCGCGGCCGGTGGTCGACGGTCGGTGGGCTATGGGCGGCGATTGGTGACGACGGTCGGCGATCAACGGCCGGGCGGCGATCGTGCGGTGGCCGGCAGCGGTTGGCGATAAGTGAGCAAGAAGAAAAAACGAATAAATACAAAAATCTATAAATCGTACCAAATGCATTTCTATTATTTTTCTATTTCAAGAATATAAATTTTATATAGTTACCAAATACGTTATTTTACTCGAAAATTGTTTTAGAGTAGAAATATAAAAGATCTATTTTTGAAAAGAAACTATTCCCCGAAGTAGAAGCGTTGCCATGCGCACCCTAAATGGAGCCTAATTTGCGGAAATATTTTTAACTCAAACAAACTTCAACTTTTGGGCCATTTTCCTTGCATTTCCTTTGCCAGGGTGCTCTCCAAAATAGCCCTTAAGCCTGGTGTTGGGTCGGGCCGGCCCAACCGAGTGGCACATAAATCCACCTGACCCAGTTAGAGAGGGGGGCCTGTCTCGGGTCACGCTTTGTTACTCTGTTTATCCAAGAAGAGGTAGGTATTCCGGTTTTCTTTGTTGAAATAAAGAACCCGTGCCCATCCATTGCTCATTCTGTAGCGTCCACCTCATTGTGACTCATTTAGCTCCGACATTCCCATAGACTTGGAAATATTCGAGCGGTCTGGCAATGCCGAGGCCGACTACTTAACGAAGGGAGGCGGAGCTCTCCCCTTTGGTGGTATCATCTCTTTTGAGTACTCTGCCTCCTCCATGCAAATCTTCGCCTTCAAGCATATTGGGATCTTTTGCAAGTAATCTAAGGCTATCAATTTTCAGCTGTCTAGGTGTGGTAGACCAATGGAGGTATCACTGTCAGGAGAGATTTTCAGATTCCTTTACATCTTTCAAGGATTGGGATTCTTGAGAATGGGAGAATTATCAAAAAAAGTCATAAACCAATTGCAATTGTGCCAATTCAGTCATAAACATTTTTTTGGGACCAATTTAGTCCTAAACCTTTTTATAATTGTATCAATTCAGTCCATCCAGCCAAAATTGGCCAAACAACACTGATGTGGACGCTAGCGGGGGACAACTGGTCGGCGAACACTGATGTAGCAATTTTCTAATACATATATATATATTATTTTTTTCGAATTTTTAAATATTTTCTATTTTTTATTTTTTATTTATTTTTTCCCACCCTCTCATTCCTCCGGCGGGGCCGGCGCTAGCCACTAACGAGGCTCGCCCCCACCGGCTAGAGGCAAGGGTGAGGCCCCACCACGCCCCGCCAAATTTGGCGAGGTCGCCTTGATAGCCACTAGTGAGGGTGAGACCCCGCCAGTCCGATGAGCTTGGCCCTCACCAAGGCCGGGTGAGGCCGAGCCTCGCTAGATCCGACGGGGTAGCCTTGCCGTCACCACCGGCGAGGTCGACCCTCGCCTTGGCCGGCGAGGCCCTACCGAATTTGGCAAGGGGTAGGGCCTCGCCCTCCAATGGGTGGGGAGGTTGACCTCGTCGATCGCCCTCACCTCCGGTTGGTGGGGGCAAGCCTCACCGGCCCTCGCCTCCAACCAGCCAGGGGAAGAAGAAGATGGGAAAAAAAAAAGAAAAAAAAAAGAATTCAAAAATTCAAAAAAATATTTAAAAAATCGAAAACAAAAATATATATTTAAAAAATGCCGTGTCGGCGTTTGCGGACGGCTAGCGTCCACGTTAGCACCAACTAGCCAATTTTGGCCGAATGGACTAAATTGACATAATTGTAAAAAATTTAGGACTAAATTGACACAATTGCAATAGGTTTAGAACTTTTTTGGTAATTATCTCCTTAAGAAATAAAGAGCAATATATAGCAATAATCAATAATACCATGTTGCCGTTATAACTCTGTTCTTTTATCATATGCTTGAGTGTGGCTTTCAAGGGATAGTATTAAGCTATCTCTGTCACATCTTGCGTCATTTCTCAGAAGACAACCCTTCACATAAGTAGCGATGACAATTATGTTTTACGACTTCAAAGTTGAGAATAAGCAGGCAAGTTGATTAAGATTGATAAACATAACCTCCTCGACAATCACTTCTCAGTCCCGTTTTTACCAGTTATTAGTTGGATTCCACACCATAAATGTGCGAAACCACCAGCTTACCATGACCATACCGATGCTAAATGCACCTTTCCATGGGTATCCTAAAACCATAGCAAACCAACAAAAAGTTCCCCGAGCATAAATCACGAGCGCACACGAAACCTTAAACAAGACGCTCTCAACTCAACTCCAACCATAACAATACATCTCGCAGCCAATTAAATCTACCTCGCACGGAACACTGAGACACAAGTCTCACTCAAGCATCCTCATGTCCAACCAAAGTGAGAAGCATCTTCTTGTAGTCCCCAGATGTGTCATTCGCAATAGCCCGATCTAGAGGAACACTGTTCCTTTTGTGATACTGTTCTTTGATCCGCTGCATGTCAACTTCCGCACGAGTGGTGACTACTCTAGTAAGAGCCCATTCATCTGTTCCCAGCTTGTTGATGGCCAGACGCAGTACCTTCTCAAAGTACTTCTCTGGATAAGTCAAGCACTTAATTGCTGATCTCAGCAGTTTCAGAAATTCATCATTTGGATCAGCCTTCAGATCCTGCATACGGAGGTTTCCAGATGATTACAGCACCAAAGCAATCTCCCAGAGTAAGCTGTGTCTTAAAATGAACTTAAAAATCTCTACTAAGAAATTGAAAGAAATTCAACAGCTGACAACTGACATACAGAATAGGAACATATATAAATGAAAAATATCTAGCGATACCATTAGAGTGGTCGTAAACACATATATCAGGAGAAATCAACTAGGCAACTTGCAGATCAAAGTGACATCAGCCCAAGTTAGTCTTTATGTAGAGAGGTTTCAGCTTCTCTTTTATAATAAAAACTATCTGAGGACGATTCACTACTATCAAAACATCAATCTTGTTGCATTAGAGACCAGAGAATATGGATTTTCAAGTTTGGTCTTATGATAATGATGGATACAGATCTAGGTATCAGATGAAAAAGATCTTTCATCCGTCCTCATTTATCAGTACAGGAAAATGTGGGGGAAAGGTGCCTGTATCAAGAGAAAATCTTAATCGTGGCATTCCACTCTCCAAAAGGTCACATTCAAGAATCTCATTGTAGCAGAGTAGATCTCTAGATACATTTGCAATGCCAAACATCCAGAGAAGTAAAGGATTATTGTGGGAGCACTTCAATATCTTGCTTTTAGACGCATGTGCAATTGCATTATAAACTGCAACTTCACAAATTCTGAAGGTAATCCAAAGAGCAGAGAGTCCAAGGTGAATCCTTTGCTTAGTTAAGTTCAAGTTCCAGATCAAGATCCACTTGACACCATTATAAATTTGGCAATACTGTAGTACGTAGGTACGGAGAAAATAAGTAGGATACCTTGTTGATGGCATTCCCAAACTCATTGTTGTAGTAATTGAGGGTTGCATTAAGCTGAGCTTTACTTCTTGTAGTAACAATTCTGATGAGCTCATCATGATTGTAAGCCTTCTTGTGAATCTTCTCATGAAGTATCTTAGCCTCTGATCTTGCCAATGTCATGTTCACCTCAGGCCCCTCATACCGAAAGGTGCTTGCCAGAGGAACAAGCAGCTGCAGTGTATCCGTGAGCAATAAGCATGCTTCGTTGACCTCCAAACAACAGATTCAAGCTCTAGGAAACTATGAGGTCATACACAGCCAAACAGAATAGCATAGAAAAGCACAAGACTTTCACATTTCTGTGATTCTTACAAGTTGCCATTAGAAGCATACCTAACAAACTTGAAAGATATTTTAGTATTTCTCTTCATAAATCTCCAAGCTTCTGGCCTTGTGTATTCAAGGCATCAGTTTGAGAAACATATACTTTCACACGCAGTGCAACTACAGAAAATTGACTTCATATCTATTTGATCGACAGGATGATCCTGCAATGAGATTAAAAGCTTGGAGTACCTTGCGGAAATCCCCAGTAGTGTGATATGCGATGTCTTCTTCAAGAGATTTCTTATAACGAGCATGATAGGCCTGCCTCACCATGAATAACTCCATTGAAGACCTCGTGCAAGCAATTTCCATGAGAACCCAGTTGCTCGAAGTCAATCTCTTGGTAGCTTCATTGGACAAGAATGCATCACGCTCCGCAGGATCCAGGGTCCACAGAAGCACAGATCTCTGATAAATGTTTGATGGAAATAAGAGACAGGGGAAACAAAGAGGACAACAGCTGAGCAAGAACTGGCTTTTGGAGAGATCCTTCACACCGCAGAATAAAAAACCTGACCTCAAAGTCACTGGAGAGTTCTTTGTCAAGCGCTTTGAGAAGATCTTCCCCATATGTCTCGGCATATGTTTGTCGGATCACTTTCCGCTGCGCTGCATTTCTGTGAGCCAGTATGGATATGATCAGATCTTCATTCGTTCCCCATCCTGTAGACACAAATTTTCCAACAGCTAAAAAATTTGCGAACTTTTTCCACTGAACTCGTGCTATAAAAGAACATAACAACTACCAAACTCCATGCGTAGAAGTGCTAGAACCACTCAAATGAACTCGAGAAGAAGTGGCTCTTGCCTCTTCTCTGTGTTTTTGATTTGCTCATCCAGTAGCAGAAGCAAAGATGGGACATGTAAGACAAGACTGATCAGATCAACGCGGACAAAGGAACGTCTAGCGCTAAAAACTATTCTTGATCAGAAGGAACTAACAGTCCATGACGCAGATCAGAAAGAGACTCCGCAGCAGAACACGGGATCATAGATCCATCGAATCAAACAAAGAGAAGGACATGCATTCGCTAAGATTAAAAATAAAAATAAAAATAAAAAATAAGGACACCCAGATGAGCATCCGATCTCCCGAAACCGACGAAGATCGAAGCACGGAACGACGGCTCGAAGAGGATCCACGTAGTCGAATGTTCAGAGCAACACGAAAGTAGATGGAAAGAGAAAAGTTTAGCGATGACGATGATGATGATGATGATGATGATGAATGAATGCAGGAGACCTGCGAAAGCTTTTTGGAGCTGCTCGGCATCCTCAGCCGGAGACGGAACCGACGGTGGCACCGTAATAGTCGCCATTCTCTCTCTCTCTCTCTCTCTCTCTGCGGAAGCAAGCTGGTGATATCGCGAGGAGCCGAAGACGATGATGTGCCGGGCCTTTATAAAGACAGACAGAGAAATATTAAGAAAAATCAGATTATTACCGGATTAACCTCAAACTTTATTTTTAATCCAATTCTACCCCGAATTTTAAATAAAAAATCAAAATTTAAACCATCTCTCTATTTTATCCCGAATTTTTTTTCTACAAATAAACTCTTGAATTTAGGTTTAATCTTAAATCTACTTCGAACTTTCTTGGTTTATAAAACATAACCAACATTTAATATAGTCCCAAGTCTGCCTCTGTTAATTACCCGTCTAAAAACTTGTTATGAGCTATTTGCTGTTCGATATGACATTTGTACGCTGATAACAAATCCACATTAGTAATGTATGAAAATTGGAAAAATTAGGGATGATGAACAGCTATTTTTGAAAAAAAAAAAAAAAAAAGCGTTAATGAGAGTAGATGTAGGGTTAGAGTTAAAGTTTGAGATGAATTTAGAATTGAATCTAAAATTGAGGGATTTTATTAAGGAAAAAAAGTTCATGACAGATTTAAGGTAAACTTAAACTTAGAATTTTATTTTAGATAAAGAAAAGTTTAAGGCAGAATTAAAATTAGATCTTAAATTGAGGATTTTTCGGGGATTAGGGACCATTGATACGCAAAAATTATTAAGCCTGAAAAGGCAGCTTTAGGATATGATTTTATTTTGCTCTTTTTTCTTTTATTAGGACAGCAAAAATTATTGCTGTAAATGCGGATCTGAATGCATGTGATGTTCCCACGTACACGCCTATTTTTGCTTGCATCGTCAACATCTTTTTATTTATTATTATTTCATTAGCTCAAATGGTCAAATTATGACTTCTCTCTTGGTGCTTTTCCGTTTGGAGTCATCATTTTCATGCCCATCTGCCCCCCTCAAAAGAAGAAACTTTCACTTGTATTTTTCTGAACTAATTATTTTTCTATTCGACTTTGGATCACGCTCTCCCTTTCCTCGCATCCCAAAGACATTTTATCATGTTCATATTTTTTGGAATGCGAGGGATTCGATATGACTAGAGTCTCACATAGGAAAATTGATATGCTAATAAATAATTAATATATCTTAATTGATCAATAACTCATTGACTTAAATTTTTTTATGAAAGTGGTCCAATTAAATATGTTAAATGGCTTGGATTTAGATTCACAGGATAGTGGTGACAACTAGAGCTAATATGGCAATTACTTGGCTTAAGATTAAAAAATGATGTCCCATCCCAAATGTTATTTTGTCACGGAACTGATGTGGCGATCGCTTGACTTAAAATGAAAAAAAAAAAAACCACACTCATCCCAAATGTTATCTCAACGATTAATGAACGCCTAAAGCATGGACAACCACTAGTGGTGAGTAGTTGAAGGACGTGACGACACTAGCAACCACTTCAAAACCAACCCCTAGGTCGTGATTGTCAATGTGCCCTCCAAGGACTGTAGTGACAATCAGTGAGGACTATAAATTCTTTTGTTCGGTAAACCAAACACTTGAAAGTCCGGTTCTCAAAAAATAAAGTCCGGAGTAATAAATTCTTCTAACTCAAATGAACACCAACTTTTGGGCCCCTTTTCCTTGCATTTCTACCGCCAGGATGCTTTCCCAAATAGCCCTAGAGCCTGGTGCTGGGTCGGGCCGACCCGACGTGGGGCCCATAAATCAATCCGGCCCGGTTAGAGCGGGGCCCGTCTCGGGTTACTTTGTTTATCCAAGAAGAGGTAGGAGAGGAGGAGCTGCTTCGTGGCCTTTTACCGAACGCCTTGCGTACGTCCCAATCCACTCGCACCCTCCTTGAAGAAAACGCATTGACAGTGAAGTCCGAACCGATCAGCTCAAACCCGCGTTCGCAACATCGAAGCTTAGAAGTGTCCGAGGGAAAAGATCGTTCTTTTTTTTTTTCCCTTTGAAGGTCAGCAGAAGTCAAGAGGGGAGAGAGAGAGGAGGAGGAGGAGTCAAGAAGGAATCGTCCCACTTTCGCTTTTGAAGTTTCTTGGGTGCTCTTGCTTTTTCATGAAGTGGGTATATCTCGTGGCGGCTCGTGGTGGTGGTATTCTTGGATAATTTATGCTGCGGGGGTTATTCGTTCTGTCTTGGGAAATGGGGAGGCAACGATCGCTCAAGAGCAAAGCTGCCCACTTCGTCTCCGATCTCACCACCGTTCTTCTCAACCCCATCTCCGACAAACCCTCCTCCAAGCCCTCCCCTCCGTCTCAGTCTCCCGTGAGCCTCCCTCTCCCGGGCTGCTTTCTTGATGCTTTTCTTGTCGTGGGCAGTTCTTGTTTTTGAGTTTCTTCTTTTTGGCTCTCCATTGTTGGATTGACCTGTTCTTCGGAGCCGGTCAAACGTCTGTTGCTTGCTGGGGTTTCTTGTACAGTGTTTTGTTTGCTCCCTAGAGGTCGAAATTTTTCTCTTGCGTGATTCGTGGGTCGGTAGACTAGAATTTTCTTGATGGTCGGTCGGCAATGGAATTCCGCTGTTTCCGTGGGACTCAAAATCGATTGCATCCGAATTACCGCTCTTGTTACTGCTGATGGGTCGTGCAATTAGAAGTCGAAAGCTTAGCTAGGAACTGCTGGCAGAAAACACTGCGTCTGTCGAGTTTCTGTACTGTATTCGCTTGTTTGGTGTCTGTGTGTTATTAAAGACCGTAACAAAATTGGGGAAGGTATTTTGGGATGTTAAGTTGTCAGCTCAGTTGTTAAATTGCCCTTGCAACTCGCTTCCTGTTTGATAGGATAATGCATGTTACGCAAAACAAAGCCTAATGGATGGTTCTGAAGATTCTGTAGATAGGCAAGATCATATTTTTCTCATTTCTGTCAACTTAAATATACCTGCTGATGCGGTGCTTATAGTTTATTGTTGTGTGTAACCAAGATTGTGATAAATTTCTGCTGGTTTATATAGAGTCGCTCGAACTAGACAACAACTACACACTTCTTTGTTGAGACACCTGAAAAGCTCAATCATATAGGTTTTTTATGGTACTATTGCATGCCAATGAATTTCTTTGGCCAGAAATTGCAGACTCTCTGATATTTACATGCTCAAGATAATGTATGAAGGGATTTTAGACCCTAGTTAAGATATAATTTGGCATCACTCTACATCTGCATTAAACAGCAGTTTTCCTTTACTTCTGGTGTTTATGGTGGTTTTTGCTGTTAGAAGATTACATAACAGCAGCTGCTCATAGTTGCCTACTTTGATAGGACGATGCAAGTGACTCTACAAAGAACCAACTAGATTCAATCAGAGAAGAGGGTTCAGAAGATTTAGTCAATGGTCCCGATACATCGTCTTTCACAGCATTTCTTTACTCTCTCTTGACATCATCTGAGCCTGGAGACGATCCCAATGTTGAAGGGAAAAATGATAATGAGCAAGTGAACACTGAAGTGGTTGCTGCATCAAAAGAAGCATCTGACGTGCCTAGGAAGGAAAGTGGTGGCAAGAAAAGCTTGTTCTCTAGAGGGAAGCAGTCAGTGGGTAGAGCTTTTAACCAAGCAGCAAAGATTGCTGGGTACCGGAATCAAGAACAGAAAGGCGATAGTGACATGAAATATAGCAATGTAGATGAAGTTATGCTTCCCGGAGTTGAGATGAGGCATTTGCAGAATGAGACAGAGCCTGTGGCTCTGACTGATGATCCAGATTTGTCAGAACCTTCATTGCTGCTTTCAGAGAAAACACGTAGTGTACTTTATACATCACTTCCTGCACTCGTTCAGGGGAGAAAATGGATGTTGCTGTACAGGTACGGTCATATTTGCTGCAGTTTTGCATCTTTTCTATAACCGGTATCTCACTTCATCTTATTGAAGAAGCGCTCTTAAATTTGTGTCTCATACTTTGCAGTACATGGAGGCATGGCATATCACTTTCCACTTTGTATAGGAGAAGCATGCTTTGGCCTGGTCTCAGCTTGCTGGTAAAAATTTTCTACTTTCTGTTTAGAAATGAGTTCATACCATTCATGTCCTTGCCTGAAGAGCACAAGTACTAGGGTTAGGCATATACTTCAGCATAACAAAGAATGTATATTGCTTGGTGACACACATTCAAATTAGATGTCATCACTGTGGTTAGGGATGATGATTTTTTTGCTTGGCTTTTATGAAGCACCTTATAAGTACTTTTTTAATGGCTTTGACAGTTTTTAAGGCCCTGATTTTATGTCAACAAAAATAAGCTCATCATTCAAGACACTTTTCTTAGTCATTATGGAGGTTGGACATATTGTCAAACTCCTTAAATGGCCTATCCACAATAGTTCATCACATCAAAATTAGTGCACCAAAAGTTAAAGCATGAACTGCTACTGACAATTCTCTCTACTTATAGTTTCTCAGATACAAGTACTTCCAATGTCTCAAACAGCTTTTTTGTCAATTAACCTGAGAATATTTGTTCTTATGCATGTGAGCTCTATTGGTTTGTTTGAGATGATAAGTCCTCTTTCACTTCACTTTATGAACTGCAATTTTGACACTAACTATATAATCGCTCTCTTTGATGCTTTATACCCTCTCTCTTTATGTTACTGAAAGAACTCTTATGGACCTGCAAATGCTCATCCAGGTAGTTGGGGACCGTAAAGGTGCAGTATTTGGCAGCTTAGTGGAGGCACCACTTAGACCAAACAATAAGAGAAAATATCAGGTGGGCACTCATGAATTTCCTTGTTTGAATTTTTCTTCAACATAGATAATTATTCACCCTAGATTTTCAACAGGGAACAAATAGCACTTTTGTTTTCACAGACACACCTGGTCATCCAGTTATATACCGTCCTACAGGTAATAATTTTCCCTGTTCCTTTCCATTTAAAAATTTATTTTGTCAAGCTCTCGATGGCTCTAATTTGTTTGCATCAAAATTATTCATTTACCATTGATGATTTTTTAAGCCACATTAGCATGTGCTTGACTATGGTTGTGTGCCTTCATGCTATAATTCTAGATTTAGCAACAGAAACTGATTGACTTCAAATAACAAACAACATGTTGTGTTTCATTGTGGTTACGTTGATGCATGAACCATGACCTAGAGGCTTATGGTCAAAATTGGGGATCAAATTAAATTGTCACGTGTCCTTTCAGATAATAACTCAGGGCTTTGTTTGTTTAGAATTAAGTAGAAAGTACTTTCTGGTCTTTCCACCAAAATATAACATATGATCCAAGTTTCTGAAAATTATGAAAAAATTACATACGAATTTATGTTTCAACATTTGTATGTTGTGAAAGTTTTGGATGTTTAGTACTTAAAAAGGAAGGCAAAGTCTGTATGCTGCACAATTTGGACTAAGCAAAAAGTAGAAGTATATCTAGACACGCCCTAGCTCTAATACACAGTATAGCTTGCCCAAAAATTAGTTGTCAATTTCAAGAATTAGAAAAAGATATCAATTCTTGAAATGTGGTTCTCTCTCTCTCTCTCTCTCTCTCTCTCTCTCTCTCTCTATATATATATATATAAATTGATGTTTATAATGAAGTAGCAATAGTTGTGCATGTCTCCTTAGATAGAGGTGGTGGTGAACGGGAATGTTAACCATTTCATGTTTCCTGCCTTCAAGTGCTGGTATAGTTTGCCCTACCATGTTTTGTTCCTCTCCTGTGTATTTCCTTCCTGGCGACATTGGTTAGAAACACACAGTTGCCAAGGTGCATGCATCCTGACAACTGCATATAAACAGGGGCCAATCGGTATTACACTCTGTGCTCATCTGACTTTTTAGCGATTGGTGGGGGCGGCCACTTTGCAATCTATTTGGATGGCGATCTGTGAGACTTTCTTGCTCCTTATCATTTTCTTTACCCCTCTCTGTACTCTCCAAGTTTTCTTTTAATTTATGTCTTGTTGCGTTCCTTTAGAAGAGAACTAAACACGATATAGAAGTCGTTGACATGTAAGATTACCCAGTGATCAATAGCTAATCATTGTTCATTTTTGTTTAGGTTGAATGGATCGAGCTCAGTCTCAGAAACATATGGGAATCCTTGCCTTGCAGGTTCTCAAGACTTTGAAGTAAAAGAAGTTGAGGTAGGGAAGCTCTATGACATGCGTGCTAGTGTGATTTGAAAAGTATATAATGCAAATTTTAAATAATGCTAAACATACCAAGATTTGTCAACGTAATTTTCATAATTAGTCATACTATACCTAGCATTGTTCACAAAATTTAGCTTATTTGGCCTCCTTATGTTCAGTCTCTCCTACGTTTTGCAGCTGTGGGGCTTCGTATATGCTTCCAAGTATGAAGAGACGCTTGCTCTTAGCCGAATGGAGTCCCCTGGCATTTGCCGATGGTAACCTTTTGAATCATGAGCTGAGCTTTCCGATAACTAGTCACCTGAAGCACGGTGGTTGGGGTGCACCAATATACATCCGATTGTGTATATTTTCGCAAACGCTGGATGAGGAAACACTTGCCTAGACCCGGTGCACCATCGAACGCAATCACAATGACCAATCGCCCTGGGTCCCCTGTGGGTCTTTCTTCTTGTAAGGGTTGGGATGATGACAAATCCGGTCCATTTTGAGTGAATGTTGTTTTGCACCTGCTAACCCTTGTTTCTATCTGTTGTATAGTCCTCTACGTGTTTTGCATCCTACCCTGTATATAGCAGTAGTGCGCGCCAAAACTCAGTGTCAGGCATCACATTTTTCTTTGGTCTTATATATGTAAATATACGGTTCCTCCTCTCTTCCTTTTTTTATTCTCTAAAAGCTTTTATTAATCAAGCTTGCACCTCGATGCCTTCCTTTTAGAATACACTGAAGACATCAAGATATAACTTTTTCTTTTTTATTTCTAAGGAAATTATTGTAAAAGATAGGAACACAGCATCCTTAATGCATGCTTCAGAGAACTCTTTTGTAAGAGGACTGTGATTATAATCTAAGGATTATAATTTGTTTGCGTTTACGTTTAAAAATTGTTTCGGGAAATAGAAATAGAAAAAAGTATTTGTTCGAACAATTTTTGAACAAAAAACGTTTTGGTAAACATTTCTAAATAAAAAATAAACAAATGTGTTTGGTAAATTTTTTTTTTTTATTTCTTTTATTTTTTCTATTTTTTTTCTTATTTTTTCTTTTTTTTTTTTTTTTTCTTCTTTTGGCCGGACACCGGCCTTGGCCATGGCCGGCGATCGGCCGACGAGGGCGGCCTCGCCCGGCCACGGCGAGGCTCGCCGGCCTCTCGGATCCGGGCGAGATCGGCCGCCCGGATCTGGCGAAGTCGGCCTCGCCCGGGGATGGCCGACCCTCGCCGTGGCCGGGCGAGGGCCCTCATCGGCCGGTCGCCGGCCATGGCCGAGGCGGCACCGGCGAAAGAAAATGGAAAAAAAAAAGAAGAAAAAAAAAAAGTGTTTATAGGTTTTGTTTCGGAAATAAAAACACACAAATTTGTTATTTGTTATTTACGTTTTTTTTTTTTTTCCCAGAACAAAAGAACAAAAAGACAACAAAAACGCACCTAAACGCGTTTCTACACGCAACCTAAGCAGCTTGGAATGTTCAAAGATAATATGGGAGCTAATTTCGTTTTCCCTTTTGACATCCACAAATCTTTTCATCATCTAAAAACCAATGTGGATTATGATGAACACAAGGCCTGAAGTGCAATTGGTGCAAGCTAGCATCACCTCAAGAAGCCTTATTGTTGAAAGGACTTAGGCCCTTTTGGCTGCGTTTGTTTTGATTTCTTTTTCCTGTTTTTAAACAATTTTTTTGTTTTTTTTCTTGGGAACAAAAAATGAAACAAAAATGCGTTTGTTTGTGTTTTTGTTAAAATTATTTTTTTATTAAAATACATCTGGAAAAAAAAAAAAAAAAAAAAAAGTTATTTTTTATTTTTGGAACACATTTTAAGAACACTTTTTTCTCTCTTTTTTCTTCTTTTTTTCTCTTTCTTTTTTCTTTGGCCGGTTGCCGGCCTCGGCCATGGCCGGCAACTAGCCGTCGAGGGCCGGTGACCTCGCTGGCGTCGCAGCGCGCGCGCGAGGCTCGGCCTCGCCTTGGCCGGGCGAAGCTCGAGCACCCGACGGTGGCCGGTGACACGAGCCTTGCCGGCCGGCTGGGCGAGCTCGATCTCGCCTAGATCCGGCGAGGCCGAGCTCACCCGGCGGCCGGCAAGCCTCGCCATGGTTGGGCAGGCGGCGGCCCCTAGTCGGCCATGGCCGAGGCCGCGATCGGCCAAAAGAAGAAAAAAAAAAAAGGAAAAATAAGAAAGAAAATAGAAAAATAAAATAAAAATATTAAAAATTAAAAGAAATAAAAAAATTATACAAATTTACCAAACGTGTTTTTTTGTTCAAAAATTATTCCCAAAACAAATATTTTTTTTTCTATTTCTCGTTCTAAAATAATTTTTAAATAGAAATGTTATCAAACGCATCCTTTGTGTTCTCCTCGAAACACTTTGAACCTGAAATTATCCATCGATTATTGGTAAGGTGGTTACTTAATGGTTAAGCTGCTTGTCTTTTTCTTCAGCTAATTGTGAGTTTGAAGGAAAATGGTATTACTCTGTGAACAAGATAGCGGGGTTATTTAGGACGTCATGTTAGGCTATGGTATTGAGAATGCTCCATCTCGAAAGATTTTAATGTGGGCCTTGGCCATATTAAAAGGTCATGGTTCAAATTGATATTCCCTATCAATAGCAAAACTTCTATAACGACAGTTCATTGTCATTGCCATGCTGGTCGTCTTTCTCCGACTTCATGTATGGTTTCAAAAATTGAAATTCTCCATAGATATTAGCTGAACCTGTACAGTAGGAATGTTCTTGAATTCGAGCTTTTCCACGATTTTGCCGAAAATTGAGAACTACCAAAAAGAACTGTCAGAATTAAAATGAGTAATACTAATACCAATAAAAAGCTTTTACCTCTAAATTATTCTGGAAAATGAAGTAGGTGGCTTTTTTGTTTTTTTGTTTCCTTACAAAAGTGAAATCTTTTGACTATAAGTATCTTGCAAGCCTTGCAACACGACGACCACTTGTACCATCCAATCGAATTATCATATACTTCGATTGGTCTGTATACGTTAATTTGTGCAAAAAGGAGCAAGGACAGGAGATGACTTGTCCTACGGTTCAAGGTTTCTAGATTCCTTTCCTGTGGGAAGTACCAACGACGAATTCTCGTATTGGCGCTGTTGCTTTCTCCGGTGCTTCCCCTGCTTGGAACCCAGATAGATACTTCTCCGACGCAGGCAGGGGTCGCCGACCCAAGTGAAAAGGAGGCTCCTTTCATCGAATGGCGACCTCCCCGAAATCATCGACGCGGCCCGCGAAGAATTCGAGCGCCAACGGCGCAAGAATTTGGCTCTACTCGCTCCTGCTCACCCTCCAGTACGGCTTGCAGCCTTTGATCTCCAGGCGGTTCATCAGGTCGGCCGCTTCCGAATTTCAAGTACTCATTCGCTTGCGGTTTCGATCCACGGTCGAACTTTGCTGGTTTCGCTTCCGGGGGGTGTGTGGTGGTTGTGCGGGAGCTTTTCGGCGTTATTGGTTGATCTGGGGGTGATGGGTTGTGAGCTGTTTCTTGGGAAGTTTGATTCTTGAAAGATGGTTGGGGGGGTGGGTGGGTTTGCTTTTGTTCTTGATTTCTGCTCTGTTTTTGTGAAATGTTGGATTTTTCTGGTGTTGATGCACATTGGGATTCTTGGGTAGATGGATTGCTGAAGTAATGTTACAGTTTCCTCATTCAGTTTATTGGTAGTGACCGCTGGAAAATCATGTTCTAAGCTGTAATCAGTATGTGGAGCCATAGCAGGGTGAGTAAATCAGAGACGGGGTATTTGCTCTGCGAAATTGCCTATTAAAATAGGCCTCTTTGAAGCATAAAAACTCGATCGAGAGGCCATAAAGCCAAATTTTCTTTTGTGGAGGACAAGCCATAAAGTTAATGTTTATTAGTGTTGCTTTTGGAGATGGGAGGGGTGCTTCTTTCTCTATGCAGGCTCTACAGTTAAACCGTTGGGGATAGTTGTTATGGTTCCTTTTTTCTCTTAAACTTTTTTAAAGCTTCTGAGGGAACTGGACAATGGAGCCTATGCATGAACATGTAATGGCTGTGAGTTTGTTGATGTGACTGACTATAATGATGTCATAATGACATAATACAGATTGTGGGGAGGTCAAATTCTTCAAGCATCATATTCCTTATTGAGTCAAGATATTATTGCGGGCCTTCTCAATACTTGCAAAGGACCAAAAATGATTGTCCCTTGTTATATGTTATGATACAATGACACTCGTCAGAGAGTGTTTCCAACTTTGATCCTAAAATCTGTCTATTTGCTGCAAACTATGGAGATTGTATTACAATATATTGTTCCTTCTTGGTGAACTCCTTTGTTGGTACGTGTAAAGTGGAGTCTCTCATCTTGGCATCATTTCTCCAGTCATGGATTTCATCTTTATCTTTTTTTGCAGGCGTGAAGTCATTGTGACTACCTCTGTTTTGACATGCGAGGTAGCAAAAGTAAGCACTTTTCTTTTCTCATTCTTTGTGTACTTACCCATTCTCATTATAATCACTATCTATTCCATGTATTTTACATCACTTCGAAAGGAAAATGAAATTCTTCTGTTCGTTTTTCAGGTTGTTTTTGCCATCTTTTTTATGGCAAAAGAAGGAACTCTGAAGAAACTATCCCACCAGTGGACTTTGGTCGATTCTCTGATAGCATCAGGACTTCCTGCTGCTATTTATGCACTGCAGAATAGCTTACTTCAGATTTCCTACAAAAATCTCGATTCGCTAACATTCTCAATGCTGAACCAGACCAAAATCTTTTTTACTGCTTTCTTTATGTATATCATCTTAAGGTTTGTTGCTTAACCTCTCTTTACTTCCTGGTGCTCCTAATTTTTGCTGAAGCACAAATCCCTCTCTCTCTCTCTCTCTACATGTCTGGACATGCACATATAATCAAACTGATGGAGCAAGTAATGTTACAAAAGAACTTGCTCAAAAATTTAGAATTTCTGAGTTATTATGACCACTCTTCTAAAGCAATATTTGGTGCCACATTCGTAGGCAAAAGCAATCAATCCAGCAGATAGGAGCCCTCTTGTTATTGATAATTGCAGCCATTCTTTTAAGCATTGGTGAAGGTTCTAACAAAGGATCTAGTGGTGGAAATCCTGACCAGACTCTCTTTTATGGGATTATTCCTGTTCTAGTGGCTTCTGTGCTATCAGGTCTGGCTTCTTCTCTGTGTCAATGGGCTTCTCAGGTAATAGGAAACAAATTCAGTAACTTGTCAAGAGTTGTATTAGAGATTTTGCACAATGACTATTACTTTTGTGCTGCACATTTCCCTTTTTGCAGATCAAGAAGCACTCATCGTTCTTAATGACGGTAGAAATGTCTGTTGTGGGATGCCTGTGTCTGCTTGCTAGCACTTTTAAGTCTCCAGATGGAGAAGCCATCAGGAAACATGGATTTTTTTACGGTTGGACTCCACTGACTGTGGTAAGTGTCTAAAAGGATTTTTTTTTTCTTCTGGGTTCCTTTCTCAACATAAGATCCAGATTGTCTCCTTGGTTAGAAGCCTATTTCATTTATTTAGTTTTAACTGGTAAACAGTTGTTGCTCAAAGAGCATAAAGGTAGGATTTTGGTTGAGGTAGCTTTCTTCTAGCTGCTTAAATTAAAAAACACAATATACAAATTAAATTGGAGAGAGTGACAGCAGTACTCTCACTGATTTTGTAGTGTGGTTGAAACTACTGTTTTTGGAGTAAAAGCATCTCAAATCATTGGTCAGGAAGAATTTTTGGGATAAAACCCATGAACAAATGGGAATGAAATCACACGTGCTGTAAGTGGAACTACCTGAGAAAATAAGCTTAAGCTCTTTCATTACAACACAACTGGGCATTAAAAAATCCATTACAATTCGATGTGGGCTTGTGAAATGGGCTTCATTCGTCGGTGAAAGGTTATGATTAAGTAGCTGTGGTAAAAGTAATTTTCATGGAGTGCATTGGTAATTTAGGGATGTGACCCATAAAAAATTCTTCACATTCAGAATGGAACAGCCTAAGTAAGATCTTGATACTGTCATGTGCTCCATTGGAATAATCGTTCCTTAAAATTGTTGGGTCCGGCATCAATGATCTTAGAGATTTAGCTGGTGAAATGGGGTTTTCAGCCTGTTTATGCATCAATGTTCTGTTACACTTAATTGATATTCAGCTTGAGTTTGTTCAGGGTGTGACTGCATGCTGTTCTGTGGCAACTGCTTGGCATGTGAACTTCCATGGTGAATTGGAACAAACGAAAATACTACTTAGTACATACACGAGTAGCTTTTAATAGTTTCTATCTATTAAAGTTGCCTTCTGAACCACCTGTTTAATCTATTAATTCATCTTTCTCAGCAGCAATGACCAATGGGAATTTTATACCCTTTTGTTTTGTTACATCCAGATCCCAATCATTTCTAATGCACTTGGTGGAATCCTCGTTGGCCTTATTACAAGCTATGCTGGTGGTGTTCGTAAGGTAAGTTTGGCTTCAGCTGCATTACAGTGGCAACTCCATGTGCTTTGTCCTGCAACGTGTCCTGTATCTTGGGTTATTGACTGGCCGAACAAAGATATAGTCAAGTAATTTCTAGGTGAAAGCATTATGAAACTGCCATATGTTGGATCAAAAGGCTGATTTATGTGATTGAGTAAAAGTGGGAAAAATAAATATCTGATAGTAATTTTTAGATCTTTAACATTCATGTTAAGAAATGGATGTGCATCTTTACCCTGTACGATGCTCCCCTTGGTGCCTCAATAAATTTCAGCCATTAATTTATGAAAATGAGACTTTTGATCAAAGGTAGAGAGTTATTGAGACATCAAGGGAAGCATGATACCGGTAAAGGATCTTCTCCCTGTTAAAGTTATGATGCAAAAATTTTGGGAAGCATTTAGTTTGGCCAGCTTTGGCAGTCATTGGAAGATTTTCCTTGAAAACGAGCCATGGGAGACAGCTAAGTTTTTTTCATATTGCATTACTTTTCATATAATGATCTTTCATTGCGTTGTTGATGGTATAACTATTACTTACATCAGTTAATTCTCTCTTAAATTGTTGCAGGGGTTTGTTATTGTTTCCGCGCTATTAGTCACAGCCTTGCTGCAGTTCATTTTTGAAGGGAAACCACCTTCATGGTATTGTCTCGTTGCTCTTCCACTTGTCGTCAGTAGCATCTCGATATACCAGAAATATCCTTACCGAGTCAAAAAGAAGGAAGCTTAGATCGCAGTGTTCCGAGCTCGAGGGGAATATTTGCTTCGCCCCTAATTGTATTTGATCAATCATATCTTCCAGCTGGTAATTGTAGCTTGGGGAAGTTTTAGGTTTTAGTTGCTACAAAATCAATCTCTCTGATGTTTCCGTTGTCCCTGCTTCAATTTTTTCATTTCTAGATATTTTCTTCCATTTAACGCTGTGGATCAAGAGCTTATTCTTCAAGAAAGTCGTTATTACCATCATGTCAAATTTACTGACCTTCTTAAGTTACCGATTTTCGCTTAATGCCATGTTGGAATCCTTTTGGAGAGTTGTCAATTTGATTGAGTAGTTACCAACACATTTCTTGTCCGAAAGGCTCATTCTCCTAGAATGAGAGAAATTTACTGTGGCGTGCAAAACTGCGAACTTACAATCCGTGATGACTTACTGTTATTATG
Source organism: Eucalyptus cladocalyx (assembly GCA_017140615.1). Classification (NCBI taxonomy): domain Eukaryota; kingdom Viridiplantae; phylum Streptophyta; class Magnoliopsida; order Myrtales; family Myrtaceae; genus Eucalyptus; species Eucalyptus cladocalyx. Next base: position 71,452,775 of record CM029523.1, on the reverse strand, counting down.
TACTCTGACGGTATAGAGTGTGAGAACTTATTTTTCCATGGTAATAACTGCCTCTTAATTTCAAATTTACCTACTTTTGTAAAGGGTTTATCATTATTCCTTTTGATCAGCGTGCACTGATGTATTTTAAGCTCGTCAAGTTATTCTAACACGCATGATCCCGGCTCTAAATTACTAGTTCTCTTTTTGCTTCCAATGTATAACTTACAGCAACTAAGTGAATTCCCTTTTCATTTCCAAATTCCAATATATAACTTATTACTACTAAATGAAGTTTATCGAGATGTGTTGAGAACTTATTATCTATCATATTTTTACCACTTTTACAATGAATGGCAATGTTCCTATAAATTACCATTTGCCTTGGCATTTTTAGGGCTAGCGACCCTTCCAAGTTTAAAGCGAACTTGCTACGACTTAAGCAAAATTTATTGCCACGCATATCATGGTCAATAACATGCATTATGCTCACTATCTTAGAATAAGATGGAGTTATCTCTCAGAATGTTACCTTGCTCCTTAAGTGTAGCATCATTTTGTAATTGTAGTTATAGTGCTACTCTTTGCAAACAAGGGAGTAATAGCAAACAAATGTGTTGGTATGTGTTAAGAGTCTCGCATCTGTCATGTACATGAGTGGAGTAAACACCGCTATTGCGAATTCTAAAATCAATCATTCAGAAATTGGTGTGTGCGCTCCATAACCCGTTACGTGTTGCTTAAGTGAGGGCTTTGCTTCATTCTCATGATCAAATTTATTTCACAATAGTTAACAAAATTCACGATCAAATTTGCTTCATTACTCCATAATGGCTCAAACCATAATGAATTTCCTGAAAAATAAAAAAAAATGGTTATGATTTTCTGATTAATATTTTTTCAAGGTGTTAAAGATTAGACAGTTCAAATTAAATACTTTGAGATATGTAGCTTGTAAAGCAAGTGGGGAAAAAGCTATCAAAAACCTTAAATAATGCTTAATGTGATATGTTTATTTCGATTTTTTTCGTGGCATAAAAAATTTTAATGACTTTTTGAAAAAAAAAAAGACTTAGGGCGGGCTGTAAAGTCAATGAAGTGAAAACATTAAACCCTGCTAAAAACCATAACCGTAACTTCACCGAGATAAAGCTCGGAACAGGCTAAGGTTCTTTCGAGCGTCTCCAGCTTCCCCCTAGCCATGGCGATCCTCGCTCTCCCCTTGGTCATCTCCTTCCTCAAGCCCCACGCGGCGAGGCTCTCTCTCTTCGGCCCCCGCGCGCCGGCCTCCTCCTTCCTCCTCCGCCGCCGGGCGCCGCTCGGCCCCCGCCATTTCTCCCGCACCTCCGCCTCCGCCGTCAGCGAGACCTCCGCGACCCCGCACCGCTGCTCCGACGAGCCGCAGAAGCCGGCGGCGCCGACTTTCCAGCAGGCAATCCAGCGTCTCCAGGTGGGTTCGTAGAATTCGTCATTTTTAACTGGGTTCCCCTCTCCCCCAATGTAGGCAGCTTCGATAGGATTCGAGGGTCAGTTCTTGATTGATGTTTTCGAGAATCTTGAGTGGACTTGGTCCTCCGTGTGCTCGAAAGATCGATGCTTTTCTTCGTTTGCTTCCTGAATGGCTGTTCTTGCCACGTGTGGGATTTCGCCTGCAATGTGATGCGCTAATTATTAAGCTCTTCTTGCGATATTGACGTTGAAAAAGTACAGGAGTATTGGGCTTCAGTTGGATGTGCGATAATGCAGTGCAGCAACACAGAGGTAACTTGCATTACTGACTTATTCGCGTTTCTCTCTGACTTAATGGATTTTGGTGACGTTTTATTGATTTGTCAGTGTAGATTAGAGATCATACTAGTGTTTACACTTTCGTTGATTATCATATTTTGTTCACGAAATTGAGGTAGCAATAGCTAGAGAAGTCACACGATCGTGGGTTTCTTTCTTTTTTCATTTTATTTTATTTTTTTAATGTACTGCGTGGGGAGTCACATGTCCACTTTGAGTATAGGCGGGAAATTCTGCTGTGAGATTGTGAAGGTCTCTTGTCCACTTAATTATGGCCAAGAAAGAGTTTCTGGTCTAGCTTAGACATGGTTCAAACATCCATTTATTTTTGCTTCGTCATGCTTTTGTCCGTGCATACAAGTTAGGAGCTGTATGTACCGTTGTGAATTGATGACATGTCTCGTTCTTCCTTCATCTGCATTAACCAGGTAGGAGCAGGAACTATGAATCCCCTGACATATTTACGGGTTCTTGGTCCAGAACCATGGAATGTCGCGTAAGTGCTCTCTTTTTAAGAAGATAGTTTCAAAAGAACTTGTGTGCTTTTCCTATATTTATATCCTTGAGTGCCAATTATTTGCATTGCAAGTCTGAAATATTTTTTGGGAAATTTCAGAGCTATATTGGTCGTAGAACAAGATTAGTATTGCATGAGAGATATTGCATTTTCTATCATGGTTCATCAAATGAGATTAAAATTGCTCCTGTAAGTTAAGAGATTAGTTTTTGTTTTAGACTCTCATATTATTTAGAGTTATCCTTAGATAATCGTTGCAATGTGGGAGAAATGCTAGTTTCATGATGTGGCAGCTTGTCACAGACAAACAAGTCTTGTTTGAGTGTGGGCCAAATTTGCAGATATCTGCATAATTTTTAGAGAGTGAGACGAGTCCTTTCGCAGTTATAGTAGTTACCCATTGATGAAGGGAAATGTTGTTGCATTTGATAGGGTTATTTTCAGGAAGTCCTAGGTTTTCTGACATTTCAATTGTACACAAGATAATTACGTCAATATTTTCTATTAAAGTAAAAAAATGGTGGCTTGTCTTTCAATCTCATTTTTCCAGATGTTGATGTAAAAAGCTGATGATTTGATGTTTCTCATATTAGGTATGTGGAGCCCAGTGTCCGGCCTGATGATAGTCGTTATGGAGAAAATCCTAACAGGCTTCAGCGACACACTCAGTTTCAGGTTAACTAGATTTGGCCTTGTTGATCATTATGGGATGGTATGGTCCTGGATGCTGTCTGTTTGCACTTTTAATTGTTTTGGATGTCTTTTATACTTACTGGTCTCAGGTAATACTAAAGCCTGATCCCGGAAATTCACAAGATCTATTTATACGTAGCCTGGCAGCACTAGGTAGTGACCGCAACTTCATTAGCACGCCTAAAATAGATGCTTGTTGATTTCATTACGTTCTTATGCCTTGTCTGTGAATGAGTGCTAGCTTACTTCACATGTTAATTATTAACCTTCATTTTTAGGCACCCAAGCTTTTGGGTTTATTACAAGATACAATGGTAGCAACTGTTTTGTCTTGCAGTTTTTTCCTTTTCTCGGTGGGTGTATAATCCAATGTGATTTTCCATTATGAGTTTTCTGCAATAGTAATGGCTTTTGGAGGGCATAACTTTGAAGTTAGCTCATTTAACAGCAATAGTGGTCCATCTTTTGTATAGATTGGAGGTTCATACAGATTTTTTTTCTTTAATCTAACATGCACGGAGTTAAGTTCAAATGTTACTCAGATTTTTAATCTAAATTTGATCATCTGATCATGGATCAACTGTAGTTTAGATTCTCTTAATGGGCTCATGGACTTCTTACTTTATAAGCAAGTAAAAAGCACCTTTTTTTTTTCTCAGTGGAAAATCGGCATGGATATTTATTTCAATGTGAGGATTTTCATGAGTTCCTCCTTTAGTGTAAACAAGTTTTTTTCACAACCACCATTCTGTGAGTTACATGTGTACTTTAGAAATTGTTGCATAACCAAATTCTGTCACATGACACTTTTCCAATAGTGAGTGGTGTAAACTTCATTTTACGCTGTGAAGGAATTGAAGTAAAATTTCTTAGTTAATGCCCTTCTGTTTTAGAAATGAAACATTAAAAGTAATCATATCTAAGTAATTTAATTTTGTGAGTTGCCTTTTGAGTGCAATAGCAGAATAGTTATTCTTGATGATGTTTGTCCTTTCCTGCACATTATATTCAGCATTAGATTCTTCTCTAATCGACAGGTATTGATGTTAATGCACACGATATACGGTTTGTGGAAGATAACTGGGAAAGTCCGGTAAGTTTTTTCTGTGACAATCAAGTCCATATGGTACACGCTGACTTTGCATTCTTCAACTTGTTATGTTGATGGGATCCACGAAAATGTAACTGGATTATTTCCAATTCTTTGATGTTGCGCATTGGGGACTAACCTTGATGCGGTTTACTCACAGGTTCTGGGTGCTTGGGGGTTGGGCTGGGAAGTCTGGATGGATGGGATGGAAATAACACAATTCACCTATTTCCAGCAGGTTTTCTTCCGTAGAATTTGATCAGGTTTATCGCATGCATGCAGCGTGGTTTTCATGTGCATGATATACTCTTCTAAGAATCCTTCTCTTTTCTAGTTCAGGCCACTAAAGTGGTGATTTTGTTAAGTCTTAGGTTTTGTGCTAATGTTTTCAGTTCTTCTATTCTTATTCTTCAGGCTGGCAGTCTTCAGTTGATGCCAATATCTGTTGAAATCACGTATGGTCTTGAGCGTATCCTTATGTTGCTTCAGGTCTGGCAATTCTTGTATATCCTTCGTTTGGATACTTCTGTCAGTTTGCCTAAACTTAACTGTGGATTTCTTCTAGGGAGTTGATCATTTCAAAAAAATTAAATATGCGGATGGAATCACATATGGGGAGCTGTTCTTGGAGAATGAGTAAGCTAACACTTGCCTTATTTATCTCATGTTAACATTCTCTCGGTCTCTCTTTGTCTCTCTTTTAAAAGCAGTAATGTTAATGCTGTGCTACTATTTAATTATTGTAAGAGCTCCTTTTGACGCCTGTGAACTCGTTGTTCTTGTCTTTGGAACCCTCATAAGTTTGTCACCTAATTGTGATAGATATCTTGTTTAAATATTCATCAATTGGGTTCAACAAGATTCTTGTCTCTGGAATCATCATAAGTTCATCTGATGATTGGGGTACATGTCTTGTTTAATTATTCATCAAGTAGGTTCAATAAGCAATCAATATTCTACCATCATCATTAATATTTCATTACATGACAAATTTACTGTTATATGTATATGTATGCGTGTGTGTGTGTGTGTGTGTGGGTGGGTGGGTGGGTGGGTGGCTTATACGTGAAGCCATCTCTTTAAGTATGGAGAAGCATCTAAGTTTTTATTTATCGCTTTCCGTTAGGGTTGTGTACCTACACAACCAAAGGGAGGCTTTAGTTTTGGGCAAACAGAACCAAAAGAAATGGAAAAAATAAAATAAAATAAAAAAACTAAGGGAGGCAGGAATTTGTGGACTGTTTTATCTTTTATTTAAAAGGGCTAAATTGTAGCGGTTGCAGCATATAAGTGCAAGGAACTGGCTAAGAGTCCTGATCAGATTCTGTGAACAAGGATTTACCCTAGGAATGGCACATACCGAGATCTAAGAGGTTTTTTGATTCCTTTGCCATCCTCCCCTCTTTATTTTACTTGTCATGGGGGCAAAAGAATTCTTTACTTATATCTGTTGGGGGAAATGCCATATACCGAAATTTTTTGGCCTTGGAAGGGCTGCTATAGAAAGTTTATGTTCACTGGTTTCATTTGACAAATGGCATGCAGATGCACTGGAGAATTTTTCCTTTGCTTGGATATCATAAATTTTCATTAGTGGTATGGTAAGAGACAAGCATGGCATACCAAGTCAGATCCAGTCTTCTGTTAACATGCTAGGTCAATCTTTGATTGCAACAATCATTTATTAGTTGGGCGAAAAATAAGAAATTCAATTGTTGTGAGGAGAGTTTCAATCTATTTTGTGTACTTGATGTGGAACAGAGATTGGGAATTATTTTGGTACCAGCCTCCAATTTCTCTTCAAGGCTGGCCTTGGCTTAGGAGGATGAAAGAAATAGTGATACTAACAACTAAAGCCCAATGCTGGCACCTTTATTATCTTGATATTCAGCTAAATATGCAGTAGATTCCCAAACTCTGGATTTTTTTATATTTTTTTTGTCCCTCTCATCTTTTCAAGGTCTTTAAAAGACAGGCTCTGGCCTCTCCTGATACTGCGGACTATTGCTCTGGCCTATGTACTTTGCTCCTAATTCATTAGAAAGTGGTTAGTGAGCTCAGAAGTTTAATTGCGAAATTATACTAACAATACTCACATCAATATTTTTTTCTTAGTTTCACAATCGTTGAGTTCCTCTTGTTGATTAGTTTATACTCTTCTATTTTTTCACTCGCATTTGATCAGTTAAGTATATTTACTGCCAACCTATCAGAGAAGCTTGATGAGCTTCAGTGGCAAAAAGATTTGAAAAGAGATTGTGATGAATGTAAAAGTTGAGCTCATGTTGCAAAAGGATACAAAAAGGATAAAATGATACATGTTAATGTAAACATGTTGAGATCACTTTTCTTCTATAGTTATGACTTGGGGTGACTGTCTCCTTTTTACTCATCAATTTGCTGTTGCATAATCACCCTGCTTTGATTTGCTTTACTTTCAAGCTGCAGATGATGACTGTTATATTTTGTCATTGTATTTCAGGAAAGAAATGAGCTCTTATTATCTTGAGCATGCAAGTGTTAATCATCTCCAAAAGCACTTTGACTTTTTTGAGGAAGAAGCTCGTTCCTTGCTTGGATTAGGCCTGGCAATCCCTGCGTATGTTTTGTTTATTGAGATTTTTACAAAACTTCAGGTGTCTCTTTGTTCTAGTGATCACTTGCTCTGCAACATGCTAGGTATGATCAGCTTTTGAAGACGTCTCATGCTTTTAACATTTTAGACTCAAGGGGCTTTGTTGGGGTGACAGAACGTGCTAGATATTTTGGTCGCATGAGGAGGTATGGTCTCTGCTAACCCCTTGAAAAAAGTTTTTATACTGCTGCATAAGATGCCACTCTAGCGAGCTCAGGGTTTTCTTGTTGAATACAGCATGATGTCAAAATTGTCGAATTGGGGATTTTCTTTTCCAAATCTGCTTTGGAGGATCTCAATATTTATTATGTATAAAAAAAGTTCTGTGATAACTGTTCTGATTTACCCTTTCGGAGCCAGCAGTAAGGTAAGAATAATTTTTGGGGTTTCGATTTTTTAACTGGTGCCACAAAGGTTCATGCCGTTACCTAAGTGTTGTTTTATGTTAACAAGTAATTTTGCTTAGCATTTGAGTTGTGCATTGAAAACTCCTAGAATGACTCCATTTCATGGCCAGTTTGCTCTTATCCTTGCCCCCTCCTCCGATTCTGCACCACACCCTAAACACTATAAAGGGAGTTGTAATGTGTATCTTGAACTATTAGTTTTCACACTTTGTCCCATTAAGTATGAGAAGAGTTACAAATTTTTCCCCACACTTGTAATTTTGCCACCCACAACCTAAAGTGTGTGGGGATTGCAACATTTGTTCCAAGAGGATAAAAAGGCAGTCATTGTGCTCCTTGAATAGACGATTAGCAAATTACTGTTTGGACTACCAAATTTCTGTTTGGACAAGTTTTCCTGGTGAAAGAAGTGATAAGATGAGACACCTGATGAAGAAGTTCCAATTATGTAGAAGAGCCCTAATCTCTTTTTTCATCCCATTTTCATGTCTCTATTGGTCTATATTGTTCGTGTGCTCAGAGTGAGAGACATAGTGTGCGTAGGTAACTAAAATCATGGCAAAGTTACTGTAATAACAAGTCCTGATTAGCTGAGAGGAGGTAAAGGGCCAAATCTTGGCTTCATTTGTATTGGGAGAATGGACTCCTCTGGGAGCCACGAGGTCATTATCTTGCATAGCAAGCAAAAGGTGAAGATGAGCTTACAAAATACTTGTGTTTCCTAAGTTGGGGTAGAAAAAGCTCTTAGTCATTCTTTTTAAGGAGAAGAAAGCCAATCCGTGTGATGTATGGAATGTGAACTTGCCACTTTGACGACTTTGGCAGTTGAACTGCCCTTACAGCTTTGGGGTAAGTGAGTCAATGAGATGGTCTTCATCTTACATAAATATCACAAGTTTGAGATCCTTTCCTTTCAGAATTTGGAGGAGATAAATCGACTCAATTTATTCAGCTAATATTATGTAGGTTGAACTCAATATATTCCCTAATATTATGTTGGTGGATGATAAAAAGAAATGGCTAGTTTAAGAGTAATCCCCTGGCCACTCATATTAATTCCTGTTTCTGATCAGTTTAGCTCGACAATGTGCGCAATTATGGTTGAAGACCAGGGAGTCGCTAGGGCATCCACTTGGTGTTGTTAATGAAACTGTTCATCTAGCTTGTCCCCAGGAGGTTGTTGATGCAGCTTCAAACAAGGTAAATACACAAATCAATCTGGATTACTTTTTTCCATTTTGTATGCTGTTAGGCAGTTTCTACGAAATGTTGGATGTACGACATTACCCTTTCTTTGCATATTCTCTCGGAAAGACAGCTATTTTTTTTTTTAATTTTTTTAATTAATGCCCTTGATTTTTTAGACATAAACCTTCTCAAAGTTGAATTAGAACTGATTGAGGCAGAGTTTGGGATACTGCATTTGAATTTTAACCATTCTTCTGACATGTTTTAGTTGATTATAAACTTTTATGAAACTATTTACCGTTTTCCATTGTGATCATATCATCACACTCCTTTACCAATAAATAAGATGTTGTGGCAAATCAAAGTCAAACTTGTTGGCCAAAAATCAAGGTCTTACTCAATTTTGGGGAGGTATACCTTTACATAGTGCAATAGTTCTTTTTAAAGTATTGTGATTGGTTTCCAGTTTCGGTGGTTGTTTTGACCTTATGTCTACATAAGAATCTCATCATTGACTATATATTTTCAGCTAAAATGATTGGTCATTATTATTTCCCTTTTTTCCATTGTATTGTTCACAGGTTCAAGATGTACCGAGGTTTTTAGTAATTGAAATTGGAACTGAAGAGATGCCACCTCGGGATGTAGTTAATGCAAGCCAACAAGTATTCTCTTCTCTTCCTGAACAATCTCTCTTTCAACTCTGCTGAGTACTCCATGGGTTCTTCAATGACCATGCTTCTCTGTTACAGCTTAAAGATCTAGTGATAGAGTTGCTGCAAACCAAGAGATTAAACCATGGTCCAGTTCAAGCATTTGGCACTCCTCGCAGACTAGTGGTACTGCTTCAATTTGCTCGCTTTTGTTAATATCGTCCTTTGCATACTCTCAGTGACTTTTTTAATGCTTCATAGAGGGGTAATGCACGTCACATCTATTTCAGCTCTCATTATGTGGAGCTTTTCGTCTTGTAACTTGTTACAGCAGCATCAGCCTATTTGGTATTCTCAGAATATAGTCACCTTTCCCATCTATGAAAAGGGAGAAGTATAGTAACTTAGAATGATTGAGATGTCAGCACGGATGGTTAAAATTGGATGAGTGGTGAATAAAAGGAAAACCTTGGAAGCATGCTAGACCATCAGCGAAATATGCCCTACCTGGACTTTTCGTTCCTTCTTTTGCATATCATGTGAAGGATGCATTTCCCATTAATGATGAGTTCACTTGCAGTCAGAGATGTAAGGAACTTATGTTGCACTTTTGGAATAAAAAGCTTAGTTTGTTAAAGGAAGAATGACCAAATTCCTTTCACTCAAGACACAAAACTTTTCTTGCTATGAGTGTGTATAATTGAGATAACTATTCATAAACATCATGTTCGAGGCTTTTCATTTTTATATGTTTTCATTTGCTTGATTTTAAGTCTTAGCATATGCTTAATTTCCAGATCTGTGTGGAGAGTCTTGACACCAAGCAAACAGACAATGAGGTTGAAGTGCGAGGTCCTCCTGCTTCAAAAGCCTTTGATGATCAAGGAAAACCCACTAAGGTTGATTTCTCTTCAATTTGATGTTTGTGTTCATTATTGCATTTTACCAGAGGATTTGTATTTGCTAGGTTCATTTATTAATACATTGATTGACATAATGGATCTTGTGTGTCATTTAACTTGTTGAAGGTTTGTGGAATCCCTTATGACTTCAATGCATCACAAGGGGTTGACATTTTATGTCATTTTGTTAAGATATAAAAGAGGATGGCCTACTCAGTTAACTTTAATATTAGAACTATAAGTTTGCATTGAACTCCTTTTTCACCCATTTATGTGTGATGACTCTTCCGCCCACCCTTACAGGGTTTGCATGCTTAAGGTTTGTCATCAAGTCAACTTTCTCTTGAAGGGGACTGTTAAAATCTTCTTACCTTTTCTCTACTAAATTAAGCTTTTAGAGAAGATGGTTTACACTCAACTTCAAGACGTATTAAAGCCTGGATATAATTATAGTATCTCGAATTTTTAGGGGTTCCCCCCCCCACCCTTCTTTTTGATTGGTTTTTTTTTTTTTGGGGGGGGGGGTGGGGGTGGGGGAGGAGGTGGTATATGAGATCCTTTTCTTCTTTTGAATTGAGTGATAATCTTATTTTGGTGTATCACTGGAAACTGATTTGCTCCTCAATGTTATCTTTATCAGGCTGCTGAAGGTTTTTGCCGTAGATACTCTGTTGGCCTGGATTCATTATATACAAAACCTGATGGTAAGAGAAGTTGAATATATTCCAGGTTAATTCTTCTTCTCTACACATAACCTTTTGCTTAGCTCTAGTTTTCCACTAATGCAAGTTCTCTTCAAGGCAGTTGTTACTTCATATGAATGTTTCAGAAATTAAAGAAATGGAAAAAGAAAACTTGAGCTAGAATATGTGCACTTTATTGTAGAATTTATCTAACATTCCCTATCAACCACTAATTTTTGTTTTATTGTCTTCGAAGACACTAAGCTGGCTAGCCCGGAGGGAGAGTGATAAGAATGTGAAGTTTACTTTCCCTAATAATTCGTTAATGAGTTTTCTTAGGGCACTAATAAACGATAATTATTGAACTTTAATATGTAAAAAAGCAGTCTTTAATTTAGTCAAAATGTTTTCTCTGAAAGCAGTTATGCTTGCTGCATGATACCTGTCAGGTGTCTGAATGTTCTTACTGCGTCATGTATGGATGGATTTCTCATCAGGATGTGGCCATTAATAAGCTTTAAAATAGGCATTGAAGAGAACATACTTCGACTTGTTTATTAAGTAATATACTTGTTTATGTATGTGTAAATATTGCTTTCTTCTTTCTTCAGGGAAAACAGATTATGTGTATGTTCGTGTGAAGGAGCCTGCTCAACTTGCTGTCCAGGTCTTCTTGCTGCTTCTTTATTTGTTCAGTCATTCTTTTAAAACTGGTAATAATTAGTCTCACTTTTCTGAAGGAATATACTGAGGATAGAGATTGTTTAACGAAATTGAGGATACACATTGCTTTCGCTGCTATATTATGTTCTATTGTCTATTTCAGGACCATGGGCCTGGCTCAGGCCTGAATTCTTTATTTGAAATTATTATTATTTTTTTTTAAATAATTAGTTCATACCCTGGCCCTCCATGGAAAACCTGGCCGGTCCTGGCACAGCCTGGTGGCCAGCCCTGCTGACAACTATTTTACAAACTATTTGCCTGTCATGAAAGTGTTTTATACACTATTTAAAAGGAAAGTTGCGAGTGGATGGGCATTCTAACTTCCAATTTCATTTTTTAATTGGTTGTTCATGTGTTAAAACTAGTCAAAATAGAATTTATTCAAGAGCTGATAGTTTAGCAAAGCGAATGGCTGCCTACTTTGTATGCCACACATTGTTCACTAAAGCATGGAGTACAAACTACAAACTATTGAATTCTTCTTCACAATAGCATGTTCTAAGAAAGTTGTGACAAAAAATTCGCATGTTCTCACCACCAATTTAAGAAAAGTCACAAGATGGCCAATTTCATAGAATTTTCTTTAGTAGTAGTGCCTGTACTGCACTTGTTGAGGAACGAAACAAGGAAAGATGCCAAATATTTAGGGCGCCAACTCTTTGGTGATGTACAGTCAGTGCTTTGAATGTTGAATCCATCTTTATTAAGTATGCTTACAAGTCTCGTTAATGTAATCTAGGTATCATTTGAGAGAAGTCAACTTTCTGGCATCTTAAACTATTTATTTTAGTTTTTAGCAAAGGATAGCATCATATGTCTTTGCAGAAAAAATGTAACGTATCCAGCTTATGCTCAGGATCACCATGTACAGTGATTATTGTATGTGGGTCCTATGTTAGGGCAATGATCTTTTGTCTGGGTAAGTAAGATTCTGATATTTAATTTCCCTCATATGTTAAGGTTTTGTCTGAAGATTTGCCCGGTACAATTGCTAAAATATCATTTCCAAAGTCAATGCGCTGGAACTCTCAGGTATACACATCTTATTTTCTCACCCACTTTGTCATCCTCTGCTGAAAATTCAATGCTGTCTTGCACTCTTTCTGTTCTATTTTGATTATTGTGGGAAATAGTTTTCTTGCTTAATGAACCTTCTAATGGCAACTACTAAAACATGTTGGTCTTATGGTATGTCTGTAATGCCTTGGATTCTATTTGTATGCCTTGTGTGCCTTTTGCTGCTCCATATTTCTATGTTTTAATGTTGTTTAACACTGCATTTATTTCTTGAAACCATTTTAATCTTCATTAAGTCACTGCAAATGGAAGTGTCTTGGTATGGTCAATGTTTAACTAGTTCTACTAGCTTCCTTATAGGATACACTTGCAAAGAGAAACAGAGATTGATGGTTCTAACAAGTGGTGGGGATTGGCCCCAGGCAGATAACACACCTCAAAAAGTGATCGTCATGGTTTAGTCCAATATATCTATTGATAGTATTTCCAAAATGTTTTTAATATCGCTCTACTAAATATCTTTCTTTGAGATGCTTCCTATATTTTCATGGACAACTGAAACTTGGGCAAACTTCTAGTTATACGTTGTTCATGCTTTTAGTATTGGGACAAAAAATAGTGAAGAAAAGAATCTGTTTTTTTATTCTTTATAGAGTGATTACAATGAGTATAAATACATGAACAGAGAACCTAAATTAGGTAAGAATCCTATTTAGGTAAAGATCCTAAGTAGCCTCTAATCTCTATCAATATCTAATTTACAGCTAACAAAATAAAATCAAATCACATAATATCACGTAATATAATCGGGGAGAAATTCTAGAAGATTTCCTAATACATTCCAACACTCCCCCTCAAGCTGGCTTGAAGATATCTTCCATAGACAGCTTGTTCACTAGATGAATGAATTGCTTTTTATGCAATCCCTTGGTCAGAATGTCAGCAGCTTGATCATCACTTGAAATATACGGCATACAAATTAGTTCGCTATCAAGTTTTTCTTTGATGAAGTGTTTATCAACTTCCACATGCTTTGTCCGTTCATGTAACACGGGATTATGAGCAATTGCGATTGCTGCCTTGTTGTCGCAATACACTTTCATTGGTATGGAACTTGGAATCTGTAGTTCATCCAAGATACCTTTAATCCACATAACTTCGCATACACCATGTGCTACTGATCGAAATTCAGCTTCAGCACTGCTTCTTGCCATCACACTCTGCTTTTTACTCTTCCAAGTGACTAAATTACCACCAACAAACGTGCAGTAGCCTGAAGTAGATCTCCTATCCATATTGCTTCCAGCCCAATTTGCATCGGTGAACACTTCAATTTCCAGATGTCCATGTTTTTCAAACATTAGACCCTTAATAAGACTTCCTTCAAGTAGCGTAGAATTCTATATACTGCTTCAAAATGCCTTGGTCTTGGTGAGTGCAAACGATATATCAGGTCGAGTATGAGATAAATAAATAAGTCGACCAACAAGCCTTTGATACCTTTCTCGGTCTATCACTTCTTCAGCCTTGGCAAGTTCAAGCTTCATGTTTGGTTCCACGGGAGTCTCTGCCGCTTTAAATCCTAATAGACCCGTCTCTTTGAGCAGATCAAGAACATATTTGCGTTAGTTTATAAAAATGCCCTTCTTGGATCTCGCAAATTCTATTCCAAGAAAATATTTCAAGACACCCAAATCCTTAACCTCAAACTCCTCAGCCAGTTTCTCTCGCAAGCTTTCCAACTCGACTTTGTCATCACCGGTCAATATTATATCATCAACATAAACGATTAGAATTGCACGCTTACCTTCCTTTGATGTTTATAGAATAGAGTGTGTTCTCCTTGACTTTGGTGATAGTCAAACCTTTTAACCACCTTCTCGAACTGTTCAAACCACGCGCTTGGAGATTGTTTAAGTCCATACGACTTTTTTAATCTGCAAACTTTGCCTTCAATTTCTGCAAAACCTGGTGGTAAACTCATAAACACTTTTCCTCCAAGTCACTATTCAAATGCATTCTTCACGTCTAACCGATGTAAGGGCCAATCAAATGCAGCAGCCAAAGATAGTAAAATCCGAACAGAATTTATCTTGGCAACTGGAGCAAAAGTCTCCTGATAGTCCACTCCATAAGTCTTAGTGAACCCCTTTGCCACCAGCCTTGCTTTATATCGCTCAACACTCCCATCAGGTTTACATTTTACAGTAAATACCCATTTACAGCCAACAATCTTTTTTCCTTCTAGTGCATCAACCAATTCCTATGTGCCATTCTTCTTAAGTGCAAGCATTTCATCCTCAATTGCCATTTTCCACTTTGAATCCTTCAAAGCTTCATGTATATTTCTAGGAATAGATATGTGAGATAGATTTGACACAAATGCTCTATGATGATGAGACAACTTTTGGAATGACACATTTTGATATAGGATGTTGAGTACATGATCTAACTCCTTTTCTAAGAGCTATAGGCATATCAAGATTAGAAGCATTAGTATCTGAATTTAAGAGAAGAATAGAGGGAAAATGAGTACTACTAGGATTACCTGATGATGAAGACAAGAGATCATCTCTCAGGGTTGTAGATGTATGAGGCTCCAAGACAAAAGTTCTTATCTGCAACATTTTGAAGAGTTTTTCTTGTAGTATAAACCTGAAGCTCGGGCTTGTTGATCACATTGTGATCTTGAACTTTTTCCCCCCTATCCTTGACACATCAAGATTCGGCAGAGGTGTTCTTGAAAATTCAAACAAAGGAGTAGGAAGGACAAGAGACTTAATCTCTTCACTAACTTCGCCATTCTCCCCTTGAAGAGATTTGTTAGAAGAAAAAAACGGTTGTGACTCGATAAAAGTTACATCCATAATGATATGAGTTTTACCAATATGTGAATTGTAACACTTGTAACCTCGTTGATTATTTAGGTGCATACCCTATAAATACACACTTTTCAGCCCGAGGATCTAATTTGGATCGATACTGAATTGGGAGATGGACAAATGTAGTGCAATCAAACACCCTTAGAAGAATATCAGAAAAAATACGCATTGTAGGGTACACTTTTTGAAACAATTTAAGAGAGTAGTGTAGTTTAATACCCGAGTAGACAACCTATTAATTAAATAAGATGCTGTTAGCACAGCTTCCTCCCATAAGTATTTGGGTACATGCATCGAAAAACAGAGGGCACGCGATACTTCAAGGAGATGGTGATTTTTGCGGTCAGCAATGCCATTCTATTGAGGTGTAGTTCGGCAAGTTGACTAGTGAATGATGCCTTTTTTATCAAAAAACTCTCCAAAAACTGGTTATAATATTCAGTAGCATTATCAGTACGAAGAATACTAATAGTAGTACGGAATTGAGTCATAATGAGGACTCAACTTCAGACTTGGTGCTCATCAAGTATGTCTAACATAAACGGGTATGATCATCTATAAAGGTAACAAACCATCGTTTTCCGGATTTTGTTGATATGGGTGAAGGACCCCAAACATCATTATGGATTAAGTAAAAAGGGGATGATGCACGATACTGTTTTGGATTATAATGAATACAATGACTTTTAGAAAAAAACACAATTGTCACAATGTAGTGAAGAAACATCCACATCTTTGAACAAATGAGAAAACAAATGTTTCAAGTATCCAAAACTAGGATAGCCTAATCTATGGTGTCAAACCATTATTTGTTCTTGAACAGGGGAAGAACTGAAAGTTCCATACGCCTGAGCTTTTTTTATCGGAAACAAACTCTTCAAAATAGTAAAGACCATCCCTCATCCTAGCATTGCCAATCTGTCTTCCCTGAGATCTAATCCTGAAACTCACAATTGAAAGCAAAAATGACAACATGGTAGTCACTCTTTAGAAAGTTTACTAACAAACAAGAGGCTGCAGGCTAACTTAGGAACATGCAGTACATTATGAAGCTTAATAGAATTAGAAAGTGGAACTAATCCTTTGCCTGCAATGGATGAAAAACTCCCATCGGCAATCTGAATTTTTTGGTCGCCAGGACAAGGAATATAGGATTTGAACAAATATAGAATATTAGTCATATGATCGGATGCCCCTGAATCAATGATCCAAGGTACAGATTATGAACAACAAGAGAGGGCATTTAGATTTCTACCTTGGTGGGCAAGCGAAGCAATAGGATTATCTGATATGGACCCAGCCTGAAGTAGTTGCAGAAGATGGTTTAGTTCTTTGCTGAAAGGGAATGCGGTGGCCTCATTAGCTGTAGGAGACATACGCTGAGAAGACTTATTATCACGGCTGAATGAAATTGGTCTCCTTGCCTCACTAGTTGTAGAAGCTGGACGGCCATGAATCCTCCAATAGGTCTCCCGTGTATAACGGGGTTTGTTACAGAAATCACACCAAATACGAGGTTTCCCATCTGATCTATGCAAATTAATGGGGATCTTGCTTACATTTGCCTCGGAGACTATTGTTGCAGGAACATGACCTTTCTTGTCTTCGAATATAGTCAATGTTGAACCTTCCGATGATCCATCATTTCCGCTGGTAGCTGACTTACCTAGCATTATTCCCCGTCTACTTTCTTCTCTCCGAACCTCTGAGAAGACCTCTCCAATAGGTGGAAGAGGTTGCTTCCCAAGTATTCTGCCGCGTACCTCATCAAACTCATCTCCAAGCCCTGCAAGGAAAGCATAAATACGTTATGCTTCTACAATTTTCCTGTATCAATTACCATCTTCAATACATGTCCACTCATGATCATTGAATACAGCCAACTCCTGCCACAAACGTTTCAAAGAGTGAAAGTATTTCGTGACAGTTTCCTCTGCTTGTCACATCTTTCCCAACTTCAAGGTTAACGTATAGATTTGAGATTGATTACCCAAATCTGAATAAATCTCACACACCGCATCCCAGAGTTCCTTTGCGGTACAATAGCTCAGATAATTTGCACCAATATCTTCTTCCATGGAGTTAGTCAGCCACGTCATAATCGCTGAATTCTCTGCATCCCAAACAGCTCAAGTGGGGTCATCTGTTGCTGGTTTTGCATTATCTCCAGTCAGATAGCCAATTTTTCTTCTACCCCGTATATACATTCGAACGGATTGAGACCATCGGAAAAAATTATCACCATTCAACTTTATGGAAGTGATCTAAATGGGATGAGGTTCGATGGACTTTGTGAGAAGTGATGGGGGGTTAGACTGGGTGGTTGATGATACGTCCGACATAGCGAACCGAAAAAAAAAAATTACATATTGATAGAGATTAGAGGCTACTTAGGATCTTTACCTAAATAGGTTTCTTACCTAATTTAGGTTCTCTGTTCATGTATTTATACTTATTGTAATCACGTAATATAATCAGGGAAAAATTCTAGAAGATTTCCTAATACATTCCAACAAATAGGTTCATCTTATCAATCATCTATGGATGGCTCTTAAATAGACACATCTCCTCAATCATCTAGGGATGGCTCTTTGTCGATTATGATGGTAAGATGCTAAAATTATCAAGAATTTGTTGTGCTTAGAGCATTTATTGAAGCATGGTGATTAAACTAGGAATATTATCAAGAATTTGATGGCTCTTAAATAGGCTCATTTCCTCAATCATATAGACTTTGAGGTGTTTTTTTAAAAACTCTTGAGCTTTTATCGACTGTAGGTTAAACAATAAACCCGTCCTCTAAGTGGGTGATCATTAATTTTTTTTACTCACTGGAGACATAGTATTATTATCATAAATAGGACTAGAAATATTATTTCAAAAGGGGCCATATCAATAATAGTGATTACGTATGGACAATTCCTTAGTTCTTGCTCATTTACAGCAAATATTGTCTGTGTGGAGGTAATACAAATCATGCCTTCTAGAGAGATATATTATTTCACCAATCAAGTCACCAGTTTCTAATCTACAAAGTGGTGACAAATCTTGTCATGTGTGTATCTTTCAGTAATATCAGGTAATTTTTTGTTTATGTTGAATCCATTAACCAAAATTTGTTCTACATAATTTCACATCTTTTATTTTGTAATCAACATATGAAATTTGGAGGAGCTATTTGTTGTCAATTGGGTCGCATTTGCTTTTACATGTTCTAGATTAGATCACATCTCAATGATAGCATGCACATTCTTTAATTATAGAAGACAATAAATCTTAGTCTGATATGTCTAACAATCCAGACACGAAGTGATTTAAGCATTTCACCCTTGGCTTGGCTTTATTTAATGGAATAGATTTCTACCTACATTCTCCTGATGCTCTTCATCATCTACCAAGATCAGGATGTTCATTTCTAGCCTTCGTTATTTAATAATGACATATTTTATTGTCCAGGTGGTGTTTAGCAGACCTATCCGGTGGATTTTAGCCCTCCATGGAGATGCAATAGTGCCATTTACATTTGCTGGACTTTTGAGGTTGTTATGAAGTGTTGCTACCTGCATCTTTCTCCTCTCTGTCTTTTCTCAATCATTATTTTCTTTTATTTTTATTTTTTCGGTCAGGGTCCTTTCTAAATAATTGAGTAAGCTTAATTTGATATGTCTTTCTGTCTTGGTCTTAATTTTCTGTGGTTTGCTGAAATTTGTAAAAAGCTGCTTTTGCAAGTTATGAATGTTTTGCCTCTTGCACAATTGATAAATGCTCAAATGATAGGTAGTAATTGCTATACGTTGCTCATTGAAAACACTTCTTTGCATTTATCTATGTGCTTTAGCATATTTAAGTGGGTAGTCTTTTGAGTTCTGAAAACCCATCTTATTGAGGATGAGGATGTTAAAATTAAACAATCGCTCCATTTATTTATTTCAGAAACTGATAAGAAGAGGACTTGCTATAAAAGGTCCAAATTTCTAAGCTGATCAAGCATCATATTTTGCCACTCTTGCGCATTGGATTAATTCTATGATTACTTGACATTCTCTTAAAAGTAGCTAGTATACTAATGGAATACACTGAATAAGATTCTCTCTCTCTCTCTCTCAAGATTTTCTTGTTTTCCTTTCTGTTTTAAAAGTGTGTAAGCCATAACTCAAAAATATCTTTTTATCCAGAAACACAAGTGTTTTGCCTTTGTATCCTTATTTTATGGGATCTGCTCTGACCTATGTGCTAAGTGGCATGTGATAGATAATTACTTGTGTTATGCTTATTTGGACCCCAGAATGTTAAATAACTTGCTTTTCCTTTCTACTATTCCATTTTGTTTCTGTCTTTGGGTGGAGATAGATCTTAGTTTTTGGGGAAATCTCCTTATTCATCAATTGAACTTTAGGCCATGGTACCTGCTTATGCATTGTCCTCACATTGGCCAATGCATGTCCATGTTTGCCCTTTTTTTTTTAAAAGTTTATTTGGACATTGAGCACTGACAGAACTTGTATGCATGTCCCATGCTCTTGCAGTGGAAATTTATCTTATGGTCTTCGTAATACTCCATCAGCCACCTTCCCAGTAAGTATCCAAATTTTCTCGTGGTTGTAATATTTTCAAGGGCATGGATATACTTTATGTCTTTTGTTACTTTGAAAAGCTCTATGAGAACTCATTTATCGGTACTCTGTCATCTAGCCTTTTCCTCAATCTATTTTGCAACTCCAGTATGCCTTGCCCTTTTTATTCTATTCCTTTCTTGGTTAAATTTTTGCGCCTTTTCAGTCTCTGGTACTCTCCTTTAAAACTAGTTATTCTTGTTCATTCTTCTGGTGTTCTTTTCTCTCAGTCTAATGCACCATGGCATAGTCCATTTTATAATATCTAGCATGACATAGCTTTTCACAGAGGAAATTAATATTAACAAAATTAATGAAGATAAGAATAAACACAATGCCATATATGGCTGCTAAAAGAACCTAGCTGTATGTGTGTTTGGAGGAGTATGATGGCGATCAAAGAGCATGGCCTTCTTTTGGATGTTGAAGATGAAAGAGTGCAGTTTTGTAGTGGACTGCAATGAATCTTGAAAGGAAATACTATTCAAATATGAATTCTATGAATGTCACAGAGGAAGATGAAGTTGGATATTCCAATAAGCGATATTCGAAAGTATCAGAAATGTGTTTGTTTCTCTTCAAAAAAAAACAAACAGAATTATTGACAAAGAAAAGAAAAGGCTATAAAATCAGAATATACAAAACATTTGAAAAAGATAGCATCATTGCATTGGCATGCAAGCTATTTGTGTTAAATAAGAGATCAGTTCTCATATTATTAGGATAACTCCACCAAGTATGTTGGCCAGTATGTGTTTAATGATACAAGGGCTCCAGAACAAATTATGTTATTAGATAATTACTAGTCAACAAGGTCACATGCAAAAAAGATAATTCTAAGCTCCTTCCAGGAGATGAGCATTAACGTTTTTTTTTTTTTTTTTTTTCTGATTTTACATGAGTGGAAGTAAAATAATGTTGTGATTTCCCTTTGTACTCTTCTTGGTATGAGTATTCTCTTTGCATTTTTGCTACTACTGTGCTTCTCCATTCTTCTAAGAAGTTATTTAAAACCTATGGACAGGCGTTTATTTTAATTTCCAAAATCCTCTGTAGGTGGAAAGTGCAGAATCCTATGCAGCTTTAATGGGAAAAGCTGGAATTGAAATTGATATTGAGGTATGATATTATGAAATGATTTCCAGTTCTTCTTCTTCTTTATTTAAGTTGATAATCCTTTTTGGAAAAGTATTATTTTGTTGAAAACCTGCCATAGATAGTAAGGTTGATGAATACTGATCTTTCAGATTTTTTTGTATGCAGGAACGGAGAAATCAGATATTCAGGCAATCGGCTGCACTTGCAGAAAGTGCCAAAGGTCAGATTGTTGTCAATGACGGATTACTTAATGAGGTAACAATCCTTAAATAATACATTTGAATATGGTTGTCGAGTTTGCTGCTAAGTACCAATTCAACTTGTATCAGGTTGTCAATCTTGTTGAGGCACCTGTTCCGATTCTTGGGGAATTTAATGAATCCTTCTTAGAGCTTCCCAAAGACCTTTTAACTATGGTAAGTCTCATTATCTCGGGAAGTGCAAACAAGTGTTTGAGTTGGCTTCTTTTTCTAGTTTTTTGGGAATGTTACCTTGCAAAAATGCGAACTAGTGTTTGGATTGGCTTGCAAACTAGTCTTTGACTATGGTCATATATTTGGTTTTCTGGTTTCGCTTTCCCATTCTTTTAGTCAATTAAGCCATCTAGCAATAGTGAAATAAGAAGCAGCCAGATTAGAGCCAGACTAACACTATATGACTTAATCTAGGATTACTTCAAACATGGAACTTTGATGACAGGTAGAACGTGCACATTTACCACCTGCAATGATGGAAGTTATTTAATAGAATGGTGCCTGTAAAACCAATTGATATTCCATCATGCCATTGGGAGTTTGTGGTTAAAATGTCTACTGTATACAAGTAACTTACTTTGTAGCTGTTCTTTTCCTGTTTTGTTGAGGTTGTTTATGCTCCAATGTGCAGGTTATGCAGAAGCACCAAAAATATTTTTCCATAGCCGATCACAGTGGGAGGCTGTTGCCATATTTTATTGCTGTGAGAAGTTCTTTGAAATATAGCAATTTATTTCGGTTGTAATATACATTAATATTGTTTATATGATAGTCCGGCCTGGGAATTTCCTTTTAGGTGGCAAATGGGACAATTGACAGGACATTAGTCAAGAAAGGAAATGAAGCCGTTCTCAGGTTCACATCTATCTCCCTTTGAACACCTGATGATGCTTCTAGAAGAGAATGAATCAATCTAATTTTGAAGGTCTTCAATTCTGTTTGGCATACTATAACTTTGCAAAATGACTAGCGTGAAAATACCATGCTTATGGCAGGTCCTTAATTCTTGTGAAGTACTGTCAAATTTGTTCTTTGAACTTCCAATTAGTAGTTTTGACCAGTTTTTGTCTATTTTGCAGAGCTCGCTACGAAGATGCAAAGTTCTTTTATGAGATGGATACACGGAAAAGATTTTCAGAATTTCAAAGGCAATTAAAAGGGATACTTTTTCATGTGAGTACTTAAACCGTGTGCATGATCTAAGGAAAGAGCAGTCTATATATGTAAGATCTGTTTTATGATATATGGGATCTGGCTTCTCAATCTCACATAGCGACCAGTTGTAGATGACCTACAGCTAGTGGGTATAATTGCACCATCTCAGAGTAATATTTCAATTTGCACCCGGGTGTGTGGTTGTACGACTAAATAGTTCTTCAAGCACTAATTCTCCTTCTTATACATGCCAAATATTAGCCTTTAGAAATCATTAGCATGCCATACTGTTGGGTATGCATAAACCGAGGTCTCATTAGAATCAGTTTAGGATCAAGTACTTGACTTGGCATAACTCAGGACTCTCCTCTTCAAATAGTTAAGCATATTTCTGAGGCTAAATTCATCCTAAAAGGATGCAAGTCTAGTGAATTATAAGTTGAGGGAGTGAACAATTAATCCACTGTTTTTTTTTCCTTCTTTGATGTCTCTCTCTCTCTCTCTCTCTCTCTCTCTCTCTCTAGTGTGTTTTACAGATCTTGGATGAGATACGACACTCTAGATGTCTTAAAAGAAATGATAAGGAAAATTGGGCGATAATTGGTATTTCTCAGACATGCAGCAACAACAGCATGTACATGAAATTTTAATAGTCAGGGAACTTTATCTCCAGTAATAGTTGTTCTTAGCAAGATCCATGGTCATCAGCTATGATTTTTGGCTCAGCCTCATTTCCTTATCAAAAACTTCTAGGCACAGAACTACATGTTCTACTTTCTAAATGGATAAGATGAAATCATCATAAGTTCAAAAGAAAACCCTACATGCTTGATCTGAGCTTTGGTTTGGTTATCCTATTTTTCACAAGAAAGATTGTTTTTTTCCTTTTTCTACAGTAATTTTTGTGTTAGACTTTTAACTCTTCAATGCAGTATAGACTATTTCTGGCAAACTGATTTTTGAATGGTTTGACCAGTACCTGGAATTATTCATGAGGTTGTCTTTTTTTTGCTGGTATGTATGATTAAATAGGAGAGGCTTGGAACAATGTTGGATAAGATCTCGCGTTTGCAGAGCACAGTAACCAAACTAAGTTTGGCTATGGATGTTAATGAAGATAAGCTACAAATTGTCCAAGAAGCTGCATCACTTGCTATGTCTGATCTTGCTACCTCAGTTGTCACAGAATTTACTTCCCTTGCTGGAATAATGGGCCGTCATTATGCTCTTCGAGATGGCTATCCTGAGCAGGTTAACTTCATTTACAGTTTCTGCAAGGACTTCTCTTTGCCAGAAGGATTTTTCTTCTTTGTTTCTTTGTTTGAGGTCTGATGGAACCGGTCTGGATTTTTGTTGTGTTATCTATTTGTGGTACTTGCTTATGGTGGCGCAGTTTAGTGCCAGGTATGTTCTCCATGGCAATACGTGTGCTTCATCTTGATGCTTATGGCTTTGGCAGATTGCAGAGGCCTTGTTTGAGATTACACTTCCTAGATTTTCTGGAGATAGCCTTCCCCAGACTGATGTGGGGATAGTTTTGTCAATTGCTGACAGGTGAAAAATCTATTGAGTTTATATAAGTAGCCCGCTCAAGAGCACTCATAATTTCACCTGATGATCCATGTCATGGGAGATTATGCCGTCATTTGTTGTTAAAGAGCATATAGGTTCATGTCTTTTGTATTTCATTTCCAATCTGCTCATATCCTCAAGAATAATATAGTAGAAGGGTTCCTAGTATTAAATTATTACATTGTAGACTGGATGGTTTGGGTATCATCATACTACATTGGTTATGAATTCATCATTTTAACACAAATAGAACAGCAATCTGCATAGTCTGCTGAAAATTGCTTCCTGAACTTAATTGGATAATTTTCCAATGATATCATTGTGCAGACTAGATAGCCTTGTTGGCCTATTTGCAGCTGGCTGTCAGCCTAGCTCAACCAATGATCCTTTTGGGTTGAGGAGAATTTCTTATGCACTTGTGAGTTACCTGTGTCCTTTCTTGCTGCTTCTACAATGGTGATGCACTTAAAAGGTCAATTTATTATTTGAATATGTTGCTGTATTGTTAGGTTCAAGTGCTGGTGGAGAAGGACAAGAATCTCGATCTGAAACATGCATTACGAATTGCAGCTGATGTCCAACCCATTGAAGTTGAGGAGAGGACATTAATTGATGTAAGATCCTTGACAATTGACTGTGCGTTAAGATTGAATGGCTGTGCATTTTCCCATTACCGTGTTGATATGCTACAACAGCATCCAGTCCCTAAACATGGCAACCTCCAGGCAGGCTGTGTGGCTGACTTTATGTGCCCTGCACCATGAGTTTACGTGATCAAAAGTGGATTAAAAAAAAATGGGAAAAGGACACTACAAATGCTAGAACTTTCGTACAATGCTCACTTAAGTCACAAAATTTTTTGACGGATCATTTAAGTGCCACTTTGGTAAATAAATGGTTGATTAAGTGCCAACTCCGATTTGGGATGCCGAAAATCCGAGATGGTTAGTTTATTATAAATTGGCTACGTGGCCTCATCAGAGAATTTCATTCAGCCAAAGTCATTTGCCAGCCCTTGTTTTTTTTTCCCCAAATTGACAAATTGGGCCTAAATTAGGGCAAAGAAGCAAACCCTAACCCTATCCATTGAAATTACTTTGTAAAATTACAATGTTTATCTGCAAGAGAGTGAGCGAAAGCCCCAATAAAGCAAATTCGAGGTCATTGAAGAATTGGCTGCTTGGGGTTTTTTTCAAGGTGATTCTTGAAGCAAAGCAAGTGAAGAGGCATTATTTAAAGCTTCTCATGATTTTTAATGAATGAGGTCGTTGGGCACGTATCTCATCCATAGGTTATGTCATGGTCTGCAAGATCTCCTCGAGGTTCTGCAAGGATTGTGGACTCAACCAATGTGTCTAGTGGGCTTTGCAGGGGCTTTGTCTTCATCTTCACTGCAAAGCCTTGTCTCCAATCTTCCTCATGGTCTCATCCTCATTGTAAGGCCTCCTCTTCCTCCTCCAAACTAGAAGAATAGGTCCCATCTTCACCCATGCTTCAGATTTTGTCATCTCGAGCTGTGGCGAACAAGAATTGAAGCATTATGAAGGCGTACCACAAGAAAAAACAGAGCTCTCTGTCTCCATCATGAAAACAGAGCTTTGCTCCTTCAGCTCCACAGAGAGTTTTCCCCCATAGAAAGCACTTTGCAAGTTGGACGAAATATTTGTCATGTTGGACTTCAATTTCTTTTTTAAAAGCCACGTAGGACTTCTGGCCAGAATACGTCACCGGAGCACTTAAGTGATGGTTTTTTTTTTTTCCCCGATTTGGCGCTTGAGTGATCCAGCAAATAGGTTTGTCACTAAAACAAGCGCCGTACAAAAGTTATGGCACTGCTAATATCCTTTTCCCAAAAAATAAAGAAGTCATTTCGAAACATTGCCTATCATAGCAACTAGTAATTCAGTAAAGTGACCTCCTGATTGAGTTCAGTCTTGCATTAATACAATTCATAGTGTTACTTCAAGTATTGATAATTTTATTTTCCTTTAGGTGCATCAATTTGTCACTCGGAGATTGGAGCAATTTTTGGTATGTGTACTCTCTGGATGGGACTTCTTGCTTAAATTAATATTTTAGTGAGGTGTTTCAGGTCAATTTCTGAATGTTCTGCAAAATTAAGTCATAATAAGCAGTGGTTTACTTGATTTTATTCTCTATTTGATATCAAGAAACCTTGCTGCAACGCCACTCTAAAGATAAAGCTCCATTAGAAAAGTGAATGGAAAAGAATATAAATCTGAGTTATTATAATATTCATGTGGATATATATTGGTGATATCTAAACTAGTCTAAGTAAATGAAAGTAAATGGTTAATCTAATATACCAATAACATGGTATTCTAGTATCACATTATACCATCCAACTTATGCCTCCAAAAGATACAAGACTGGAAACCATAATCAAAATTTAACCTCATGTTTCAGCTCCCTTTGTTGCTACTACTGATTATTTTTCTGGAACCGGTACTTAGATTGTTTCTCCCATCATTATTATAGTTTCTGGCAAGAGATACGATGTGCAGCCAGCTTTTGACTTAATAATGGGTATATCATATTTCAGGTTGATAAGGGTATTAGTCCTGAAATAGTTCGGTCTGTCCTTCTGGAACGGGCAAACGTGCCTTGCCTCGCAGCAAAGTCTGCATTCAAAGTAAGTGTCATGTTGCCAGTTTTGGCCAGAAACTTGGACCTCATCTTTAATTCATGCTTCAGTCAGAAGACAGCAGCTGTTTAAAAGGCTTTAACTAGCTTTAGAGTTGAAAAGATGTTTCTGATAGATCAACATGAGTCCAGAGAGGATGTAGATATCAGTAGCTGATAAGACAGTGCAGTGCTCTCATTACTGAAGTTGGAAAAAGGGAGGGATGTCCTTTGAGAGAAAGCAATTGGATGATGTTTGCATGCAGAGCCTTTATGAAATTATTTATTTTTTCTATTGACCTATGTAAACTCTCTTCAAGGTTATCTTACACTAGTGATATTAAATTCTTAAAAATAGTTTCTTAGTCAATACTTAAGGAGACAAAAATTCATTCATCTGCTTTGCCTCTTTATCCATGGATGCTCATCAACTTCTACTTTATGTAAACATTTCTCACAGATGGAAGCTCTATCAAAAGGAGAACTTTTCCCAAAGGTTGTTGAGGCATATTCTCGCCCCACTAGAATAACCCGTGGAAAGGATGTTGGCACCATGGAGGTAATTCTGACTAGAAGAGGACATTGTATATTCAATTGAAATATCAGAACAATTTTAATGTTTATGTAGCATATGCTAGAAGATAAATATTAAGAAATCTTAGGCATAATGTAAGCTTTAGAATTTTTGGAAATTAACTAGGAAAGAGGTGCTATTAGTCCCATATTGTTGTCAAAGGTGCACTTTATGTAGATTTTTTCATTCCTCCATAAAAATGGTAAATGAGCCTATGAGTTCTTGAAAGTGTATATCGATTGACATTAGCGAACCAGAACTGGCTTACCCTTCATAATGTCCACATCGCACAATTCCAGTGAATGTCCTTATTTATTCCCTTTGTCGCACCACAATCATTGTTATCGTGAATAAGGTAACTATTCTTCCAACCTTAACTTTTGAAAAAGTATGCAATAGTTCTCTTGTCAAAACAGTGTAAGATGAGAGTCAGTTATCTACCCAACTACGAGAGGTCAATGTTATGTTCTCTTTGAAGTCAATTCAGTCGTTTCTGAACTCCTGGATGGTGTTGTACAATAATGCTATTGGAAACACCTTTTTCTGCTATTATCTATTTAGGTGGACAAAGCTGCATTTGGCACGAATGAAGAGAGGGCTTTGTGGGATTCCTTCTTGTCAGTGAAAAACCAAATAAATCCTGGTATTGATCTACTTATTATAAAGAAGTCTGCTGTTCTTTCCGATCCATTTGTAACTGTTTTGAGCCGTTGTGCCCCATCATCTAATACGTTCTGTAGTCCCACTTTAATTTTGTCTTTAATTACTGCTAATGAAAAAAGTTGAACTCGATTCCGCTCTGATTTAAGTTTTGCATTCCTGAAGCCATCGAGGTTGATACTTTTGTTGAAGCATCTGCAAAGCTTGTCCAGCCGTTGGAGGACTTCTTCAATAACGTTTTTGTTATGGTGGTATGTTTTTCCTCAATTCATGGTACACTTATGTAATCTGGCTTCAAGGTGATGTAAGATTTGACCACTCACCACTCATTGCAAAGAACTTCCGAAATGTTTGTGTAGCTTCATTGACCATCTCTTAGGTTGGTTAGCATGTTGCCCTTGGTGTGTGTAGCTGGATGAAAGGTAGATGCTTTATACTCATGAGTTACGAATGAATACGTAAGCACCAAATGACATAAGACCCTCGGATTTGAGACGTCAGCATCGACTTTGACCTTCTGACTTTATTGGATGGAGTGGTCTCTAGCTTGACTTGGAGAATACTCAGGATATCACTTCACAGTGACACTTCGATCATGTCTATATATGTGTGCAACTGATTATTTACACTGGTCATGGCTTTTTGCTTTCTTTGTGCAGGAGGATGACAGAATCCGAAACAACAGGCTTAGGCTGCTTAAAGAAATCTCTGACCTTCCAAGAGGCATTGCCGATCTGTCAGCTTTGCCGGGATTTTAAGCTGACATTGAGCCAATTTTGTTTCGTTCTGAGAGGATTTTTTTTTCGGGGGGGGGGGGGGGAGCTTAAAATGAAAGCAAACCAGTGTGTACATACTGGAGAGTAGGCTTCATTAAAGGAGAAAGCCTAGGAAGTTGTGTATTGTGGTCACTCCAAGCATGTAAAAGAAGATTTTGGACAATTCTTTGAGAATGCTTATTATAGGATTGCATGTTACGTACAAGATCGAAAAAGAAATTGATGATGTTATAAACTGCGTGAGCTGTGTGAAGCAATACATACAAAGTTCCTTCTGCATTGTTTAACGATTCCTCCATTTTATTGGGTGTTGGATGATGAGCAGATAAAGGGGCTGACACTTGTCTTACTCGACATGGTTGCGAACAATCAGAACTTTAGTTATGTCAAAGACCAGTACATGATTCTCTTGAGCATTCAAACGTGTGCATAGGAGTCATTGTGTTTTCCGTGGTTTATGATAATCAGCTTAGCTTCATACTTAAAAGAGTGGCCCACAAAGATCCAAAACAAAGTGGACGGGGCATCAAAGCGTTGAGATCAACAATACCTGAGCACAATAGGGTTTCGGATAAGTCTTTCATGAATGCAAGGATTCATCATGAGAGGTCGCATAATACATGAGCTGTTTAAATTTATTTGGAATTTTCTTAAGTTAATATCTACAATTTTGGGTCTAAAATTTGCCAGTAACTTCCCCAAGTAAGCCTCGTAAGTTTAATTCCAGCCCCCTCTGAATGAAGAACACAACCTTCATGCTCATCGATCTGCAAATTCCATCATTTTGGTGAAAAAGCAACTACTTGAATTAATTGTTAGGTACATCTGCACGCTAAATGCAGTCATCGTACAATTTTTGACGGTTCAGTTTACCAGTTAATTTGCATATTCTACAGATGGGTAGAGAAAAGCAGCTGGTTGAATTAATTGCTAGATTACATCTGTACACTAAATGCAGTCATTATACAATCTTTGCCGGTTCAGTCTACCAGTTAATTTGTAAACCCTACTGAGGGGAAGAGAGATCGTGGGGTCAGGGTCCCAAATGCATGAAAGTGTCGTCGTCCAATAGTTGTTCAAGATCAGTCAGATCATCATCAAAATCTGTTGCTTCTCCATTATGGTCGGGTGTCATTTCGTATTCAACCTGTAATCATGGACCAGAATGATAACTATCGTGAGATCACATTGAAGAAGGAAAGGAATTGCAAGGAATAGTTTACTGTTTCTTTATAACTGCATCACAGATAAATTTTCTAGTCATTTCACCTTCAAAAGGAAGCATTCAAAAGCCCTCATGCCCGTCACAATTTCAAAATAAAACTTACGAAAGCACAAAATGCGGAGAATGCGAGCATGTGGTACAACAGACAAAAAAAGGATGGACAATTTCTTATAAGATTGCCTCAATCATATACCCCAGTGCATTATGCATGAGAGGTTATTTCTTCTTTGAATATATGCACCAGCAAGAGTGTGCATGCTGTGTCAAGGCAGTGTGAAGGCACGATCGTGGTGTGAAGGCACAATCACGAGCACAAGCACACCCCCAAGAAAAAGAGAGGGAGGGGGGAGTTTTGCCAATTAGTGCAATCCTTTGAGTACTGAACATATTTTTAGCAACACTGGAATTACCTGGGTTTCTTGTATCTCAGAAACAACGTTTAGCAATCTCCTATATTGATCCCTGGCCTCAGGGTATTGCACCATGGACTTCACCCTAGCAAGAGCTTTTTCCAACCTTTCTTCAGTCTGCTTTCGTCCTTCTTTCAAAAAATCATACTCATCCTCATTTGAGGATGCATCTTGCATGCTGGAGGTGTCAGTAAGTTCTTCTCGTTTAAAACCTCGTAGGCCACTTCCCTTTCTTCTCCAACGCAAAATAACTTTCTCTACAATTCCCACAGACCAAAGAATATTTTTGCGATTTTTCCGCACCTGGTGACCTCTGAAATGGGCCTTTAATCAAAAGATGAAAAGTCATCATTTCAAAGGTTAAGAAACTTCTGAAGAAAACTGAAATAATATGCCATGAAAAAACAAATATATTAATACTTTTCTTTTGAAAACAAAGAGGACTTCAGAAACTTCAAAGGAAAAAGGTTTAGAGATTTCAAAAAAATGTGATGAGCAAAAAGGGAGGTATGCAATGTACCTGAATCTTGACAATTCGCTGCCGGGTGATTAAAAATTCTTTCCGACCTTTCCATCCACGAAATTTGTTCTGTATCCGAATTGCTGCAGCATGCAAAGGTTCATCAACTTGTCCTGGTTTGTATACCTTTGATGCAACCAGTGCAAGAGCATGTTCATCTGAAATTCCATGATTATCATCACCAAACTCTCTCAATTGCTTTCTTTGGAAAGACTGCACTCTAAAAACTTGGTGAATACGTGCAGCAGCTTGAGTGGCATTACAAACAGCAGCCAATGAATCTTTAAGTGAAACGCCACTTGGCAAGTCTCCTTCTCTGATTGGAGTGGGACTTCTCTCTGAAATTGTTTGCACTGCTTTTCCTCCAGAACCACGACAGGCATCACCTCCAGCAGTGTCCAGATTAAGCAACGAAAGGTGAGCACTCAAAGCAGATTCAGCAAGATAGCCTGCAATTCCTTTGTGTCCATTGGCAGAAGCTAAATCTGCAGGTGTTCTGCCGCCTGTTGCATACTTGGGAGTTGGATCAGTTAATGCTCCAGGTGCTGCACCAAGAGAGATGAGGGAAGCAACCATCCGCTCTCTGATATCATTAACACCACAATGATCAAATGGTATATATTTCAAGAAAAAATGTAGGCATCGTAAAACATTCTACCAGATCATTACAAGATACAGAGACATTCAAGTACTTATAACAGGATATAACTTTTCAAATGATTAAGTTCTTCACGAATAGAACTTTAGGTGCTCCCTATGCAGCTTAAAACAATCAATAACGTGGTGAACCACTGGTAGTCGACCAATTCCATCCCTAGTAATTAAAATCAGAATTCATTGAATGTTTACAACTGAGGGGGACAACATCTCAGTCCACACTTGGTTATTGGCAACTTAGAAGAAAAATTGAAGATCTGAGGGCCCATTTAGTGAAAGAAGCATCTAGTATTCCATCTCCCTAAAACAAGAAAATCAGTGAGGAAAATCATATGGTGTAACCTTGCCCAGGCAACTTTGCTTTCCCTGGGATTTTTTTTTTTTTTTTTTTTTTTTTTTTTTTTTTTTTTTGAGTACGCAAAACTACCAAAAAAGAGTAACTCTTCTAACCAACCGAAATCACAGACAAAAAATAAAATAAAATTTCATGGTAAATTTGAGTGTTGATGATTTTGATTCAAAAATAAATTACATCGTGAAGAAAATGGAAAATACAAAAAAGTGAAAGCGATGTATTGACAACATTTCCCCGGACATAGGAAAGTAGAAATAGGACAGTCTATAGAACCAGAGGTAACCTAAAGTATGTTGCTATAAGCTCTAGAGGTGAAAACAGCATTTCAAATAACCAGGTACAAATTCCAAAAGCTCATACCTGCCAAAAGATGCTGCCCAGTGAAGTGCAGTCCATCCATTTGCATCCCGAAAATTTACACTTACACCGGCAATAATTGTTGGTTGCAGGGCCCAATCATAGCCAAGAGCAGATGCAAAATGTAGCACACCTTGGCCGCCCTCATCCAATACACTGGCACCTTTTCCACCCTCAGCTGCCTTTTCTATGAGCCATTCGCATAACTTCTCCTTGAGTAGCTTTTGGAATAACTGCTCTCTTACTCCCTCTGTAGAAAACTCATCTGAAGTACTTTCCATCACATGATCCCAATGAGCATCATCATCTTTCAGCAATGAGCAGATCTTACTTCTCAACTGCGAGTTTTCCCCAATATTGCTGTTGCTGAGACGTGGAGTGTTTGAGCACAGCAACTTTGCAAAACGCACGTTAAGAGTCTCATTTATACTGCCATCTTTAGTATCTGCAGAAATCACATCTTGAGAGTTGTTCACACGAAATTCAAACTCACGAAGTTCACTACATGCCACCCTATTGGAACATGTAACGTAAAAGGGAACCCTCCCAGCCTTGTGCACTGGAGCATGGCAACGCAGAACACCATCTGCCATAACCTCTGCTGGAACTTCTACTTCACCAAACATGCAAGACCATTTGCATAGTTCTGCATCTTGTTGACTTCTCAAGAACCTTCCAGTGATCAGCACCTGTACCGCATAGCAAAACAAAGAGGAAGTGGCATCACTTGAGTATGAAACAAAGCAAGTATCGCTCCATTCAATACTTCTGATAAGTACTAAAGCTATGACGATGCTAGCAGTGGACAATGTGGAAATTTATCAGAGTACCTTGATTTCTAAACCAGCCAATGTCCAACTTGGTGAAAAATCTATGATGCTAAATAGCTGTTCCTGGGAAAGAGAGGGAGTGAGCATAAAGTTATTATCATGCTCCTGAGAGTCACTCGAATCGATACCATCATCACTGACAATTGCACTCCAGTAGGCTCCCGTACTGGACTGACCAAGTAACGCATTCACATCCCCTAGTTGTTTACTCATCCACCGGTTGAAGCTGTCAATCTTCTTCAAACCTTCTTCTGCTAGGATATTGGCAAATGGCTGTTTTCCCATAGAAGGGCAGCCTGCTTTCACTTCTAATGCAACATTGCCATCTAAGAATGAGTTTGAATTATGTCCATTTTCTGTGCTTACACTCTCTGCAATTTTATTAGTCAGATGTACCTGACAAGGCACCAAAATACACTAGCAAATCAGCAGCATTACTTTCTCCATGTGACTAAAAGCAAGATTACGGGCTATGTCTGCATGCAACTTCGAATCCCCAGGCCACTTAAGACAAGGTTCAAATCGACTTCACAATCTTGTTAAAATGCTCAATTAATGCAAATATTAAGCAAACTCTAAGCTCTGCTACATAATTTAAAAAAAAAAAAAAAATCCATTGGTAGAATATAAGAACCATTCAAGAGAAGATAAAGATGATCCAGGTACCATTAATCTAACAAGGATATTCCTCAATATCTCATGAATAAGGTTATATACCTCATAATAGCAAGACAACTAAAGCTTTAAAAAGGAATTTGCTACCTAATTTAACTATTTCACCATTCATCTTCTTCTGTAGATATCATCTGACCAACAAAATTGGAGCATGTGGATTGCATAGATATTAACACTATGCTCAGAGCACAAATTTTTCTAAAAAATGAAAAATCAAATACACATAGCTATCTTCAAGTACCTGTAATTCTTCTTGGTCCTGTGATTGGATCCCAATCTCCTGCTTTGTACTGATACCATCCATGAAAAGCTGCTCTAGTGTATCATGAGCATGTTTAGGCATGATATCAGGGGTAACAGGTTGTGCAGAAGAACCTAACACCTGAATAAGAGTGGATTGGCCACCAGAAGTACAACTTTCTAATAGCGGCTCCCAAGATGAAAAATCAAGATTCTTCTGAGGCTCTAATGCTAAACCAGCGACATTACACTCTCTAGTAATATCAGCTCGAGAAAGAGAGAGAAAGTCCATTCCAGGTTTAAGAGACAAGTTTTGTTGATAATCATCTGCTGGAAGTTGAGAATACTAACATAAGATTGGTGACGATAAGTTATAAGATAACAAATGAAAAGATAAGAAGCTCAAGAAGCCTAGAAGCAATTGCGTATGAATGCTCTCCAAATCAAGGGGAGAAAATTACACAAAGAAGAAGAATGCACTGATTACTTGAATCTGAAGCCGGATAATAAGGATCAGAGTGTCCAGTGTCAATATTTTGCATTCCAGCCTCTTGAAAGTCAACAATAGAGTGATTTCCGGAATTTGCCTGGTTACTATATGCTGTTCGCAGTATAAAAACAATCAAGAAGAGATAGTTAACTTAAAAAATGAACAATCACTCTACAAAGCCCTTCCAACCACATAACACTCTAGGA
Source organism: Eucalyptus cladocalyx (assembly GCA_017140615.1). Lineage (NCBI taxonomy): Eukaryota > Viridiplantae > Streptophyta > Magnoliopsida > Myrtales > Myrtaceae > Eucalyptus > Eucalyptus cladocalyx. The sequence goes on along the minus strand of CM029523.1, from coordinate 71,418,305 downwards.
ATGATTTTGGGACAGTTATTAAGCAAATGAAATGGGAGATGCCTATAACACAGAAAAGAACCTGATTCAGCATCCTCATACTCCGATGCCTGAGGACTAGAGCTATCTGTTGTTTGAGAAGGAACTTGATAGTTATTTTGGTGAGAAATAGAAGACAGAGAACTATTTGTCTCATGGTTAGCTTCAGTTTCATGGGACAAGGAAATTGTCTCTTCAGTATCTTTGATTCGATGGATGTTCATCCTGTTGCCCTGAGAAAAACATGCCCATAACAGTGTGAGCATCATATAGCAAGAGAAAAGATATTAGATACAATTGCATTTACAGTGTAGGAACTCATTCGTTGATTCTAATGATTCAGAAGCTCAATTAGTCTAGACTCTTGTAGCAACAAGAGAAATGATTATCGAAAGATACATTGCTTGTACAGGGTTAAAGCAACCAAATTAGCAATTCTGCTGTAATAGGATATTATGGTACTAACTTGTAAAAATTAACATTACGCTAGAGAATTGTGCCATCACTAATTTGGTGTTCCACTAAACCACAAATAAAAATAATTTCTTTTATAATGAAAGCAATGTTAATTGGAACAAGAGTTAAGCTTGTTGGGAGCATTCAAAGGACAGGATCTACCCAGTAGAATATGAATAGCATACAGGTCTACAGAGATTTATGCAATATGGGAGATATACATGCATTACTCTACTAGAAGAAGGGAAAGTTGACATGGCAAGGTTTTACACAAACCTCTTAAAAAGTTGTAAACAATTTCTTGGTTTTAAGGTGGCAAGATCCAAGCAGGGTATACAATTGTCTCAATGAAGTATGCACTGGATCTATCGGCCAGGACCAGCATGTTAGGGTTTACACCACCAAATAGAATTTCCTATTAATTCCAATGTGAATGTTGGTAGCTGATGACAGGGACTTTTCTGAGCGTTCAAACAGATACATAAGGGTAGTTGGGAAGCTGAACTATCTTGTTGCACTAGAACCAACACTGCCTTTGCAATCTGCAGTAATTCATTCCAAGTCATCTCCTTGAGCTCCTCAACAATTCTGATATCCAACTACAACCGATATCACTTTATCTATAAAAATTTTCAGGGAAGGTCTTTTGCCTGATAACTGGAAGGATCTACTCAGAGAGGAAGTTTACTACCTACTATTCCACATCTGTTGGAGGCAGTCTTCTCTTGTGGAGAAAAGGAAACAGTCCAAAGTCTTGCCTATGCCTAGACTACATGCAATGTGACTTAATGTGCACTTGACATATTCTTATGGAGCTTGAACTCAAGGAGCTTGTGCCCATGAGGTAGTGGAGTGACAAGCAGCCCACTTTTCATATTGCACCTAATTTTGTATCCAACGAGTGTCCTAAGCCTACTATGGTCGACTGTTTTTTGAGCGAGAAAAGCTTCAGCAAGGACTTATTACCATAGCTATGTTTAAAAAGTGGACAACTTGCTGACATATTATCCTAAAACCATTCGACGACTTGCTGACTCGTTTGCAAAACCCTTACATGCATACCATCGCCTCTTCATGATCTTTTCTATAGGTACTACTACCATGAGTGAAGAGGGAAAAGGTATTCAAAAAGCCATTCTCGGTGACAACGGGGGATTCAATGGATTCATTTGTAACATGATGGGCCCCCAATAGGTCGAGGATTTATTCAATCACATAGTTTGGATCCTAGAATATGGCTCCCTCAGGGCTTTCTATTTGATTGTCAGTAATAAAAGCAATCATCCCCCTATTGTCTTAAAATAAGAAGAGCACCCGGCTCTACCCATTCACAAAAACTCCCTTCTATGTCAAACATCACATGCCAATAGATGTGGTCACTATTATTGGGACTCAAGATAGTGTGCCAAAAGGTTTGAGGGTGCATTTGTTTCAACTTTCCCAAGAGCCTTTTAGCCTCCAAAGCCCCATGGGGAAATTCTAAGGTGTTTGGCAAGCCTGTTCAAAGGGCTTTCAGTCAAATGTTGATCTCAAGAAAGCTAAAAGCCCAATGCTATTAGAAACCAACTTTGGACTTTTAGCATTTGACCAAATGTTGAAACTATTTTTTCTTTTTCAAAACTACTATCATAAATTTTTTAGTTTTTTGATTTTACCTCTCATTATTCCAAAACTATCCTTACCTTCACTAGAGTCGACAAAGAGTTTAATATTTTTTAATTAAAAAGAAAAAAGAAATCCAAGAGCCATTTATAAAAAAAAAAAAAATTTGCCAAATACTCTTTACGCCAAAATAGTTTTGCAAAATTTTTTTTACCAAACGCAATTTGCATTTTCCCAAAGCCCTTTAGGCCAAAAATATTTGCATATCCCCAAGACCCATTTCCAAAGCTGAACCAAATGCAACCTAAGAGTAAAGCTCACCCTAATTAAGTGTGAAAATTCAGAAAGCCCTATACAAGTTAAACCAAGTGTTCTACTGAGTCTAAACCCAGAGACAATGAAAATTGGGACTTTATTGATGCATGTATTCTTAGTCAAATATCAAACTCTATGAAGAGTAATGTAGTTGCTTTAATAACACATATTGACACGGTTAGATTACTATGGGAGTACTTAGATGTGTTATATTCTAGTCAAAATAACCTATTGAGGATTTATAAGTTATCGCGGGAGTTTAATCAATCTAAAAGGAAGGGCCGCTCTATCACATAGTAATGTGCTGATTTTAAGAGAATGTAGGAGGAGTTAAATGGAGTTGAATGCTATTTTCCCTATTTTAGCTATATTTTAGCTAATGTTCAGCAAATGCAACTTCAAAGACAACAATTGGCTATGATGGGATTTTTAGAAGGTCTAGGCCTTGAATATGAAACTGAGACCTAGGTCTCAAATTCTTGGAGAAGAGACTATTTTGTCACTCATTGATACATTTGCACAAGTTTTTCGAGTATCTCATGAGTCTTCTCGAGGTACATTTATGATAAATAGTTCAGCTCGTGTCCCAATCTAAAATTGGCAATGAAGTTAGGAGTAATGGAGGAAGTCATGGTGGATATGGTGGACATGGTGGCCAAGGGGGAGGCAAGGCACGGGAGTAAGGAGAGGCCAGGGTCAGCAAAATAATAATGAACAATCTTATGTGTTTACTTACCTCAGGGGCCACACGGACATGTCATTATTGTGGCAAACTTGGTTATACTCAAAAAAAATTTCTATAAATTACATGGAAGACCAAGGCAACACCAATAGTTTGCGAATACTACTTCCAATGCCAACCCTTCTCCACAGTCTTCTAAAGGCAAGGCATTTAATATGTCTGAGGAATTTGCCTGAATGCTATTCCCCCTATTTTAGCTATATTTTAGCTAATGTTCAGCAAATGCAACTTCAAAGACAACAATTGGCTATGATGGGATTTTTAGAAGGTCTAGGCCTTGAATATGAAACTGAGACCTAGGTCTCAAATTCTTGGAGAAGAGACTATTGTGTCACTCATTGATACATTTGCACGATTTTTTCGAGTATCTCATGAGTCTTCTCAAGGTACATTTATGATAAATAGTTCAGCTCGTGTCCCAATCTAAAATTGGCAATGAAGTTAGGAGTAATGGAGGAAGTCATGGTGGATATGGTGGACATGGTGGCCGAGGGGGAGGCAAGGCACGGGAGTAAGGAGAGGCCAGGGTCAGCAAAATAATAATGAACAATCTTATGTGTTTACTTACCTCAGGGGCCACACGGACATGTCATTATTGTGGCAAACTTGGTTATACTCAAAAAAATTTCTATAAATTACATGGAAGACCAGGGCAACACCAACAGTTTGCGAATACTACTTCCAGTGCCAACCCTTCTCCACAGTCTTCTAAAGGCAAGGCATTTAATATGTCTGAGGAATTTGCCTGACATAACCAGTTTCAAATTTCACAGCCTATTTCTTCCACTGCTACTTAGATTGAAATAAGTAATGTTACTGCATGTCTTTCAACTACTTCTCTTCCTTGGGTCATTGATTCAAGGGCTTCTGAGGCCTTTCAAATATATTTTCCTCTCTTACTCCATTTTCATCCATACCATTTTCATCCACAATTACTTTAGCCGATGGATCATCTACACATGTTAAGAGGGTTGGCATTGTTCACCCAACTCCTTCATTGCCATTGTCTTCAATGTTTTATCTTCCACAATTTTCATTTAACGTCATTCTGTGAGTAAATTAACCAAAAACTTTCATTGTTTAGTGACATTCTACCTTAATTCTTGTATTTTTCAGGATCTAACTACGAAGAGGATGATTGGTATAGAGGACATGAGACAGGGGGTAGGGGGTAGGGGTTTGTATGTGCTGGAAGATGCTTCATCAATTCCTTGCCCTAGTGTTACATCACTACATCAAATTCATTGTTGTCTTGGTCATCCTTCTTTGCATAGTCTTCAGAACTTAGATTCTAATTTTCATTCTCTTTCTAGTCTAGAATGTGAGTCATGCCAACTTGGCAAATTAAATCGTATTAGCTATCCACCTTGAGTCATTAAAGTAGCAACGTCTCCTTTTTTGTTAGTTCATTCAGATATTTGGAGTCCTTGTCATGTGGTTTCCAATTTGGGTTTTTGATATTGTTACTTTTGTTGATGACTACTCAAAAGTGACATGGTTATATGAAAAATCGATCAAAATAATTTTTTCTATATTTCATGCATTTGTCTAAAATTCATACTCAATTTGGTGTGCATGTTAAAGTTTTGCATTATGATAATGTTGAGTAGTACTTTTCTACACCATTCTTTGATTTTATGACTCAACACGGTATGATCCATGAATCTTCTCGTCTTGATACACCTCAACAAAATGGTATTGTTAAAAGAAATAATCGATATTTGTTGGAAGTTACTAGATCTATGTTATTTGAGATAAAGGTCCCTAAAATCTTTTGGTTTGATGCTGTTCTAACTGCATACTATCTTATTAATCGCATGTCCTCTTCTATTTTGCAAGGTGACATTCCATTTTCTACCTTGTTTCCAAATGAGCCACTGTTTATCTTACCACCTCAAATTTTTGGATGCATTTGTTTTGTTTATGATCATCGAATCAAAACTTGATCCAAAGGCCATCAAGTGTGTGTTTATGGATTATTCTCATACTCAAAAGGGATATCGTTGTTATTCTCCATCATTGAAAAAATACTTTATAATTGTTGATGTCTCATTCTTTGAATCCACTTTTTATCATAATGTTCCAATTACTGTGCCTGAATTTGGTGAAGACTTATATGTGACCACCATTCGATCTACTACTTCAACGGTTTCACTAGTATCTCCACAAGAACCGCCTCCTCTCTAGGTTAATACTCAACGTCCTTGAGTAGCTACTGCTCCCCCCCTTTTCTCCTTTCACAACTATGTGTCAAATCCGCCATTACTCTTCCTCCACATCTGATCTTAATCTTCCTATTGCTCATCAAAAGGTACACATGCTTGTACTCAACATTCTATTGCAAATTCTATCTCTTACTCTCCTGTGTCTCCTTTTTGGTCATTTTTATCTACTGTCAAACATCGTGTCCCTAAGTCTATAGTAGAAGCATTAAGAACTTTTGACTGGAGGACAACAATGGAAGAAGAATTTGACTTTGAAATGAATCAAACTTGAGACTCAGTACCTTTCTTTAGGCAAAATTGTTATTGGTTATCAATGGGTGTGTACTACGAAGGTCAATCATGATGGTTCTCTTGCTCATTTAAAAGCGATACTTGTTACCAAAGGGTATGCCCAGGTGTATAGAGTTGATTATTTGGATACTTTTTCTCATGTTGCCAAACCTACTTTTGTTCGAATTTTAATCTCTTGCTACGACAAATAATTGGCCCTTATTTGAACTTGATTTAAGAATGCTTTCTTGCATGGTACACTTAATGAGGAAGTTTAGATAGAGCAACCTCCGAGGTTTGTTGCTCAGGGTAAGTCTGGGGGATTGGTTTGCAAATTAAAAAAATCTTTATATGATTTGAAGCAATCTCCACTGGCATGGTTTGGGAGATTTTTTGACGCCATACTTTCTGTTGAAATGTTGAAATGTGAAAAATGATCACTCTTTCTTTCATAAACATCCAGGGGAAGGCAAATTGTTCTTGATTGTATATGTTAATGATATTATCATCACGGGAAATGACTTAGTTGGTACAGCTAAGCTAAAGATCTATCTTCAGCACCAGTTTCAGACTAAAGACTCAGGAAAATTGAAGTATTTCCTAAGAATTAAAGTTGCACAATCAAAGAAATATATTATTTTGTCACAGCGAAAATGTCTTGGATTTGCTTGTAGAGATAGGTATGTTGGGATCAAAGCCTCTTGATTCACCTATGGAACAATGGGCTAAACTGACCGTTGAGGATGGGGAGATCTTTGATAATCTCGAGAGATATAAAAGACTGGTATGGAAGCTAAATTATGTTACAGTTACTCATCCAAATAGTCTTTCCATTCAATGTGGTAAGCCGGTTTTTGTCTTCCCCCCAAACTTCTCATTGGGACACAATTATTCATACATTGCGATGCTTGAAGAAGACTCCAAGGAAAGGGATTATTTATTAGAACCATGTTCAACAAAGTTATTGTACCCTAGTTGGAGGGAATTTGGTATCATGGAAGAATAAGAAACAGATTGTTGTTGCATGCTCCAGTGCCGAGTCAGAATATAGAGCCATGGCACAAGTGACGTGTGAATTATTATGAATTCAACCGTTATTGATTTGAGTCAGGTTTCAAAACTTCAACACCTATGACCCTGTGGTGTGATAATAAAGTTGCAGTGCATATAGCTTCCAATCCCATGTTTCATGAGAGAACGAAACAAATTGAGGTTGATTGTTATTTTATTCGAGAGAAATTACAGAGTGAATCGATTCTTCCAAGTCATATTTGAATTGGTGAACTGGTAGATATTTTTACTAAACCTCTAGGTAATAAGAGGATAGATTATATTTGTAACAAGCTAGGCATGATTAATATCTATGCTCCAGCTTAAGGGGGAGTGTTAGAGTTTTAAGGTAAAATAGTCTTTAGGAGCTTTAGGGTTTATTTTATGTGTGTGTGTGTGTGTGTATATAACATTATTGAATAAAAAATTGCACTTTTCTCTCACATTATTCATATCTACCCAAGCGGGAAAATGGTTAGCAAGGTTGAACTGCAAACCATTCATCACGTTGACCAGCAGTCAACTAGTTAGCACAGTCAAGCCACAAGCCAGTGGCTTGACCAGTTTTAAATTCAGTTTAACTTCTTAAACCCTGTTGATTGCAGCCAGATAACACCATGCCAGCAGCAGCAATTAGATTGAAAAGAGAGGATAGCACAAAGAAAAGGGGGAAATAAAAGATAATAAGCACCTTTACTTCAAGGTAGTGTACCAGAACAATGTGCGAGAGCTCCCTGTAACAGTCAGCAAAAGAGATGAAACAAGAGAAAACCACAGTCAGACATTTTGCTTTCCGCTGGGTGAGTTCCAATAATAATCTCCTATTGAAAATTTAAAGTGAAATTTTTCTTCGCAGCCAACTGTGTGCCTTATCCATCCATGTATCTATAGACGCATAAACATATTTTACAGAACCACACCCATAATGCAGCCAAACCACCCCCCCCCCCCCCAAAAAAAAAAAAGGAAAAAAAAAACCATAAAAAAACCCAAACAAAATAAATAAGTAAAAAAGGCACGCCACACAGAAGATAAAAATTTATAATGCATAGCCTTTTTATCCCGATAACCTTATTCTTTGAAGATAATATGCTAAGACCTTACGGAAAACTCACTCTTCAAGCATCCAATAGGTGCGCCGCTGAAAATTTTCATTATTTTCACCATGTGCATAATAGCAATGCAACACGTCAATGCTTCCCGCCTGAAATAATTATACTTCATCTATTATTAAATACAGCATGAAAAGGCCTTCAGGATAAAGCTACAAAGGCAGACATCCTTACCTTGAGTCTCTCATGAGCTTCCTTCACTGTCTTCCCATCTCTTTTCTTCCTCCAATTATGCCCATCTTTTCTGAAGTATCTGAGTACCTTCCGATCAAAAAGAAATAAAGAACCACCTGCACAAAAAATGAATTATCATGTGAGGCATGCATTGAGAGAGTCTACCTTAATAAGCCCATCTGATCTGATTTACTCATTTCCAAGGACATTACAAGGCACAGGTGTCCAAAGATTTTCATTTCACACAAAAAATAAAAGAAGATTAGTACTTCACAATGTTGGCATTGGTCAAAAACGATATCAAGTGCAGATGAAAGGAGAGAGAAACTCAGCAAGAGCAATCAGTAAATCAGCACTTTAAAACACAAAACCACAGAAAAAGAAAACAAGAAATGCCATTTCATATTCTATTCAGACAGAAGCAGCTAAAGGCGCTGATTATATACGAGGAAAAAACAGGAAACATGGTGAAGCAAGGCTGAGGATCAACTATGGTAAAAGACAAAGCAAGCAGTAATCATCTCTGACCGGATTTTTAAGATGAGAAAATAGTTCAGACAATGGCCAAAAATGAAAAGTAGATACTGCCAGCATTCAATGCAATGTGAGTAGTTGCTTCCACCTCCCCCAGTGACATCTCAATCTAACCACAAAGGCATTAAGCCTCGAGGGGATAATGAGAAGCCAAAAGGTGTAAATCATAGTGCCGATAATATTGAATAAAACTAACACTGTAAAGTACGGCATTGTGAACTTGTTAGCTATGTATTAATATTATAGGAAATGTAAAAATTCACTAACACAGTATCGAGAAGGTACCACAGCATGCAAAATCATTCAAAGAATCTATCAGAAAAAAGATTATAACACACAAAATTATGTGTCTATCAAGCAAATCTGTTACTTATCATCCGTTCATCTGGAGTATGCAGGCATGTAATTTGCAAAGTAGGAAAAATAGAAAGGGAATTCAAAATGAAGCAGTAGGATGTAGAGATCTTGCTCCTCAAAAAGAATCAGCTTCCGCATAGAATTGGTTATGTTACCTACAATTATTACTTCCAATAGGAAGTATACTCACTTGAAATACAAGATAAAGAATAATACAAAAAGGTTACACGGTGAATCAGAAAGTGACAAACCTAACCATAAAATTACCCAATTCATAGGGAAAACCAACATACTCGGAGGCATATTTGCAGGCTCTGGTGCAATTTGAAACTTTTTGTAGTTTTGGAGAATTTCACAAATTTCAGCTGGGCGTAACCACCGATGTTGCGCATCCAAAAGTATTTGCTGGATATCTGCATTCAAATCATATCCCAATCTGTAAAATTATATCAAATTGCTGCAAAATTTCATTCATCTTTGGCAATCAAGTATAATAATGAAATATATCTATTTACTGGTAAAATAAATTGTGATGCCAGCAATTAAATTGAAATGGGTGCTGTAAATGTAAATACCTGACCAGGGATGGTCAATTCTTTTCTCTCTCTCTCTTTTTTTTTTTTTTTTTTTTGGAGTTGCAGTTAGACGGGTCAACTAATGTCAACAGTAAGCATCCAAATAACAATCAAGAAAACAAAACTCCTCATAAACCTCTTCAGTGTGAGGCCATGCGAGCCCATTATATTAGACAAACGAGATGGCAAAACACATCCCCAAAATGATGGCAGTTCCCGAAACAATTCTCTTAAGGAAGAGAAGTAGTTGCAGACTGCTTGACAGGCACCCTTTGGAAGTCCCAGATAAAAGTGGAGCTGGTTCCTTTTTTGCATCCACCTCTTTCCAACGGGGGCATGGTAAATCCTTAAAAGTGCAGTTTGATTTCAAGCTCTATCTTGGCCAGTATAATGCTCAAGGGAGTGTAGTTGGGCAACAAAAGCATATGCCGATTGTTAAGATGCCCCAGGATGAGGAAGTGCATGACAAGGGAATTCTTGTGGTGAGGGAAACAATGGATGACTCTTGATTCACACCTAAAGTAGTGTATATTTGCGCTCAAAATCATTGTGTGGGTGCAATTTCATTTTCAGAGAGAGTGTTAAGCATCCGGAAAGGAACGTGCAAGGAACTTCCTTCGAAACGAATGAAATTTGCGAAAACACCTAGCAAGAGGACGGGCTACGTTCACAGAACAACTAGTCAAGCTGTAGCATTAGAAAGTTAAAAAAAAATTCAGACGATGCACGAGGGCCAAGCTAAGCATTTTAGCCTACAGTTTCACGTGTCGAGTCAACCCACATTGCCTATCAGCATCGCCCAGCAAACAAACTAAAAGTGACCCGCTACGAAGAGCCGAATCCGACAGCAAGTGGTTTCCAAGAATGATTCTTGGCACACTTTTTTCCCCATTATATATACCATTTCCAAGAATCAAGAATCCCGAGCGAATCGAAGTAAAAAAACCCAGAACCCAAAAGACGAGGATTCGTCAAGACAACAGAGCAACTAAGAAGAAGCTAAATTCGTCTCCAAAAGCCGCGCTTTCTTTATTTAACCCGCAACGAACTTCCCAATTCAAGCCGCCGTCTCACTTCGGCCAAGAAGAAAAGGAAAACTCGCACTCTCGACACACTCCATCAAGAAAAGCCAAAAGCCCACGACCGAAGAAAAAGAACCGGGGGGGGGGGGGGGGGGGGGGAGAGCGGGGGCCTACCCAGCGGGTTGCCGAGCACGTATCGCCTCGCGTCCGCCATCGATCTGAGCGAGCTCGGAAGCAGGACACAGAAAGTAGAGAGAGAGAGAGAGGGGGGGAAAGGAAAGTAGAGAGAGAAAGTGTGGCGATCGAAGAGAAAGCCCGGATTTTGCTGCAGTGTGAAGGAGGAAAGAAGATATTTTTGGGCTTCTTCTTCGATGGCGAGAGGGGCGCGAACGCCGCCGTTTCGGGCCTGGTCGCCGCTGCGGGACAAAGGAGAACGCCGGTCAATCTTGACGTGGACAGCGGGTACGGCCGCCCCTCCTCCTCGCCTGCCTTTTTTGCTTCCTTTTTTAATTTTTTTTCTTGATTCTTTTGTTTTTTCTTTGAATTATTTTTGTAATTGTTTTATAACGAGCACAAGTGGTGGGATTTTATTAATTAATGAATGCATATGAGGTCCACGTTCTTCTTAGCACCTGGTAAATCCGAATTATACTATAGAGAAGATTCAGACCCATTTGGTCCCGAATTAACTATATCATGCTTAGCGCCCAGGTTATTAATGTACGCACATTTTTCGATTCTCTATATTATAATTTACAATAACAAGGATTTGAAAAAATAAAAGTAAAAGCGACTGCATAATAACGTTACGTTATGTTTACGACTCTAACTTACGATTGGTACGTTATCGTTGAAAAATGTAATAGGAACAAGAGCTGTTGGAAATATGTTACTTTGGTGATTTTTGTTTGTTTTTGGTGATTGAAAATATATTGAATGTGATAGAAAAGGACGAGCTAAGCATTTTGTGGAATTATTAAAGAATTGCAAACAGCGAAAAGAACTTTTAACATTTTCGAGACAGGGGTTTGCAATTTAAAAATCTTTTTCTCGAATTAAAAATAATAATAATCGATGAAGACGCGCTGCAAACCGATGTAAAAAGCTTACTCCTTATGACATGCCGCACAATACCTTTTTACCCCAATAATCATTAATCATATGAACTTTACATATAGAATTTAATTTTGTGTAATACCATTAGTAACCCCTCAGAATACTTAGATAATTTCTCCATGTGGCATTTAACTTTTGATAAAGAGAAGTACGTAACCATATACGGTAACTTTTTTTACAGGATAGTTAATATATTTTTGGCATATTGGAATAGCATGTACTTAGCGATTAGATATTTTTATATGTGAAAAATAACTTGCTATTAGAAAAAGAAGAAAAAAGAAAGGAAACTTGAAACCTATTTGTCACGCCCCGAACCTCCACGGTCACGCGACAATCCACGCTCATTGAACCTTTACTTATCTTTTGGTCATTCGATTGTGATATCCCAAGAGGCGTTGCCGACCCAATTTGCTATAATATTAAAATGCATAAGCAGAAACATAAACAAATCTCCAACTATTGATCAACAGAGATAATTAAAAACATAATCATATATATATATATATAAAAGTGTCATGAGTCGACATCTTCTGCACCACAAATTCAAAGGTTAAACAACCACTTCATCACATCCAGCACGCCTAACCGTTTCGCCACGACCTCCTACAAAAAGGGCTTGGGGTATACTTATGCCTATAATACTACGATAATGGTCCAAAAAGTACTAGCAATCCCACTACTACTTTGAGCCCTAATGGCCTTCGGGATCCATGCCTCCAACTTGGCAATTAGCACAGGGTCGATCTTGGGGTCAAACACCTCCCTATCGGGAACATCCCCATCCTTGGCATCTCAACCAATGCCTCCTCCAAAGCCTCCAATATGCAACGGACCCTCGAAGCCATGGATGGAACCGTAGCTCTCACTGCCCACCCAACTAGGCCACACATCGGTGTGGCACAAGGTTAGGCAAACCATCATTGACCCAAATGGTCACGACGTAATGCATACAGTGTGCATCGGCCCCTCCCACTATAGGGTGATCCATCACCTCCCGATTGTGCTCAATGGGGAGGCCAAAACGAATTTGTCAAAACAGTTTAGCCATTCTTAGGGCCTATAAACATTTCAACAAACAAATATGAGATAAACGCAATGAGTGAACTTCCTAGATTTCGCATAGGGTGAACTTCCTAGACTTCGCGTAGGGAAGTCGTTCACCTCAAAAGCGCCCTAAACAAGCGATTATTTATCAATGGCAAAACAGGGCAACGCTCTTCTTGCTTTACTCTTACTATTCTCATAATAACAAATCTATTATTCAAGACCATCGATATAGATGCATAGGCAATTCCATAACATATATTCCATGCTCTCAAGCCAAACATACGAATGTGCATTATGGTTCAAATCATGCGCTCGTGCCACGCAATAATCTGGATCTAAATACATACGAATCTCATGCACTTTCTATACAAATTTGTCCAAATTATTACAGCCACTCAAGACTCAAGGCCGACCAAAAGTTCGTAATCATCCGGCGTAACTGGGCATCGTCTTGCCCCATCGAGCACGGCATCTCGTTGATTTGGGGCATTCTTGTAAGAAACTTCATTTCAAAATCCATCTGCAAACGGCATCCTATTGACTTAGAGACATCCGAACTGAATCGGCATCATCCCTCATAAAACGTATTAGGGTCTTAAATGATCACACGAGCATACCATCACACAATCCATTTCTTATCTTTCTTATTTAACCTATGTGATACTCATGCGATATGCAACTTCATTTGCCATATGCCATCATGTCATACACGTGCATTACGTTATATCACACATATACGCACCATTACTTCATAAACTCATGGCATATAGACTACTTATCAAAGTAGAATAAAATCATCATAATCCATACAAAACATAACCCGAATGTCACGTCTAACCAATAATCCTTATAGCACATAACCCAAATAATGCATCTAGCACATAATCCCTATAGCACATAACCCAAATATCACATCTAACAAATAATCTTTATAGCACATAACCCAAATATCACATCTGACAAATAATCCTTATAGCACATAATCCAAATATCACATCTAACCAATAATCTTGATGGCACATAACCCAAATAATGCATCTAGCACATAATCCCTATAGCACACAATCCAAATATCACATTTAACCAATAAGTCCTATCTCACATAACCCATGTATCACATCTAACCAATAATCCTTATAGCACATAATAGCACTTCATCATATTATGGCATAATAAAACCACATATCAATTTCACTCGTCATAACCCATTAACTTGATGCCTTAAACAAGATAACTTATCATTTTGAAATTCAATAACCTATCTAAGTCCATCAATAACTCATCACATCAACAAATCATCATATAACCACTCATAAGTACTAAACTACTCCATAAATGCAACGATAACCCTAATCATGGGCTAGGAAGCCACTCACAAATGACTTGGGCTTCGAAATGCGTTGGGGGAAGGGATAACAAGGCTAGACAGACCCTGGACGACGGCTGGTCGTGGCTCCGATGGAGGTTTAGCAGCGTTCCAACGTTGGTTTGGCGTTGGCACGGCCTCCGGGCTTCACGAGAGACTAAATCGGAGAAAAAATGAGTGAGAGGGAGCTCCGACAAGGGCTGAACAACACCGACTAGCCCTTGAGGAGGCTGGTTGGTCAGCTTGGATGGTAGTTTAGCGGCGCAAATGACGGTCTGGCATCGGGGGTTCAACGGACGGTTGCCGATGAGGTAGAATGGCTATGGGGGGGCTCGGCTACTCCAAGAGATAGAAAGGTGAGTTTTTGATTCAAAATGAAAGTGAGAGTGAGGGAGAGAGTGAGTGGCCGGCGTTGGGGGAGGAGAGGGAGGAGAGAGAGAAGTCTTGTCCCAATTAATGTTCATCACTTCTCTTAGCTCATGTTAATCAAGGTGGCTTAAATTAGAAGCTAGATCTTAGCATTAATGGGAGATGGATTGGACTCAAGTGACTCGATTAGATTAGACTAGGTTAGGATTCAAACTTCTTCAAGTTGCCACCACCCTCCATGCATGGCCGCCCCTTGCCTTGCCCATTTCCTTATTTGCCATTTTGTCCTTAGTCCAATGGAAGAGCATTTCAGTCACTTCACCAAGATCTTGCACTATTCATGCATTATTCACATCCTTTCGTGCATTTAATGCCAAGATCTTGTCATTAGAGGATTTGATGAGCTTGAATGGCCCATAGGCCTCCCTTGGCCGCCCACCCCTTGGGCGTGTGGACCTTGGGCTGCCCACTTGGGCTCGGGCCCATTGGGTTCCCGTCCGTGGCCCATTTCCACTTTTCCACACTCATATTTCTTACCGATGAAAAATCGAGTTTTTGCCTCTAAATGGCTTTTCCCGATATTCTTGTGGTTTATCAATCCTCAAGACAATCTCGTCTGATGACTGCTTGCCGAAACAATTCAATTTTGAAAAATCGGAACAAGAATGCCATGTTATTTGTAGGATTTGAACATTAGTAGCTTAATTTTCCTATGTAAAGCTTAGTTTGTCCATTTTCGATCACCGGTAATATCTCAATATGCACAATAGGGTTTAATGTAGGAAAATTCCAAATTTCATGCGACCACTAAATGCATTTGTCGGATAAATTCTTATTTCTTGTGTGATTAGTGATTACTAGTTTTTTGGGTTAATACTACAAACAACTTCAAACTGGTACACTTATGATAAATTAACCCAAAATTAAGTATACTTTTGAAAATTTAGGATCTGTTAGTTTCCATTAAATTTTACTGTTAAATTACTAAATTTAATGACACGCGACAGTTAATTAGTGTACTAATTTGGGATTTCACTCTCCATTTGTCACAGCTATACTAGTTTTATAATTTTTTGCGATATTAATTCAATTTAATAGATGATATATTTGTCACAAATGTACTAATTTGTAGTTTTTTGTGGTAATTTGGGATAAATTTGTTATTATCAGTTTGGAATTTTTCATGATAAAAAATTAGTTTAGGATAAATTTGTCACAAATTTGTCAGTTTGGAAATTTTTATGATATTAAACCTAGTTTTTTTTTTTGTTCAAAGATTAGTAACTACTATTTGGATTGAAGCAAATATAATGTTTCCTAGATGCTTATTTACTACAAATTGACATGTTTTTTTTTTTTTGAGAAATTTATAAAGGACAGCATTCAATTTTTTTTTTTTGGGGTAAAGTTAAAAAATGAATAGATTTTGCAGTATATATACAAGGAATGAGGCCCGGCACCTACAAGGGACAGACACTAAAAAAAGACAATCAAGTCAAAGAGAGTGTAAGGATGCCGCGGTTCTAGGGAAAACCAAAAGGTAACAAGAACACAACAGAGGAAGAGATCACAACAAAACAAGACAATCTAATCAAAGGATGGCATTCATTTTTCCCCTTTTTCTTATTATAAATTATTTTAAGCATGGATATTTTCTTTAATTCCATTGACTAACTATCTTCGGAAAACTAGCATTCATTTTTCCCCTTTTCTTATTATAAATTATTTTAAGCATTGATATTTTCTTTAATTCCATTGACTATCTTCGGAAAACTCAATTCATGAAAGTTTTTTTTTTTTTTTTATACCTAGAACCCCGTACAGTCGGCATTCGGCGGGTAAACTCTAGGCGACGCTAGCGGATGACTCACCCCTCCGACATTACACTTAAACCTCAAATGACCGTGAGAGGATTCGAACTTCTCCTCTTCACGAGGGAGAGAGAGCCCAAACTATCGTGGCTACCAAAACAGTGGTCCCAATGCGTGAAAGTTTGGATAACTAAATCACCAAAAATTATTTTACTCAAGTAGACATGCCATGAAATAAAAACCAGCTACTTCTTGTAGGTCAGGGCGCGGAATCGAATCTAATTAAAGCTTGGATTGCGATTACTATAATCGCAACTCATAAAAAAGGGGATAATGATACAAATAATCTATGTATCAAAAGTCTCTTGACGACAATAAACTAGGTTAAGTTCATGTATCAGGTCAAATACATTTAAAATTCAAGAATCGGATTGCTGGTCGAATCAAAATTTAGGAGCAACGTATCCGACCTCAAAAATAGAAAAGAAGAACAGGAAAGGATCTCGTGAGTCTCTTGCTTTTTGTCCGCCTGTCTCCTCCAAAGCTTCACGTGCAACTCATCCGCCAATATTCCGACAAACATTCGTACGCTGACGGACCCCACCCAAAAGAATTCGCTCTTTTATATTTCCTCGACCTGCCCTTGATAATTCTTCCAAAATCTCCCTTTATTTTTATTTTTCTATTTTTGTCTTCCCCTTTCATTCTGTCATTCAATTAAGTACTTATTCATTTATTTATTCATTTGAGTACTTAATTTTCAAGTACCATGGCCGATTTTATAACTACCGAAATTTCCTTTAATTATATATTTTTTGACAACGAAATTTATACGCACAAAGGTGCTAGGATCGGAGAGTCATAGGACATTGCCTAGGTAAAGGGCAAGGGTCTCGATGAGGGTGGTCACGGTTGTGGTCAAGGCAAGGCGGCCCGTGACCTTGTCCACCGACTTGCTCTTTGGCTTCCCCGCATCTTTGTTTGTTATTTTTTTATTTCAGTGCGTTGGCATTGCCATGCTAGCAAATTGGCAAGATTAGATAAGGTTAGGTTTGATTAGACAAAAATTATTGCAAGACAGTTGTAGACTAAAATTATATTTAAGGTGAAAAATCACAAAATACCTTAAATTATAATCTTAAATTTATTTCTGTGATACAAAAAACTCTAAATTTATTCCAAGTGATACATTAGCTCTCTTGTTAAATAGCATTATCAAATGTTTTCCGATGACAAATGGCGCAGATGTGGTGCCACGCAAACACTATAAAGAAAATAGGTCATAAAGAAAAAAAATTCGAACTAGAGGTGAGAGATTGCAATTGATCTCGACCCCATAGGCCATTAGCAAAGTCAAGACCTTACACAAACTGCAAAGTTACTATTCATTGTCTTACTTTGTTCATCCTTTTCAAGCTCGCGATTGCTCAACAAAAGCTCCTTCGACACTCATCTATCACTATCCATTGCCACATGAACCTTCGGAGGCATTTGTTAGCATTTTTGCTCGACCAAGTCATGACTTGCTCTTAGATATGAAATTTTTGATCTACACAAGTGTATTAGAAGGGGTGAGACAAAGAGAAGGGATGAGTCCCTTAAAAGACAAATAATCTAGCTGCAACCAGCTTCAAAGCCAAATTTGGCTATGGCAGCCATGAGCGTCAAGGTCCAATCTAGCTTCTAAGCTTGTGGCCGCCATGGCCGCTCAAGCTCGAAGCTTGGCCTAAGGGTCTACAACAGGGAGAGAAAGACTTAAGAGCTGCTTGAGCTCAACGACATCTAGGCCGAGCTCCACTTGCTGGCGTGGCCAACGACCCTCATCGGCAAAGTTGGAACAAGGTGGTGATCTGACCATCTACAATCTCTCTTTCCTCTTATTTTTTGTTTTTATTATTATTATTTTTAAATGTGGCATCATATCAACACCGTTTGTCCTTAAATAACATTAATAATGTCATGTTGAATCTTTAACAGTGATTTTTAATAGAACTGTGATGATGAGGAAATGCATCACTCGGTATAAATTTGAGATTTTTCGTATCATAAAATAAAAATCCAGGATAAATACGTCACACTGGAATTTTAGATGCTTTTTCGGGTTTTTGGCAACATTTTCCATACATATATATATATATATATATATATATATATATATATATATATATTCAATCGACCGTTATAGATGGGAAAAGCAAAAAAAAAAAAAAAAGGAAAGATAAATCTGATGAAAATGAAAGGGGCAGTTTGGTCAAGAAAAAGTCATCGTCACGAGCGTCGCGGTCAGGTGGTTCTCCGGCAAGTCGCGCCACCACTTCGGTTGTTCCGTCTCTCTCTCTCTCTCTCTCTCTCTACACGGAGCGCATTCGCTTCTCTCCTCGGTCGCCTCCGCGGTAATGGCGGTCGATTCTCGCGAGCAGGTAAGGTTCGCCCTTCTTCGCTCTCGTTCCCGGCATTGCGTTCGATTCGACTGAAATTTCCTGCTCGTTCTGTCTGATGCTTGGGGGGGTGGTGAAAGATGATGGGGAGTGGAGGGTCCGTGCTCTGTCCTCGTTTTTTGGGGAAAATTTGAAGTCTTTGATGTTTGTGTGTAGGGAGGAGAGTTTGAGGGGTTTCATGCTTGACTGAGCTTGAAAATTCTGGGGAAGATGCAAAATGAAGTCTTGATCTCTGATGTGTTCCCAGTACATATGTCTAGCTACTGTAGTGAGTGCCGGTTATTTTGTCCGTGCGCGAGCGTTGCTGCATCCTGATAGGAGAGTTCTTTCGACAGGACAGAACGTGCTTCCCAGTGATTGCGGATGTGAGCCGCGATCTTCCCGTTGGTTGTCAGTGCTTCCGTGCACTTGATTCGAGTATTGAGGAAGACAACCAACACTGTCAGCTGGGTAATTAGCTTCAGACACACCATGTAGGATATTAAACGATGTTACGGTGATAAATTCTCATTAAGCTTCTTCAGGCTTCGATTCAGGTTTATACCCAGTCTTCCTTGATGAGGATTCACTTCCAGTGAAATTAAACTGCCCCTTTCACCATTCGCAAGCGATGGTAAGTAATGATGAGGTTCTATTTTTCTTGAGATCACATGAATGAGCACTCTCATTCTCTTTAGTCATTATCTCTTTGGATATTAACTTTAGCCTTTCCAGATTAGCTTTGTCATTTGACATCATGTCTATTTGAGCTTGCTCTGTGATCCGACAATGAGACTGGAAAAACCTGTTGGTGCAGGACAATGATGTCTATAGCATCTCCCTGTTGCCTGAAGAAGACGATATGAGTGCACAATGTGGATCAAAGCTAGCAGTCCTTAGCTTACTAGAAGTTCAAGATCCATGTGAAAAACAGATATGCTTTGATGGCCACGCAAATTGTGAAGAATGCTTCGACTTTCAAAAGGAAAGCTTAGAAGCTTATTCACAGTGTGTTATAGATATAGATATTGAGAAGGAAACTGAGGAAGAATCTAAACTCCGAGACGAAACTCATGGGAACAAAAACAGTGATAGTTTACTTGCTGTAAGTGCAGCTCTCACCATATTTTACTTACAGATGAGCAAGGCACTACATAAGAAACAAGTTCAAAATCTTTTGTAACTTTTTTTGTCTGTGATTAGATCCTTTGTTTTGTATGACATTTGATATTGAGCTCTTTTTTGGGGAATGTTTTATAAACTCTTCATCTCAAAGCTGGGTGTGGAAATCATTTCTTAGGGTAACTCCTCTGTAGCATGGTATGACAACTTTTTGATAGTAATTATGCCATTAGTTGTTGCTTATATCGGATTTTGGTTACCAATAGAATGCTCCAAGGGTCTTGCAGAGACAAGTGAGCTTGAAGACAGGCGAAAAGTTAACTCAACTACTAATGGATCACAGTGCAATGTTGCTGAATCTCCCTTATAAAGGTATGAGCTTGAAGACAATGTGATATCTTTGTTCTAGTGTTTTCTGGTAATTTTTTAATTGGATGTTTTGATGCTAATTATAGCTACTAATTTAGTAGGTCTTTAGTGTGGTTGTTCCTTTTAGCCTTTTGACTTTCTCTTTCACTAGAATCTGAAATGAGACTTTTTATTTATTGTTGAGCGCCTTAAATCTTGAAAACATTCAGGACACTTCTGGTCCGACTTTCTTTTTTACTTTTAGATAAATCTTAATCTTGCGGCCAAACACCGACTTTTTTCACCATTTAAACTGTCAAATGGACTTACTGCAACCTTGACTCTTTGTGCATCTCTCTGACTTCTTGTACACAAATTATGGCATTCTGGTTGAAGATGTTACCAAACAATCTTGCTCAAGTAGTTATCAGATCTCTTAACAAATTCAAATTTAAAAGAATTTTACTTGGCAAAGAATTTGACAAGTACAAAATAAATGAGCTCTTTGTAAGTATGAATTCAGAACTCATCCATTAAACTAACAGATAGGTGCTCACTTCATACGAATCTGGTGGAGCAACATTCTGCCTGTATTTTTCACATGATAATTTGCTCTTCCAACAGACTCAACTTGCATTTAGAGTTGTATATTTCATCAATGTAAAACAAATTCTCTTCGACCAGCTTGAGCTTTTTGAAAAGAAAAGAAAAAAAAAACCATTTGAGCTTCTCTAAATGCCTGCATTTAATTGTTTCTCTCTTCTAATGCATTTTGCCTTGCTGGTGTTAAAGTCTGTATCATATTTTGCACGGTGAAATTGCTAAGCTTGGAAGTTTGTCCTATGCTGTTTTTTTGATGTTACAGAAAAGCCAGTGACAGAGAGGTTTCATGATTCCTCAAACAACAGATGGAGGAGATACAAGCGTGCTGCCTCATTTGATTCCAGGAAAATTGTCATCCTCTTCTCCATCTTGTAAGCTTTAATTTCATTGCAGCTGAAGACAGCCTCAATTGTTCAAGTTTCTGCAGTCATTTCTGCTGCAGAACCTATCCCGAGCTCTTTATTCTTCATAGTAAGAGCACGCTCCATGTCCAGCATTCAGGACACTTGGTTTTGCATACTTAGATGATAAAAGATAGTAAGGAAATGTTTGAATTCCAGAGATAACATGTCTTAAGGAATGTCACTGCATATTAAGGGCACATTTTTTATTTAGTTGCTTAACTAGTTTCCTAAAAGGGCCATTAAACAAAAACTATATAGTTTTTACCTGTAATGGGATAGCAATTCTATAATGTTCCCATTATCTGCTAAATTTGCCATGTACTAAATGATCTGTTAAAATGCCAAGTCATAGGAGGAGCCATCAATATGCTACCTGTCTTGACCATAATATTACTTATACTGCACCAGATTTCTCAGCATACGTAGAATTATTTCTCCTCAAAATGGGTTAGCAAACCTCAATTGATTGACTAAAGTTGTTTGAGCGTCAATGGAGGACCAAGACAAACAGTACATGAACAATGCAGAATATCATTATGTAAAAGATAGATAAAAGGGATATATCTACTCTTGCCCATTTAGTAGATCTGTCTATATGACCATAGTAATCTGCTGTTGTTGCGGTTGCAGGTCAAGCTTTGGGACATTGGTACTCATTTATCTAACCCTCAGAGTTAGGCAGAATGGTACTGGGTTCGAGCACAGCTCCTGACAGTTTGATGCTACTCTGTTATATTTAGAATTGGCTGTTGTAAATCTTTCTTTCCTGTTTATTACTAGGCTTGTATGTACATAGGCGATTCCGCTCAACTGCTTTGGACTTGGATTGCTCGGTAATGCATACTTACTGTGATTAAATGTCGGCAAAAGCTATTTCTTATTATGCCTATGGTTTTTTTAGAAATAAATTCATAAGGATCATTCAACCTTGCATCATAGTTTATGTTCATTTCAAAAGGAAAAAAGGCACACTCTTAAAAGTCATCAATTGGTACTGTTTTGTCATTGTCCTTTCTATATGCGCGTCATTCTCAATTGGCCTGTGGAAACTACTCTGGCCATTGACCTGCAGTGAATAATGCCCTTTCAGAATGATCATCACGTGGCATGTAATCACAGTCCACTCGGACATGGAATTGTACAAACCACTTTGGCATGTTGACAGTGTGGGCAAATCAGACAGTTTTAGACAGTGTAGCAACTTAACTGCTTAGTGGTGAAATGGCGTTCAAAGAATTTTCTCGTTCTCAAAGAGATGACAAACCATTAACGAGCATTATATAGTCGTTTTAAGACATTGCTCATGTCTGGCCAAAGAAGAGAACATAGATTATGACTATTGACTATAGGTTGTAGACCAGGATCCACAGCCGAATCGAAGATAAGTAGAAGAAGTGGGATGGATGGCTGCAGATGGATGATTGATAGTCTCTACATGGTGCAATGTATGATGTTAATTACATATTTTCTTTTCACTGAAGTCTTCTTTTGCTCTTCCAAAATTCCATTTTTCCCTTATCTTTTCGCTAAACAGCATTTCCCCCCTCCAAAATAGCCATGTTAGGAAGTCCCTCAAAACTCTTAAGCTAAACCTGATCATGGGTCTGGCAACCTGCTTGCTGAAGCACGCTTTAGATAAGCTCAGACAAGCGCATCCTTCCTTTGAGTTTGGGTCCGCCCAACCTCAATCACTTAAAAAAATCATTCGATATTTTTAATATTGTGGGTGGCTTAGACAATGACTTTTAAGCTCAATTTCCAATCTGCCCACCCGAGCCCCCTCATTGATCAGGCGTTGTGGCAACTGAGGCCTTAGCCGTCAAAGTAGACAGTAAGACTTTTATGAAAGAACAAGAAATTCATGTAAAAGAAACGAAGTAACGAGAGGAAAAACATTGCATTTTCAAGTTTTCCGGTAGACAGAAGAGAGGATTTTCTGAGACTACAAATGGAGAATTTTATGATTCAGTTGTAATCCACAGAACAAAAATGAGAATGCACTCCATCTGACTAAGCTCCCTTTTACAAGCATAAGCAAAGCAAGTTCGCCGTTTCCTATTCAATTTCACCTGCTGTCTAGATCGCTTTCATCATGGACCAAGTAAGGTGGGGAGACATGAAAACAATGACATTAAAAATTGAATGAAAAAGGAAGGAAAAAAAAAACCTGTGAACTACCTTCTAGTATAACAAAAGTGCACTTAGCAAGGGCAACCTCCTCCTTGATTCTCGTTCTGGGAAGAATTTACGGTGGGCTTCAGGTTTACATCAACCATGTCTTCCTGCTTTGTAGAGTTAAGTGTCTCCATCCCCGGCAAGGCGGCAGCGATCTTTCGGAATAGAGGCTGCAGTTTCCAAAACGAGCACATTTAAGAAAACGAACAGAGACACACTGCTGTCCTGTCATCACATAAACTGAGGATAACACAGGTGCACGATTGCACCATATAAAAAAGCACGCAAGTTCAAGAAAAAGGTCGACAGTTGAAACTCCTGCATTCCAAGATCAATATAATCCATAGAAATAAAAGGAGATCCTCGACAAATCATTCTTGAGAAGTTCATCAGCTGAATTAATAACAAAAAAAAAAAAAAAATTAATCACGAATGCAATCTTGTTACCTTAATATTAAATCCTGCTTTTGCACTCGTTTCAATGAACATAACTCCAAACTCACGGGCTTTGGCATCTCCGTCCTCTATCGAGACTTGCCTGTGAGATTTCCATCACAGATCATTAGATATAGTATATTATCACTACTATAAATATGCTGCCGAAAGCTTCATTGTTTTGTGAACTCTAGTCGTTGCTCCTCATGCAGACAATAAAATCCTTTAGAAAATTAATCAGATAGGATCATCTCAATTTGCTGCAGAATACAAATCAAACCAAGAAAAGATCCATACTCGAATTTGACCATGGGTCTAAATCTCATCAAAAAATTCAAACGTAAACCATTATAGAGTCTTCTGAAGCGAACTACATTCCATATTCTTTTAAACTGGAAGGGACATTCTTTGCCAATTGTCATGTTCATGATAACTTGGTCAGCATATCAACTTGGGCATGACAAGTTTCAAGCTTCTGGCAGAAAGAGAAAGTTCTATCGTCATCTTAGTTGGAAAAAGGCATAAAAAATTGTAGAAACGTAAGCAATCACATTAGGAAAATGTTGGAAGCACATAGCACTAATCGGGACAGAGATCCAAGCAGAACTAACTAGCATCTCTAATGATGCATTCCACTAATTTTAAGATTAAAAAGAGACAAGAATACGATACGCACAAGTTTGAAGAAATTCAAAGTCATTAGGTATCCTACCTCTTATCAACAAGATCAGTTTTGTTCCCAACAAGGACGATGATTACATCACTCCCTCTTTCAGTCCGAACTTCCTCAATCCACTTGGAAGTGTTCAGAAAGGATTGCCTATCTGGAACATGACACTACAGTGAGGTCCTTACCAAACATTCAGATGACAAGATAAGTCACTAATTTGAGCAAATAATTGTCAGAAAGATTTCCTCGGTTCAAATCAATGGAAAAACCATCCCAAAACAAGAAATAAACAGATACACACAAACTCCAGCCTAAGTAATATTAGTCTCCTGGACACAGTCGATACTCCAAATCTAGTTTCCTTTGCAATTCTAAGATGAAATATGAATGTTTGATAAGAGCTTGACAAGATAATGAAGTGTTCAAAAGATTTCGCCCTAGACTTTTCATAGATTGACAGGATAAACAAGGAAGTGATAAAAAATTTACCAAAAAAAAAAAAAAAAAAACAAGGAAGTGATAAAAAATTTCTTCCTCTACTGATACTTACTGGCTACGTCATACACGATAACTGCAACTGATGAATCTCTAATGTAACTCGGGATGAGACTACGGAATCTCTCCTGTCCAGCAGTATCCCTGGGTACAAAACAAAGCCAAGAATGTGAAACACGAAAATGTCTAGAAATCGAGCAAATGTCACATTCATTTAATGTATAATAAAAGATCAAACATCCCATCTATATACCTAACAGTAAACTTTGTAAACCATATTGTTTAGAAATAAAAGATTCGCAGAAATAGAGAGACTAATAGAAAACAATCACAAAAAAAAAAAAAACGATCCTTAATTGTTACTGTGAAATCATGAGCTCTGAAGAGACTGATTGATATGAACTTAGTCAAGAAAAAAGATGTATCCAAGTGCAACATTTTCTTGGCCTGCAACACCAGCATGGTATGGCATCTTCACTTTTTCTATTACCTCCGTTATCCCTTTAAGATTGAGCTGATTTCATTATTAGTAAGATACCATGCTTCTTTTGCCCATCAGGATCAATAATGCCCGGTATTACCAATTTCAATTCAGACAAACTTGCACGTTAGGGATATGAAATAGCAGGACTCAGGAGGCTGGTACTCTACCAAAGCTGCAATCGCACTGTCCGATCCTCAAGGTACATCGTCTTCGACAAAAAATCGATCCCAATGGTGGCCTGCAGTTCAGACAGCTTAACAAGTGAGCTCAATCATGTCACGGAACGGGAATCCGATCTCAAAAGAATCCCACTAAATAAAGTTCCCATTTTCCTTTTTCACATTCGGATGCGAAGTTCATGACATCTGAAATGCGATGATCAAAATACGCAAACGAAGCAAGTACCCCTTTCTCCTGATAACCGGCCCAGTTCGTACATATGGAAAAAGCTTTTGTCTTTGTCCACTACGATCTAATAAGTAAAAAAGAAAACTCAAAGTTCGGAATCGTGCTCGATGTAGTTGAACCTTGCGCTCTTTTCTAATCCTTATTCGAGGCTTCACTTCACGGAAAGCCCTCGCGTGCTTATGAAATCGGCATCCTTCGATGCAAGTTCAACCCTTTAGAGCCTCAAAACCCTCGGTCGCAGAATTTCATCCTCTCGATGCACCAACAGGCCTCGAGAGATCCGGAAACGTTCGGCAGGAACGAACTCTCGACACAGACAGTCGCACGCCGTTTTCGAAAGCGTCGCGCGCGATCCGCGAGACGTCCGAGGGCTCACGCGGATCCCGACGCATGCACGTACGTGGCCAGCGACGAGGCAGAAGGATCGACGGGAGGGACGGACCTGGTAAGTGGTGTCGAACTTGTCGTACATGAAGCGGGTGATGATGCTGGTCTTGCCGACGGATTGGTCCCCGAGGAAGACGAGCTTGTACTTGGCCAGAGGGGACACGTTCGCCATCTTTTCGTCCTCGTCGTCTTCCTGCTTCTCGTCGCGGATCGGATCGGATCGGATCGGGGGCTCGCGTTTCGATTCCCGGCAGCGGTTTCAGATCTGAATCTGAGGAGCAAGAAAATCACGAGACGCGAGCGAGAAAGGAAGAAATGTATGGGGTCGTTATTCGTGGCTGGCTTCCTCGTAAGTTCGTGAAAGAGGAGAAACCGCCATGCACGACGAAGCCGGCCATATCATTCATAATCACCTTCTCGCATGGTCATTGGTCAACACCTTTGAATTCATTCCACGTTTCATTCTTGTTTTTTTATTATTCACTTCTTTTCTGGGACCATTATGCCCCTGTCTTCACTTCCACTTTGACAATTATACCCCTCCGTCGTTGGCCCCGGTGCCTGAGAAAAAAGTGTTTTTATGTGTCGATTACGCGACTGACGATAGTGCATTTGATTTTTTCGTGTGATATGCATTTTAATAGACTTTATTATTTGGATTTCAAAACCCTACCCTTATTAATTTCCGAATTCTGCACGTGCCAATGATAAATATTGTGATGGTTCTAGTCCTTTTCTTCAGTGCCCATAATGCAAAAATCGCTAAGTTTTATTCATTGGCGATCGTGCCTGAGCGGCCTCAGGAGGGAGAACCAAGCCGAGAAAGGAAAATGCTTGCTCACATCGATCCAATTCGAGCGACAAAGCCGCAAGAGCAACGATAGGATTTTCCTTCCATATGTTACTTCTTTCCAAATGGTACAATAAACAGACTAGTAAAACGCATTCGAATTTTTACTTCGAGTTAAAAAGAAAAATTGGGAAAAAAACCTGCACATTAGTTTTGCACACGTAGATCTTTAGAGAAAATTGAATAATTATGTTTTAATGTCAAATAAAGATTAAATAGTACGCACTACCACCAGCAAATCAAGGAACAAACATCTCTCTCAAAACAAGGGGAAAGTGCAAAAAAAGTCATAAACTTTTTGTCTTTATACCGATTTAGTCCTAAATCTTTTTTTTATGCTAATTTAGTCCTAAACATTTTTATGTTATGCTAATTAAGTCATTTCTGACCAATTTTGGCCGGATTTTGCTAACTACGACGACCGACGACGTGACGCGATTGATGTTGACATGAATAAATTTTAATAATATTTTAATATTTCTAAATTTTTTTCTTTTTTTTTTTCTTTTTTCTTTTTTCCCCTTCTTCCTCCGGCCGATCGCCGGACCTCGGCGATAGGCCAAAGGCAACGGC
Organism: Eucalyptus cladocalyx; assembly: GCA_017140615.1. NCBI lineage: Eukaryota > Viridiplantae > Streptophyta > Magnoliopsida > Myrtales > Myrtaceae > Eucalyptus > Eucalyptus cladocalyx. Next base: position 71,390,770 of record CM029523.1, on the reverse strand, counting down.
CAGCGAGGTCAAGGTCGACCTCAATGGCCACCTTGCTAGTGGCCGCGAGATAGCCCTCGAGGCTTGGGTAGCGAGGCTTGCCCTTGCTAGATTTGGTGAGGGTTGAGCCTCGCTCGACGGATTGCCGCTACGGGGGAAACCAAGCAAAAATCCGGGGCCGGAGCTGTGCGACCAAGGACACCCCGAGCTCCCGTAAAACCCTAGAGACAACGATGATGAGCGGAGGAGGAACTCGCCAACTTGGCACGAGGCCGCCCTCGCGGCCACTAGTGAGGAGGCCGGCGAGGTCGACCTCGACCTAACCGGCCGTCGCCTTTGGCCGGTCGTCGAGGTTCGGCGACTAGTTGGAGGAAGAAGAGAGAAGAAAAAATAAAAAAAAAAAAAAAAAAAAAAAAAAAAAAATAAAAAATAAAAAAATTCTAAAATATTAAAATATTATTAAAAGTTACCTATATCAATGTCAATCAGGCCACATCAACTGACCAACATCCAGCTCAGTAAAATCCGGTCAAAATTGGTTGAAAATGATTGAATTGGCACAACGTAAAAAAATTTATGACTAAATCGGTACAAAGACAATTTTCCCCTCAAAACAAAGATCACTACAAAAGGTTGCAAGTTAGAGTAAAAGCCATGTAATCAACCTCCAAAGGGTTCCGCCAATTTTTTTTTTTTTTAAAAAGGAACCTTCAGAGCAAAAACAAGTATTGCTAGTGAGATTTATCTCTATCGAAGGTGTTGTGGAATTTGCTTGAGTTTTTGGGCCAACAAGGTGTGTTTTCACATCATCAGATGATCATCTCTTTATCTTAACTCCTGTTAATAATTGTTCAATTTGTTTTAAGAATCCATTCACCAGTCCGCATTCCTTTCTTGATATCCAATCTAACCACTCAAGTAAAGACCATATGACTTTCATCATAATGTACATGGGGTGTCCAAATATATATTTTCTTTTGGCGTGTCCAATTCACTGGCTACAAACTAAAATGCAAAATGAAGCACTCATACAATCCATCACGTTTCACAACCATTTCAGCTGCCGATGAGTATAAACTAGGCACCAATTTTCACTCGCGTCTTTTTTGTGTCAATACAAAGTCAACAGCTATTGCCTCTGAAGGCGGCGTTGCATGCGCTTTCCCATGGGCAACGGAAGAACTATTCTGAGACAATCTGCTGCCTGTAGAAAGCTTCCAGTGCAGCATTCAGGCTACTTCAGTTGGTCTACAACGTTTTCTTATCAGATTGCTCTCACACATTGCCACACATTTGGGATATTTACCATATTGCCTGGATAAAAAGTTCAATGGCTTGAAAATCGAAGATTGAAAAAAGGGGACGATAATATTAGAGTATGCTATGCTACTATCAATGGGTAGATGTAACACAGAAATAGCATGCAACATCCAATAATCAAGTAAGAACAATATAGAACTACATATGCATTCGACACTCTAGCTCTATCCTTCAATAAATCTCAAACTTTCTTCTGCCAGATGCACCTTAAACTATAATAAAAAAATAAAAAAAAATGTAGGTCAGGCAACTGCCTGAATGGCATAATATCAGTGTTTGGTATGCAAGAAAACAGGAACTAGATGTTAACATCTTTGAGGGTAACGAATCCTCAACGTCACTCATACTTAGCACTCATAGTACTTGAACTAACATATACAACAGCAACAATAAAATAATAGCAATGACAGCAGCAAGAATAATAAGACAAAATGCAACATTTGCTCCCCACCAACCCAAAAAAAAAAAAAAAAACAGAGAAAATGTAGGCTTACCTTTTATCATACATCTTTTGTTACGATACTTTAACACCAGAAAAGGCTCAAAATATCATCCAACCCCTAACTATTTTTCCACCGATTGCCTGCCATTTTTGCTCAAAGATGATGAAATACCTTTTTCAATACACTGCAAATGGGAATTGAAATGAGTAGAGAGAAAATTTTAGGCCCTCAGAAAAATCTTATTTTGAAGCAAAAGTTACCAATAATAGCAATCCACAAGTTCCTGAGCTCAACAATATTGTAGAAGCACAAGTCTGAATATTTATAGTGTCATTCAAAGGCTGCAGATATAATCTATTAAATGTGACTTTTTCGAGCGTCAACTGCTTTCTTAGGAAGGGGACATCAGCAGCTATATCATAATAGGTATTAAGATAAGATTTCAGTCCAAGTCTGCAAAAGAAATATATCGTTGTAACCTCTTTAAATGCACTCATCCTCTTCAAAAGGGAGAATTGCAAAATGAACAAAATGTCAACCAACCAAATCACCAACTCCAAACTTGTCTACTTTGTGCATCATGCATGTGAACATGCTTCCAAGTGTGTAATTTGTCTGACCTCAGTGTTCAACATGAGAAGGCAATTGTGAAGAAACTACCTCAAGAAGATGATTGTGAAGTTGATCTAATGTTTGCGGGAAAGTTGTTGCAGTTATATTAACGACTGTCAAACCCTGTAGCAGAACAAAATGAATTAAGGTACAGAAAAATGCAAGAAAAAATATAGAATACCGGTGTCTCTGGCACTGTATCATAATGCGAACAAGCCATGGAAAATTGCCACTGAGTCTATAAAAAATATCCTTTAACTTGCTATCCAAAGGAATCCATTCATCATGTATCGCCATATAGTGAGGCTCAATCAATAGACATGAATTTTTAAATAGTCTAAATTTGCATGTGCACTTCCTCTATGTGACCTTTCTAACCAAGAACACCAAGAACCATACCATTAAAAAAATTGACTCCTTGGTCTCTTTAAGTTTCGCACTAATGGATTAGCTTCAAAGGTAAAAAGTTTTATGCTTGGTAGAGCCATGATGACAGGTCAAAACACATATAGGGTAGGAATAAAGAGTAGAAAGCACCTAGTTTCACTAAGAGTAACTCATGAATCTGCAAACCTCTGTTTCAAACGAGCTGAGATAATCTTGAATAGTTTTTAAGTTGGCTATCAGCCTATCCTTGTCCTGCAAAGGACAGAGAAAACTGTCAAATACACAAAACATGAAGGTGTGAACATCCAGTAACCAGTAAAAAATGAAGAACAGAGCATTAGCATAAAGTTAGAAAACAACATGCTCGTGATATGAGTCCATAACAGCAGAAACTGAAGAATAATAGACATCAGCATGCCCAAACCAGAGTGAAAGCCGATACTGCATCAACTAGATAGTTGGATTGACTGAGGACTAGCAAATTAACACTGTCTTTGTAGACTATGGAAAAGGAAAGAGTGTCATCACGGCAACAAGACAAATAAACACAAGATATTAGCAGGCCAAGAACATGGCAACAAAGCATCAGCTTGACAAACCATTCAATCAATCGATACTTGTCAAGTTAATCTTTTTTCCTTTTCTCACCTTCAAAGTCATCTAAATTTTTTTTACTTGCCTCCACGACAATCGAACAGTAGGAACAGACACTAGTTTGGCATTCAAGAGAAAAAAGAGGAGGGGATAAACATGTCCAAGGATTAAAATTACCATTACTCATTTTTGTTAATGCCTACTAGCAAGATTACATCTTCAAAGCAAGCCCAGATGTGTACTTCCATGTACTACCATTACTCATCAACTAGATGCATATTCATATTATAATTTTGTAGCAGGAAACATTCAAGAAGTAATTAGTCATACCTCAATAAGACATTTACCACTGAATGTCCGTGTTGAGATCCATTCCTCCAGTAATGCCTGCAGACAGATGAACCAGTATGACATAAGCGGAAACTAGATGTTAAATAACATATCTAAAGCACAAGTACTGTTAACTTCTCCAACCAATAACCAATTTGGTATTGCCATCTTAGTAATTCATATACCAGAAGCTTGGGAGGACTAATGACCTGTAAACAAGTAAATCCTTTTCTGTATGATTACTTTTAAGAGGTACCAAGACGACAAACTATGCTTTTATCAAAAACAGTGTTACTAGTTCCAGAAATAAAAGTTAGATAGATCAATGAGGATGTGACATTTGGTGTCTAAAAAGTGCATTGCGCTGGTAACAAGCTGTGACTTTTACAGGCCAAAGCAACACATCAAGGAACAAACATCTACTGAACTGTATTCTGGCAACTGCTTGTAATATTGAATAAAAAGAGAATGAAACAGGCTGTTGAACCTTATGATCAAATTCTTGCATCTTTAAAACTATAGGAACAATTATTGGTTCAGCACCAGACTTTTCTTTCCTAGTCACCATAGTTTTATTTTCCTCTGCATCCTTGACATTTTGACCTGGAAATGCAAAATTCAGAAGGCAAATAAGAAAACTTTAACAGGAATAGCGGCATCTTTTAATCTAATACATTTAGGCATACTGCCATCAACATGAATGAATGTCTCGATTATCTATGGAATCAGTCTTTATCTAGTCGCACAAATTTACAACAAGAGAATATGGAACCAAAGGCCACAGAGGACTTCTTTGCAAGAGCCCATGAAAGACGACTTCTTTCCCTATCCACAGAGAGGATAGGGAAAATGAAAGAAATGATGAAATGAAACATGGATCTTACGTTCAGTGACTTTTCCAGCTAGGTGCATAGATTCCAGAGAAACTGACACTTTAGGCAACTGGTCAACATAAACTTCTTCTAAGTTCGCTTGCCCAAGGGAGCTATTGCTATTCTCATCATGACTACCACAGATAGATGGAGGATTATTTTCCATTTGAGTGGCAGTATAACCATCTGATGTAACAGGTAAGGGTTTTGTCTCTTTGCTTTTTGCTGGATCATCAGCAGGCAATTTGTTCTCGTCATCCATTAAATAAATGCTTGGGTCCAGATGTATTCCCTGATAGCAAACATTAAGCACCACTTATAGAATTTTAAATTGCACAAAATATAGTGTAAGATAAAATTGGCACTCAAGAGAAAAGACTTATAGAGAAAAAAGAAAAAAGGATTGGGGTATCACAACTTTCCATTACAAGTGGAGCGTGAAGGTATACCAGAAGTTGGATTGTATTTCACCAATAAAACTTTAAGCTTGGTTTTGAGGTGAAAGTTCCACAATTCTATCATTTTCTTTTCAAAGCTCACCATCCTATCAAATTTTGCAATGAGTATTCAGAGAGTGGTCCATTTCTGTTCCGTGTTTCATGACAAAGAACCGCAATAATGTGCTTGCAGTTTTGCATTCGAATTAGAAGCTTCAATTCTTGACATGCTTGACATCTTATCTATAGCACTTCTCCTACAGTCTCATAAGCAGCGGTATCACACCAAAAGATTAGGTGACAATAAAAATTCCTAAAAGGAACGTTAATATGTCCATACCTCGATAATGATTGGCTTACCGTCTTTCATTGCCTTCTTTAAATCGCCAGCAAGGCCTAGAGAATAGATTAATAGCACAGGAATTATGATCAATTACTAAGAAGGCACTGAAAGTAAACTTTGAGCAGAAAATATCTAATGACATGCTTCATGTAGAGTACAGTATAATAATCTGCTGGTAATGGGGAACAAAATTATAGAACTGAAGAAAAGGCTGAGAAAGGGATAAGAGAGATTACCTTTACGAACAATTCTGCATTCTCTACAAAATTCTGTAATCAGCTCCTCGGGTGAACTATAGTCTCGTGCCCAAACAGGAATGGATGCTAGTGGTGCACTAATAGTAAATTGTGCATGAGACTCTAGATCATTGTGATAAATTTTCGTAACCAAAAGCATGTTAAACAAAAACAAAAGTATAGTGATAGAAGAAAGCATACTCTGTCGAGGTCCTCAGAAGCTCATATACCATATCCGTCTGTGTGTATGGAATTTAGAAATAGAAAGAAAACTATGAGACAAATCGCCTTCACGGAAAAACTCCGCAAAATTGAGGGGGAAAGTTATTACCTGTAAGACATTTGGTAAATTCAATCTCTGAGCAAGCTGTGTTGCAATGGTAGATTTTCCAACGCAGGCAGTCCCACACACTAGGATAACCAAAGGCACTCTTTGATGGTGAAATCTGGAAAGAGAATTAATCCCAGGTTTAGAGTAAACTCCATGACACCTCCTGACATTTTTCTTTGACCAGTTTACTCTTATTTTACAATTCCGTGGAAGACCATCCTCTTAAATAAGCTTGCTTTCACTTTGAGAAAATATGTAACCAGAAACAACTCACAGAAACAAGAAGTAGGATACTTTTAATCTTCAAAGTTCATTATTGTCGATTATCGGATGCTAACATACACATAGAACACAAAAAAGGAGAAAGAAAGAGTTAGGAACAAGAAAAATAATCATGCTGCTGTTTACTTATATTTGACAAACCCTAAAGAACAATGGCATCACAAAGAAAGTCTTAGAACAACATGCACTGCACATTTTGAAAACTATATAGATTATCTAGCCATGAATTCACCCTTCAATTGTCAAGTGCAAGTCACTGCATTTCCTCCATTCAACTTAACAAAAATACTTCAAGAAAATGGCCACCCTTTCTTTATTGTTCATATCATCTCAAGAACAAAAAGACCAGGCCAATTGTAATCTTGCTACATGTTTTGGAAAGAAAAAGGTTTGGGAGGAGGTGACATAGATTCTAGCAGAGCTTAATTACCTAGTCATCATTTTGTAACGATTTATATACTCCTCTCCATAACCCCGCCGCTCCATGAGCTGCATTATAAAAAGCAAAATGGAAGGAAACTAAGCAGAGTTCGAAAGTGATAGCAATCAAATTAAAGCTTATAATTCCTTCAAATGAATTATTACAAAACAACGAGACATAAGGCTCCTCAACATATGATTAGTGAACAGACCAAAAAATGAAACACATGACTAGCAAAGAGGTTCTGCGTGGAATCAGCTCTGGTGGATCCATTAACATCTCTCTTTCATTGAGACAGCATATTTTGTGTACTTCTCATCTGCATATTAGCAATCTATAGCACGCGTCTGATCTAAATGTCAAATTTCCATTTAGATGTTTTCTTGAAACAAAACCTAACCAAGGAAAGCGCAGGAAAGGGATAAATTACCTTGAAGAGGTTAGCTTCCAAGTCAGACTGAGAGCTGCAAGACAGAACTCAAAATAAGAAGCGGCACAGTTATGCTGTCGTGCAAGGGCAACACTACTCAGAAGAGAGAGAGACCTACACATCCAGAAGGCTGTTGTCTATGAGCAGCTTTTTCAGTTCAAGGGCGATTTTGATGGCAACGTGATTCGGAATCTGACCCAAATGCCATAAAGATCATTCATCATCTCCAAGCTTCAATAAATTTCACTACTTCATCTAAAACATAGAAAATACAAGAATCGACCAACGCTAATGTGGATCAAACATTGCAAAATATTCTAAACATAAGGTGCCAACTGCTAACCAGACGAGCCATAATTAGAAGCATTCTTCATAAAATTGGCTCATCATCACATTTTTATCAGCACGAACCGCATTGGGAATCAATTTATAAGCATGCCGAAAAGCCTCTCAAGCATCATAACCAGAGCCCATACCAAAGGATTACAGTATCCAGTGGCTGCTGTAGCCTAGGAAAGCTCACATTCAAAAACACTGAGATGCGGAACTAGCAGTACGTGGAAGTTCGTCGGAAAGTGAAGAAGAACCTTAGTGACGGTCAACATTCTGCTGAGGAGAAACCTCGAGAGAACGTAGTAATGATCGCAATTATCCCCCAACCACACCTTCACCTGCAAGAAAAACATCAACGCGAGCAGAGTGATATCCAGATTCCCTCTTTCGAACCAGAAAACTCGCACGCGATCGCGTCTTCCTCGGTGGGGAAGAAGGACGAACCTTGACGAAGTCGTACTTGGAGGAGGCGTTTCGAGAGGTGAACCTGGCGGCGGGGAGGGAGGAATCACCACCGCCGCCGCCGCCGCCGCCGGATCTCGGGGCGTCTCCGTCGAGCTCCTCCCCGCTCCCGCTGTGGCTGCTGCTCCGATTCGGCGATCTCCACGCGGAAGGCGACAGTTTCACCTTCCCCTTGTCCTTCTTCATCTCGCCGGCGGCCGCCGCCGCCGCCGTCGCCGCCGCGAGGTGGCGGTGATCGAGGACGGACTCCGGCTCGGACATTGCTATCGTCTCTGTCGATCGATCAACGTGTGCTTGCCGTAAGCGCAAGCGAGATGGAAGTGAAAAGAAACGCCTTTTTCGATCTTCCAGAATTGCCCCCGTGGGGACATAAAATTGGGTTAATTATAGAATTTTCCTAAACTTAGAAGACTATTTCAATTTAGTCCCTGTACTTTCAATTTCGAATTAATAAAAGGTGGGTCCATCGACATGGGTGATTTGTTTGAACAAATATGCACGATTAGCAATCGCGATTCAATTATCCGCGTGATTACACCATGTCGGTTCTTTCGCCCATATTTGCCCACGCTTTTCTCGAATGTCAGGATTTTTTTGCATAAATAGAAGTCGTGCATTAAATTTTAGTTGGCAACGAAGAAATTCCTTTGGAAGGCTTTGTGCCAAAATTGAAATTTTTGGTAAGACAACCTCGAGGAGGTCAAAGACACGAAGTGAGTTCTATGATACTTTTGAAATGTTTAGCTTAAGTTTAGCATTTAATGATTTTTTCTTCTGATTTTATCCTCATTGATATTTTTATATTCCTCCTTTGCCCTCTTTTTGTCATTCATTTTCAACACTTTGGAACTGAAATACATGGAAAAAAGTTAGAGACGCTAGCTAATGATTGGGCAACATCAACAGAGATCTCATGTGATGCCAAGCTCTAGATGTGACCTAACCCACTTTGTTGAGGTCTTTGTTACAATTTTTCCTTTCAAAACTAATTCGTCGACAATTGTGCAACACTTGTGCTCAATTTCGAGCCCTAATCAACACCGTCGAGAGAAGCCTAGGCCAATTTCAAGGCTTGTTGTCCTTGTCAATGATGGCAGTGATGTGAAATAGTGTTGAGATTGAAGCAAAGAAGAGATGAAGAAAGATGATAGATATAGAGATGAAGATCGATTTACCATAGGATCAAGACTTAGAGCCAAGGAAAGAGAGGCGATGGCATGCTCAGCCAACGGAGCTGTCCACAATGGGATCGTCCACAGCCTATTGGAATGGCACTGTATTTTCCTCTTCAAGCTCGGAAGAAAGCCAAAAAACTCATAATCGATACCATTTCCCCCAATTTTGAGCTATCGTATTCTTTAAATTAGAGCTACTTAACTAGAAATTAGATCCACATAAATGCTAAACGCAGTGCAATCACGACTGTGTAATTAGGACATAAATGCTCTATTTTCTCACAAGAGATAACGCAGTCTTGCCGAATGAATCACTCCCAAGGAGAGTTCAAAAACGACAGGCCAGGCTTGGGTCAAGAGATACCGCCCTTAAAGGAAAATTCACGAAGAAGTTGGGGGCAAATCGACATGAATTAACAAACTTGTGGGGTTAACATGCGAATTTCGGAATTAACCCCGAAATTTAATCAATACGTCCTCCTCCAACTCCTCGACAAGTTCGAGCTTCTCCCTCTTTGCTCGCGCTAAGCAGCCAACTGGCGACGACATCCCGCCACCGCCACCGAACCGCCGCCGCCGCCGCCGCCGCAACCTCAAGGTCTCCATCTCTCTCTCTAGCACGGATTCTCGTTTTCGGTTCGTTTTCAGTACGCAAAGAGGCTCAACTCGGGTGATGCCTCTAACCCGTTTGATGAAATTCCTCAACCAGGTCGCCGGAGGATCTTCCCGCGTCGCCCGGACGGTTGAATACGCTGCTCCGACGAAGATTCCGCCGTCGGAGAGAGGAAGAGCTACGGCCGGAGGAGTGCGCGAAATGCTGGCCAGAAGGGTGGTTTCCGTCGCCAAGGACACGCCGAGATCGCTGTACTCTAGGTTCGGCGGCGGTCCTTTATTCGGCCCATTTGTTTATTTTTGGTTCATTCGTTCGGAGTTCTGCTGCGTAAATTGGCGGTTTGTGTTGTTTCGACGCGTTCGGTTGATTTAGGAGGGCGACTGGATTGTTTCGGTTGAATTGGCTGACTTGAATACTTGGTGCTTGTGTTTTTGCAGTTCCGCGCAGCCTTCAAATGAGGGCAAAAGCGGTTATGCTCGGAAGGCCGTGTCGTTCATGCTGATTACGGTGACGGGCGGTGTCGCTTTGAGCGCTCTTGACGATTTTGCTATCTACAATGCCTGTAGCAGGTAGTTTCTCATTGTTTCTTTATGATTTCTCAGGTTAAACTTCTTTATGGTAACAAGTAATGGGGAGCTGCCAGAGAATGGGGAAATTTGAGCGTTTGAGTTAACATTAGTACATGGTTGTAGTGTAGTAGGTAGTGAAGGTTGAGCCCAAAAGATATTGATTGGGTTGGAGAACTCGGCTTCCTTTCATATGCTTGACTTTATAGAATCTCATGGCTAATGTGGCTCTATTTGAGGACTATATTGCCTACTATACTTTTACAGACCCAAAAGTGAATAAATTGGGAGCCTGTGCTCAAAAGATATTCCCGTGTGGAGTGCAAATTTGTCCAGGCTTAATGCCTTCCAATTATTTGGCATTTTCACTCATGATCTCAACTCAAATCATTTGTTGCCATGGCTGGCATGAATAGTTGATATACATAATACCGAGCATTCAATCCTTTAGGCATATATGTCCTGTATAGCTTTAATGAGGAAATTTGATTGCAATATCTTTGAGTTGTAAGTGCACAGAGCAACCAAATATACGTTCCTGATTTACGTGACCAAGTTTTATGATTGCTGACATATATATTAACTGATACAACCTACAATATAGCCTTTTGAGTAAAGCTGATGAAGCAGAATTAGAAAAAGCAGATCAATGTAAGAGCTATCTTTGAAACCAATTGCTCTCTGGGAAAGAATCTTGAACTCCAAAATTTTTTGGCAAGTCCAAGGAAGTTATTATACAAAATAATAAATAAATACTCATAGTAACCTTGCTCTTCACTTCAAGGTTGTGCCATCTGGTTGCAAGTGAAGAGAGGTTTTCCATGTCCTTTTTTGTCCTTTAGAGGTCCTAAAATTTGGGAACACGCACAATTCAATCCAAAAATAATGCAATTAGGTAGTCAAGTTCTTGAACTCCCTAAAATTAATCCAGTCACATCTTACATTATCTCCATTAATAAATTGTGACCAGGAATTCTGTGTAGCACGAACACTTATCCCTCAACATCCAGCTTGGCTAAAAGGTCCATTTCTGGAAGAAATTAATGGGTCAAATGAATCTTGACCAACTTGCTGTAACTGCAAACTACACGTATGAGTAATTTCATCAAGAGTCTTTTATATGGTCGTCAAACTTCACTTGGAAGCCAAAAATTGAGTCTCTGAGAATACTTGCAAGAAATGCAATTCCTAAACAGAGATCATGTTCACAAGATCGGCAGTAGGAATTTTGTTCTTCAAAATTCAAAAGTGTCCTTTAAATCTCAAAAAAATAAAAAAATGGGTCATCGTACTTTGCTCATGCTTGACCTGCTAGTCACGAGGATCATGTTTTTGCATTTTTTTTTTTTTTCAGTTACAAGCTTATTGTCCCACAAGTTACTCCAGTTGTTTTTAGAGTGATCCTCTATGCTGCTAGGCAGTAATAGTATTTTGTTAGTATGCCTTTCCTTATCTTTCCTTAAATTTGCTGGTTCGTTTGTTTCTTGCTAAACTTATTGGTAAATGAGTGTAAATGACCGTTAATCATCACTTTGTTTGTTTAGTTCTCATCATCATGATTTTTCTAATGCTTCCTTGGTCTTTTCCTTAATTCATTTAGTAAAGCTGTGGATAAAGCAAGTAAGAACAAGGCAATCATAGATGCCATTGGGGAACCGATTAAGAAGGGCCCCTGGTACAATGCATCTCTAGCAGTTGCTCACCAGAGGCACTCTGTTTCTTGCACATTTCCTGTATCTGGTCCACAAGGCAGCGGAATCTTCCAGTTGAAGGCAGTCAGAAACGGAGGTGTGTATATTCTATTGAACTGATGAACTCTCATCGTCTCTGTCATGGTGTTTTTGGGTTATTTCTGATGAGAAAAGAGGTGTCATTACTTTTTCTGAAATGTGATTGCTAGATTACTCTTTTTACTGTCCTTCCTAATCGAGGGCCTTTTCAGTTTTTAGACTTGTATATGGTTTAGGCACAACATAATAAGTGAAAGTGTATAAAGCTGGTTCTGTAATAGCAGCTGTGATTCCAAATTACTTCGTTTATGAAAGTTCGAGTTGAATGAGTGTGAGTTGCAGTGTTATTCTTCTTGCATTTTGCTATATCCTATCTGTAAGCCGTATACCGAAATTGATTGTCATAACTGGAAAATTACAGATGACACATGGTTGTCCTTTCTGCGTCCTCGGGATTGGGAAATTTTAATCATGGAGGCACTCCTCCATGTTCCTGAAAATGAAGAGAAGCAGCGAACTTTTCGCATAAGTCTGTCGGATGATCTTACTCCTCCGGATTGTAACGCATGCACGAGCTGCTCAACCCCAGGGCAGAAGCAAGTAGAAATGCAAAAATCATCTGTTAGCGGTTGAGATTGTCGGTTTTGTATGCGTCACTTCATAACTTTTCGGGAGGCTTTTGTTTTGCAAATCGCATCGGATTGATTTGTGTTACATAATATTTTTTTTTTGGCTGACTCTAATATTTGATGCAATAAACTTGGCTGAAAGCCATCACACTGTTACTGAGAGTTCCTCTGCAAGTCAATATAGGCTCATTTACTTTCTTCTTTGGTTTGTTCAATTGGTGTACATGAGGCAAGTCAAATCCCTACTGACATATTCGTAAGGAATACTGAGCAACTAGAATAAGCCTAAGGGAAACTCACAAATTATAAAGTTTCGAGTGATTTAGCTCTTTGGTAACATTAAAGAATTCCAGCACATGCAACCACTGATCCCATCTCTTGAGCCTGTGAACTGCCACTGTGTCTGGCACGAGATCATGAGAGCACCTTCCGTTGGTTCCTGGATAGTCATACATTGCTGGTTTGCCTGTGAACCTGTTCCTTGCCTTGTTCCCCGTGTTCAGCCACCTTCCGACCAACTTGTCCTCCGGTCCAAATGTATCATTCTTAGGAATTTCCGAGCTAGCAATCCATTCAACAAGATCCCAGGATAACACAAACCCCATCCCGGACATGTACCCCTCGTGCGGATTCATGCTCGCGCAAGGAAGCACGAACCCATAGTACAAATCCTGTCTTGGCAGTGGCTGAAGCGAGGACACCAGCCGTGGTAGCTGAATGTAGACGTCGTCATCGGCTTTCATGATGTAGTCAAAGCGCCTCGGAAGGATGTTTGGGAGCGTGGAGAAGTACGTGTAGGTCTTACCGGAGTTCATGTTCTCGGTGCAATTGAGGATGATTATGTCGTTGAACCTCAGGATTTCGAGCGCCAACAAAATCTTCTGCTCACGATTGGTCACGCTGCAGAACACAAACTTGACTTCTACTTCGGCTACAGGAAAAAATTGGATGCCGTACACTAGCCGAAGTAATTGGCGGCGGTCGTAATTGTTCGGCCTCGTCAGGACCCCGATGAGGAGGCTGAACTGAGTGCCCCTTGGAGCCGGCGCTCTGTCGAGCTTAAAGCTGTTCTCGGGCGAAGCCATAAAGGGGAACTTGATTGGGGCATTGAGCAGAACGAAGAAGATTACGAAGACGGCGAGGACGACGGAAGAGTTCAACAAAACGAGGAAGATGCTCCTTTGCTTCATTAGATCCTAGCCGATCAATTGCGTGCAACAATCAAAGAAACGAGTTCTACAAGAACAAGTTCAGAAGAGGTGTTATTGATGTGATGGTATATAAAATAATGAATACCTTCACGTTGAGCTCATTTCTGCTCAAGTTACTATGCTTGCTTCTGCATGTGAATGAGGAGCCTGCAGTTACTGCTTGCTCATTGGATATCGTTCCTAAGTTGTATGCTTGGCGTGATACTCCAGCAGTAGGGCTTTCTATCAAACCCAAAGGAGCAGTCAGAGTTTTCATGAGAAGTTGCTAGAGATCTAGGAGCTAATATGATACTTAAGCTCTATTTGTTTTGTGGAAAATATATTTTTTAAAAATATTTTAAAAATATGATTACATATCATGCTTAAATAAAAAAACTCAATATTTGCATTTGAGAGCCTGGGCATAGATTTAGAGTTCGGCACCAGGTTAATTGGGGACCATCAAGGCCAAATCTTGTCGGCATCCAAGCTTGGGTTCATAGAGGTTGAGCCTAAGACCCTAGTGCTCATGCTCGGATCCCTAATGCCCAGGCTCGGGCCCATTGAGGTTGGGCCGAAAGCGCTGGTGCTTGTGGCCCTTATCCCTAGTGCCCAAGCCCAAGTCCATTGAGGCTAGGCTCAAGTCTATGAAGGTTGGGCTTGAGACCCTTGTGCACATGCCTTGAGTACATAGAGACCAAGCCCGAGTTCCTAGCGCTTGGGCCTTGGCCCATGGAAGCTGCACCCCAATCCATAGAGGCTAGGCTCAGGACACCAAATCCCGTGCCCTAGTCTAAGTCCATCGAGGTAGAGCCCAAGACCCTAGTGCTTCGGTCCCCTATGCCCTAGCTCAAGATCTTGATGCCCATGTCTAGATCTCCCGCAATTGAGCCTATGTCCATTGAGGTAAAGGCCTAGGACTCTAGTACTCACACTCAGGACTGGGTCCCTAGCGCTAGGGCTCAAGTCCTTAGTGCCTATGACTTCTTGCCTGAGACCAAGTCCATTGAGGTCAGCTCAAGTCCCTTGTACTCAGGCTTGTGTCCATCTAGGCTAAACTTGGGACCTTAGTACCCGTGCCTAGCACCATCAAGGTCGGCTTAGGTCCCTTGTACTCACGCTTGTGTCATCTAGGCTAAACTTGGGACCTTAGTATCCACGCCTAGCTCCATCAAGGCCAAGCTTAGGTCTATCAAGGTCGGGCTTAGCACCCCAGCGCCCTGGCTAGGCCACCCAAGTGCCCTAGCCAAGCCCCTGGCATCCGCACTTGGGTCCATCAAGGTCGGGCTTGAGAGCCTACCCCTTGGTCCTCCTATCTTAAGCTTAAGACCTCGAGTCCATGATTAGTTCCCTAGCGCCTTAGCTTGGGTCCATTGAGGTCGGGCTTGGGATCTCGGTGCTAGTGCTCAGGTCTTAGTCGCCCATACGTAAGTCAGCTTGAATAGTGCATATCTAATTAGAAAAATCATTTTCTTACCGAAAGAAAGAAATTTTTTTTCGATCAATTTTAGGTTTTAGTTAAATATTGTCATTTTTTAGGAAAATGATTATGAAACATATTTTTCTAGGAATGTCATATTTTTCCCGAAACAAATAGAAACTAATACTATTAACATTTATAATACATTAACATTTGATGGCCCAAAAAATGGTATATTATATTAAAGTCGAAATGCTTTTATGTTTATCGAGTGGCATTTCACTTTACTTTATGATTGTCGCTGGACGAGCCACATAATCAAATGATGATAAGGGCCGATTTATCTTTCTGTCCAATTTACGGAGGAGGGGCCCCGGAAGAAACCTACGTTTCTTTGCCAACAATCCACCCCTCCGAAGAAACGAAATTATAAAATTCACCCCGTCCTCCTTTCCCCCTTCCTCTCCCCTCACTTTCACTTCCCAGCTCTGTCGTTCGCTGCAATTCTCCCGATCTCAGGCAACCAGTCGGAGCCCTCGCCGGTCGCCGAGCTTCGCAAGCTGTACTCTCTCTCTCTCTCTCTCTCTCTCTCTCTCTTCCATTTATGTTGGGTGTGGCGACCTTGTGGGGATGCAGGATCGAGGGTTTAGTCCCGGACCCTCGCTCGCTCGATTTCGATCTCGAAGTCTGTAGTGGAGGGGAGGGGGGCGGGGGAGGTTTCCGAGCGTGGGTTTTGTTCAGGCCAGTGCGATGATAGCGGGGGATGATGTTGGGGGCTGACCGAGACGCAGCTTGCTGCGATTGCTCGGGGAAGGGGATGTGGATTAGCTGTCTGGAGGTTCCGCGTGGAAGATTCTTGGTCTTTCGCGGGGACTCGTTTTGTGGCGACGCCCGTGATCGGAAGTTTTTTGGGTTCTGGGTCGTTGAGTTCGGAACCTGTGGACTTTCTTGTCTCAAGATTTTTGAGTTTTTGGAGTATGCTTGACTCTTTGGTGATTCTTGGTTTAGGCCTGGACAGTGGTGGGTTCGTAAGTTTCGTGACTATGCTTGAATTGTGGGGAAAAAGGGATGTAGATTAGTGGTCTGTAGGTTCGACGTGGAAGGTTCGTGGCCTTTTGTGGGGGGACTCGTTTTGCAGCGACGCCTGTGATTGGAAGTTTTTGGGTTCTTGGTCATCGAGTTCGGAGCCTTTGGACTTTCTTTTGTGAAGATTTTTGAGTCTGTGGAGTATGCTTGGCTCTTTGGTGATTCTTGGTTTAGGCCCAGATGGCGGTGGGTTCGTAAGTTTTGTGTCTGAATTGCCCATTTCGCAATAGGGGCTCACTTATTTCATTCCAATCTTCTTCCAATGGTTGGGGCTTGTAGCACAGGATAATCAATGTCTGTTGAAGCCGAAGCGTACATGGCGATTTTTTTGACAAGCTCGAGCGCTCTTTTGAAGCAAATTTTGAATTTTGACCGTGTATTTCTACCCTCGGTTGCTTTTAGCATTGTTGTTTGGAATAGTTGGCAAGACTCGAGGTAGAGTGGGCATTAGGGCATGTTGGGATATTTGCTGTTGGTATTTTTTTTTATTGGCTCTGAGTCTCTTTCTGTGGCTGAAAATGCTTGATAAATCTTTGTCCTTAATCTGTGGTGTTGTTGAGATACGTCTGCTTTTGAACAAAGCCTGCTTGTGGTGTAATATTGCTTGAGTTTGATGAGACGTTGGTTGGCTAGTTCTCCTCTCGTGACTTAGGTTGAGCTTGGTTTAGTTTGTTTAGCATGTTCCCATTGTACATTTGATCGTTGATTCTCTATATCATCCTTGCAGTATCGTATTTCTTTCATTTAACTTGAAATTCTGACCTAGTGGTGACTTTGGCAATAAAAAGTTCCAAAAAGTTATACTGGGGATTGCTGCATGGCTATCTTCCTGATACAAGTTTGTTTGAAGGCTTGATATTTTCTCTAGAAACATCATGGGAGATGAGCATATCTCTGTCACGCGTGTCTTTTGTTTCACACACTTGATTGAATACGTGACAAACTCTAATTGCCTGAAGATGGCATTTTTCTCTAATTATTCTTGCTATGAAGTAATACATACTTAGAGTTGGAATTACTTTATCAGTTATGTTATGTGCCTTTGATCTGAAAATGCAGGATTCTACCCATGACACTTTCAAATTGCTTCTTCTTCCATGCACTTTGATGTGATAACCATAAGCCTTAGGCTTGGTTGCTCTGTTCTTTTGAACGTTTTGAATTGCTCAATTCAATCTTGATCCTACTTGGAAAGGGGTGGACATGTTATAGCAATGATTAGCTGATTAAATAAAATTAGGAAGCATGTGCATGTGCGCTGCTGCAATAACTTTATAATATTGTCATTTGGGATGTACTTTGCTGTCCCAATTATATTGACTGGATTAGTCCCTCAGCCTGTTACCATTTGGGGACAAGCCATTAGAGTTTGAATTTGCAATGAAATAACGGATACTCTAAGTCCATATTAGGTCTTCACGGAAAAGAACAATATGAGTTTTTATATATGTACATTTCCAGTAAGTTGGTCAAGATAAATGGCTTTTAGATAATTCCAGAGCTGACCCTCTTTTGAGTTATCTTTGTCTAGGGCTGAGACCATAGTGTAGTTATTGCGCTCAACGACTGGTAGTGTGACAATTGGTAGTTTTCTTTTGGATAGACATTTGGTGGAGTCTTCTTGGAGGTTCAACATGCCCTTTTCACTAATGTTCATATGCCACTGTTTCAAGAGAGAAATACAAGAGAAGTTAAAGAATATTTTTGTCCATACTGCCCAAAAAGAATTTTTTTTGTTGCTTTCAATTTCAGTTTCATAATCGTTTTCTCTAATTTGCTTTTTTCCCTGTATTTTACACAGTTACCAAAATGTCTAGGAGATATGACAGCCGCACGACAATCTTCTCCCCTGAAGGTCGCCTCTACCAAGTCGAGTATGCAATGGAGGCCATTGGCAATGCTGGGAGTGCAATAGGGATACTAGCTAAGGATGGGGTCGTCTTGGTTGGTGAAAAGAAGGTTACTTCAAAGCTTCTGCAAACCTCAACTTCAACAGAGAAGATGTACAAGATCGATGATCATGTTGCATGCGCCGTTGCTGGAATTATGTCTGATGCCAACATTTTGATCAACACTGCTAGAGTCCAAGCTCAACGGTACACATATGCGTACCAGGAGCCAATGCCCGTGGAACAGCTAGTTCAATCACTCTGTGATACTAAGCAAGGGTATACTCAATTTGGTGGGCTTCGCCCATTTGGTGTTTCATTTCTGTTTGCAGGATGGGACAAGAACTATGGTTTCCAGCTTTACATGAGTGATCCTAGCGGAAACTATGGTGGCTGGAAAGCTGCGGCTATCGGTGCCAATAACCAAGCGGCACAATCGATTCTGAAACAAGATTACAAGGATGAGATCAGCCGAGAGGAGGCAATCCAGCTTGCCCTGAAGGTGCTGAGCAAAACTATGGACAGCACTAGCCTTACTTCCGATAAGCTTGAGCTGGCTGAAGTGTTCCTAATGCCTTCTGGGAATGTGAAGTACCAAGTCTGTTCGGCCGACTCTCTGAACAAGCTCTTGGCGAAATTCGGTGTGGCACAGCCTTCTACAGAGGCGTAAAAGCTCTTTTAAGGACTACTCCGGGTTTTATTTATACTTTGGGACTGTTTCAGGTGGTTCTTGTACCTTTGTTGAATTTAGATCTGCGACGACTGTTGCGTGATATTGACCTTACGGCTCCCTCAATTGGCACTCTCTCAACTGTTGATCCAGTTTACATTATTGTTGCATTTTGTCATTGTTTTCCCCCATTTTCTCTTCCCTTTTTCTATTGTGGTGTGTTCGTTCGTGCTTGCTTTGCTTGCAGTGGCGCTTTCGCTTCCATCTGACTTGAACCTGTGCCATTTCAATTTTTATGAGTGCTATTACATGAATGCGCGATGTAATTCTTTGTTTTCATGGTCAAAACATGCACAATGTAATTCTCTGGCGGTTGCTATCTTCCTCTCTTTTCTTTTTTTGTTAACTTTTTTTGTGAAAAATTGCAATATTGTTCAAACTTTGTGGAAGTCACGAAACTTTAAAATACAAATTAGTTAATCAATATATCTATGTTCATAAAAGTTTTGGGTATATCGTATTAATACACGTAAATTTACCTAATCCGCAGAACTTGAGAAGAGATGTGCTGACTGTAAAGATGAATCTGAACGGATCTTTCTGAAAAAATATTCATTGAAAATGTGGTTTTTGTATTGCCAAAAAAAAAAAAAAAAAAAAAAAAAAATTCAATAATCAGCTCATCTCGCTATGGCCGCCCCCCTCTTTTATCAATCGCTAAATTAATATCGGGTGAAGGTGTTTGGAAAGATTTTCTTTAGCCATCCACGTTCGATCTTTATGAAAATATTGTAGCATAATATTTTATTGGTGTTATCTCTAAGCGTGTCAGCTCAAATTGTAGATTAAATAAATTGTTGATGTTATCTCTAAGTTTGTCGCGTCAAATTGTAGATTATTGAAATGGGACTCTCCTCTTATCGGTGTTATCTCTAAGTGTGGCACCTCAAACTGCAGATTATTGAAATTGGACTCTCCTCTTATCGGTGTTATCTCTAAGTGTGGCACCTCAAACTGCAGATTATTGAAATTGGACTCTCCTCTTATTGTTGTTATCCGTAAGTGTGTCAACTCAAATTATAGATTATTAAAATTGGACTCTCCTCGTTATGTGAAATAATCTTGGTCCTTTCTCAACTAAAGTAGCAAGAGATATGTGGACTAATTTATTATCCCTCATCCTCTCGCTTCGTTATTTTATTATCTAATTATAAGTTGCTGTGTTAAAAAAATTATCTTTTATTTTAGTGTATAATTTGAAGTTTCTCCAGGTATTAATTAGATGATAAAAGATTCTACTGGTAATACGCATTTCAAAGATACTATAATACTTACAAAATATTTTATACTATGTTTGTATATGTCTACATTTACACTAGTTAATTGTTATTTGTACTTTGATAATTTGAATTTTTTGGTCGACAATGTGATAATTAGTCTTATATGTGCCTTCTATGACTAATCATACGCTAACCAAAAAAACTGAATTATTGCTAAAATGTTTCATGCTCCATTTTAATTTTATTTTTCTATAACAAGTTGTGCAATACGCCACTAAAAATCTAAATTTTCTACTACAAGAGTCCCTTATTTATTTGATTTCAACCACCGGGATAAGAACAAAAAACCGAAAGAGAGAATTATGTAATTTTATTAGGAAAGAATATATTGGGCTTTATTAGATAAGTATGTCATTATCATATATCATCGGATCATTATTATCTTGTATCTTATTGATCAACATTATCTCATCTTCATTGCATCATCATTATCTCTTATTTATAGCCCCTAATCGGCGAAGGAAGCTCGTCACAACGCTTTGAAGTTGAAGGTATCAACCTTTTTCGATTTCTTTCCAAGGATTTTCAAGCTTCGACTGGAATTCAGTGAACTGTATGCTTCCAACTTTGTCTTCCTTTCTGTTCGTTGAATCTGAATCATGTCCAGTAGCTGCGCATCGCGCACTTAAATTCTCTCTCCTTTTCATGATCAATTTACAGTGATGCACATGGGGGTTTCTCGTTGCTTCCCGTGGCGTTCGCGCACATCCAATGGCAAGAAGCGGGACGCCACATCCAATGGCAAGAAGCGGGACGGTTTCGGAACGAACGCCACATCCAATGGCGCGAAGCGGGACGGTTTCGGAACCTTACCGGATAATGTCGTAGTGGATGTGCTCAGCAGGCTGGAAGTCGACCAGCTCAAACGCGCAATAAGAGTATGCAGAAGGTGGCGTGCTTTGATCGCGACGGCTCACTTCGCCCGACTGCATCTTCAAAGAGCTTCTTCGGTAACTGTCATGTACCCCTTGTCCTTCGAGGGCCCTGTATATTACAGGTCGATCTGTTCTTTATCGACTGGGGCTCTATGGAGAAGAAACCGATTGCAGGAGTAGAGTCACTGCCGGCTTTGCAACGCATAAACAGTATCGACGGAGCTCGTCATCTTCTAGGTTGTTGTGACGGACTGCTTATCTTCATCAAGACTCGCATCGCATCTATGTATGAGATTTACAACCCCGTCACGAGGGAGCGAGTCCCGCTGCCGCATGAGGGCTCGATCTGCGGTTTCTTTCTCCATTCGCTTTCGAACAAATACCGGCTGCTTTCTTACAGAGAAACTCCCAGTGGCTTCTGGTATCAGGTGGGTGGTCTAGGGCCAGCGGCATGCATAGACGTCGGGGTGTTTCCTTATCGTCCTAGAGAACAAGAAGCCCCGTCTGGCGTAAGGGGTCGTCTTCACTGGATGGTGGTTGGGAAGGAAGGCGTGTCGCCTCCGTGTTCGCATTCCATCATGGTCTTTAGCGCTGGAGAGAATGAATTTCGTTTTATGCCTCATCCGGGAGATTCATGTCTACCGAGCGAGGGACATTCGAACATGCACTTGGTGGAAATGCAGGGCCGCGTATACGTGTACGCGATTCAAGTTAAATTCATGAGCATCTGGGTTCTGGAGGACCATGCAAGCTGGCAGTGGGTAAAGAAGTGCGATATCAATCTACAATGGAACTTAAATCGGCATCCGGTTCATGATGAGAACGTAACAAGCTACGAAAACTACAAGAATATGCAGCTTATAGACATCCGAGATGGGGAGTTACTTCTGTTCTGGCCTGGCCGGGGACTCTTTCAGCATAATCTGCAGTCGAAAACCATCAAAGGAGTTCCGTGGCGCTCATTTATGGACAGGATCGGCTATTTCACGTACAGAATGAAGAAGACCAGGGTGGTCGTCGCCGAATACAAAAGAAGCCTTTTGTCCTTGCAATATCTTCTGTCAGATTAGTTTGACCTTAAAGGTACTAATGATTACGATGATAGCGTTGTTTTGTTTAGGGGGGAAAGCTGGATTGTTGATGCTCTGTGATTGAACTCTTTTTAGTCTTCATTCCCAGGACCAGAATAGTTTTTACTCCTCTGTTTGGGTTTAGGAATGATTTTGCTATTTTAAATTTTTGAGGCTTGATAAATCTTTGTGGGTCCTATGCTTTGACTTTATTAATCGCAAGTTGTTTAGAACCTTTAGGCTAAGTTTGCTTGTCGTGGTTTCTAGATAAGATTTGAAATCAAGGGTTTTGTTTATGTCCTATCCACTTTTGATAAATTGCAATAGTAAATTTGGATATATTCATATCTTATTAGGTAAATTGTTTCGTAAAAGTTCACAAATGGAGAGGGTAAAAAACAACATATTAATGTAAATAAACTAAATGTTCACAAAGGGAGAGGGAAAAAAACTCTAGTGACACTCTTACCTACTTTATTTTTATTAATTTTTTTCCTCTATTAATTTAATTATTTTCTTTTTTTTTTTGTTTCCTTCTTCCCTTCGTCATTCTCTTTTAAAATTTTATTATAATATTTAACTGTACTAATATACCAAAATACCTAGATATGTAATAACTATAAATATATTTATATTTATATTTTAAGATAAATTTAAATTTGAATACATAAATAAAAAATAAGATTAAATTAAAAAAACTAAATTTTTAGTCTTGGTGATTTTGAATTTCTTATAATAGAAGTCAAATATAATTTATATCGAAATATAATTTTAATCTTATTAATTTAAGAAATTTGTTATTGGAGAAAAATAACTTTCATGTTATGCATATTAAATTCTATTCACGTTTATCTCATCTCTTCATGGAATAATTTTATGTGGGCTATATCTCTCTTATACTCAACTTTATTCTATTTTGAGCAAGCACTAAGCCCATAATATGATAAATGTTATTTTGTCATAAATTTTATCTTGATTGCCAAATGCAGAGCATTCGCGTGTTGATGGTTAAGGAATTAACCTTGGAAACTTAATTAATATAAGTTATTTACAAAAATGTGAAAGAGAAAAAAAAAAGTACCAAAAAAGTCATCAATATTCTCACAAACTCAAAGTGATCATTTGGGTTGAATAGTTGTTCCTCAACAAGTGATTAGTTGGGTTGATTAATTGATTACCTTAATGGCCACGATATTAAGTAAAGCTGTCTGGAAAGCATCTTTATTACGTTCTCGAAAAAAATATATATTGAACTATATTTTATGAAAGAGGGCTCTAAAGACTTGTATTGACACTTCGTCCTCTTCTCGATCACGTTTGGTATGATAAAGAGTAGATTTCCTTATTTCTTTTTCGGCCAAGTATCCTTAAAAAAACCTTCAACTTTAACATTTGTCCAAATTCTACTTTTTATCTAATAAAAAACTCTAATTTTAGGTCCAGTCCTAATTTTACCTTAAATGTTTTTCTTCATGTCCCAATTCTACCTTGAACCATTTTTTGTGCTATGAAAAGCTCTCAACTTTAGGTTTTATCCCAATTTTATTGTTTAGTCTCAATTTTACCCTAACATTTTTATAATCTCATAAAAAAAACAATGAATTTTACTTAAGTCATAAATCTACCACTATTAACCATCCATTCAAAGTTTCTCATTGGCAACTGATAGATGAGAAATTCCTAAGCACGAGCTGTACGAGCATCTCAAGCACAAGTTTTCTGATTCAGAGAGATGGAATGTTCCCAAGCACAAGAGATCGAAGACCAAGTACGAAATTGCTAACAGAAGATTAATGGAGGTAGATTTGGGATTCAAGTGAAAGTTGATGACTTTTTATGAGACAAAAAAAAATTAAAGTAAAATTGAAGCTGGACCTAAAATTAGGATTTTTTTTTATGAGATAATTTTTTTTTTAGAATAGAATTGATATTGGATCTAAAGTTGAGGGTTTATTATGAGATAAAAAATAGTTTAAGATAAATTTGTTACTAGACCTAAAGTTGGGGTTTTATTGTGAGACAAAAAAGGGATTAAGATAGAATTGAGACTGCACATATGTTTGGATTTTTTATAGGACAAAAAAGGATTTTCGATAGAATTAAGATTAGACATAAAGTAAGAGGTTTTTTTATAAGATAAAAGATAAAACTGGGACAAGAGATAAAGTTAGACGCTTTTTAGGATATTAGGCCTTTCTTTCCCTTTATTTCTTTTTTTTTTTTAACCTTTTCCCATGTTCGTAAAGGTTCATAGTCTGCATAGTTAAAAAGCTTAGATTCTGATTCAATCTTTTTGAAAGCTTAGTAAAATCAACACAGAAGAGCACCGAGGATGTGCACGCTTCTATTTCCTGAAAGGAACAGCCAGTTCAATCACTAAATTAATAGTGGATGAGGGTGTTTGCAAAGGCTTTTTCTTTCACTATTCACTTTTAATAACAAAATCAGCAGACATGACTAAAAAACGCACGCGACATCAACAATTGACGTGGCACTTTGAAAACAGAATATTTTCCCGTGGACAAGGGTGTTTGCAGAGACTTTTTCTTTCACTATCCACGTTCAATCTATAAGAATATATATTATAAAAAGAAATCTTTCAATTGGTGTTATTTCTAAGTTTGTCGCCTCAAATTGTAAATTGCTAGACTCCCCATTTTATGAAAATCTTGGTGTTTTCTCCACGAAAGTAACATGACATACGTGGACCCATTTTTTGTCCCTCATCCTTTGGCTTCATTATTTTATTATCTAACCATAACTCATTTATATGTGAGTTTTTGTTTTTAGAATGTAATTTAAAACTTTTCCCATTTTGGGCAGGCCATAAAAGTTTCTATTGTTAATAACATTTCATAGAGAGTATAATATTTAGGATATAAAATATTTTATCATGTGTCCCTACATTTTTTCCATTATATTAATTAATTGTTTGTGTTTTGATAATTTTTTTTTCTCCCGACAATGTGATAATTTAGTTTTATACGTAAGCAATGATGCGTTAAAAGATTATTGTATCTATTCTAAATATACTGTGCTACGTTTTAATTAAAGTTTTCTATGATAAAAGTATGCACAGGAGAATATTCAATTACCAAGATAAGAAATAAATGGAAGAGGAAAATATGTACTGTACATTTTGATATCTCATAATGAAGATTACATGAATATACTTATTGACTTTATTAGATATCTATCGAAGGTAACACAATTTCAATCATAATCGATTGTGATATGTACCATCAAAAGAGTATATGCTTGATCGTAAGATACATGAAGAATGGAAATAACCTAATTGTCAATCGCTGTCGCTGTCCCCACTGAGCGGTGATTTCCGTCCGACTCTGAGGTATCAACTTTTTTCTATTTCTTTCTGAAAATTTTCGAACTTTGATTATATTCAGTGAATTGGATGCTTCAAATTCGTTTCCTCCTTGTTCGTTCAATCTGGATCAGGCCCGATAGCTGTGCATCGCGTTTTAACTCTCTGTTTCATAATAATCAGAATGGAGCACCTTCGATGTCACAACGCTGAGTAATTTGCAAAACCTTAAGAAAAGGCATTACGGAGTACAGGTGACTTGTGTCAGCGGTTGGTTTTGCAATTGGATCAGACACATATTTGTTCATCTACTGACTGTGATGCATATGGAGATTTCTCGTTGCTTCCCTTGGCTTTCGCGCTATCATCGGAAGCAGGACGGCTTCAAAACCTTACCAGATGATGTAGTCATGGATGTGCTCAGCAGACTGGAAGTCGACCAGCTCGGCCACGCAAAAAGAGTATGCATAAGTTGGCGTGATTTGATCGGGATGGCTCACTTCACCAGAGTGCATCTTCAAAGAGCTTCTTCGGTACCTGTCATCTCCCCCATGTTCTTCGACCGCAAGGTTGGTGACCGAGGCTTTTTGTTCTTCCCCAACTGGAGCTCTAAGGTGAAGAAACCTATTAGAGGAGCAAAGTCACCAGGTTTTCGATACATAACGACCATGTTCATTTGTGATCTTCTAGGTTGTTGTGACGGACTGCTTATCTTCTCGGCGATTCTCCCCTTTTCTATATATGAGATTCTAAACCCGTCACGCAGGAGGAAATCGTCTGGCAGCAAGATGGCTTGATCTGCGGTTTCTTTCTCCAGTCGCGTCCGAACAAATATCGGCTGCTTTCTTACAGAGAAACTCCCAATGGCTTCTTGTATAGCACGGGCGGTCTAGGAACAGCCGCGTGGAAAAATGTCGGGATGTTTCCTTATCGTCCTAGAGAACAAGAAACCCCGTCTGGGGTAGAGGGTCGTCTTCACTGGCTGGTGGTTGGGAAGGAAGGCATGTCGACCCCATGTTCACATTCCATCATGGTCTTTAGCACTAGAGAGAGCAAATTTTGTTTTATGCCTCATCCGGGAGATTCATGTCTGTCGAGCGACGGCCATTCGAATATGCACTTGGTGGAAATGAAGGGCCGCGTATATGTGTATGCAATTCGCGATAAACTCATGCTCATATGGGTTTTGGAGGACTACGCGAGGTGGCATTGGGTAAAGAAGTGCGATATCGATCTAGAAAGGGACTTCTATCAGCATCCGGCTTCTGAGTCCGTAACAAGCTATTCAGACTATAAGGGCATGCAGCTTATAGATAGCCAAGATGGCGAGCTGCTTCTGCTCTGGCCTCACAGGGGATTCTTTCGGTATAATCTGCGGTCAAGGACGATCACACAAGTTAAGTTTGATTTTCTAGGATTTAGGGTTTGGGGAGAAGTTTCATTGTTGATTCTGGTTTAAGATGGTTGGGAGACTTAACAGATTTCTCTGTGATCGACCTCTTTAGTCTTCATTCACTGCACTCCGTTTGGACTTTCGAATGGATTTCTATTATTTGGACTTTTGTCTCTTTTGATAATCTCTGCCATGCTTTAACTTAATACGAATCGCTTGCCACTTGAAACCTTCCAAAGCATTCCGATATTGATATTTAAGGCATTACACAACCTTTCAAGAACTTAATCAGTGTTAGGCTCCGTGCGTTTTGCATGAAAAATGAATTATTTGAAAAATATTTTCCTAAAAATGATCGATTAAATCACCTAAAATAAGAGAAAAATACAAAAAAAGTCATAACCCTATTGCATTGGTACCAATTCAATCATAAATTTTTCAATTTAACCAATTCAGTCATAAACTTTTTAATATTTGTACCAATTCAGTCTATCCGACTAATTTTGACCGGTTAGCACTGATGTGGACATCGGCCGGATGCTAACGTGACAATTTTTATGATTTTTTTAATGATTTTTTTTCCTTTTCTTTTCTCCCTTCTTCCTTCTTGGACTATTCCGACAATGGCCGGCAAGGGTCATGGCCCTCACCTGGCCTCTCCCAAGGCCGCCGACAAGGCGGCTTTGCCCGAATTTGGGCTAGGCCAACCTTGCCTTGGCTTTGCCGCGGGCGAAGGCGGCCTCGCCTGTGGCTAGCGAGGCCATGGCAGCCATCACCAGGGTGAAGGCGAGGGCCGCTAAGCCCTCGCCAGCCGCCAATGAGGGTCATGGCCCTTGCTTGGCCTTGCCCAGGGCCGCAGGTGAGGCAGCTTAGCCTAGATTTGGGCGAGGCTAGCCTTCCTGCCCTAGAAATGGCTGCCATGGCCTCGCCAACCGCGGGTGAGGCCACCTTCACCTATAGCAAGGCTAGGGCAAGGATGGCCTTGCCCAAATCCGGGCGAAGTTGCCTTGTCAATAGCCTTGGGAGAGGCTAGGCAAGGGCTGCGACCCTCGCTGGAGGTAGGCGAGGGCTTTGTAGCCCTTGCCCAATGGCTAGTGAGCCTCCGGCCACAAGCCTCATCGGTGGCTGCCCAGCGAGGGTAGGTTAGAAACATTTCCATCCTGACATCTTTGAGTGTCTCTAGACTCTAAACTAAAAGGCTTAGTGGTTTTCTGCTAAAAGGTTGTCCCTGAAGGACTTGAACGGGAGTTGTTTGCCCACTATGGGAAGGCATACCTGCAGGAAATTTACTCTCATTCCTTGGTTCTAAGTCTAGGTCTATTCATGGTATCAGAGCCATGGTTTTTATTTTTAAGGTTATCCATTCCATGCACTTGGTAGGTGAATCCAGTGCTGAGAATATCTCTTCTCATTATGTCTAAAGAACCAGAATCCTCGAAGCACCCGTTTCTCTTGCCCTTCTCCTTCATCTTTAGCCCTTCCAGAATTTCGTGTTTCCAATGTTTCTAAGATAGATTATTTTTATGAAGTCTCTTTTAGTGATGAAACCAAGATTTCTAAAACACAACTTCCCTCATGAACCCTTACTCTACCTTTGCCAAACCAATTTGTCATTTTCACCTATCCGCTCCATCCGCCAACTTATTCATCAAACCCCAAAGCAAGTAAAGGAGTACGTCCAGTCCTCCAAATTCGATCAGCACCCCATTCCTACTACTGAAAATGAGTACTTTGTTACTCTCCAGATCCCCCCAAAATTTCCTAGACAATGGGTTCAATAAAGATATTCCCATGTCCATTATGGAGTTGTTCAACTTGCTCTTACCTTTCATGATCGTAAAGATTTGTCAGTTGTGGTAAGAATTGCGTTGTTGGATACTAGGTTTTTGCAATACTAGCATGCTTGCATCGGTATAGTCCAAACTACTTTGAATGCTGGAACAGTCTTTGTGACTTTGTATCCAAACTTCAACATCGCTCTTTCGGATCTCCAGCTTCTTTCTTTCTTAAAGTCCAAGTGTAGCTCACTAGAGCTCCTCAAACTGCTGACTCTATAGCTGCAACCCTACATTACCAGATGGTTTATCGAGTGCAGAATCATGCTGTTGACACCTAAATTTTGGCAATCAATTTAGTTATTTATTGCATAAAAAATTAGGGATTAATTTTTAACCCCTAAACAAAAATATCAAAATTGCATTATGCATTTGCATCAGACCGATGGCAAAAGACTCGAGTAAATGATTCTAAATTGGATTGATTGGATTAAGCCTGCGATGATAAAAATTTGAACAAAGCTCATAGCTGAAAATTGCATCAATTAGGCTATTTTCTGTCCTGCGATAGTAGAATATTTCGAAATATTCTATAGGCAACAAGGAAAATAAAGCAATTGGCGTGGATTCCCAATATATTATGCATGCCCAGCTATTTGGGGAAGGAAATAAGAGAGGCAGCAACGGTGATGATATCTTGTGGGGGGCTTTTGTGAAAAAGGAAAAAACATCTATCTTGGCAAGCTAGGGCTCCATTGAATACCTACATATTTTGGAGATCAAGTTTCCAAGAGAAGCATAGGATATCGGCTATTTAGTGGAGTACATGCAGATAGAAAAAGGAGGCCACACAATTAAGAATACACGGCCACATGGAAAGAGGGAGGTCGGCAACATACACTAAGAGCAAAGAAGCTGAGAGGGAGAGAGAGACATAGGAAGCCTTCGTAGAAGACGAAAGGGGAGGCCGATCCATCAATAACGCCTTCATCAGTTGCCGTGTTGGTCTTTCACAATATTGCCGCGCCAAGCGAGTTCCTCCGAGCCCTGCCGCACCGCCTCAACAAGCTGTTGTCCCAACGAGAGCCTCCTGTTGACTTGATGTTGAGCCTGAGCTGTCGTCGAGTTGGTCCTGTTCCCTGCGAAGTTTATGTTTTGTAGGTCCATTGGCACGAACCGCTGTCACCACTCGCTGCCGTTGTTCACCGTTGCCCTGCCATGCTGAGCCGTGAAAATCCGACATGAGCTGCTTTGACGCCGTCCTTTGGCCCGATGCCAAGACAAGCTGCCGTCCTGTTGAGCTCGGTCAAAATTCAGCAAGCATCCGAATCACTAAAATCTGCGCAAGAGAAGGGCACACGTTCTTTGAGTAATGGAGGACGTAAACATTGAAAGGGGAGGATTTCGCACACTTATTTTTATATAAATTTGGAGCCACTTGGCCATTCTATCACGTGTAGAGTTTTTTTAGCAGGACTTTTGGTGAATCCGGAGCAGGTGGCAGCCCCTGGATGTTCCTCCCACATCAGCACCATGTCCTTGTAACAATCCAAGTGAATAGTCCAGGCGAACTTCACCAGCACGCTTGCGGATCCGACGATCCCTGTATTGTCGCAGGCCACCACCACGACGAAAGTTATTGTTTTGCATATCGCCTCTCGAAGTTTACGTGTAGATTGTTGAACCAACCACAATTTGTGACTACTCGCGGAGCTAGAACCTTTGTTGCGCATGATTTGAGTTGCAATCGCGAGCCTCATCGTGCTGATCAGTACAGCAGCAGCCATCGAGCCGAGCATACGCAGGCTACCGCCATCCGTTGTTCGTCCGAACTCGACAACGTGGTCCACGTGACACCAAATATTAGGTAAGAATCTCTTTTAATTCGATTTTCATATATCCTTATTGCCGATTTATCTCATATGAATATTTGAATGATACCATCATATCCACAAAATATTGATTAGCATTTTAAATTGGGAAACCTTATCTCATATGATTGACGATATAGATTAGGTTCATGTTTTTATTTAAAAATTGAATATTACTTATTTTTATTTTCCAAAATTCGGATTATTTTGCATTTTGTTTATGCAATTTGATTGCTCCTGAAATTTATTAGATTAGGTTCATGTTAGAATATTACTTATTTTAGGATTATTTTGCATGTTTAGAATAGGAAATTTATTTATTTCGAATTCCTTAAATAAAAAAAAAATGCAATCATTTAGGATGTTAGTTTTTTCTTTAATTTAAGTTGCATGTTTAGTTATGTGGCAATTTTAAATTTCGAATTTTATAAAAAAAATATATATATCATGCATATGTCATGTAGAATTAGGGCATTCTTTGCACGTCATTGCATGTTAGGATTGCATATTATAGGTTTAGATAATTTCTCCTAAATAGATTGCATGCTTATTAGGAAAATAAAAATCATGTGCACATCATATAGAATTAGGTTCATACAATGCACATCATTTAGTGATTTTTGTTAGGATCATTTAATTATAAATTGCCCGTCATTAGAATTAGGTCATTAGATTAATTTAGATTGCATATTTAAGTGTTGCATTTCTTTAATTTCGAATCTCATGGAAAATACAAAAAAATTATTTTTAGAATAAATCCATCTCATGCTTCAGGATAGACTACATGCTTATTTATGTCATATCGCTTAGGTCATATAGCTAAGCCATGTTGCCATGTCATATCATTTTATATTAGATTAGTGGCATCATTGCATAAAGCATGATTCTCATTAATTAAGTGAAAATAAAAAAATAAATTGAGTGTTAATTAGAAATCATATCTAAGGGTTGTTGATGTGAATTCTGATCTAACATTGCAGATGCTTTCGTTGCTATGAGGTAAGTTTTGCAATTTATTCATTGCTTTTCTTGGATGTTAAATTGGTGGTTTGCGCATTCGCATTGCCTCACATGTTAGGAAATAGCTTAAAATTAATTCAAACTACTTGCCAAACATTTTTCAAAATAATAGAGAAAGGTACCGAAAGGGCGTTAGAGAAATCTAGCGTAACCAAGTCCCCGAATTCATAAATCTCTGGTTTGTAGGAGTAAAGTAAATCTCCCATTACTTTACTTGGGTTTTTAATCGACCCACCAAAAGTAGATTAGTGGCGACTCCTAATTGAAAATCAATTGCATGTTAAGAATTTAAACTTAAGTTGCGCGAATTGGTATGGGCTTGGGAGAGCCCGAGTTAAGTTTAGGCTTAATAATCAATTAGCCAAATCCTAGGTGGTTCACACCCGAAAATTTGGGTCGCGACAGCTTGGCGACTCCGCTAGGGACCTTGAGTTAAGACTGTTAGTCGACTTAGGCCAATTTTTCTTTTCTTTTGAAAAAATTTTTTTTTTGGTAGCGAGGATTCCAGGTACGTCCCTAACATTTAAGGTGTTAAATGTTTTTGCAGGATGAGAGGTATAAAGGGAAGTGTTTGCTAACCTTTATTTTGCAGGGAAGTGTAGGAATGTATGGTTTATTTTCATATATGAAGTGTTGCTTGATATAAACTATTGCGCATGCCTTGCATCTAGCACTACACTATTACACACACAACCTGCCGCCGGACTTGGGTTGCATAGGATCATCTAGGATGGTATTGAGATGTTTGCCACTCCGACCGCATGCTCGCGGTATGAGTCGCCCATCTCAATCCCGAAGTTTCTTTCATGGTGTCAAGAGTACCCGTATGCTCGCGACTCGGGTCGGCTCTTTGACCAAGCCGGAGTCATGAGGACCCGACATAGTCCACAAGCCCGTGGCTAGTCCGATCACCCTTGTGGCTCCACCTTGATAAGCCTTATAGAGTAGAAATCGAGCCACTTATCATGCGCATGTCTATGTGATTGCCATTGATTTTCCTTGGTGAAGTAAGTCTCCTATCCCTATACTATGCAATTTACTTTTGGTCCATCCATGACAGGTTAGTCATTTGATCTAATTCATTTGTCAATTGGAAATGAAATGAGGAAATTGCCATGTAATGAATCATTTGCCAAAAAAAAAAAAAACTTCGAAGAATTTGTTTTCAATTCATGTTTAGGAAATTTGGTCTTGTTAGGGTGTCTATCTTTATTTTCCTATTCCATTTTTAGGAAATGCCCTTCTTGTAAGATCTTTTCATGAATAAATGAAAAAAAAATGGAAAAATCAATTAGATCATTATCATGGATTGACTTTCTAATTACACCTCATGCTTACTTGTTCCCGTTCATTTGATTAGGTGATTATGGAGCAATCCCGCTCACCCATCCGTTCACGATCAAGAGCCAAAATGATGGATCAAGAAGAGCTTATCTCGTCAAGCAAAAGTGCTGCGATCTATCTTTAGTAAGAAATTGCAACTCCAAAAAGAGAGCCAATAAGACTTTTTGACTCGTCTCATTTTCCTGAGGTAGCCGAATTTTATGTCATCACGAAGAGACTAATGACATATCTAGAGGAAAAAATATCTCACATGAAGGGTTCACATAACAAAATCAAGGAGGATGAAGAATTCAAGTACACATGATTCATGGTCCTAAGTAGTTCGATTTCCCCATTTAATTAGGGGCATACACCTTTCCTTGCATGAGAATTTTTATTGTTTTTTTAGGGATTGATTTCAATTTCTTTTGTGCTTGAACATTACATTCCAATAAATGTAATTCGATTGATGAATATCAATAAAATTACAAGTTTTGTTTTGAGGACATGATTGGTACACCAAACCAGCCCGGTGACGATATCCAACAATAAAAAGAAAATATCATCCATGGAGAAATTCTGAGGACTGGGCTTCTTCATGCTTTCTCATAAAAAAAAATTCCCAAAAAAAGGGGAATAAAAAAAATCATTTTTCAAGTCATTTCCAAAAACATGCATTAAGTTAGCCTTGTTTAATTTTCTGACTCATTTACTTCATGTTTCAGAGCATTACTTTCTTGACCCGATAAGAAAGCATCTGAAAAAGGCATATCAGGTTGCAATTGGTTCAATTGTTACTCAACAAGTTTCTAAAGAGTTAATGTCGGTCACATCTCGATACTACTTTAAGTATCCATCTTGAAGGGCCAAACAAAGTGTGTTCCATTTCCATGCTTGATGGAATTTTCATTCTCACCCATTAAATGAGGGGCAAGTTAAAAGAGGATCATCCATCTTTGGTGAAAGAGGTACATCTCGTTTTTTTAACATAAATAATTTTGGGAGATGACGCTTTGTTCTTTTCCTTGCAGATGACGAATTGGGGGCACTGCAGATTCTAGTAGTGACATGATTGAGACAAAATCTCGATCCGAGCCAAAATGGTTGTGCAATTTGAATTTACCTTGATGTTGCATAGTATCCTATTCATGCACGTTGTTTTGTGCAGGGGCAAAAGCAAGATTTCGTCAAATCAAAGATTGGATTTTCATCCTCGATTAATCAATTGGTGTGTTTGTTCCCTTTCAATAGGGGCAATCCAAGGACACCCATTGCTGAGACAGTCCTTTCGTGGGACAATTCCTTGAATGAATGCTTGAAATTATGTTTGAGTGTAGTAAATTGTTTGTTTTGAGGTCACAAACGCTTTTTATGCTTAAAGTTGCTGAACTCTTTTGAAAAGAAAATTTTCATATTGATTTAGCTCACCAATTTCATGCGGAGATTTGTCAAGATAGACAATTTAATGGAGTGACATCAATGCTTAAGAATGCTGAATGAGACGTGTCAGTATGATGAAAGGCAAGCCTTATCCTATACACAATTCCTTACTTATACACTTGTGAGATGAGTGTAGGAAGTTCCATATATACAAGGTAAAGAGTTCTCTCGCAAAAGGTACGATGACCGAAATGATGATGGGCAGTTCATTTCTCTATCCCAAACACTACAGGTGATACATTACTTAACCCCTTTTGAGCCCTATACACTTGTGGATATTTTTTTTCGAATTATCCCTGTCAAGAACCACCCCACATTGGGGCAAGTTGGAGGTAAGACAGCATCATGAAGTGAGGAAAATGAAAAGAAATTTCTTGCTCTCACTTGCATTAAATCTTCAAGTTGTGCTATTACATTGAATTCATGTGGTAATTTAAGTGCCTTAGGATGACGAAGAGCATTTCTTTCTTTATCCTACATACTTATATTCTTTGCACAGCCCATTTGAGCCTGCAATTTTTCATTTCGTTAAACCCAGTTGGTGATCATCCCTCACATTGGGGCAAGGCAAAAGGCATATGAAGACTCTTGAAAAGTTTGAGTGTCATTCAAAGTGCAATTACTTGACGCATGCATTGTGCGCAAGAATTGAATTCAAAATAGAACTAAGGGGCATGAAAAAACAGTGTGTTTAGTAAAAGTAAGGCCAATGCCCATGAAAAAAAAGTGAAGAAAAAAATGAACGAGAACTAGGGGCATGAAAAAGTTGTGTGCCTAGTAAAAGCAAGACCAATGCCCATAGATGAAAAAAGAGAGTCAAGATAAGGTGACTCTCAATTGCAAGAATTGAATCCTGATAGAGCAATACTCAAAGAAATCAAAAGTTGAGTTTTTACAATCAATGGGGCACTTCATGAGAACAATTCCTGATGGTGAAAAAGAAAACTAGTGGCAATTCTAAGATGATCACCAACTCTCACCATTCACACACATTTTGAGCCTAATGATCATTTCATTTCTCAACCCATGAACCTAGCCTACGTTACGTCCTTTACAAAGTCTCTTCAAATTAGGACACTTGAATTAATATATGAGTTCATATGTTTATAAGCATCGCTCGAAGAGGTGTGAGCAAGATTATTTCTTTCTCATTTTGCAGGGTTCTTGACTTGTAAACCCGGAGAAGATTATAGAATTGTTCTTTCAATTGCCTTGACTCAAAGAGTCCCTTTGTTAAGCCGTTGACCAAGCCCACATTACGGTCTCTATTAAAGACCTCTCAGATTGGTAAGGTCGTACCGCTTGCGAGAAAACTCAGACCCTTGTTGGTATGATAACAGTGAGATGGAGTGATTCTCATAAAATAGCCTTTAAATGAGAGTGAGTGAAAGTCATTTCTAACTGAAGGTCTCTCATTTGGTATTCTTAGGAAATTCATGTCATCGTCTTGAATGGTAATTCTCTCCAGTGGAAATTTGGGTGATGCAAAGATCATTATGCATGAGCCCAATTGAATTAATAAAAATTTCAGTGGATTTTGAAGTGTGCATTCCATAATAGCCTCAATTGCTTTTTTCTTTTGTAAATGCATTTTAGCTCTAATCATGTTTGACAGGTAATTCTTTTTCAGAGACCCAAGAGCTCTTGACATTCAGGTTCCTTTCAGAATGTCTCATGATATTAGGAGATGAGAAACCTTCACGAACATTCAAGGTGCATCCTTGATGTTCCAAAAATTTATTTCTACCAAGAGGTGAAAGACTTCCACAGGATATCTAAATTCCAGAAGACATATCCCCAAGAATTAGAGATATCACTAGGTAAGTGTATCTCTAACTATACTCTAAATACTTGTCATTGTGCAGGTATTCTCTCTCAAGTGCATCGACACTTGACTTGGTCAAGCTGTCCATTTTATCAAACCGGCGTGCTTCTGTAGCCTGGATTTCTTATATCGATATGGCGTGCTTTCGTAGCCCAAAGTCCATTTTATCGAACCATCGTGCTTCAGTAGCTCGGATTTCTTTTAACGACTTGGTGTGCTTTCGTAGCTCAGAGTCCCTTTTACACCGACACTTAATGGAGTTGTCCCCCAATGATTTTTCTCTAGGTTCAGTCTGATTAAGGTGACCGAAGAATGGTTCGGGTCCTAGCCAAGCAAAATCCCGTTTAGGCGATCGTAGAATGGTACGAGTCCTAGACAACATTTATTGCTCTAACAGGCGACCGTAGAATGGTATGGGTCCTGGAAAAGCAATTTCCCCATTCAGGCGACCGTAGAATGGTACGGGTCTTGGAAAAATAATTTTCTTCGTCGAGGCGATCGTAGAATGGTACGGGTCCTTGACAACACCTATTCCTTATTCAGGTGACCATAGAATGGTATGGGTCCTAGACAAAACCTTTTTGCCGTAATGGGTGACCGTAGAATGGTACGGGTCCTGGGAAAGCAGTTCCTTACAAAACCTTTTTGCCGTATTGGGTGATCGTAGAATGGTACGGGTCCTGAGAAAGCAGCTCCTTTCTGCCATACTGGGCGACCGTAGAATGGTACGGGTCCTGGAAAAGCAACATCTTCATAAAGTCATGTTACTATTCTAGGTGACTGTAGAATGGTACGGGTCTTGGACAGGTAACACCCACTACCTCGAATTACTCTATCATCCTCGAAGGTAAGTTATTCCAGGTAAGATCATCTATCATTTGTATTAGCATTTCCATGCATCATACAAATTGCATTAAAAAATGGAATTCATGTTCCGACAAAAAAAAAAAAATCATTCATTGTATGTGCATGGTCAAAATTTAGGTCTCAATTTGTCTTTGAAGACAATCTCTACGAGCTCACATTCAAAGAGGAGCAGCTATTGATACCTAAATTTTGGCAATCAATTTAGTTATTTATTGCATAAAAAATTGGAGATTAATTTTTAACCCCTAAACAAAAATATCAAAATTGCATTATGCATTTGCATCAGACCGATGGCAAAAGACTCGAGTAAATGATTCTAAATTGGATTGATTGGATTAAGCTTGCAATGATAAAAATTTGAACAAAGCTCATAGTCGAAAATTGCATCAATTAGGCTATTTTCTGTCCTGCGATAGTAGAATATTTCGAAATATTCTATAGGCAACAAGGAAAAGAAAGCAATTGGCGTGGATTCCCAATATATTATGCATGCCCAGCTATTTGGGGAAGGAAATAAGAGAGGCAGCAACAGTGGTGATATCTTGTGGGGGGCTTTCGTGAAAAAGGAAAAGACATCTATCTTGGCAAGCTGGGGCTCCATTGAATACCTACATGATCCGAAGAATATATTTTGGAGATCAAGTTCCCAAGAGAAGCATAGGATATCGGCTATTTAGTAGAGACACGCAGACAGAAAAATGAGGCCACACAATTAAGAATACACGGCCACATGGAAAGAGGGAGGTCGACAACATACACTAAGAGCAAAGAAGCTGAAAGGGAGAGAGAGACATAGGAAGCCTTCGTAGAAGACGAAAGGGGAGGCCGATCCATCAATAACGCCTTCATCAGTTGTCGTGCTGGTCTTTTGCAATATTGCCGTGCCAAGCGAGTTCCTCCGAGCCCTGTCGCACCGCCTCAACAAGCTGTTGTCCCAACGAGAGCCTCCCGTTTACTTGATGCTGAGCCGGAGCTGTCGTCGAGTTGGTCCTGTTCCCTGCGAAGTTTATGTTTTGTAGGTCCATTGGCACGAACCGCTGTCACCACTCGCTGCCGTTGTTCACCGTTGCCCTGCCATGCTGAGTTGTGAAAATCTGACGTGAGCTGCTCTGACGCCGTCCTTTGGTCCGATGCCAAGACAAGCTGCCGTCCTGTTGAGCTCGGTCAAAATTCAGCAAGCATCCGAGTCACTAAAATCTGCGCAAGAGAAGGGCACACGTTCTTTGAGTAATGGAGGACGTAAACATTGAAAGGGAAGGATTTCGCACACTTATTTTTATATAAATTTGGAGCCACTTGGCCATTCTATCAGGACTTTTGGTGAATCCGGAGCAGGTGGCAGCCCCTGGATGTTCCTCCCACATCAGCACCATGTCCTTGTAACAATCCAAGTGAATAGTCCAGGCGAACTTCACCAGCACGCTTGCGGATCCGACGATCCCTGTCCACCACGACGAAAGTTATTGTTTTGTGATCGCCTCTCGAAGTTTACGTGTAGATTGTTGAACCAACCACAATTTGTGACTACTCGTGGAGCTAGAACCTTTGTTGCGCATGATTTGAGTTGCAATCGCGAGCCTCATCGTGCTGATTAATACAGCAGCAGCCATTGAGTCGAGCATACACAGGCTACCGCCATCCGTTGTTCATCCGAACTCGACAACGTGGTCCACGTGACACCAAATATTAGGTAAGAATCTCTTTTAATTCGATTTTCATATATCCTTATTGCCGAATTTATGGGATTATCTCATATGAATATTTGAATGATACCATCATATCCACAAAATATCGATTAGCATTTTAAATTGGGAAATCTTCCTAATTTCGCATCGTACATATGATTGACGATCCGATTTCACGCTCGAAATACAACCCGCAATCGTACGGAAAAATCACCAATCCGATCTCAAGTTCGAGATATGATTCATGATTTTATTTAAAAATTGGCCAATCCGATCTCATGCACGAGATACGATACGTCAATTTATTTTCCAAAATTAGGTGGACATGAATGATATCTTGCTTGATTTTGTGCCATGCTGTTTTTGATGCCTTTATTTGATTGCTCCTGTAAAAGGAAAAAAAAAACATTTGAGTTAGATTAGGTTCATGTTAGAATATTACTTATTTTAGGATTATTTTGCATGTTTAGAATAGGAAATTTATTTAGGATGTTAGTTTTAAATAAAAAAAAAATGCAATCATTTAGGATGTTAGTTTTTTCTTTAATTTAAGTTGCATGTTTAGTTATGTGGCAATTTTAAATTTCGAATTTTATATTAAAAAAATATATCATGCATATGTCATGCAGAATTAGAGCATTCTTTGTACGTCATTGCATGTTAGGATTGCATATTATAGGTTTAGATAATTTCTCCTAAATAGATTGCATGCTTATTAGGAAAATAAAAATCATGTGCACGTCATATAGAATTAGGTTCATATAATGCACGTCATTTAGTGATTTTTGTTAGGATCATTTAATTAGAAATTGCCCGTCATTAGAATTAGGTCATTAGATTAATTTAGATTGCATATTTAAGTGTTGCATTTCTTTAATTTCAAATCTCATGGAAAATACAAAAAAATTATTTTTAGAATAAATCCATCTCATGCTTCAGGATAGATTACATGCTTATTTATGTCATATCGCTTAGGTCATATAGCTAAGCCATGTTGTCATGTCATATCATTTTATATTAGATTAGTGGCATCATTGCATAAAGTATGATTCTCATTAATTAAGTGAAAATAAAAAAAAAAAGAAATTGCGTGTTAATTAGAAATCATATTTAGGGTTGTTGATGTGAATTCTGATCTAACATTGCAGATACTTTTGTTACTATGATGTAAGTTTTGCAATTTATTCATTGCTTTTCTTGGATGTTAAATTGGTGGTTTGCGCACTCGCATGGTCGCCTCACATGTTAGGAAATAGTTTAAAATTAATTCAAACTGCTTGCCAAACATTTTTCAAAATAAAAGAGAAAGGTACCGAAAGGGCGTGAGAAATCTAGCGTAACTAAGTCCCCGAACTCATAAATCTCTTGTTCGTAGGAGTAAAGTAAATCTCCCATTATTTTACTTGGGTTTCTAATCGACCCACAAAAAGTAGATTAGTGGCAACTCCTAATTGAAAATCAATTGCATGTTAATAATTTAAACCTAAGTCGCGAATTGGTATGAGCTTGGGAGAGCCCAAGTTAAGTTTAGGTTTAATAATCCATTAACCAAATCCTAGGTGGTTCACACCCGAAAATTTGGGTCGCGACACATGCTCTTGTTCTCAACTTCAACAATGGTAATGAAGATGCTTTGTTTATCTCCATGCAGAATGATCAGGCATCATATATCCATGTTCCTAGACAGATCCCATAGGATACGTTGGCCAAGCTCCTTCCAGAGACTTAGATTACCAACTACGAAATGCTACACCAGCATAACAAGCATTTCTAGTCAACGGACTCTGAGTTCGTCCGGAAAAAAGATGGAATTGTTTCCATCAAATTTGGCAAGGAAAAGGAAGAAAGTCATTGTATCTTCCAAACCCTTTTCATGATTGAACCATGTGTTCCAAAATCAATTTTCGAGCCAGATCCAAAAAAGCTTGTTCGACATTTCAATAGTGATGGACATCATGTTCATTACTACAAAGACCAATATGGTCACTGCTTCTGGGATCCTTTTTGCCAATGTTCCTATTGTACAAATTCTCCG
This sequence comes from Eucalyptus cladocalyx, assembly GCA_017140615.1. Classification (NCBI taxonomy): domain Eukaryota; kingdom Viridiplantae; phylum Streptophyta; class Magnoliopsida; order Myrtales; family Myrtaceae; genus Eucalyptus; species Eucalyptus cladocalyx. The sequence continues at coordinate 71,350,149 of CM029523.1, read as the reverse complement.
GACGAGGTAAACCCTTTCACAAAACCTCCACCTCGACGGAAAAGGCCAAAGGATAAGGTGTACCAAAGGTATTTAGATGGAGATCCTTTTGTTAATACTCTTGGTGAGTGTAATAAATACAAGTTCATGGTTTCTTATGCACCACATCCACCACTAGAATTCAGTACTACATCCCAAGTTTCACCAGATCCACCAAAATCACCCCCACCATCTCCTCCTAAAAAAAAAAAAAAACAAACTATCTCCCCATTTTATAAGCCAATCCTAAAATGGGCAAAGGAGCATTCTTACCTACTCGAGGCTCCAGCAAAAACACCACCCACTTCTTCCATAGCCATGTTCCAAGAAACTGATTTTCCTCCTTTTGTTCAAGAAAATTCTAAACTCTCGTTTCCTGCTCTAGAGGAATTCATTAATCCACAAGGCAAATATCATCATGTTCTTAAGATAGTTGCCCCCACTGATGTGGATGAACATGGGAGACAGAAAAGGACTCTTGCTGCTTAAATTGGCAATCGGAGACTCTATTAGCATAAAACAATGATTTCAAAGAAATCAATTCCAAGATTGGAAATGTGCAACAAGATCTGCGAAAGTATGATGAAACCACCAAGAAAATGGTTTCTGAATTCCAAAAGAGGCTAAATGCCTTGGAATCAGGACAACATCTAGGATATCATCATCTAAAGAGCCCAAAGCCGGAGATAGAAAAGCTCAAGAGGCAAATCCAACTCCTTGAAGAAGGAAGATTCAGACCTTATGATCCTTTTGCAACCACTGTCAACCGGGTATTTGCCTTCACCACCCCAAACGTCTATCTTTGCTACCATCCCCAAAGATTCTTTTAGAAAAGAACCAGATATGGCAGAAATGCGACATCGCCTAAAAAATCTACAAAAGGACAAAGGAAAAGAGAAAATGCCCACAGAATCAAGTTCGATCGTCATAAAAAGAAAGGTCAGATCATATGATGTTATCCAATCCATTAGAATCTTTTCTAAAGGATTTGGGTACTCAGGAACAACCTGACCCTATTATCCAACAGCCTGATCCTGCCATTCAAGAAAATCAGATTATGCTTCAAGCAGAACAAATTTCACCTAACATCTTTGATACTGAATCAGATTCAGTATCCCTTTCCTCCTCTTCATCCTTCTCAATTCCTGTTGACGATTCCGTCCCTATTGAGCCAATAACCTCATCAATATTCATGGCTGATCCTCCAGATCATGAAATGAAATCAAACTATTCTGAGCCAGAGAATGTTTAGACAAATAATCTCGGACAACATGTGTCCATGGCATCAAAACAGTTTTTCACCATCGACGATATTTTTTATCACAAATGGCCAGAAAGACTTGAAGAATTTCATACTTGGTTGAATACTCAGTCATCACCAATCATGATATGAATAATGTCCTTTACAACTTCGTTACGAGGTTCATAGGAAGCCTCAAACTCTGGTGGAAATCAATTTCGGAACAAGACCAAATTCATTTTCTAATGTCACCCGACTTTAGCCATGCCATCACTCTCTTATATCATTTCTTTGTGGGAAAACCCACTGAACTCATAGAAATGAAAAGAAGAGAATTTTTCGAAAGAAAATGTTACTCTCTCCAAGAGAAATATCTTGATAAGCATTATCGAGTCAAACTTAAGCTCTTTTATTATATTGGAGCTGATCCAAATTTGAAGCATGTCTTCTTGACTTCCATCCCTAAAGAACTATCTCATATGGTTGAAAGATCTTTTTTTGGAAGACAAAAGAGAATACAAGATATTCCCTTGGGAGAAATACAGCAAGAAATCCATCTATGCCTTAAAGAATTGTGCCTAAAACACCAGATGGTCCGTACCTACATCACAGATGACAAGCAAGACTGTGATGGTACTTGTGGAAAAGCTTCCCGAAAAAAGCACTTCAAGAAGTTTTGGCTAAAGAAATCATCCAAAAATGACCACAAGAACTTCCGAAGAAAGAAGAAATGGAGATACCTACGCAAAAGGAAAGATCGCACAGGCCATAAGAAGTCAAACCGATACTTCATCTACAATCAGAAATGACATTTTGCCAAAAATTGTCCCCAAGCTAGAAAATGTCAGCATCATTTGATACATCAAATTGAGAATAAAACAAGTATTTCTCTTGAAAATGATAATATCGAATCACTATTCTTTGCTGATAAAGAACCATCTAAACAAACCCTTTGTGTCATTCCATATTATCACACTGCCAATGAAACTGAGTCAGATTTGGAGTCTGAAGACATTTTTCACATATCCCCCATATCTTCATAACCAAACCTTGACATATTTTCAAGTCAAATTCATTGTTTCCATTTCCCTGTGAAAATCTTCACCTCAAAATTTGCCAAACCGATCACTGTTATTGCTATCATCAATACCGGGGCAAGTTGTTCAATACTGGATACCAAAGTTCTCCCTAAAAAATATTGGACTCCCTATGTCCGATATTTCAACTCAGCCTCAGGAGACACTTTTTCCACAATTGTCAGAACCACACCCATAACTGTTTAGTTCTTCCCCCATTGTTCCATAACTACAAAAATCTTTGGATCTAATCCTCCCAACAAAGACTTAATCATTGGTTGGGATATCATGACTCAAATCTCTCAGCTTCGCATCATCCCTAGAAAAGGTCTTAGATATAAAGACCAATTCTCTGAATTTGTCAATATTCAGAGACTCTTTTCTATTCAAATGAGTCTATTAAATCCAATCATACAAAAGTTGTTAGAATTTTGTTTAGAATCCCATTCAAAATTCGCTCAAAAGTGTTCTCATCCTTTATGGGAAAATCCAAAGTTCTTTGTTTGCCTTCCATTAAAAAAGAATGAAGATATCAATCCTACAAAGGCGAGTCATATGTGAATGAAGCCAGAACATTTGATTTTAGCTCAAAGGGAATGCAGAACTACTACAACAATGCCTTATTGAAATTTCCAACTCTTAATGGACTTGTAAAACATTTTATGTCAATAAGCGTGCCAAGCAAAACAAGGGAAAAATGAGACTGATAATCAACTATCAACCTCTCAACATTTTCCTCCGAGATGATAAATTCCCTTTACCCTCCGGAGATTCTCTCTTTACTAGTCTAACCAAGGCCCACATCTATTCCAAATTTGACCTCAAAGCCAGATTTTGGCAATTGGGCATCCATCTTGAAGACATATCCAAGACAAGATTATGTATTCCAAACCAGCACTTCCAATGGAAAATTTTTCCTTTTGGTCTAAAGATAGCACCATCCATTTTTCCAAAAAGCCATGTGTCGTATTTTCCAACAAATCTTGTCAAGTGCAGCTGTATTTATTGATGACATCTTGCTCTACAGCCCTGATGAATAATCACACCGTCAACTCCTTGAGTAGTTTGTAGAAATTGTGAAGAAGCATGGCATTATACTTTCTCAAAGGAAAATGAATATTGCCTAGACGAAAATTGAATTTCTTGATATGCACCTTAACAAAGGTACATATTATCCAGGGCCACATATTGCTCAAGAATTATTGAAGTTTCCTGAAAATAACTTCACTACAAAACAAATTCAGCAATTTCTTGGGATAATCAATTATCTCAGGGATTTTGTTTTAAACATTGCAAAGCTCCTGATTCCTTTGAAGTCTATGCTGAAGAAGAATCCCCCGCCTTGTGGAAAAACTCAGACTAAAACAGTCACTGAGCTTAAGGAGATTAGGAAGAATCTCCCACCATTACAAATACCATCAACAAGAAAAATAATTCTTCAAACTGACGCCGGTGATGAATACTAGATAGCCATTCTGTTTGAAGAAATTGATGGTAAGAGACACATTTGTGCTCACAAAAGTGGAAATTTTTCTTAAGTTGAAATGCACTACCATTCCACTTTAAAAGAAATCTTGGCAATAAAAAATGGAATAAAAAATTTTGAGTTTCATCTCATCGACCATCACTTTCTGGTAGAATTAGACATGTCATCTTTCCCTTGAATGACCAAGTTTAAACATAAGCAAATTCCAAATTCTCAACTACTTGAATAGGCTGAATGGTTTTCAAAATATTTTTTGAAACCAAACATATTCCTAGAAAGAAGAAGGTGCTTGTTGACTTCCTGTCAAGACCAAAAGCACCAGCCAAAATCAACATATACATCAAGAGGCATGCTTTCCATATACTCAATTATGGTGTGAAATACAAGATTAAGAAAATCAAAGATTTGTCAAGCTAGAAATATCCCCAGGAGATTATTCAACAAATCCAGAATAATAGTTCCATGGAAAACCTTGGAAATCTCATGTGGCAATGCCACATAGACTTGTTCAGAAACAATGGAGGTTCAATTCTTTATCCTTTTGGGCTAAATTCAGATTATCCACTCATTCATCCTTTATTTAGAAGGAAGATGATTTTCCTAATCAACTCAAGATGTTATTATGGTAATTAACCAATAAGTACTTAATAGATATTGAAATTCCAACCAGAAAATTCATTGCTAACCTCACAAGGATATTCTTACTCGGAAGAAATATTGAGAGAGAAAGTGATCAAAATCTTTTAGACTTTCTCAATTGGTTCTATCCTTCTACTCACTGAAACATCTCTTGGCGAAAGAACTAAGAACCATGACACCAAATTTTGAAGTCCATACCATCCTGTTTTTTCGGCGCCCATGGTATTTTTTCAGAAATAATGGCAACATCATTAATGCCCCATAGGAAATAGGAACCACATCCTACAAACCTCACTTGGATAGCAAAGAAGCTCGAATTCACAAATTTTATCCAGGATCTATTAGATCTTGTAAACACCAGTACCGAGAACTCTAAAGAATCTTGTGCCAGGAGAACAACACCATTCTTGAAGAGGCTTGGAATTATAATGAACCCACTACATGGGATCATTATGACCTAGCACCAGAAGCTAAAGAAGTACTCGGGCAATGCAAATAAGCTGCATCTTCTCAAGATCATGAAATGACAAGTGTAGATGATATTGTCCAATCTACTCAAGACCCCTATGCATGTTGAGGAGGTCCTCTTTCCCAAGATCCCTGTGATCCAGGACCTTCGTCCTCATCTTAAAGCATGAACACATCATTTTATGCATAGACGACCAATTGGCCTCAGCCAAGCATTCCTGCCAACACTACAAGTGACAACACAAACTGGGCCGAAGAAAAAGCATCCTACTGGGCTCACGTAGAAGCATCCTCATCACAACAGCTGAACCAAATCCTCTCACCAAAAGACCTTGAAGCTCTTCAATAGAAATATGAGAAACATCTTCTAGAAACAACATACAACTCATATGACTTAGACTATAGCTACAATGCTTGTGTTGGACGAGACCACTGAGTCCGTACAATTTCACTATAGCAAACTACTATTTACTTTTACTGTAGTACTAGGCTAGGGAAAGTACTGTTCACAGTACAGTCACTGTTTATAGTGTGCGAATAATTCCCTCCCAAAAGTTTCTGGTGCCTTTGTTTGTATCCGGACCCATGAGCTTGGTCATTATTTGTTTGTTACCTCTTATTGTCTATATAAGGCAAGGAGGATGTAATATATTGGGCAGAGTCCCTGGAAGTAAAGTGAGTGTTTTATGAAAAACCTATATATAGCTTTCTAAACTCCTCTTCTTCTCTAGCCTGGTAGGATCCTCCAAGAAATGCAGCTTCGGTAAGTTAGAAACATTTCCATCTTGGAATCTCTGAGTGTCTCTAGACTCTGAACTAAAAGGCTGAGTGATTTTCTACTAAAAGGCTGTCCCTGAAATACTTGAACATGAGTTGTTCACCCACTGTGGGAAGGAATACGTGTAGGAAATTTACTCTCATTCCCTGATTCTAAGTCTAGGTCCATTCATCCACCACCGGAACAATCTAAGGAGGAAGAAGGGAGAAAAGAAAAGGAAAAATAAAATAAAAAATAAAAAAATCAATAAAAGTTAAAAATTAAAAATAATAAAAAAATAAAATTGCCACATCGGTGTCTGACCACCAACCAACATCCATGTCACCACCAACCGACCAAAATTGGCCAAATTGATTAAATTGGTATCAATATTAAAATTTTTAGGATTGAATTTGTCCAATTTAAAAGTTTACAACTAAATTGGTACAAATGCAATAGATTTAGGAATTTTTTTGATACTTTTCCCCCCGAAATAATTAATCAATTAAAAATATTTTCATAATCAATAACATTTATGTTTAAATATTTTCATGAACAATAAAAATATTCTTTGTTCAGTTATATTTGTAAATGATATAAGCTATCATTTTTAGGAATTTTTTTTATTTATAAATTGTTCATTTTCCGATTTTCAAATTTTGAAAGAAAAGTTGGGAGAAATCATTGTGGAGAAGTACCGAAAAATCGTCATTTCTCAAAAAGTGATCATTTGGGCTTACTTAATTTTCCTCCAAAAGTGATTAGTTGGGTTGATTAAATGTTCATATGCATGGTCACAATAAAAAATGAAGCTGTGTCGAGAGTAAAATATCTTTATTGAGTTTTTAAAGAAATATAATGAACTAAATATATTAGTATAATAGGTGGAACATCTTTTTTGTAATTAGACCTTCATATTATATGAAAGAGGGTCTTAAAGATTTATTGTATTGATGCTAGGCCACTTATGGGAAAAGTGTCGAAAAAAATATTAAATTTATTGCATTGGTGACAATTTAATCCTAATTTTTTTAATAGTTCCAATTTGGTCATAAATTTTTTGATATAATGCTAATTTATGCCTTCTGACTAATTTTGGTATAGTATTGTTGACGTAGACACCGACCAACCTATATGGCACCATTGGCCTTAACATGGACAACTTTTAATATTGTTTTTGTTATGAAATACATGAATGAATAGAATACATGAATGAATATTCATTATATTCATCTTATCTAATGTACTTATTATGGTACATTTGTATCATATATTCTAAGTACATCTCCCTATACAATGAATGTCCATCTCCTTTATCAGTACATGTATCATTTGATACATTGATATTAATGATAAGTATATTCTTGTTCTCCTATAAATAGGAGTTTAGTTTTGATGTATAAAAGAGAACAACAATCACAATACAATGAAATATCTAGCTTTCTTTACTATTTCTGGTGTTCACTTGCTTTCTCTTCTCAATCTCTTCTTTATTATATATTTGCAATGCAATATTTTACAACACGTTATCAGCACGAAGATCTACCGACTAAGTAAGTAATTTTTGCAAGCACGAAGATCTACCGATTGAGTAAGTAATTTTTGCAAGGTGGGTATTCTTTTTATTAATTAACTTATACTTCATTTTCTTCTATCAATTCTTCAATTTTATTTTTCTTGGCCCGAAGCCAAATTTCAAATCTAAAAGTATCATTTTGCTCCTGAAGTAGCGGTGGATATTTGGAAATCCTTTTAATTAATTTAAGGATTTATTTTTGCAAGGATTATGGCAAATATTGAAAAGCCCAAATTCCACATCCTGGAAGTAAGTGGAAAGAATTATCTATCCCGGTGCCTTGACATGGAAATGCACTTCCAAGGGCAAGGTCTCGCTAATACAATTACAGAGGATGGAACCTCAAATGAAAAGGATAAAGCAAATGTACTGATTTTTATTCATCATCATTTGCATGAGAGCCTGCAAACTCAATATTTATCCGTTCGAGACCCGCATATCTTGTGGAGGAGGTTGAAGGATAGGTATGATCATACCAAAACTGTTATCCTCCCTCAAGCATAATATGATTGACAAAATCTCAAACTGCAAGATTTTAAATCAGTGTCTGACTATAATTCTACTTTATTTGATATCGTTTCTCAGCTTGAGTTATGCGGTATCAAACTCGCTGATGCGGAATTGTTAGAGAAAACTTTCTCCACCTTCCATGCTTCAAATATTGTATTGCAACAGCAATACCGGCAACGTCAGTTTGCCACATACTCTGAATTAATTTATGTGTTTCTTACTACCGAGCAAACTAATGAATTGCTGCTCAAAAATCATGATCTTAGACCTACTGGCTCAAAAGCATTGCCTGAAGTACATGCAAACTTTGAGAAAAATACTGGCAATTTTAAAGGCTATAAGCGTAGACAATAACATAATCCTAGAATGGATGGCAAGAAATTTAACCGCCCTATGAAATCAAACTTTGGCCTAAATCATGGCAAAAAAAAGAAGCCAAATAAGGTGATTAATGAAAGTATTTGTCATTACTATGGCATGACTAGTTACTGGTCACGTACCTGTCGTATTGTTGACCTATACCAGGCATCTTTAAAGAATACGGGCAAGCGTGGTGAATCTCATGCCATTGAAATCAATCATACTGCCATAACCACTGTTGAGGCTAGCAATATCTCCATTGGTGGGATTCCTCTTGCTCCTAAAGTATTAAATGCATCATTGGATGTCTCTGATTTCTTTGAGGACCTTTGATTACTTTGATGAATCAGATTTGTGGATGATAATTTGAACTTTGAATTTTATGTTGTTTTGCTTTAAATGTATTACTTTTTTTTATTGTTATTTATGAAATGCTTATGAACCTTATATAATATTTATTTTTTAAAAAAAAATTATTCGACTATATAACTAATATGCAACTTTTATGATACTTGACACCTGAAGTTGTCAATATAAATGCAAATGGAAAATACCGAGAAAAATGAAGATGTTTGTTAGCTTGATAGTGCAACAACACATACTATATTTTGTAGTAGACACTTTTTCTCGAATATGACATTGCGTAAGGCACAAATCCATACAATATCAGGTCCTGTTCTGATTATTGATGGTTTTGGGAATGCCACAATTATTTTGCCAAATGGCACCATCCTACATATTGAGAATGCATTTCTAAGCATTAGATCCAAAATGAATTTGCTCAGTTTCAAAGATGTACGCCGTAATGGGTACCATATTGAGACTGTTTATGAACAAGATAAATAATATATTGGCATTTCCTCTTATAAGATGGGCCTGAAGACCATCTATGAGAAGCTAGAAGCTTCTTCTATGGGTTTGTATTGTGTCATGATTAAGCATGTTGAAACCTATGCCACCACATCCTAGAAATTGGTAAGCCCTAATCAGTTTGGATTGTGGCATGATCGCCTTGGTCATCCTGGCGCTTCAATGATGCGTAGAATAATTCAAAATACACACATTTTAAAGGATATAAATGTATTGTTGTCTTATAATTGCGAGGTTTGCTCACAAGGAAATCTCATTATCAAACCTTTTATAACAAATGTTAATTTTGAATCTCTTTTATTCTTGCAAAAAATTCAGGGTGATATTTGTGGATCAATACAACCACCAAGTTGACCATTTCGATATTTTATGGTATTAGTGGACGCATCTAGTAGATGGTCCAATGTTTGCTTATTATCTACGCGCAATGTCACATTTGCACGTTTATATGCATTATTATCATATTCTAGCTGTAAATGCTCCAGCTTAGGATAACTGTTCTCAAAGGACAGGCTAAAATGAATCGAAATCCCCACTTGAAGTGTGGTAGACCGATAGGATCAAAAGATACTGCTCCTCGAAAACGAAGGGGAAAGAATCAGGAATCCGCTCCAGAAGAGCTTGGCATTGTGCTTGCTTCCAAAGAGCTTATTGCCCCTAAAGAGGCGCAAACCCATAAAAAAAAGCACTAGCCCCGGGAATACTGAGAATTCCATTACATATTGTAATGAAATTTGGGATCAAAATGAAATCATCATTGATGATGCTTTTGCATTCTCAGTTGCTCATAAAATTATGAATGATGATTGTGAGCCGTAATCTATTATTAAATGTTGTCAAAGGCAAGATTGGCCTAAGTGGGAGGAAGCAATTAAAGCTGAATTAGGTTCTCTAACTAAACGAGAGGTTTTTGGACCTGTAACCCGTATCCCTGATAATGTAAAACCTGTTGGATATAAATGGGTATTTATCCAAAAACGAAATGAGAAAATGAGATTATCAGGTATAAAGCCCGACTCGTTGCTCAAGGATTCTCCTAGAGACCTAGGATTGATTATAATGAGACATATTCACCTGTGATGAATATGATTACATTTCATTTTCTCATTAGCTTAGCAATCTTTGAAAGATTGGAAATGCCTCTTATGGACGTTGTGACGGCATATCTATATGGCTCATTAGACTCTGATATTTATATGGAAATTCCTGAGGAATTCAAAATGCCTAAAGCATGCACTCCCCGCAATTTATTCTCAATAAAATTGCAAAAATCCTAGTACGGGTTAAAGCAATCTGGTCGTATGTAGTATCAACGCCTAAGTGAGTACCTAATTAAGGAAATGTACACGAATGATCCTATTTGCCCATGCGTGTTTATTAAGAAATCAAAAACCGGATTTGCTATTATAGTAGTTTATGTCGACGATATAAATTTAATTGAAACTCCAGAAGAGTTAATTGAAACTGCTGAATATTTGAAAATGGAGTTTAAAGTTAAAGATTTGGGTAAAACTAAACTTTATTTTGGTCTAGAGCTTGAGCATAAAGCAAATGGAATAATCGTCCATCAATCAGCATACGTTGAAAGATTGCTTAAAAGTTTCAACATAGACAAAGCTCACCCATTGAGCACCCCTATAGTTGTAAGGTCTCTAGATCCCCAAAAGGACCCATTTCGTCCTAGAGAAATTGATGAAGAGATACTTGGTCCTGAAGTACCATATCTCAATGCAATTGGGCCTTTGATGTACTTGGCACAATATACGAGACCAGATATCGCTTTTGCGGTAAATTTATTGGCACGTTTTAGTTCTAAGTCAACTCGAAGACATTGGAATGGAGTTAAATATATTTTTCGTTATCTCCGAGGAACCATAGATTTGGGATTATATTATTCCAAGGATTCCACTAACTCTGGTTTAGTTAGATATGCTGATACTGGATATAGATCCGATCCACATAAGGCTCGCTCTTAAACCGGATATTTATTTTGTTATAACGGCACCACTATTTCTTGGCGTTCTACGAATCAATCGCTAGTAGCTACATCTTCTAACCACTTTGAGGTTATTGCTTTATATGAAGCTGGAAGAGAGTGTGTTTGGTTAAGATCCGTTATAACACATATTCATAATTCTTGTTGCTTAACACCGGTTACAAATTCTCCCACTATAATTTATGAAGATAATGTTGCTTGTGTTGCACAAGTCAGGGGAGGATATATCAAAGGTGATAGGACCAAGCATATCTCACAGAAATTTTTCTATACTCATGAACTTCAAGAAAGTCGACAAATTGATGTTAAACAGATTCGATTCATAAATAATCTTGCAGATCTTTTTACCAAATCATTGCCAACATCAAATTTTGAGAAATTAGTATATGGCATTGGTATGCGGCGAGTTCACAAGATGCAAGATTGATTAGCTCCAATTGTGGCTACATGGCTTAATTGAGGGGGAGATATTATAAATTATACATTGCAGCATTGATATGCGGCGAGTTCACAAGATGCAATAATGATTATCCCCAGGAGTGGCTATATATGCATTGCACTTTTTTTTTTTTTTTTTTTTTATGTCCGTTTTTTTTCCCATAGGGTTTTTCCGGCTTAAAATTTTTAACGAGGCAATTAATGCATCCATAAAAGGGAGAGATCATAACATTTGTGCTCTGCACTCTTTTTCCCTTTTGTCCGGTTTTTATCCCACTTGATTTTTCCGGCTTAAGATTTTTAATGAGGCAGTATCATTCGATGCACATTCGTAATGAATATGATGAATATTCAATGGGGAGTGTTATGAAATACATGAATGAATATTCATTATATTTATCTTATCTAATGTACTTATTATGGTACATTTGTATCATATATTCTAAGTACATCTCCCTATACAATGAATGTTCACCTCCCTTATCCAGTACATGTATCATTCGATACATTGATATTAATGATAAGTATATTCTTATTCTCCTATAAATAGGAGTTTAGTTTTGATGTATAAAAGAGAACAACAATCATAATACAGTGAAATATCTAGCTTTCTTTACTATCTCTGGTGTTCACTTGCTTTCTCTTCTTAATCTCTTCTTTATTATATATTTGCAATGCAATATTTTACAACATTTTAATATTTATTGATTTTTAAATTATTTTTAGATTTTCTTTCTTTCCTTTTTTTCCCATCTTCTTCCTTTTGCTAGTGACTAGGCATTGGCCATGGTTGGATTGGCATCGCCTAGGCGAGGCCGAGCCCCAATGACGGCTCCCTTTGCTAGATTTGGTGAGGCCAGCCCTTACAAGGGCGAAGGCAATGTTCGGCGAGGTTGCCCTGGCTTGGGTGAGGCTGCCCTGGCTTGGGTGAGGCTTGCCGTCACCTAATTTGGCCCAAGCAAGTCAAACCTCGCTGGGGCTCGCTCTTGCCGTGCCAGGCCCCACATGTTCCCGGTGATTGTGAGCCTTGTCCAAGCAAGGCCAATTCAACTATGGTCGGTGGCTAGTCACCCGCAAAAGGAAGAAAATGGAAAAAGAAGAATAAAAATAAAAATATTATAAAAAATTGTCAATATTAGCGTTGGCAGTGCCATGTAAGTTAGTCGGCATTCATGTTAATAATATCCCACCTAAATTAGCTCAAATGACTAAATTGACACTATATTAAAAGGTTTAAGACTGAATTATCATTGATTATACGAGTGTTACTTATTGGATGATTATTGAAGGCAATACAATATCAATCATTATCGATTGGGATATACGTCATAAAAAAAAAGATATATGCATGATCCTAAGAAATAAGGGAAATGGAAATATCTCTCTCGCTCTGATCTCTATTTCCATTTTCCTCTCCCCCCCACTTCTCTCTCTCTCTCGCTGTCCTTTACTGAGCGGTGATTTCGGTCCGACTCTGCCTTGCTACCTCGCTGCTGCGAAGTAAAGGTATCAGCTTTTTACTGTTTCTTTTTAGAATTATTAAAGCTTCGACTGAATTCGGTGAATTGTATGCTTCGACTTGGTTTCCTTTTTTGTTCGTTGAATCTGAATCATGTCCAATAGCTGTGCATGGTGTGCTTAAATTCTCTCTGTTGCATTATCAGAAGGAACACCTTCAATGTCACAACGCTGAATAATTTGCAAAGCCTAAAACATTACAGTATACAGGTGACAACATTAATGGTTGTTTTCACAATTGGAGCAAACACATCTTTGTTCTTTTACTCACAGTGATGCATATGGGGGTTTCTTGCTGCTTCCCGTGGCTTTCGCCCCATCACTGGGGCAAGTTGATCGAGATAACCGATGGTGAGAAACTCCCATATCAATCTACAATGGAACTTAAATCGGCATCCGGTTCATGATGAGAACGTAACAAGCTACGAAAACTACAAGAATATGCAGCTTATAGACATCCGAGATGGGGAGTTGCTTCTGATCTGGCCTCGCCGGGGACTCTTTCAGCATAATCTGCAGTCGAAAACCATCAAAAGAGTTCCGTGGCCACTTATGGACGGGTTCGGCTATGACACGTACAGAATGAAGACCAGGGTGTTCGTCGCCGAATACAAAAGAAGCCTCTTGTCCTTGCAATATCTTCTGTCAGAATAGCTTGACCTTAAAGGTAGTAATGGTGACGATGATGAGGTGAGGACACCTAGAGTGCCATAACTTGGCACGCCGGGACACTTAAGTGCCATAACTTTAAAATGGTACACTTAAGTACCATTATCGGAGTAAAATGGGACACTTAAGTACCACTCCGGCGAAAATCCGGCCAAATGGATGACGTGGCAATTTTCCGGTGAGTTTAGTCCAAAACGGCGTCGTTTTGCACGCTGACGTGGCGGAGAAAACGCAAAAACGACGCCATTTCGTGTCTACGTGTAAATAATAATATAAAAATTAATTAAATTATAAAGTATTCCAAAAATTAAAAAAATTAAGAAAATAAAAAAAAGGGGGGGGGGGTCGAACGGGCGGGCGAGGGCCGGACCCCGGCCGACCCTCCCCCTTTGTCGCCGGCCCTTCCCGGCGACGGCGGGAGCGCGGCGGCGGGGCTCGCCCTCGGCCGCCCGTTCGACCTCTCCCCCCCCCCCCCCCCCCCATTTTTTTTTTTTAATTTTTAAAATTTTCTTATTTTAAAATGTTTTTAATTTTTTAAAATTAAAATTTTTAAACCTTTTTTTTTTAAATTTTTAAATTTTTATGGTGATTTGGAGCTCCAGCGAGCCATGTAGGCAAAAAATAATAATAAAATATTGCAACGTAAGATTTCCGGCAAGAGTCGTGGAGGTGGCACTTAAGTGTCCCACTCGAAAAAAAAGTGGCACTTAAGTGTACCGTTTTGAAGTTATGGCACTTAAGTGTCCCCGGCGTGCCAAGTTATGGCACTTGTGCTTTGGACTTACGCTAACGATGATAGTGTTGTTTTGTTTAGGGGGGAAAGCTAGACTGTTGATGCTCTGTGATTGAACTCTTTTTAGTCTTCATTCCCAGGACCATAATAGTTTTTACTCTGTTTGGGTTTAGGAATGATTTTGCTATTTTAAATTTTTGAGTCTCGATAAATCTTTGTGGATCCTATGCTTTGCCTTTATTAATCGCAAGTTGTTCGGAACCTTTAGGCTAAGTTTGCTTGTCATGATTTCTAGATAAGATTTGAAATCAAGGGTTTTGTTTATGTCCTATCCACTTTTTGATAAATTGCAATAGTAAATTTGGATATATTCATATCTTATTAGGTAAATTGTTTCTTAAAAGTTCACAAACGGAGAGGGTAAAAAGCAACATATTAATGTAAATAAACTAAATGTTCACAAAGGGAGAGGGAAAAAAACTCTAGCGACACTCTTGCCTACTTTATTTTTATTAATTTTTTTCCTCTCTTAATTTAATTATTTTCTTTTTTATTTCCTTCTTCCCTCCGTCATTCTCTAATAAAATCTTATTATAATATTAAACTGTACTAATATACCAAAATACCTAAAATATGTAATAACTATAAAAATATTTATATTTATATTTAAAATAAATTTAAATTTGAATATATAAATAAATAAATAAGATTAATTTTAAAAACTAAATTTTTAGTCTTGGTTATTTTGAATTTCTTATAATAGAATTCAAATATAATTTATATTGAAATAAAATTTTAATCTTATTAATTTAAGAAATTTGTTATTGGAGAAAAATAACTTTCGTGTTATGCATTTTAGAAATTCTATTCATGTTTATCTCACATCTTTCATGAGATAATTTTATATGGATTATATCTCTTTTATACTCGACTTTATTCTATTTTGAGCTGGCACTAAGTGCAGAGTATGATAAATTTTATTCTATCATAAATTTTTTCTTGATTCCCAAATGCAGAGCATTCGCATGTTGACGCTTAAGGAATTAACCTTGGAAACTTAATTAATATAATTTATTTCCAAAAATTTGAAAGAAAAAAAAAAGTACCAGAAAAGTCATCAATTCTCACAAACTCAAAGTGATCATTTGGGTTGGTTAGTTGTTCCTCAACAAGTGATTAGTTGTGTTGATTAATTGTTTACCTTAATGACCACGATATTAAGTAAAGCTGTCGAGAAAAAACCATGAATTTTACCTAAGTCATAAATCTACCCCTATTAACCATCCATTCAAAAGTTTTTCATTGGCAACCGATAGATGAGAAATTCCTAAGCAGGGGCTGTATGACCATCTCAAGCACAAGCTTTCTGATTCAAAAAAGCACAAGAGATCGAAGACCAAGTACAAAATTGCTAATGGAAGATTAATGGAGGTAGATTTGGGACTCAAGTAAAAGTTGATGACATTTTATGAGACAAAAAAAATTAAAGTAAATTTGAAGCCGGACCTAAAATTGGGATTTTTTTATGAGATAAAAAAAAAAATTGACTAGAATTGGTACTAGATCTAAAGTTGAGGGTTTATTATGAGACAAAAAATAGTTTAAGATAAAATTAAGACTAGACCTAAAGTTGGGCCTTTATTGTGAGACAAAAAAGGGATTAAAATAGAATTGAGACTGCACATGCGTTTGAGATTTTTTATGGGACAAAAAAAGATTTTCAATAGAATTAAGATTAGACATAAAGTTAGAGGTTTTTTATAAGATAAAAGATAAAACTGGGACCAGAGATAAAGTTAGACTCTTTTTAGGGTATTAGGCCTTTCTTTTCCTTTATTTCTTTTATTTTTCCTTTTCACATCTTCGTACAGGTTCATAGGCTGCATAGTTAAAAAGCTTAGATTCTGATTCAATCTTTTTGAAAGCTTAGTAAAATCAACACAGAAGAGCACCGAGGATGTGCACGCTTCTATTTCCTGAAATGAACAGCCAGTTCAATCACTAAATTAATAGTGGATGAGGGTGTTTGCAAAGGCTTTTTCTTTCACTACTCACTTTTAATAACAAAATCAGCAGACATGACTAAAAAACGCACGCGATATCAACAATTGATGTGGCACTTTGAAAACACATAATATTTTCCTGTGGACAAGGGTGTTTGCAGAGATTTTTTCTTTCACTATGTTCAATCTATAAGAATATATATTATAAAAAAAATAAAAAAAAATCTTTCATTGGTATTATTTCTAAGTTTGTCACCTCAAATTGTAAATTGCTAGACTCCTCATTTTATGAAAATCTTGGTGTTTTCTCCACGAAAGTAACATGACATACGTGGACCCATTTTTTGTCCCTCATCTTTTCGCTTCATTATTTTATTATCTAACTATAACTCATTTATATGTGAGTTTTTGTTTTTAGAATGTAATTTAAAATTTTTCCCATTTTGGTTAGGCGATAAAAGTTTCTATTGTTAATAACATTTCATAGATAGTATAATATTTAAGATATAAAATATTTTATCATGTGTTCCTACATTTTTTCCATTATATTAATTAATTGTTTTTGTTTTGATAACTTTGTTCTTTTGCCTGACAATGTGATAATTTAGTTTTATACGTAAGTAATGATGCGTTAAAAGATTATTGTATCTATGCTAAATATACTGTGCTACGTTTTAATTAAAGTTTTCTATGATAAAAGTATGCACAGGAGAATATTCAATTACCAAGGTAAGAAATAAATGGAAGAGTTTCCTTACCAAAAAAAAAATAAAAATGGAAGAGGAAATTATGTACTGTATATTTTGACATCTCATAATGAAGATTACATGAATATACTTATTGACTTTATTAGATATCTATCGAAGGTAACACAATTTCAATCATAATCGATTGAGATATGTACCATCAAAAGAGTATATGCACGATCGTAAGATACACGAAGAATGGAAATAACCTAAGTGTCAATCGCTCTCGCTGTCCCCACTGAGCGGTGATTTCCGTCCGACTCTGAGGTATCAACTTTTTTCTATTTCTTTCTGAAAATTTTCGAACTTTGATTGTATTCAGTGAATTGGATGCTTCAAATTCGTTTCCTCCTTGTTCGTTCAATCTGGATCAGGCCCGATAGCTGTGCATCGCGTGCTAACTCTCTGTGTTTCATAATAATCAGAATGGAGCACCTTCGATGTCGCAACGCTGAGTAATTTGCAAAACCTTAAGAAAAGGCATTACGGAGTACAGGTGACTTGTGTCAGCGGTTGGTTTTGCAATTGGATCAGACACATATTTGTTCATCTACTGACTGTGACGCATATGGAGATTTGTCGTTGCTTCCCGTGGCTTTCGCGCCATCATCGGAAGCGGGACGGCTTCAAAACCTTACCGGATGATGTTGTCGTGGATGTGCTCAGCAGACTGGAAGTCGACCAGCTCGGCCACGCAAAAAGAGTATGCGGAAGTTGGCGTGCTTTGATCGGGACGGCTCACTTCACCAGAGTGCATCTTCAAAGAGCTTCTTCGGTACCTGTCATCTCCCCCATGTTCTTCGACCGCAAGGTTGGTGACCGGGGCTTTTTGTTCTTCCCCAACTGGAGCTCTCAGGTGAAGAAACCTATTAGAGGCTTTTTGTTCTTCCCCGACCAGGGCTCCCAGGTGAAGAAACCTATTAGAGGAGCAAAGTCACAAGGTTTTCGAAACATAAGGACCATGTGCAGTTGTGATCTTCTAGGTTGTTGTGACGGACTGCTTATCTTCTCGGCGATTCTCCCCTTATCTGTATATGAGATTCACAACCCCGTCACGGGGGAGGGAATCACCCGGCAGCAACATGGCTCGATCTGCGGTTTCTTTCTCCAGTCGCTTCTGAACAAATATCGGCTGCTTTCTTACAGAGAAACTCCCGATGGCTTCTTGTATCGCGCGGGTGGTCTAGGGACAGCCGCGTGGAAAAATGTCGGGATGTTTCCTTATCGTCCTAGAGAACAAGAAGTCCCGTCTGGGGTAGAGGGTCGTCTTCACTGGATGGTGGTTGGGAAGGAAGGCATGTCGACCCCATGTTCACATTCCATCATGGTCTTTAGCACTAGAGAGAGCAAATTTTGTTTTATGCCTCATCCAGGAGATTCATGTCCGTCGAGCGATGGCCATTCGAATATGCACTTGGTGGAAATGAAGGGCCGCGTATATGTGTATGCGATTCGCGATAAACTCATGCTCATATGGGTTTTGGAGGACTACGCAAGTTGGCATTGGGTAAAGAAGTGCGATATCGATCTAGAAAGGGACTTCAATCAGCATCCGGTTTCTGAGTCCGTATTAAGCTATTCAGACTATAAGAGCATGCAGCTTATAGATAGTCAAGATGGCGAGCTGCTTCTGTTCTGGCCTCACAGGGGATTCTTTCGGTATAATCCGCGGTCAAGGACGATCACACAAGTCATGTTGGGACTATCTAGGTACGGAATGATGAGCAGGGTGGTCGTCGCCGAGTTTAAAAGCAGCCTCGTGTCCTTGAAAGATCTTCAGTGAAGTTAAGTTTGATTTTCTAGGGTTTAGGGTTTTGGGAGAACTTTCATTGTTGATTCTGCTTTAAGATTGTTGGGAGACTTAACAGATTTCTCTGTGAATCTTCTGATCCTCTTTAGTTTCATTCACAGCACTCCGTTTGGACTTTGGAATGGATTTCTATTATTTGGACTTTTGTCTCTTTTGATAATCTCTGCCATGCTTTAACTTAATACGAATCGCTTGTCACTCGAAACCTTCCAAAGCATTCCGATATTGACATTGAAGGCATTACACAACCTTTTAGGAACTTAATCAGTGTTAGGCTCCGTGTGTTTTGCATGAAAAATGAATTATTTGAAAAATGTTTTCCTAAAAATGATCGATTAAATCACCTGAAATAATTAATCAATGAAATATATTTTTATAATCAATAAAATTTATGTTTAAATATTTTCATGAACAATAAAAACAATCCTTGTTCAGTTTTATTTGTAAATAATATAAGCTATCATTTTCAGGAAAATATTTTATAAATTGTTCATTTTCTGCAAAATAAATGAAGCATTAATTTATTTTCAAATTTTGAAAGAAAAGTTGGGAGAAATCATTATGGAGAAGTACCAGAAAAATCGTCATTTCTCACAAAGTGATCATTTGGGCTTACTTAATTTTCCTCCAAAAGTGATTAGTTGGGTTGATTAAATGTTCATATGCATGGTCACAATATAAAATGAAGCTGTGTCAAGAGTAAAATATCTTTATTAAGTTTTTAAAGAAATATAATGAACTGAATATATTAGTATAATAGGTGAAACATCTTTTTTGTGATTTCATGTAACAAAGTAAGTTTGAGCCCTTGTTATGCCAAAAAAATTACACCTTCATATTATATGAAAGAGGGTCTTAAAGATTTATTGTATTGATGCTAGGCCACCTATGGGAAAAGTGTCAAAAAAAATATTAAATTTATTGCATTGGCGACAATTTAATCCTAAATTTTTTTAATAGTTCCAATTTGGTCTTAAACTTTTTGATATAATGCTAATTTATGCTTTCTAACTAATTTTGGTACAGTATTGCTTATGTGAACTCCGACCAACCTATATGGCACCATTGGCCTTAACATTGACAATTTTTAATATTGTTTTAGTATTTATTGATTTTTAAATTATTTTTAGATTTTCTTTCTTTCCTTTTTTTCCCCATCTTCTTCCTTTTGCTAGTGACTAGGCATTGGCCATGGTTGGATTGGCATCGCCTAGGCGAGGGCGAGCCCCAATGAGGGCTCCCCTTGCTTGATTTGGTGAGGCCAGCCCTTGCAAGGGTGAAGGCAATGCTCGGCGAGGTTACCCTGGCTTGGGTGAGGCTGGCCGTCACCCAATTTGGCCTAGGCAAGTCAAACCTCACCGGGGCTTGCTCTTGCCTTACTAGGCCTCACATGTTCCCGGTGATTGTGAGCCTTGCCCAAGCAAGGCCAATTCAACTATGGCCAGTGGCTAGTCACCCGCAAAAGGAAGAAGATGGAAAAAGAAGAAGAAAGAATAAAATTAAAAATTAAAAATAAAATATTATTAAAAATTGTCTACATTAGCGTTGGCAGTGCCATGTAAGTTAGTCGGCATTCATTTTAATAATATCCCACCAAAATTAGCTCGAATGACTAAATTAACGCTATATTAAAAGGTTTAAGACTGAATTGTTACTGATGCAATATATTTAGGATTTTTTCTAATATCTTATAATGAAGAAGATTACACGAGTGTACTTATTGGCTCTATTAGATGACTATTGAAGGCAATACAATATCAATCATAATCTATTGGGATATACGTCATAAAAAAAAGATATATGCATGATTCTAAGAAATAAGGGAAATGGAAATATCTCTCTCGCTCTGATCTCTATTCCCATTTTCCTCACCACCCCCCCCCCCCCCCCCCCCCTACTGAGCGGTGATTTTGGTCCGACTCTGCCTTGCTTCCTTGCTGCGAAGTAAAGGTATCAACTTTTTGCTGTTTCTTTTTAAAATTATTAAAGCTTCGACTGAATTCCGTGAATTGTATACTTCAACTTTGTTTCCTTTTTTGTTCGTTGAATCTGAATCATGTCCAATAGCTGTGCACGGCGTGCTTAAATTCTCTCCGTTGCATTATCAGAAGGAACACCTTCAATGTCAAAACGCTGAATAATTTGCAAAGCCTAAAACATTACAGAATACAGATGACAACGTTAATGGTTGTTTTCACAATTAGAGCGAACACATCTTTGTTCTTTAACTCACAGTGATGCATATGGGGGTTTCTTGCTGCTTCCCGTGGCTTTCGCCCCATCACTGGGGCAAGTTGATCGAGGTATCCGATGGTGAGAAGCAGGACGGCCTAGGAACCTTACCGGATGATTTGGTAATGGATGTGCTCAGCAGACTGGAAGTTGACCAACTTGACAACGCAAAAAGAGTATGCAGAAGATGGCACGCGTTGATCACGACGGCTCACTTCATCCGAGTGCATCTCCAAAGAGCTTCTTCGGTAACTGTCATGTGCTCCATGCTCTCCGGGCGCCGGTTCCATGAGCCCTTTTTTTCTATTGGGACTGGGGCTTTCCAGAGGAGAAACCAATTAGATGAGCAATGTTACTGGGTTTTCGACATAACAGCCGTGTTCAGGTTTTGTGATTTGCTAGGTTGTTGTGACGGACTGCTTATCTTCTTTGCGACTTTCCCCTCTATATATGTATTCGCAACCCCGTCATGCAGGAGCGAATTGTGATGCAACAAGAGGGTTCAATCTGCAGTTTCTTTCTCCATTCCCTTCTGAACAAATACCGGCTGCTTTCTTACAGAGAAACTCCCAATGGCTTCTTGTATCACATGGGCGGTCTAGGGCCAGCGGCGTGGAAAGACGTCAGGATGTTTCCTTATTGTCCTAGAGAACAAGAAGCCCCGTCTGGCGTAGAGGGTCGTCTTCACTGGATGGTGGTTGGGAAGGAAGGCATGTCGCCTCCATGTTCGCATTCCATCATGGTCTTTAGCACTAGAGAGAGCAAATTTTGTTTTATGCCTCATCCAGGAGATTCATGTCTGTCAAGCGATGGCCATTTGAATATGCACATGGCAGAAATGAAGGGCCGCGTCTATGTGTATTTGATTGGCGATGAACTCCTGCGCGTATGGGTTTTGGAGGACTATGCAAGTCGGCATTAGATAAAGAAGTGCGATATCGATCTAGAAAGGGACTTCAATCGGCATCTGGCTTCCGAGTCCTGTAACAAGCTATTCAAACTATAAGGACATGCAGCTTATGGATAGACAAGATGGCGAGCTGCTTCTGTTCTGGCCTCGCAGGGAATTCTTTCGGTATGATCTGCAGTCGAAGATGATCCAACAAGTCTGGTCGGACGACTCTAGGAACAGAATGATGAGCAGGGCGGTCGTCGAGTTCAAAAGCAGCCTCGTGTCCTTGAAAGATCTTCAGTGAAGTTAAGTTTGATTTTCCTTTTAGGGATTAGGGTTTAGGGAGGAGTTTGATTGTTGATTCTGGTTCAAGATGGTTTGGAGACTCAACAGGTTTCTCCGTGATCGACCTGTCTAGTCTTCATTCCCAGCACTCCGTTTGGACTTTCGGAATGGATTTCTATTATTTAATGACTTTTGTGTCTTCATTCCATGCTTTTAACTTTTTGAATCGAGTGACTTGAAACCTTCCAAAGCATTCCAATGTTGACATTTAAGGCATTATACAACCTTTTAGAGACTTAATTAGCACTGGGCTCCATTGCAAAAAATGAACAGTTTAGAAAATATTTTCCTAAAAAATGATTGCTTAAAATAATTAGTTAATATTTTTTTTTGTTATGGATAATATGTTATATTTAAATATTTTTGTAAAATGGTGAAAATATTTTATGTTCAGTTATATTTATAAACGATATAAGTGATCATTTTTTGAAAGATATTTTTTAAATTATTATTTTTTGCAAAACAAGTAGAGCTTTAATTTATTTCAAAATTTAAAAGAAAAGTTGGGAGAAATCATCATGGAAAAGCACTAGAAAAATCATTATTTCTTACAAAGTGATCATTTGGGCCACAATATAGACTGAAGCTGTGTCAACAATATAATATCTTTTATTGAGTTTTCTAAGAAATGTAATGAATATATTAGTATGATAGGTGGAATATCTTTTTTGAAATTTCTTGTAACAAAGTTTGAATCCTCGTTATGCCTCAAGTTTATATAGATGCTTGACAAGCGTTCCGGCAAGCTAAGTAATTTGTTAGTAACATTCTTATGACGAAAATAAATTCGACAGCAAGAGGAGGGCCGGCTTTGAAGGCCTGCCGGACGATGTCATGATCGAGATCGACATGCTCGGGAGACTACAGGCCGACCAACTCGTCTGAACACGAAATCTGCGCAGGAGGCGGCGCTCATTCATTTCCACAGCTCATTCCGCTCAAACGCATCTGCAAAGAACCACCGTGCCAGTCATCTTGTACACCTTGTGTTATAGTTCCGATCATCGGGCCGGTGACACGCTCAGTCTGTCTTTTCCATGACTGGGACCTCAAGAAGAAGATGAAACTGGTTCGAGCAGCGGAGAGGGAACCGCGGTTGTGATTCTTAAGAGCAATGTGTCCATGACCTTCGCTTCTTGGTTGTTGCAATGGGCTGCTCATCTTCCTCGACGGCACTGTGCCATATCCATGCCGTTATAATATCTGCAACCCTGTTGTCACTCAGGAGAGAATCACCTTGATTCAAGTAGGTTTCATTGCAGTTTCACTGCGTTCTGCATTTGCCTGCAAATGAGTTCCAGCTGCAATTCTGTGAATAAACGGGCAACGGCCTCTGTTATCACGCAGGTGGCTCATGCTCAGTAATGAGTGGTTAACAATTCTGGAAGTACATCAACTCTGGATCAACACTGAATAAACACTAGAAATATTGGCGGCTATATTTTTCCACAAAACCGAGTACTATCGTTCATATAGAGAATTTACTATACCTTAGCATTGTCAATGACATAAAAATACTAGCACAGAAACACAAAACCAAGAACACACTGGGCAGGAAAACTTTGACACAAAAACTGGTATTGGCCAATTCTTCCGTCTGTACATTGCAAACACAATGGAACAAGAAATAATGGAAGCACCACTAAGAATTGAAAACAGGATGCTATCAGAAGAAGGGTAGAGAACACTTCGTCTCATCTTCCACCAGACAGCTCAATCGCATCTTGATGATACACAGAGTCTTCTCCCCAGTCGAATCTTCTCTGTATCCTCTCATATTCTTGCCTTCGAGTAACTTCGACGTGCTGCCACTCCTCCCACCTCTCGGCCAAACCTTCGCCCTCCAGCATCCGAACAACGTCCGACATTGCTGGACGGTCCTCTGGCGATGCTTGGGTACAAAGAAGAGCCACTTGCATCATCATCTCCACCTCTTGCATGTTGTAGTTTTTACCTAAGTTACGGTCTACGATAGCATCAAGCCGTTTCTCCCTCTCCAGCTTCTTGACCTTCATGCACACATGTAAAGTGAAGAAGTCAAGCAAAAAGAAGTACTTCACAAAGCATGAACATGTACTCAATTTTAGAACAAGCCTCCGACAGGAAAAAGTCACCCAATTTACAGTCTAAAAGCACCCACAACGGCTTCAAAATCAACAGTGGAGATACTCTGCATTGAACCACCAATGCTTCAAAAATTTTTGAAGCCGTTGTGGGTGATTTCGGATTTTGAACCTCTGCATTGAACCACCAATGCAGAGGTTCATAAACTGCAAAGCTTAAACAGCTTAAATGCGGATTCAAGATTTTAAAAGCTTAGCAAAATCAACAGTGGAGAGCGACAAGGATATGCACGATTCTAATGTTTGAAAGGACTGCAATGTTTTCTCTCTCAAATTGGCAGAGGTCAGAAAATGACGATAAGAGTTAATGCGAAGGGAAATCCCAGTTTCTTTAATAAAGCAGCCACTTTAGTGAACATGGAAACGAGACGAAAATAAGACGCTCTAGCTACATGGCACATGCCTGGAATATTGATTTCCCACAGCACAAAATGTGGTTGAGCATGGATGCACGGGCATCAAAGCCAGTATCATCATTCCTATGTGTTCAACACAGTTCTGGAACTTGTGTAAATAATGATAAACAAGCCAGCAGTAGTACTTCGACTCTGACAAATAGAATTTGTTTAATCTATTCAGCTTCACTTAGAATGTCATAGATAGTACAAACCAATCATTCTTTGTTAGCCAAAATCTTCCATTCTGAGCATCCTACAATAACAAATGGATAACTAGAAAAATAGGAAGGGAGGAGGAAATAAATTCCAAAAAGAAACAACGAGAAGAATAAACTGTCTTACATGGTCAAGCAGTAGCACATCATCTTCTTCCTCTAGACGTGAGAAGTCAATTGCACGTTGACCTGTTACCAGCTCTAAAAGCATAATTCCATAACCAAAAACATCAGTCCTCTCTGAGGACTTCCCAGTTGACAAATATTCCGGTGCAATATGGCCCATTGTCCCACGAACTTGAGTTGTAACATTAGTCTTTCTCACATCAACTAATTTTGCAAGGCCGAAATCACCCACAACAGCTTCAAAATCCTCATCGAGCAAAACATTAGCAGCTTTTACGTCCCGATGAATAATCTTAGGATTGCAGTGTTCGTGAAGATACTCCAGACCACGTGCAGCACCCAATGCTACTCGTTTTCTTCTGGGCCAATACAAAACAGGCTCCCCAGGTTTGATCTCTGCAGCAGCCAGATCAGATTAGTGCCTAGATGATAACAAATGAAAAAAACATGAAAAAATATTAAGTCTTGAGCAACAATAAATGTCTAAATATGCCGTCCATGAGATGTAATTAATTTTCTTGATCGTCATCCATGAGTATTAACTATGTAATAAAGTATAAAGAAGTATGAACCAGGAATCTAGTCTTGATAAGACTTTCAACACTTTAACTAGTCTGACAAACTTTTGTTACCAAAGTAGAGTGCAGGAGTATATCCAACAGGAAAAGACTGGACAAAAAAATGGTCAAACTAGGCTTGAAGTTCACTGTAAAGTCTGATTTAATGCTTTTGTCCAATAAGGAGATCACCAAACTGATTCTTCATCGTAGTATGATTTCATAAATGAATTACCAATATAGCCTCTTATTTTGCTTGGAAGCAACACGAAAACGCATTTTCGTTGAAGAGTTATTCAACAACAGTTTGTGGACTTGCACCAAGCATTCTCACCTCGAAGCCGATAGGCAACACTTAAGTTTTGCATGAAGGGATACACCAGCAAGCGCTCTGTAGGTGTTGTGCAAAATCCAATTAACCTCAAAAGATTCCTATGAACTGCAACACTTATCATTTCGACTTCACGTTGAAAAGCTGCATCTCCACCAGGGCTCTCAAAATCAGTTAATCGCTTCACAGCAATTTTCATATTATCAGCAAGCACTCCTTTGTAGACTTTCCCAAAACCACCCTGACCCAGGACATTTTTCTCACTGAAGCTGTCTGTTGCAAGCTGCAATTCCCTCCATGAAAATCGTTTTAACTGGCCAAATGCAATTCGCCGGTCTACTTCACCTGCCAGTAGGACATAATAGTTAGTACTGGAAAAAGGAACATTAGAACAGGATATAAAAAGTAGCTCTGATAAATCCAGTTTAGGGCTTTCTTTCCTACGATCAATCAAATTCAAACTCTGTACACCAACTAAATTCTTCTGACTTCAACGTAAAACATCCTCTTAGATGCTAACAATACCATTAGTCACGTCATTGACAGAAAGAGCAACACATACCTGCGACATCTACAAATACTTCACGTTTATAGCCTTTGTGTCGACCCTTATATAGAAAGAGCACCAGAATGACAAGGAGGAGAATAAAAAGCCCTCCAACTATACCAACTATAATTCCAACTTTCGGCTTATGCGAAGCACCTGTCAGAAATATGAACTTTACATCATCAAGGCATATGTGCCTTATATGACACTGCTGGTTACAGTAAAATAATTGAGAGCATTCACTACTGCTATCTACCTGAATCACTGCTATCAGAGGCACATGAACGCAGCTGACTAATGCCACAATTTAATTTGTTTGCAGAAAAGCTGCAATTAACAAACAACAAGAAAATCAATGCTTGTTGATGGTCTAGCCCATTTGATAAGTAGAATATGCATGTGCCTCTATGCAAGCGAGCACGAGCGCGCGCGTGAGAGATAGAGATTCTCAAAAGAAGGGAACGACCAAGGGTAGAGGCTTAATTAGTTAAAATGATTGATCAATAAGTGTTACGGTTGCCTTACTTGTATTTTGGAACTTGGAATAAGTGAGCAGGAATTTGACCTTCAAGGTTGTTAAAGGCAAGCTGGCTGCATAAAGAGCTTAAATAGTGCCCTTAGAATTTGCTGAGTAATTGAATAAAACTAGGAACTAGCTCATAGGAATCAAATTAATTTTAAAAAAATAAAATAAAACAGATGATCAAGTATGATGCAACCATACTGACTCATCTTGAAGTAAAGAAGGAATGGCTACTTACAGATTGATCAAGTTATGAAGAGTAGAAAGTGACTCAGGAATGGTGCCACTGAGGTTATTTTGACTTAACGACCTGCAAGCACGGTCACAAAATCTTATCCATTAAGGATGCAATTTCCATATAGATTGTTCCAGATAGTAAAAGCACTGGAGATACTGATGCTTACAAAAATTGAAGCTTTAGTAGATTCCCAACGGAAGGTGGTATTTGACCAGTCAAATGATTGTTCTCCAGATCCAAGTTGGTCAAACTTGTCAAATTTCCAATTTCTGGAGGTATCTCACCAGTTATGCCATTCCCTTGCAAGTTACTGCATCAAAACAATGGCAATATTCAGAAAGGATGACAAAGGCAAGCACAATGGAAACAATTTAGATTGATTAGAATAACCTTAGCATGAAAGGGAGCACAATGCTATCACTAGGCGCAATGTAATCTTTTAAATCGGAAATAAAAGTAAATTTTCCATTGCGGATTAATTAATTGAGTTTTTCAAGTTCACACAAGGTTTCACAAAGATAAAAAGGAGAAAGCCCATTAACGATGCTAATGAACTCTATGACTTTGCCAATACTTTGACATGTGAATGACTCTGGCCCACACTTACAGTGTAGTGAGCGTCTTCAGCGCTCCAATTTTGGGAGATAATGTACCTGAAAAGTTCATTGATGACAATGTTCTGCATACAAATAAGTTAATCTGAAATTAGAGCCTCAATGTGCAGTCAACCTGAAGGAAAAGCCCAAAGTAACGATAGCTTACACAGAAACGACATTGTTATTTGGATCACAGATGACATTAGACCAAGTGCAAGGATTAACTTGATTTGGATTCCAGTCTGTGAGCTGACTGTTTGACGCATTTAATGAACTTCTCAATGAGAAAAGTGCATCTCCTGTGAAACCAGAAGAATTGATATTCAGCATCT
The DNA here is from genome assembly GCA_017140615.1 of Eucalyptus cladocalyx. Classification (NCBI taxonomy): domain Eukaryota; kingdom Viridiplantae; phylum Streptophyta; class Magnoliopsida; order Myrtales; family Myrtaceae; genus Eucalyptus; species Eucalyptus cladocalyx. Next base: position 71,321,781 of record CM029523.1, on the reverse strand, counting down.
AATCAAGCTAGCAGCAGTGGCTCAAAAACTAAGATCACCACCAAAAACATTCAGAACATAGAAACAATCATAACTATATTAAAAATGCAGATCAAGAGAGTCTTTACGGTTATACATATCATGTCACTGAATAAGCCGAATGTCCTCATTTTTGTACATTATTAAGTTTTTAACAGAGGATGTACAAAAAAGGGTGCTAATTAATATGGCGCACTCAGCATGTTTTCGTAGCAGATGCTTGTGGCATTCACTTTGTGGCAGATGCTTCTGTCTTTCAAAGGCTATAGTAACTCTAGTTGAGCATTAGGCAAAGTTTTGAATATACAGGTAGGGAAAACCTGAAGAAGTCAAAACCAGGTTTCTGGAAGATTTAGGGACATAACTAATTCCCTTTTGATTGTTTCAGCGGAGATCTACTCTCAGAAAGGATCCAAGGAGACAATAAACTTCTAGTTAAATCATTTTAAGACGGGAACCATCTCTTCACTTTCGTTCTGATTTTTGTTTTCTTCCTCAAAGAAATAGTACTCAGCAAAAGACATTAATATGTTCGAGCTTACCCAACAAGTATGCATAGAGACTTATAGACTTACAATCTAAATGGGCCTTTGGCTCCTGTCCAGTGCTCAGCATATAAACTCACTAGTCAATATAAATACTAAGGCATGGAGAAGCCATTGGACGTTTCTAACAGAGATCAGACCTTCTTATGGTACATGTTGTCCTTGATGAGAACCGAAGTAACTCCCACCAATAATTAGAAAACCGTATACGATTGAAAATCACTTAGGACTGTATTCCAGCTCAATCAATTCAGATGAAATCCCAGTGGGTAAAAGAAGCGATAAACATATAATTGTATGCAGAAGACACTACAGAAGAATTGCCCAAAAATGCAAAAGACAGATCAGTTACTTCTGCCAAGTCACAGGTTGAAGCTCCAGACTCCACAGTATTTCAAGTTTCAATCATAGATCGCTTTAAAGAATTAAAACAAGATCATTGTGTTAACAAAGAAAGCTATAGCTGGGTGGCATGGACACGTGCTTCCTTGCCTTGTGCTGGGTTCCACAGTATATAAAAAAAAAAAAAATAGAGAGCCTCAATTGAACAGGTTTGACCATGTCAAATCTGGTGTTGACAGCCTCCAAATTAAGGGCATGAGCCAGACTGGACCTAAAACTCTTTCCAGGTTCAACTGGTCAAACCAACCAGTCCAGTGTGAACAGTCAGGGCTCACAAGAATACGCAATAACATTTAAGATGTTTAAAAAGATCAGGGAATGCATCAGGTCAAGTCTCAAATGAATCCATGTACCTTGATAATCGGATAAGACAAAAGACTGCAGGCAAGCCAAAGCCAAAAGAACGAGAGAGAGTTCCATCTTTATAATATCAACTGAAGCACTCACAGCAGTGGCAAACCCACCCAGGTGAATATTAAAGGATATCCGCATGCCATCCCTGTGTAAACAACCCAGATTTTAGTAAATGTCAAAGACAACCAAAAAAATGCATACTGACAGGCAACTGCACAATTTAGAATCTGCTATATGAGGGTAGAGATCTGTAGCAGATTGCCGATGCATCTCAACCAGAGTCATTCTGTTTTATCATGTTGCTGATGATTTTTTCTGGTCAATTGTTGCTTGACCACTAGCAAAATCTACTTAGTATTTCCACTTAAAGTCTGTCCTTAATGATGTAACTTTGCTCATGAAAAATACTTGATTGCATTTAATGCACCAGTCTGGCCTAAATCCTAGGGACAGATGAACTTTGCACTAGAAACAGATCATGCCTGCGATAGATGACCCATGACTACTGAAATAAAATGTGCAAAGAAATCATTTGGCACTTTACACCACTAACCAGTAAAATTTTCAGCTCGGAATTTCACTAATTTGTTACTGCAACCATAGGGCTCCACTGTTTAATGAAAGAAATTGACACCAAATAATCTCAATGCCAATTCATCTCAATGGAGGATTATGCCCATTGGTTTCGGCAATTAATTGTCAAATTCTTCAGGGTGGCTCAACTCTGCCAAAGGTCACTAGCAATAAGAACTCGGGGCACCTTATTAGATTGTGAAAGTGTGAGGACAAATAAACCTTGAGAGTAAAGTGATGTGCAATGCAATTTGACGGGCAAAGGGTGTTATCTGAAAAAGGAGTTTATGATGCAAAATGAAGGGTATGGCCAGATATGGACAAGCAACACTACTCATAACCCTTACCTATGAAGCTTATCCTCTACAAGAAGAAGATAATTTGTCATGAAACTTATCCTCTACAAAGAAATCCTGTAGAACTTCTTAAAATAGCAACTTTGCCATCATCAGGCTAAACAAAACATCTGACTGAAGCCCATCAGGAGATTATGGGTCCTTTTGAGTCCTCTCACTCATTAATTGCAAGAAATTGTACTCACACGCAACACAAAATTAGCATCTTCAAGTCCTATATTTCAGTCAATTCACCAGCAAATATAAATGCCTCAATATTTAGTATTCACCTCATTCAGAAACCAAAAGGATTAGGGGAAAGAAAGAGTTTAGAAGGAACATGGATCAGTCAAAGATGACTGAACTGTATCCAAAGAATCACGGGGAAAAGAAATTGAGAAACAGTCAAACTTAGAGCCAAGTAAAGTAAATGCAACTGCCAATACTCCAGAGGTCCAGCATCAACCGTTGTCTTTGGTACTGAACTTTCATATTCCAGTGCTAATAGGAAAGCACACTCTAGACCTTATTCACTCCAATCAGGCTCACTCATGAAAGATTAAGAAAGTGCTGAGCAATAACCAAAATGTTTCTAGAAAAGGTCACACCAAGAGAACTCTGAAAGAAGGGTAAACTTTTTTCCCCATCAGCTCCGACCTGATGAAATCTTAATTCTTGTTAATTATGAACAAGAAGTTGCTCATCCCGAGCTAAAGTAAACCAAAAACTAAGCAGACTCTAAGATCGTTGCAGGTAATTATTGCAAGTACACACACCACAAAACCCAAGGCTCCTCCCCCCCCCCCCCCCAACCACTATACAGGCTAAACAAGGAAAAACAACGACCCATTAAACCGTTGAGAAATAACGATCAAAATGCAAGTTTGACAACAAAAATGGAGGATCTCGGCAGCACTAAACGAAGTTCTGCAACTCGCGGAGAAAATCCACCCCCCCTCCTGCGCCCGAATTCTTTCACAAAACAATTCAATCAGAAAGAGGAATAGAATAAAGAAGACACCAATTACAGAACAACAAAGACAACAAACCTAAGAAACAGTTACCCACCGGACCAATAACGGGGGACGAGAACCCAGAAATCAAAGGACCCAGAAGCCAAAAAGGCAAACCCACCAGCTGAATTATCTCTCTTTATCTCTTTTCGAACCTGGAATAATGGTTTATTCCAAAAGGGCAAAGGGAACTGAGTTGGACAGGCCACTGAATCCGAGAGAGAGAGAGAGAGAACAAAATCTGTAAGAGAAGGTTCTGTCCTTTTGCCTTTTCCTTACAGCGTCTCCATTGAATCTGAGGATGCAGAAGAGGAGAAAAAAGATTTTGGCCTTTGAAGGGAAGTCTGCAATTATTACCGCTGTCCGCCTTCAATGATCCGACAGCAACGTCAAGCGGTAATCGTGAGTGGTCGACTTTTGGTGCGTGGGCAAGTCCGCTCTGCCCAGTCACTACTCTTCGTTCTGAACGAACTTTGAAGCGATGACTAAAGAAAAGATTTTTAAATGATTTTAGTGCCACCAAAAATTGACCCAGGAAAGAAAAGGTATTTTTTAACTAATCCATCGAGCACTAGCCCATATACCACCTAAAAAGGACTATAGACTATTTTATTCATATCTTGACATAGGAAGTCCAATAGGGGCAATATTGGAATAAGTGCATTTGAAATCTTAAAATTTATCAATAAAAAATAATTAAGTTCTAAAACTTTCAAAAAATGTAATTAAAATTTTAAATTGTTGCGAAAGTACAATCGAGTTCTAAAACTTTTAAAAAGTAAATAAATTAAAAGCATTTACGAAAGTGCAATTGTGTCCTAAAATTTTTAAAAAGTGTCATAAATAAAATGACTTAATTTGACCAATTTGACAAGTTTAAAGACTTAATTGTACATTTTGAAAATTTTAAGACTTAATTGTACTTCCGTGACAAGTTTTAAGATTTGATTACATTTTTTTACTCAATTGTACTTTGTTGATAAGTTTTAGGGCTTTCAATGTAATTATCTAAAAAAAATTGTTGCAAAAAATTTCCAAACTAATACACACATGTCATATTTACCTCAAATTATATTTTGTGTTATAAAAATTCTCGAATAGATACATTCGCACTACATCTACCTAAACTAAGTTTCATGTCATATGTGTGCCACATTTAACTAAACTGGGACACTTGTGCTATATTTATCTAAAAAAAATCCAAATTTAACACGAGTTAGGGTAATTGTGACATAGATATATCAGTTTGGTGAATACACCAATTTAAGAATTTTTATGAAGGTAAATGTGGCATGAGTATGCTAGTTTGAGAGTTTTTTTTGTTGTTGTATAAGCCTAATAATAATCCACATCATCATATAACATATGATTTGTCGTTTGAGTAAATAGAATAACCACATTAAACATTTACCAATAGTTTAAGAATTATATTAAACCAATAAAAAATTCAGGGACTATTCATATGATTTTGTTTTTCAAAGTTTATGAGAAAATTTCAAATAATGGCCCGTGATAACTCTATAATAATAGAGTTATTTTATCTATTTTAAATAACCAATATGGTATTTTATAATGTAATATTCCTTAGAAAATATTTGGATTTCTTTCTATTTACCAAAATCTTCCTTATTTATGTAGAATAATGAGATATGATGAAAATAAGGAAAAAAAGGGCAAAAAGAAGGAAAGAAAATTTATGTGATTTAGGAATTCAAATAAGAAAGCATTGAAAGATGGATACCAAATCAAGGATTCTACAATTTATTCCCTGATTTTATGTGGAAAAAAAAGTAATTGTCTTGTATGAGGATTCTTGAATGTATCCTATGAATAAGATAACATAGAGAGCCTAGGGGACATCTACACTTTACCCTTTTATTTTGAGATTATTTTTCTATTTTTTCTGGAGTTTTTTTTCAAGTATTTTAAAGAGAAGATAAAAGTAGTGATAGAATTCTTGTTTTATGATTTAAGATGTTGAGTTTAATTTATATTTTCGTTTCTTCTCTACTATATTATTTATATACATATATAAATCTAGCGACCTCCACCATGGTCGATAGAGGGAAGGGGGCAAAAAAAGAGAGGAAAATTTCACCAATAAAAAGACAAAATTACCCTTCAACTTGCAATGATAGATCATTCTTGAGATGATATAACCACTTCAAGTATTTATTTGATACGAGTTCCCTTTTAGGTCTTTATTTGAAAAAATAAGAGCATTTTGAGTGCGTTTGATTTAGTATTTTGAAAGCTCATAATAGTTTAGCCTAAAAGATTTTAGGCAAATACAAATGTCATTTATTAAACTACGCTTTGAAAATCAACTTTGAAAGAAACACCATTTGGTAGGAAACACATTTGAAAAACCCTTTGAGTGATTAAAATTAGTTTTTTTTAAATTTTTTTTTTTGTTTAAAATTGAAAAAAATAATGTATGCATCTTTTGAAATATAAATTTTTGACAATAATATTAAAAAATGATATATATATATATATATATATATATATATATTAACAAAAAGAAAAAGAAGACCAAACCCTTCGTTGATCTGGCGAAGAGCTACCGCGCTGGCAAGTTAGATCTAGCATTGGCAGTTGTCAGTTGAGGTTGCCTACAATTAAGTGACCTCCTATGCGCAACCCTAGCGATGGCCGCCTGACCTAGGTGGCGCGTGACCCAAGCAATCATCGCCTAGTTGCTTGAGGTCGTGCAACCTTAGGCAATCTTGATTGACAACTGCCAATGCCAAATCTAGCTCACGGGTAGCCATAGCCCTTCGCCAGATCGGCAAATAGATTGGTCCTTTTTTAAATAAATATAAAATAAAGAGAGATAAAATCGAAAATTTAAAGAATTAGTGAGAATACTTTTGTAAAAAAAAAGGAATTTTAACATTTAGCAGAATGCTGAAAACTCAATAATAATTTCTTTAGGCCTTCCAAATACTGACTTTCAATTGAAAGCTTCTTTTCAAAATGATTGTCGAACACATCTTCATAATTTTATTTGAAATAAAGTTTACTTTTTAACTCTTTATATGAGTGCATGACAGCAGTTCATGACCCCAATCCCATTCAGAATTTTTTCTCAAGTTTTTTTTTTTTTTTTTCTGTCAAATTTCTCAAAGTGATTTTTTTTAGTCAGTTCTGTTCTATTCCTACTCTACATTTATTCGCAGACTTGTATCCTGTCCTGTAAGAGTGAGAATCGCAACTGACCCATCCTTTAAAAATCTTAAGTTGGGGGATTTGAACCCCCCTCACCTCCCCTCTCCACCTCCATGTTGTTGAAAGGGTGGACACCGGGCGAACCCGGTGGTTCCGAAAGGTGATTGACGTTGCACATAATCTTACATTTACGCCGGAGGCATAACCGCTTTGGCAAGCAACGATCGTCGGCACCCTCAGCAAAGGAGTTGCCCACTCTTTGAAGAAGATGTCTGGTTAAGCTCCGGGGAACGGGCTTGAATCCCGTCGACGACCGACCCCCCCGGCCGACGGCGGCCGGCGTTGGACCACGGCGGCGATAGTCCCGCCGGTCCGGACTCCTCGGCGTGAACGGCCGTTCTCATGCTGCTCCCTCTGCGGACCGCTCGTCTCTCCCGGCGCTCCTTCTCGTCCTCCCCGCTCTCGAGCTCCGACTACGTCCGCGCTCGCCTCGACTCCATCCTCTCGAGCCGCGCCCCCTCGCCGTCGTCCCTCCTCCAGTCCCACGGCCTCGTCGTGACGGCCGGGCACTCCGGGAACGCGTTCGTCGCGGCGAAGCTCGTCTCTCTGTACGCGTCTCTCGGCCGACCCGCGTGCTCGACCCGGGTGTTCGATCGTGTTGAGGCGAAGGACGTCTTTCTTTGGAACTCCATCGTCAAAACCCACTTCTCGAATGGCGCCTATTCTCGGGCCATCGAGTTTTACTCCCGGATGCGCGCGGCGAATGAGCTGCCCGACCAGTTTACGATCCCCATGGTTGTCGCCGCCTGCGCAGACATTGGGTCGCTGAATTACGGGATGTGGGTCCACGCTTTGGCGTGTAAATGTGGTCTCTTTGCGGGAAGCTCGGCGGTCGGATCTTCTTTCGTGTACATGTATTCGAAGTGTGGCCAAATGATGGATGCCTCTTTGGTGTTTGATGAAATTCGCGTGCGAGACGTGGTGGCTTGGACCGCGCTTTTGATTGGATACGTGCAGAATGGGGAAAATGAGAAGGCATTGGGGAGTTTGCGCGAGATGCTGAGGTTAGGTGGGTTGGAGGAGAGACCCAATTTTAGAACCATGGAGGGTGGATTTCAAGCTTCTGGGAATATGGGTGCAGTATCAGAAGGTCGTTGTCTTCATGGTTTAGCGGTAAAAAGTGGACTTTCGTGTTGTGAAGTAGTCAGGTGTTCAGTTTTGTCTATGTACTCGAGATGTGATTCCCCTGAAGATGCTCATTCATCTTTTTGTGAGATTGTCGATAAGGATGTTCTCTCATGGACATCAGTAATCAGTGTCTATGCAAGGTTTGGATGTATGGCGGAGTGCTTGTCTTTGTTTCATCAAATGCAATGCAGTGGAACATATCCAGATGGAATTGTTACCAGTTGCGTGCTTTTGGTTTTCGCCAATACCATGAGTGTCTCAAAAGGGAGGACGTTTCATGGGTTGCTTATAAGGAGACATTCTCTGTTAGTTCAGGATCCGATGGTTCACAATGCGTTATTGTCCATGTATTGCAAGTTTGGGCTCTTAAATGTTGCTGAAAAGCTTTTTGCCACTAGAGCGCATGAACTTGCAAAAGAGCCATGGAACATTATGGTTTCAGGATGTGGGAAGTTGGGGATGGAAGAGAATTGTATACTGTACTTTAAGAATATGCAACATCTAGGCATTGAATCTGATTTAGATTCTTTGGTCTCTGTCATTTCCTCGTGTTCAAAATTAGGAGCAACCAATCAGGGCAAGTCAATTCATTGTTATGCCATCAGAAGATCAATTGATGGGAATGCCTCATTTGCCAATTCACTGATAGGTTTCTATGGTAGGTTGGGTAATTTGGCAGTTGTACAAAGAATCTTTTCAAGGATGAAGAGAGATACTGTCTCATGGAACACTGTAATATCATCTTATGTTCATAATAAGCAATATGAAGGTGCCGTTGCTCTTTTTGATAGAATGGTATCAGAGGATATGAAGCCTAACTCTGCAACATTAGTCAGCGTGCTTGCAGCCAGTGCTAATCTGGCTTCGTCAGAGAAAGGAGAAAGGATCCACCAGTACCTGGAGGAAGAAATGATTGAAACGAACCTTCCTCTTACAACTGCATTAGTTCATATGTACGCAAAATGTGGAAAACTTGACAAAGCTCGTGAATTATTTGACTTAATGAACGAGAGAGACATTATTTCTTGGAATGTTATGATTTCTGGTTATGGAATGCATGGACATGCAAAATCTGCTGTCGAGATTTTCCAGCTGATGGAGAACTCAAAGGTTAGACCAAACACACTCACTTTTCTTGGACTTCTGTCAGCCTGTGCACATGCAGGTCTTGTTGAAGAAGGGAAGCGTCTCTTTTCTAGAATGCAACATTATTCCATTGAACCCAACATAAAGCACTATACTTGCATGGTAGATCTTCTCAGCAAGTCTGGTGATCTGCAAGGAGCTGAAGAGTTGGTTCTTTCGATGCCTGTGCGACCCGATGGTGGTGTATGGGGGGCTCTATTAAGTGCTTGTGCCATCCATGAAAAACTGGAGGTCGGAATAAGAGTTGCAAACTGTGCAATTCAATCTGAACCAGATAATGATGGATATTATGTGTTGCTTTCTAATATGTGTAGTTCCATGGGGAGATGGGAAGAGGCGGAGATGGTCAGGAAAATGATGAAAGGTGGGGGCGTGCAGAAGCAAGCAGCCTGGAGTGCAACATAATTGACTAGATCTTCTTGCAAGTATCTTGCTCTTTCAGATGAAACAAGCCATGACCGCTTGCAAGTATATTGCTTGCACAATTACAGGAGAGCTATGTCAGTGTACGTTTTGAGCATGGGGGAGCCAGATCCCTCTTTATCAGACATCACTGGTCCAGGGGCTGATGAGATCATCAAAGTCGATTGAGTTGGGATCTGAAGTTTGCTTTGCATTCAGCTTACAGTGAGAATTGCTGTCACTTTGTGCTGGCAACTTTATCAACTGACAAATAGTTTCATCTTAAGAAAGAATTCAAGATCGTTTTTTTTTTTCTTTTTCCCTTTGGCATAGAAATGATAGCTCATCTTGCTTTCACTTACTATGGTAGGGAGAATGGTGATGGCAGTGGTTTAGGAGTGATCTTTGGTTTTGGGAGTATGATGCTGGAAGGTTAAAGGTAATTTCTGCAATTTTATGTATGTTGATGCATGTGCACAATTGACATGGCTACTGGATTCATAGCACAAGTGGAATTTTAAATAGAAATAAGACCCTGCTGAAGACTGAATAAATTGCTTATAAATAGACTTTATCGTACTCCACCAGGATAATAGTTATTAGAATACTCAACTTAGCACATAAGAATACTGCTGAAGCAACCATTTAGTGAGCTAAATGAAGCAAAATTAATTTGGCATGACAGCAATTTCTTTGTAATCTTATTCGTTATAATATCCAATATGTTTTGCATTGACTGATGCTTATTTTCTAGCTCAGAGAATCAAGGAATTTCGAAGTGATGAAATGGATGCCATGCTGCAATTGTTGTCATTGGCAGTTGAAGCTGATTTCTAACCTGACCATGGTGCTTCCTTTGTCTGTCAGTGAGTGAACTTGCTAATCTCAAGCCAGCCACCATCATGTTGCGATCTTCCTCGCAGTTTTACCTGTGTGTTTTCTTTCAGTGGACATCCATTTTGTACTATTCTCGTGTCATTAGAATTTTGCTGCCGATAGTTGCTCTTTGGCTGTGGCTTAATAATACCTATTCCATTGGATTACAGGGTGCATTCCCCAAGTAATTACAATGATCTTGAATCAAGCAGGTGTAATCTGATAAGAAGCAAACAATGGCTATGGAGAATGCGAGCAGCGGGAGAACTTAATGAGCCACAGTCATTGGCGGGGTGAGGTTTGTCAATGCTGTTTTGCTGGGTGAGGAGGTGACAATACATCCCTGTTATGTTCCAACAACTATTTGTATTTTTTTTTCTTTTGACTGTAGATGCTGATCAAGTTATTCAGTTGCCTGTGCTATTCAACAGTCTCAATGCGAGATGTCTTTTATTAATATTAGTATTATCTCTACATTTATAAGTTCCCGGCGATGCTAAGTTTCCTCCATATCTTCAGATGGCTCGGCCCGAGCTTGACATGACGAAGTCGTTGCACAGAATGCTTGAAGCTGGGTCGGTTGAAGACTAAAATGTCTGTGCACTCTCCATTCAGGATGAGTGTTTTGGTAGGTGGCCCTTTGAACTTTTGCATCTGGGAAATGTCAAAACCCAGAGTCTCCCCAAATCACAAACTAATTGAATCGTTGCCTAGAACTATTCTTGTGGTATTATTTTTAATTTTTAGAGAAGAAGAGGGATCTATTGACATGTGGAATGGGACATATGACATCGACTTTATTATTATTATTATTATTATTTTATTATTATTATTTTTGCTCCTATTTATTGCAAATTTGTGTTTTCTCTGCTAGTTGGCTTATTTGTTCCCATCCATACCTACGCCTGTTGAACATAATGGCCATGGAGTAGATTTTAATTCAAGACTGGTTTGATGTCGATGTCCCACTCTTCAAAATTCAAAATTCTCGGTTACCAAAACAAAAAAAAATTACAGAAATAAATTGAATAAAATCAATGAGAAGCCACTCTTCCAATTGAACACGAATGAGGTACAAGTTCAGTACATTTTTGAATAATTTGAAGGGAAAAATCCAATTGAACACGGATGAGGTACAAGTTCAGTACATTTTTGAATAATTTGAAGGCAAAAATCGAAGAAATGTTTGATAAATTCGATGCCGTCACCACCTCCGAGCACGACCCAGCACGGGCCAGTTGTGTCGGGCCAAGGGCATGCTGCACCTGCCGGGCTGGACTGGCCGGGCGGCCATCCTCACCTCACAGGGGGCAACATGAGGATTCAATCACAGTTCACCGGTCTCATCCTATTGAGTTGCGACCAGAAGAGGCTCCCAGGTTCAGCCATCTTTGCCTCTCTCTATCTCTCTCTCACCATGACTACTATCGGACATCCCGTCGCCGCCGCCGGTTTCCGTTTATCCGATGTCGTGTCCACGGTGACCGGAGCAGCAGTCTCATCCAGTCAAGGAACGGGGTCGGTCACTGCCCACCCCGAAAACGAAATTTGTGGAAAATAAGCAGGTCCTTCCCCGGCCAATTTTGACCATTAACAGTTGAAACCGAGGAAACAGTTGAACGACCACTCACCAGAAAAAACGGTGGAATACCGACGAAGCTCCACTTAGACATAATGGTTTCTCGAGAAAGCTGGTGCGGTGATGGCGACAAGCAGGAGCATGATGAAGATGTTTTGGAAATCAAACCTTGAATTTGTACAGAGTCGCTTCTAGAAAGATTGCCCCTTCCTAATGCATAACGATATCATCATGGGTAACAGAAAATGATGGGGTTAGGGTCGAATCACCTAATTTTTCTAGCATGCCCCACAATTGGACCGATGGTAATTTCGCTGATCTTGATTTAAAAAATTAATACCGTGGACTTTTTTTGCTGCACTTTTGAAAACAACGACTCTCGTCCTCATATAATTGAGGATTAATAACATAAAAATTAGACTGATATACTTATAATAAATTTACCTTAAATTAATATTTTTAGCACAAAAAATCCCAAATATGATACAACTGTGATAAATTTACTTTCGCTTAGTTTTCATTAAATTTTATTGTCCAAATTATTGAGTTAGATGATACATGGTAGTTAATGGATGTATTGGTTTATAATTCTTCATTGTATTAACTCCACGCCCCATTGCGCGACTAATGCCCTCCTTGGTTTACGCCATTGGCTGCTGGCTATAAGGTGATTTCAGAGTAAAAAAAAAATATTTACAATTAAAAATCAATTTTGGTTCACATCTCTCGAAAAATGACAAATCCTTTGGGCCCTCTTCATCCAATCAATGTACTCTCATTATCAATACCCCCTTTTTTCCACTTGTGAGTGGAGGTCAAGCTGGCACGTGAATATTAAAAATCGCATTCTCTTTAAATCCAGCGCCACAGAAAAGAAGAAGAAGATTAAATTAACTTTTAGTTGATTAATTAGCCAAATTACCGACGAAAAAGAAGACTCCATTCCATTCCTCTCGTTGAACACGCCGGGCGACTTTTGTCTGCATCCCCTGTTTCTCCTCCCCACGTTCGAACGGCGCGACAAGGACCATCGCCCGCTCTGCAGCTGCAGCCGCATAGGTGGACCATCGCCGTGTTCCCCGCTTCACGAGGCAGCTCTTGAATCGCCATACCCACCATTGAGCTCTGCTTCTAGAGAGGCAGGGGCAGGGGCAGGGGCAGAGCAAAGAAGGTTCGAGCATCGTTCCGATGGCCAGGTGCTGCAGCTTCACGGCGACGAGGGACCGGTGCCTCCGCTTCTCCTTCTCGCGGTCGGGCCTCAAGTCCACCGTCACCGACCTCGGCGACGGCACGGTGATGCACTGCTGGGTCCCCAGGAGGCCCAAGCCGGCGAGGCCCGACCTCGTCCTCCTCCACGGCATCGGGGCCAACGCAATGTGGCAGTGGAACGACTTCGTCTCCCCGCTCGCCGCACGCTTCAACGTGTACGTCCCCGACCTCCTCTTCTTCGGGGACTCCTACACGACGAGGCCGGAGCGGAGCGAGGAGTTCCAGGCCCAGTGCGTGGTGGGGCTGATGGAGGCGATCGGCGTGAAGAGGATGAATGTGGTGGGGATGAGCTACGGAGGGTTCGTGGCGTACAGCGTGGCGGTTCAGTTCGGGGAGAGGGTGGACAAGCTGGTGCTGATCTGCGCGGGGGTGTGCTTGGAGGACAAGGACATGGAGGAGGGGCTGTTTCGGGTTCGGAGCGTGGACGAGGCGGTGAGCGTGCTGCTGCCGCAGCAGCCGGAGAAGGTCCGGGACTTGGTGCGCATTTCGTTCCACCGGCCGCCCAAGCGGATGCCCAATTGCTTCCTCCAGGACTTCATCGATGTGAGTAAAATGTTTGTCATGTTCGTGGGTCGGACTGGGTTTATGAATTGCAACTTTTGCTTGAACGCGCTGAAAGTCAGTTGTTTGCGAATCTGTGCTAGATCGTCGAGATCTGCTTTGATAATTATGTCGAAAAGTGACATTCCCGTAGCGTCATCATCTTGCTATGGTTGGGGCATTGATGTTGCTTGTGGATTGTAGTTACCTCAAGAATTGGCAGTGTTTTGGACATGTGGTGCTGGGGAAGTGCAGGTGATATGGATGGATGACAGTAATCCAGTTGGTACTGAGAAGGCATCATAGTTTCATGGGCTAAATCCACATATATATATGGTTGACGGTGGTTCTGATCTGCTTGTCATTATGGTTTGCGGGAGATTAGGAGGGTTTAGAGTCACTTTCGTGGAGTTCTGGACGCTGCTGATACATATTTGTTTGAATTGAAACCAAACCTTCTCTAATTGATCCAACAGGACATTTAGTGGATACTCTGTTTAAACCTCGATGTTTTTCGCAGGTGATGTGCACAGAGTATCTTCAAGAGAGGATAGAATTGATTGTTGCTCTACACAAGGACAGAAAACTTTCTAACCTACCAAAGCTAGCTAAGGTTCATGCTCCTCATCTGTCGAGATGTCCTTGATCTCTCTTCCTTTGTACATCTCTTCATCCTGCTAAATCGTAGTTGGCTCTGATGCAGTCGCCGCTGATCATTTGGGGGGAGCACGATGTTGTATTTCCATTGGAGTTGGCTGAAAGATTGAAACGGTTAGCCTATTATACTGTCTTAATGTGCCGTCACACTGGAGGCCCTTTTTGCACGAGGAAGGGAGCAATTAAGATGCTACTCTAGATTATCATATAGTTTTTACCTGCAATGAGGTTGTGCATGTTAATCGAAAGGACTCGGACAGTTGAAGCAGCCGCTCTCAATTTGCTCTTTTGGAAACTTATAGAGACAACCTGTGCATTTGGTTCGAGTACAGAGCTCCCTTCATTTTGAAAAATTCACACTGGCCGCTGATTCTTGTTGCGGGACTCAGAATCTCACGAACTCGGGGAATGTAGATAACATTGTCTATGATTTTATCGCATTCTGATCTGTGTTGCCTATATCTATATGTCATCAAACTACTGGATTGTGTCCGTCTGATTTTACTTTCTGTTTTGTTGCATTTGAACAGGCATGTGGATGGAAATGCACAGCTGGTGGTCATCAAGGATGCAGGGCACGCCATCAATGCAGAGAAGCCCAAAGAGATGTACAGGATCTTAAAAACTTTCCTCGTCGATCCCCCCACTTCACACGAGCCCGGAAACCAGCTGAATGGGCAGAAGGCGGACTGAATGTATTAACTTGCTGAGGTTTCGATCATATAATTCTCATGGAACGTATGGCATTCATAGGACAGCACTGGAATTTTTGAATTACTACTGTAATGCATGCAAGATGAGGACAGCAAAATACAATTATAGAATGTACAGAAAGTACATCTTTATCCATGTTTTCAATGCTGTATGATTGAAAATACCAGCATTGAAAACACCATGCAGAAGGAACTGGACGAACTAACAGATTGGACAAAAGAAAAGGGAAATCCTAGACCACGGAAATGCTAGAATTCTTTCTTCTTAAGAAGATTGATCTACCTCTTGCGAGGGCTAGATATTCATATGGCCAAGCCGGCCCATTATTTTGCGAGACTTGATTGCCATTTCTTTGTCATGATCATGTTAGGCTTGGCTTAGGCACTAAAAAGACACCGGCAAATTCTCTTGTGAAAGTAGCTTGTAGGTATCTCCCATAGGGAGGAGGGAGAGGCGAGTAGGTGATTATAAAAAAACCTCGACAATTTAAAGTGGAATAGAACGAGTCAAAATTAAAGAGGTCAGATTTTGGAACAAAGTTCAAAATTAATTATGCAGTAGAACAAACTTTAAAAGCACCTTGTGAGTGTATAATGGACTATAGCAATAAACAATGAGAGTTTAAGGATAAGAGAGAAATTGCACATAAGATTTATAGTAGTTTAGATTATAGTGATCCTCTGTTCACTTTTCGATACTGACAGCCCGCCGGTTAGATTTCACTGGATAATCAATGAAATGTTATAGTCAAGTTGTGTGGCTTATACCTAAGTGCTTCTACCCAAAACTAGTGCTAGTTATACCCAAATCGATAGGACTTACTATCTTACACCAAAGCACATGCTCATAACATTGTAAACACTTCTCAAATGATTACAAAATTTAAGCTTACGAAAGATAAGTGTATAATCAAAGTACAATCAAATTTTGAAAATATATATTTTACGCTTCATCTTTTACATGCTCGTTGGTACCTTGGTCTCCTTATATATTTCTCCACTTGCAAACTAGCTATTGGATAGTCTATTGATGATCGTTTTCCAATTTACCCGTCGGATAGATCTATATTAAGAAGATTGGGTGCCGTTGAGTGATAGAAGCTGAATCTCCACTTGATTCTAGTCACTTTTGTAATCGGAGTCTTGGTTTCTAAAAGTAGAGTTTTTTCATTTAGGAAGAACTTGTCTCGAAATTGATTTTCCAATCAAATAAGAATGAGTTCATTAAGTCTTCTCTTGGTGTGAAATCTAAATTAGACCACTAGTTGTTATGTATTATGGACTTGTGTCACGTTCTGTCAAGTTATTTCATTCTAAAGTTGTTTTGTTCTGAACTAGTTACGTTTTGAGCTTGCTTCATTTTGAAATTGTCATGTTCTAAACTAGCGGTACGTTCTACACTTGTGTCTTGTTCTGTATTTGTGTCTCATTTTGAACTTGTTTAGACTTAGAGTCTGCACTTTGTTATAACACAATATGAATAAGTTCAACTTTAACATAGAATCTATTTTCTTAGTTTCTTCAAAGTATGATATATGATAATATACTTTATACATTCTATCACTTGCATATTGACTTGTGCATCTTTCATCCAGTTACTCAATCATTAAATAAGTCAGTAGCATTTAATTTATTTTGTCATTTTCAAAATATCATAAGGTATGTCTTTAACATCTTGGACAGCCCACTTAATTACAAGCAATCCCTTTTCTTTTCTTGAGAAAAAAATTATGATTATCAAACTGTCAGTCTAGCCAAAATTCCCATTTTGTAGCCAATTTCGAAGAGGATATACGATTCTATTTACATGCAAAAAAAATGTTTCCAAGTACGACAAACGAAATTATTGAATCTTAGTAATGGCTGCTGCGACGAGCCAAAAAGTACAAAAATCACTTGCCCTTTTCAAATGACTCACTCATCCACTTCGATGTGTTCAAAAAAACTTTTGGGAAAAGCCTTTGAAAGAATATTAAGAATTTAGATTTTTAAAGTGTAAATTATATTTGGTAAATTGTAATCTAAAAATCGATTGTGAAATATTTTGAGTAAAATTGTGTTTGGAAAAATTATATTCATACAAAGCACTTTGGTTATTAAAAAAAATTGTCCCTAATAGACCAAGTGGCCGTTGTGATCTAGATCCATTGCCGGTGGATTGTTGGTGGCCATCATTTGCCCTTGGGGACCACTGGCGAAGGTTGCCTAGGGTCAAGTGGCCCCCAGTGAGGGTTGCACGACTTGTGCAACCCATCACAAAGGTTGCTTGACCTTGGCAAGGGCCACCTGGGTCTTGTAAACCCAGGCAGCCCTCGTTGGCGACCCTCACGAAGGTCACTCAACTTCGACAAAGGCAAGCTAGGTTGTGTGGATCAGGGCAGCTAGGTTGTGCGACTTGTGCAACCCCTCGCTGAGGTCACTTGACACCTGCAAGAGCCAGCTAGGTCACGCTTGCTTGACCCCAGCAAGGGCCAACTGGGTCATGCAAACGTAGGCCCTCGCCAATGTGACCATCGCGAAGTTCGATTGACCCCGACGAGGGCCAGTTGGGTCGCCCGACACTAGGCAGCCCCTTGTTGGCGTTGCGTAATTGCCGAGAGTCGTCCGTTGTGTGGATCGGTGACCTCAATCGGCCTTGTGGGGCTTGCACGACCCAGACGACACTCGCCTAGGTCACACAACCCCCTAGCGACGATCATACGGCTTGCCGGTGATGGCCACCTGAGTCACCAGTAATGTTGTCGGCCTCTATTTACTTCCTCCTGCCAAACCCTCGCAGCCATAGCAACCACGCCGGCTAGCACAAGGAGATGAAAATGAATAGTCCCAAATAAGGGCAAAATCAAAAAACCAAAAAATCAATGAGGATAAAATCGGGACCTGCCTTCGACAAAAGTTGGAAGCCCAATGTAGCCTAGAACTTGCCTAAGGCTTTCAGCCTTTCAAAGGCAAACTTTGCCTTAAGGTGGGTTTTAAAAATGAAATCAAACACCTAATATTTGGCCATTGGGCCTAAAGAACTTTGGAGGTGTAAAGTACTTTTCGAACGCCTTTTCCAAAAACGCAGCATCATACGTGCGTCGTGCGCTTCTAGAAAGGTGATTTGAGAGTGGGCTTGGAGCGACCAGTTTACAGGGGACGAATCCATTCATAAACGGCACGAAAACACAGGTCAGCATACATCAGTCGTCCACAAGACCATAAACTCCAATCAGATAATAATGATTTCCATACGCTGAAAAGGCATGTGGAGCAGAAATTGCACAACCGGTGATCATAAAGGATGCAGGGGCACGCCATTAATGCAGAGAAGCCTAAAGAGATGTACAAGATCTTAAAAACTTCCATCATCGATCCGCTTGCTCCACATGAGCCCGGAAACCGGATGAATGGTCGGAAGGTGGACCGAAGGTATGATTTGCCGAGGTTTCGATCACGTGATGCTTGTGGAATGGATCGCATTTTGCAGATGGCACTGGAATGTTTTGATTTGGCACGGTAAAAGCATGCAAGATTAGGACAGAAAATGCGATTATATAATGTAGAAATCCACTTGCTCCACATGACCCCAGAAAACATGAATGGTCGGAAGGCGGACCAAAGGTATGATTTGCCGAGGTTTCAATCACGTGATACTCATGGAATGTATCACATTTTGCAGATAGCACCGGAATTTTTTAATTCGGCACGGTAAAAGCATGCAAGGTTAGGACAGCAAATGCGATTATAGAATGTACAAAAGGTAAAGTATCTTTATTCATATTATCTATGCTGTAAGATTCCAAATACCATTTCGAAGGAAATGAGCAAATCAACAGAATGGAAATTAGTGCTTCTTTCGATATATTCTTGGAAGATATGTGAATATCGTAATGGTTCCCTTTAATCTAATACTTCGATGGACAACCTCCTTAATGAATCTGTTGAAGTCATTGTACGATGACCCTCCACGACCAGCGGCTTCCAAAGTTCTCTCCTTCCACTTCTTAGCATTCTCCCTCATCTTCTTCCCGCCGGCCCCTTCCATCATTTCCTGAACAAGAGCTTCTATTTCCTCACGCCTCACATCCTGGTTCACTTCCATGCCGATCCCCCATTCCGTACATGCGTACCGACAGTTTGTCTGTTGCTCGGCAAAGAACGGCCAGCAAATGAGAGGCACGCCTCCGCAGATAGCTTCCAATGTAGAATTCCACCCGCAGTGGGTTAGAAAAGCACCAACCGATCCATGACGCAGGACGTGATCCTGCGGACACCAGGTCGTCAAGAACCCTCTGTCTTTCACTTCCTCAAGGAACTCCTGAGGCAAAATTGCAGAATCACCCCCCACAACATCAGGCCTGATCACCCACAAAAATGGGTGCTTGCTATTTGCAAGCCCCCAAGCAAACTCCTTCAGGTGTTCCTCAGTCATGACAATCATACTCCCATAGTTCACATACACAACCGACTCGGCTTCTCTCTGATCGAGCCATTCGAGGCAGCTGTAGTCTTCCTTCCACAGATTCGACCTGAAAGACTTGACTGAGCTCGAGGGGATATCCTGGACGAGCAAGGAAAGGGGCCCTGTACAGTAAATTCGTGGGGACATATCTGCAATTTTCTCCAGTACTTCATGTTCAAGCTCATTGAATGTGTGGAACAAGATAGCAGATGATTTCAGGCAGTGCTGCGCTTCTTCTCCTACGAAGTCAAACAAGATGTCGTTCAGGTCTGTGGTCCGTATGAAGCTTGGAATGTCCCGCAATCGGATGTTTCTCATGCCAGGGATCCATTCAACAGGACCATCCAACGTCCCGTTGTTCAGGAAGTCTTCATCTGTTACGTGTAATATGCAGTGAGGATCCAATCCAGAACTTTAACAAGAGAAACAGATGAACGGAAATAACTCATGTGGAGAGAGATAGATAACTAAATAAACAAATAAAGATCTGGTGCATTTATCCGAGAGAAGCAAAGATTAATAAATAAACAAAGGCCAGTACCTTTGAATGGAACGATCCCTCTCTTAACAAGCTCTTTGTACTGCAAATAACCCATGAACCCACAAGCTGAGGCAGTCCAGAACCGAACCTCTGGGACTCCAAGCTCTCTCGCAGCTTTACTGGCGAAGCTCATCATCCCATCTGATATCACACAACTCACGGGCGGAAGAACTTCGTCACTTTTGATCCTGGCAAGCAATTTCTTGAAAGGGCCCAAGCAGTTCTTCCGGAGTGAGTCGCAGAGGGCCGGGGAATCTTGTGTCGCATCGCGGTCTGATGGCGGGAGGCCGTCTGGGATCGTCTCAAAGCGGAAGTTTTCAAGGTCTCGGAGCAAGTCGAGTCCCTTAGACCGGAGGAGGCGGCGGTGGTTGAACTCAGTGTTGACGAACGTGACGAAGACGCCGCGCGCGAGGAGGAGCTTGGCAAGCTGCATCATGGGGTTGATGTGGCCTTGGGCCGGGAAGGGCACGCACACGACGTGCGCACGTGCATGGGAGTTTCTTGATTCTTGGGATAACGAACCCATCAGCCACGTCTCTTCCTCTCCGTAGAGCAAAAGATCAAGAAAGTGTGTCCCAGGTGATGGAACTTGCAACTGATCTAAGTCTGCCAAATCTGTTCAATTTCGGTCGGTCTTTTCAGATTTATATTAGACGCGTGGGAGATGCGCGTGTTAATAGGGTGATTGTATATTTCATTTGTTTACACTAATTATAGAGCGCATGCGACTATTCTGGTCTTTTAGTGTCAGAAGGTGAAGGCAAGTAAGGAACGAAAGAGAGAAAGGAGAAGAGCACGAAGAGCACGGTTTGGGAAGAAGATTTTCTTGTATATTCTCTGTGTCAATCAATGTACAATGCTTTGCTGTTTATAATACAAAGTGTATACACAAAGAAAAAGGCAATGTAATATTCTACAAATCAATCTAATATAAAATTGATTCTCTGTAATCAATCAATTCCCAATATACTTTCACAATCTTTTTGCATATCTTCCAACATTTAGATGTGACATTTACCTCAAATAGTGTCATTGTGAGGTAAGGTGATACCTACCTTCAACACGTTACTGGACCTTTTGACTGGTCATTCGTTATGATTCGTGCCCAAGATCAATTTCTTAGCTGACGAAAGAATAGCTTGATCGACAACGACAATTTCATCGTGCATGCATGGGGATAAACATTACAATATTACATGTTTTCCTCATGGTTTTTTGAGATTTCGCACAATTATTGCCGGACTATTTTAAAAGTTGAAAATGATTTAATATTAAAATATTTTAATATTTGTGCCTACGGAGTGAAATATATAATGAGAAAGCAAAATAAGGGATTACGATCTCCTTTTTTTGATACTATGAAATTTTTGTGAGTCCATTGCTAACAATTTAAAAAATTTAAGATGTTAGATGTATGTGTTATTTAATATCAAATATTATAAAATTTTATTTTATTAGGTAAGTAAACCTCGGATCTATGAAATCTCATTTGTAAAGATACTCTCAAAGCTTGAGCAGGAAATTGCAAGTCGAAATTATTTGTGCTCAATAAAGTGAGAATCAAACTCTCTTATAGTATTTTCAAAAAACAAGTCAAACTCTCTTATGGTATTTTCTACTAACACAAGTCATTTCTCAATCTATTGAAAAAGATTTATCATCCCATTACTTACTGATATCTTTGACATGTCGGAAACTTTGGGCACTTTTAGCGTACTTTCCCCTCTCTTCATCTTCTTGCTAAATTGTAGTTGACTGTTGATGCAGTGGCTGCTGATCATTCGGGGGGAGCATGAAGAAGTATTTCTGATGGAGTTGGCTGAAAGATTAGAACGATCAGCCTATCATACTATCTTACCGTGCCGTCACACTGGAGACCCTTTTTGCACGAGGCACGTTGCGATTTAGATCGTAGAGTCCAGATTATCTCATTTTGTTTGCCCGTAATGACGTTCCGCAAGTTACTCGGAAGGACTCTGGACAGTTTAAGCAGTTGTTTACCCTATCAAACTCCCTCAACCAAGCTGGAAAAAGTCTGCCACTCTCATTTTCCTCTTTCGAAACTTATAGAGACCCCCTATGAATTTGGCTCGAGTTCGCGCAGCTCCCTACATTTTAAAGATCCGCATTGTCCGCTGCCTGTTTACATGGAACTCGGAATTTCACGAACTTAGGAATGTAGATGACTTTCTTTATGCCTTTCGATTCAACTCCAAGCCATTACAATGGGTATTGCCTTGTGTTTTTAGATCAAAGAACAGGAATGTGTCCGTCCGATTTACCCTTTTCCTTTTGTTGTATTGAACAGCGGTGTGAATGGAAATGCGTAACTAATGGTAATAAAGGATGCAGGGCACGCCATCAATGTAGAGAAGGACCAAATAGATGTATAAGATCTTGAAAACTTTCCTCATCGATCCGCTCACTCCACATGGGTGAGGAAACCAGATGAACGGTCGAAAGGCGGACGTAAGGTCTTAAATTATTGAGGTTTTAATCACATGATACTCATGGAAAGTGTCGCATTTGGGGATAGCGCTGGGATTTTTGAATTAGTACTGTAATGCATGCTCGATTAAGACAGCAAATGCAATTATAGAATGTAAAGAAAGTAAAATGTCTTTATTCATATTATTTAATGCTGCATATACTAACAGACTTGAAACTAGAAGAGGGAAATCTTGAACCATGGTGTTTTAGTTCTTCTCCTTTCGATAGATTTTCAGATTACGTGAAAATCTGGTAATGGATTTTTTTGATCTAATCATTGAAATGGACAACCTCCTTAATAAATCTATTGAAGTCGTTGTACGATGGCCCTCTGCGACTGGCGGCTTCCACAGCTCTCTCCTTCCACTTCTTAGCATTCTCCCTCATCTTCTTCCCGCTGATCCCTTCCATCACTTCCCGAACAAGAGCTTCTATTTCCTCACGCCTCACATCCTGGTTCACTTCCATGCCAATCCCCCATTCAGTACCGACAGTTTGTTTGTTGCTCAGCAAAGAACGGCCAGCAAATGAGAGGAACACCTCCGCAGATACCTTCCAAGGTAGAATTCCACCCGCAGCGCGTTAGGAAAGTGCCGACTGATCCATGACTCAGGACTTGATCCTGCGGACACCAACTCATCAAGAACCCTCTGTCTTTCACTTCCTCCAGGAACTCCGGTGGTAGGATTGCAGAATCACCCTTCACAACATCAGGCCTGATCACCCACAAAAATGGGTGCTTGCTATTTGCAAGCCCCCAAGCAAACTCCTTCAGGTGTTCCTCAGTCATGACAGTGATACTTCCATAGTTCACATACACAACTGACTCGGCTTCTCTCTGATCGAGCCATTCGAGGCAGCTGTAGTCTTCCTTCCACAGACTCGACCTGAAAGACTTGACTGAGCTCGAGGGACTATCCTGGAGGAGAAAGAAAAGGGGCCCAGCACAGTAAATTCGAGGGGAAATGTCTGCTATTTTCTCCAGTACTTCGTGTTCGAGCTCATTAAAGGTGTTGAACAAGATAGCAGATGATTTCAGGCAGTGCTGCGCTTCTTCTCCTAAGAAGTCGAACATGATGTCGTTCAGGTCTGTGGTCCGCATGAAGCTCGGGATGTCCCGCAGTCGAATGTTTCTCATGCCAGGGATCCAGTCGACGGGATCATCAAGCATCCCATTGCTCAGGAAGTCCTCATCTGTTGCATATAATATGCAGTGAGGATCAAATCCAGAACTTTAACAAGAGAAACAGATGACTGGAAATAACTCATGAATGGGGAGATAACTAAATAAACAAGTAAAGATCTAGTGAATCTATTCGAGAGAAGCAAAGATGAATAAATAAACAGAAGAAGTACCTTTGAATGGAACGATCCCTCTCTTAACAAGCTCTCTGTACTGCAAATAACCCATGAACCCACAAGCTGAGGCAGTCCAGAACTGAATCTCTGGGACTCCAAGCTCTCTTGCAGCTTCACTGGCGAAGCCCATCGCCCCATCTGATATCACACAAATCACAGGCGGAACAACCTCGTCACTCTTGATCCTGGCAAGCAATTTTTTGAAAGGGCCCAAGCAGTTCTTCCGGGTCGAGTCACAGAGGGCGGGGACATCCTGTGTTGCATCACGGTCTGATGGCGGGAGGCCATCCGGTATCGTCTCGAAGCAGAAGTTTTCGAGGTCTTGAAGCGAGTCAACTTCCCTAGACCGGAGGAGGCGGCGGTGGTTGAACTCGGTGTTGACGAACGTGACAAAGATGCCGCGAGCGTGGAGGAGCTTGGCGAGCTGCATCATGGGGTTGACATGGCCTTGGGCCGGGAAGGGGACGCACACGGCATGTGCAAGTGCACGGGAGTTTCTCGATTCTAGGTGCGACGGACCCATCCCCTGTATCTCTCTAGAGCAAGATCAAGAAGTGTATACTGAGTGATGGAAGTTGAAATTGATCTGAAGTCTGCCAAATCTTATTCAATTTCGGCTGGTCTTTTCAGATTTATACTAGATGCGGGAACGAGAGGGTTATGCAAGTACCGATAGACGAGGGAGACGCCCATGTGTGAAATTTCAGCAACAAGCACATATGTTTATATAACACAACTTCCGGTGATTGGTGTATTTCATTATTTTACACCAATTATAAAATGCCTAGGGATATTCTGGTGTCCTGTAATTCAGCCAATCCTAGATTCCTGGAAGAAGACGGCAAGGTGTTCAGGTGACTTGATTGCCTCGAACACGTCCACCGTGCCTTGGAAAGGTCATTCAATTTTTGATACACGACCAACATCAGTTTCCTAGCTGATGAAACAATGACTGGATCGAAAATGATAAAAAAAATTGGGCATTCATTAGTTATATTTTATAGGTGTGCTCGAAACTCCAGCATGGACTCGCCCATCGAAATTGATTGCACTCGATGAAGTGAGAATCGAGCTTCGTGATGATGTTTCCTAGTCTACACATGCCCGTTTTGATGTAAAGATATTTTCAGTCAGGTCTCTTGAAAACGTGAAATCAAAGTGGGTGATAAAGTCGCTATGACTGCATATGTCCAAAACGTCTCCGTCCAATTACCTGTCCAAGCGGACAAGTAAGGCCTGACAATTCACCTAGTTGCGTCCGCTGGACCAGGTCCATAATGTGACCAGGTCCACACAATAACTATTCAGCACTCCTGCGATTATCAACAAACTACGCTTCGTTTTCTGGCTGCTCTCGAAGCGCATCGAGCTCGTCGAACGATGTTGGACAGTGTGATTCGAAATCCATCCTCGGGGAACTCCAGCGCCGAGACAAGTCAAAAGGACAAAGGGTCGCGTCTTTTCGCTTATATAGGAAGACGTCGAGGGAGAGAGAGGATGAGGAAAGATGTAAACTATTTGAAGCAGTCTAATGCAAATTGAGCATGACGACTATGATCGGGCGCTACTATTGTTGTTACATAGTTTGTAAATCATGGACGTTTTTAGCCAATTTACAGACTTTTGTCTGTATAATTTACTCGTGTTTTGAATACATGCTCTTATAAAAAAATTTACTAGCGACTTACCAAATTTTTTCACATTAAATTAATCAGTAGTTTGGGCCTTCAATTTAACTTATATACTGAATTTGGTTTCTGTTTTCTTGACTTAGCAATCTTTTTTATAAAGTTACCAACTTTTATTCACCTTGATTAACAATTTCTTATTTACTAACTCTTTTTAGCGATTACAATCTAATTTAACGTGACTTGCCAAATTTTCTTATGGTACATTACTAGCTAATACTTGGTCAAGTCTAGTTGAGTTACTCGCAGATATTTTGTTTTACCGTTTACAAACTATTATTTACATTTCTCAACAGCACCTTGATCTACCAACTCTTTTAAAAAATTATTAACTTCATTTTCTTTTGATCAACAATTTTTTTAAATATCTTTTACAACTTTTATTTACTTTATCAACTACGTCTTAAATTTATTGACACCGATATGAAATTGCTAACTTCAAGTTAAGTGATTTATCTACATTTCTTTGATTAAGCTATAAACTAGTTTGAGATTACTCTCATTTGAGTCAGCAAAGTTTTTTTCGTTTATTTAATTTACCAACTTTTCTATTGTGTTACTTAAATGGAAAAAAGCTTCTAAGTCATTGAAATAGAGATTTATAATATCATTTAATAGTTGATAAATTTAAAGCGCCTATAAGAAAAGTAAATAAAAGTTGGCAAAAGATAAGAGAATTACTAGAGAAGAGAAGTTGGTCATTCAAGGCGCAATTTTTTGGCTTTTTTTTTTTTAACTATTCAACATCTAATAAATCTAACAACACAAAAATTCCAAGAGTCCAATACAAAATTCACAAATCAACTTGATTCATATCTTGCATTGCTCAAACCGAAACAAGGGGATGAGATGACATGAAACACAACAGCTATACACATGAAGAACCACACTTTGATAAAACTCTTAAACTTTCAATTTGTTCAATTTAGTCCATTAACTTTTCAATATAAAATCAACTCGGTTCTTTGGTTCTATTAACAAGTTTTCATAATTACAACATTACCTAGATTTTACAGATATCTTTTCATTTCAGTTGTATTCAAGAATCAACCATTTCAGTCTTTATAGATATGACAACAGTTCAAAGCAAGTAAATTTGACTTATGCTCTTTATGATAATAAAGTATAAACACCCTTAGAGCTATCTCAGATTGATATTTTTTCTATTTTATGTCCATGTATCTCATGAGGATATCTTTCGACCAAAAAAAAATAAAATAAATAATGTCACGAGGATATCTAGAAATGATATTAATTCATTTATAGAAATCCATACATATACTAATCAAATCAAAATCTTTGTCCTTATTCTTTAGACAACATGAAACACACAAGAGTGAAAATTATATTAATGTAAAAATTTAGGAACAAGATCTATAAAGGTACAGGTGGTTATAGATAAATTAACATCGGTCCTAGATAATTTTAAGAAAACACTTAGACTAGAAAGAGTAGATATATTAATCCAATACGACTCTATATTAGTTTCTACTTAATTTTAAGCACCAATTCACTTTGTTGATTCATGAAAATGATTGAAATATAAAGGTATTCTAAATTTTCAGTGAAATTGCCATTATGAATAATTGTGAATAGTATCGAATAACTTATATGACTTTCTTATAGAAAGTTGATGGAGTAGATTGAATGTTTAAAAACTACATTGACCATTTAGAATTAGTTCAAAGATGATATGTGATAAATTAAGAGTTTAAGGATGATATTATACATGAGGCCAAAACTTAGAGAGTGTTAATGTCAATTTCCTTGCTTGAACTTATTAATTAAAAAGAAATAGGACCTCAACGTGGATCTTCGTCTTGAATTATTGTCTACTCCACGGCCTTCTGTTCAACAGATGTATGTACAAATGGAAGGAAACGAGCCAACTAGTAGAAAAATATTAAGTTTGCAAATAAATAAAGAAAGGGATATGTTTAGTAGAAGTCCTAAAACTTGTGCGAGAAAGTGCAATTGAGTCCTAAAACTTACAAAGAGTTCAATCAAGTCCTAAAACTTGTCCGAAAAGTGCAATTGAGTCATAAAGTTAACACCGTTAAGAAAGTTAACGGAAATTGACGCGTGGCGCGACGTCATATTTTAAATAATTTTTATTTTTATTTTTCAAATGGCTTTTTAAAATTATTTTTTATTCAAAATATTTAAAAATTAAATTAAAAACTAAAAAGGAAAATCTAAATTTATTTTAAAAAAAGAAAAATCTATATTTATTTAGAAAAACAAAATTGTTCAAAAAAAAAAAGGGCGGTGGACTTCCGCTGCCCATCGCCGGAGGGCCGGGCGACCATCGCCGGAGGGGTCGGCGACGGTTGCCGGCCCTCCGGCGATGGGCGGCGGCGAAAGTCCACCGCCCCTTTTTTTTTTTTGAACAATTTTGTTTTTCTAAATAAATTTAGATTTTTCTTTTTTAAATAAATTTAGATTTTCCTTTTTAGTTTTTAATCCAATTTTTAAAGATTTTGAATAAAAAATAATTTTAAAAAACCATTTGAAAAATAAAAAATTCATTTAAAATATGACGTTAGCGCCACGTCAGCAATTTCCGTTAACTTTCTTAACGGTGTTAACTTTAAGATTCAATTGCACTTTCTGGACAAGTTTTAGGACTTGATTGAACTCTTTGTAAGTTTTAGGACTCAATTGCACTTTCTGCACAAGTTTTAGGACTTCTACTGAACATATCCCATAAAGAAAAGAAAAAGTTCACGTGTCTTTATCCCATGTGTCAGTAGATATCTTCTTGTCTAAAATAATGCCAGAAGAATATTGCGAACTTCCCAAAGGTAGACCAATAAGGAAAAACTGATAGATTACTAAGTTTACACTTAGTATAAACTTTCTCAAGCTTTATCAAGCGCAACTTTGCACACAATATAAACATGCAATTTATCTTACCTTTTAGAGGCACTACTAATCAGTTAAGGTTGATTAGAAATTCAAGTACAATGTAAGAATACATTTTACTTCCGAGAACTAGAAATTCAATGGATACGGATATTTGATTATACTAGATAAATCTAATATCCTTTTGACACCTTTTCTTTTTATTTCAAAAATATTTTGCGAGCACTCTTGGCTAATTTTAATCTTAATTCATTAATATGTGAGAAGTGATCTTACGCAATCAAAATTTAACACTTAATAAATTGATGCAGTAAATAAATTTCTAAGAATGGGAAAAGATCGCAATGCATTAAGTAAATCACAACTTCATTATGATAATGCCCAAAGTGATCCACAAGATTGTTAAAAAAACATGGGTCTTTTGTAACGTTTACTGTTCAAAAATTATTCAAGAGGAACAAATAGAAAAAAATTTATGTTCCTGGGAACGATTTTTGACCCGAAAAGATGCGTTTGGTAAACTTGTTCGGGAATAAAAAATTAATAGAAACATGTTTGGTAAATTTATATTCTTTTTTTGTTTATTTTAATTTTTTAATATTTTAATTTTAATTTTCCTTTTATCCTTTCTTTTTTTATTTTTCTTATTTCGGCGGGCGCCGACCTCCGGCCCGACCGGCCGATGGGGCGGCAGCCTTGCCCAGCCACGGCGAGGCTTGACTCGCCGGGGTCGGCGACGCTCGGCCTCGCCGGGGCCGGCAACGCTCCGGCAAGGTCGCCGACCCTTTACGGCGTTGCCGGCCCTCGACGGCCGAGGCCGGCGACCAGCCAAAGAAAAAAGAAGAAGAAAAGAGAAGAGATAGAAGAAATAATTTTTTTTGTTTCTTCAAAAGTGTTTTTGGAACAAGAAACAATTTTTTTTTTTTGTTTTCTTGTTTGCCTGGATGTGTTTTAACAAAAAAATGCAAACAAACGCGTTTGTTCCTTTTTTTGTTCCCAAAGAACAAAAAAACAAAAAAAGTGTTCAGAAACAGAAAAAAAGAATAAAAACATGCAGCCCCCATGTGTCTGGCCTAAACAAGATTTCTAGATGCAATGACATTTAATTCTTTATGGGTTTTTCTTGTATTTATAAAAATGAATCTATATGCAATGCATCGGATGTAATTTTAATCTAAGTTATGTCTACGTAAATTCTAATTTAAACTAGAGACATGTGAATAGAATTTAAATGCAATTTATACGCAAACTAATCCTAATGACAAGCAAAAGAACTATAAACTAACTAACTTGACCTGTAGTTTGATTTATATAAGCCTAAATTAGCATGCATTAATGAACTAAAATGAAATCTAAGTGACACGTATGCTATGTTAATTAAATTTGACTGAATATGACCTATATGTAATTCTCATGACATGAAATAGAATTAATCACGACTTAACCCAATATTCAATTATGTGAGATTGTTATTTTTGTATTTTCTTTTTATAGAAATTAAAATTATATGCAATGCATGAGATGCGATTATGGCATGACCCTAAAGCATATGACTACTGAGTGTCATGTAGTATGTGACATGGAATTTATGAAATTAATTAATTCTAGATGAGATATACATGCAATACTTTTTTGGATTTTCTTTGGAAATTAAATAGGATTGCCTAAATCTAGATGATTACCTAAATTGAATTAGGAAATAATTCATATTAAATTCTAATCTAAATTAGGTAATTTCCTAATTACTACATCATTCGTAATGCAAGTAAGATATGCAATTTCTGAATTAGGAAACTAAACGCAATGCAATATAAACTAAATGTATGTAATCTTTTTGATATATTTTTATATAATGCATGTTCCTATCGAATCACATATGAAATATAACACCCTACATGATTGACGATATATTAAATATTTACCACAACCAAAAAAGGAAATAAATTTAATCGAGGATTCAATCGTTTGACATGTGCACGGGTAAGGCTAATTCATCAATTTTTAATTGGCAGGTGGGAACCACGGCAGCTTTTGCACGCACAAAGCCCTTCTCTCCATTATTCATCGTCCTCGACAAATCCACCTACTTTTTACAAGTCTCTTCACTGCTCATGAGTGGCCCGCATGGTCACTGGAGGCTTCGTCCCCGGAGAGGGTCCTGGGTGACCAGCCGTCGGCGGTGGTCGCCCCCCTCTCCGGTTGATGGCGGAGCTTTACCATCACCAAATTATCACTGGAAATGCTCCTGCTTCGCTTTCATTCCTCATTGTATTCATCATCTTCATTGACAACTTACCCAAAAATTCATCACCAATATCCTTTTTTTTTTTTTTTGGTAACGAATTCATCAGCAATATCCTTTTTTTTTTTTTGGTAACGAATTCATCAGCAATATCCTTTTTTTTTTTGGTAACGAATTCATCAGCAATATCCTTTTTTTTTTTGGTAACGAATTCATCAGCAATATCCTTTTTTTTTTTTTTTTTTTTGGTAACGAATTCATCAGCAATATCCTTCTTCTCCACCAAGACTGAAAAAGAACGAGAATGTGTTAAAAAAGAAAAAGAAAAAAAAAAGAAGAGGCTGTAATGATTTGCACGTACGCAGGCACTGAAGACTGGATGTATCTTGGCAAGGTGGCCAGAACCGGTCACAGCCATGGCGGGATTCCTTTTAATTGTCTGATCTAAGGCGAATTCGAGCCTCACTATCTTCCAACACCATTTCCCCTAATTTTATTTTTCTTCTCTTCCTTTTTCCTAGATATGACTATCTTATTTAAGGACAAGTTCCTGTGTTTTACCGTGCCAAAAGAAGTTGGGTTTGTTGAGGGGATGGACAGTGGAGAGAGACTATGGACGAAACGATGGGTTTATCGGGAAAGATGAGCAGTTAAGAGAGGAAGATAGGCTTCGTCAGGGCAAGTCGCAGCCCACTTGTCAAATAAAAATTGATGAGCGGACCTTATTGTACAAGTGTTATATAATAAATAGACTGATCAATAATATTAAGTGGAGAGATAGTTCTACCTAATATTCTCTTGGAACATACATGAGGTAGGCCGGATAGTTTATTTGAACGAATGGCTACTCCACTCTTTGCATGCACATGTTTGATGGACCCCACTTATTAGGAGATTTCAAACCCTCCTTTCTCTCTCTCCCCTTCGTTACTCTCTCTCCCTCCCCTCTCTTGTTAGCTCTTTTAGTCTCATCCCTGTCACTAGAGTATTGGGAAAATGAGAAGTGAAGAGTGAAGAAGAAGAAGAAGCTGCTACCACACAAAGAAAAGCAAGCGAAAAAATCAATGAAGACGAAACAATATATCGTTTTTATCAATGAAATGGAAACATAAAATCAGATTAAGCTATCAATGCGAGACTAGTTAAGATATTTATTCAAACACGAGACTCATTAGCTTAGACAAGTGAAATGGGCATGGAAATTTTTTGAACAAAATTTAAAATCTATTATGCAGTAGAACAAACTTGAGAAGCACCCTACGAGTGTATAATAAACTATAACAATAGTTAATCAGAGTTTAAGGATAAAAGAGAAATTACACACAAGATTTCTAGTAGTTTGGCTTATAGTAAGTTTGCCTTCACTTTCCCTCACTAACAGCCTACTAGCTAGATTTCATTAGATAATCAATATAATGTTATAGTCAAGCTGTGTCGCTTATACCCACAATTGGTGTTGCGTATACCCAAACTGATAGGACTTACTATCTTACACCAAAGTACACACTTATAACATTGAAAACACTTTTCAAATAATTACAAAATTTAAGATGTTGTTTTTTCCTAATATAAACTTGTCATTTTTTATTTATGAAAAATGTTTTCCGTAGATCAATTAAATTTTCGTGACCCAAAACACCCGGAAAGTGATAAAATGATTTTTTTTTTTTTTCAAAACAGTTTGCTTTCGGCCAAACGACCCTTTTATAAATAAAAGTAGGTGAAGATTTTATTTATCAGTAAGTATTTTCAATTTTCCTTTCTCAAGGGGGAGAGGAAAAAGAAAAAAAGCAAAACGATTTTGAGGGAATAAAGGGAGGGAGCGTGGCCTTCATGGGAATCGGCGTGTAACAGGGAGGGAGTCCCTCGGTCCCAGACTCCCAGCAGAATCGCACTCTCTCTCTCTCTCTCTCTCTCGCTCAGTCCCTCATCACACTCTCCCTGCTCTCCCTGCTCTCTCTGCTCTCTCGCAATCTCGCAGCAGAGTTAAAGAGTTAGGGTTTCTCTCTTCTTCATAGGGTTTCTCTCTTCTTCATCTTCACTCCCGCACAAAGGTAACCTCTCTTCTCCCTCCTCGAATCTCCGCGCGTTCGATGATCGTATTTTTTTTTTTTTTTAATTTCTGGTCGAATTCCTGAAATGGGCGTAGCATTGTCGAACGAGCGTGCTGAAACGAGAAGAATGATCTACCTCTTGCGAGAGCTAGATATTCATATGGCCAAGCCGGCCCATTATTTTGCGAGACTTGATTGCCATTTTTTTGTCACGATCATGTTAGGCTTGGCTTAGGCACTAAAAAGACACCGGCAAATTCTCTTGTGAAAGTACCTAGTAGGTATCTCCCATAGGGAGGAGGG
Organism: Eucalyptus cladocalyx; assembly: GCA_017140615.1. Lineage (NCBI taxonomy): Eukaryota > Viridiplantae > Streptophyta > Magnoliopsida > Myrtales > Myrtaceae > Eucalyptus > Eucalyptus cladocalyx. Next base: position 71,289,014 of record CM029523.1, on the reverse strand, counting down.
AGAGGTGAATAAGTGATTATAAAAAAATCTCGACAATTTAAAGTGGAATAGAACGAGTCAAAATCAAAGAGGTCAGATTTTGGAACAAAGTTCAAAATCTATTATGTAGTAGAACAAACTTTAGAAGCACCTTGCGAGTGTATAATGGACTATAGCAGTAAATAACGAGAGTTTAATGATAAGAGAGAAATTACACATAAAGATTTATAATAGTTCAGATTATAGTAAGTCTCTGTTCACTTTTTGATGTTGACAGCTTACTGATTGGATTTCACTAGATAATCAATGCAATGTTATGGTCGAGTTTTGCCACTTATACCCAAGTACTTCTACCCAAAACTGGTGTTGCTTATACCCAAACTGATAGGACTTACTATTTTACACCAAAGCACATACTTATAACATTGTAAACACATCTCAAATGATTACAAAATTTAAGCTTGTGAAAGATAAGTGTATATGGTCAAAGTACAATCATTTTGAAATTATATATTCTACGCTTCATCTTTTACATGCTCATCGGTACCTTGGTTTCCTTATATATTCCTCCACTTGCAAACTAGCTGTTGGACAGTCTATAGATGATCGTTTTCCAGTTTACCAATCTATATCAAGAAGAGTGGGTGGCCATTGAGTGATAGAAGTTGAATCTCCACTTGATTCTAGTCACTTATACAATCAGAGTCTTAATTTCCAAAAGTAGAACTTCTTCATTTAGGAAGAACTTGTCTCGAAATTGATTTTCCAATCAAATAAGAGTGAGTCCATTAAGTCTTTCTTGGTGTGAAATCTAAATCGGATCACTAGTCGTTATATGTTATGGACTTGTGTCACGTTCTGTCAAGTTATCTTCTTCTAAACTTGTTTTGTTTTGAACTAGTTACGTTTTGAACTTGCTTCGTTTTGAAATTGTCACGTTCTGAACTAGTGGTACATTCTGCACTTGTGTCTTTTTTGAACTTATTTAGCTTTAGAGTCTGGACTTTGTTATAACACAATTTGAATAAGTTCAACTTTAACATAAAGTATCTTCCTAGTTCTTCAAAATATAATCCTTGATAATATACTCTAGGGTTAATACCCTGAAAAACTCCAAACCGGTACACCTGTGATAAATTTACCTAAAACTATTTTTTTGACCACCAAAGACCCAAACTGGTATACATTTGACAAATTTACTCCAAATTGGTACACTTGTGACAAATTTACCAACTGTTAATTTTCGTTAAATTTTACTGTCAAATTATTAAGTTAAATGACACGTGACAATTGACTGGTATACCAATTTGAGATTTTACGCTCCGTTTGTCACAGTTTATAATTTTTGTGATTTTTTTGGTGGTATTAATCCAATTTATCGAAGGGTATATTTATCACAAATTTACCAGTATGGGGTTTTTTGCGGTTGAATAAATTAGTTTGGGGTAAATTTGTCATAAATGTACCAATTTAGGGTTTTTTTTATGGTCAATCGGGGTAAATTTGTCATAAGTGTATCGGTTTGGGGTTTTTCATGATCAAACAAATAGTTTGGGATAAAAATGTCATAGGTGTACCAGTTTGAGGTTTTTTAGGATATTAACCCCATACTTTATACGTTCTATCATTTGCATATTGACTTGTGCATCTTTCATCCAGTTACTCAATAATTAAACAAGTCAGTAGCATTTAATTTATTTTTTCATTTTCAAAATATCATAAGGTCTGTCTCTAACATCTTAGATGGCCCACTTGTTTACAAGCAAATCCCTTTTCTTTTCCTGAGAAAAGAATTATGATTATCAAACTCTCAGTCTAGCCAAAATTCCCATTTTGTAGCCAATTTCGAAGAGGATATACAATTCTATTTACATGCAAAAAAAATGTTTCCAAGTACAACAAACGAAATTATTGAATCTTAGTAATGGCTGCTGCCACGAGCCAAAAGTACAAAAATCATTTGCCCTTTTCAAATGACTCCTTTATCCACTTTGAGTGCGTTCGGAAAAACTTTTGAGAAAAGCCTTTAAAAAATATAAAAAACTTTAAATTAAAAGTGTTTTTCAACATGTAAATTGTATTTGGTAAATTATAATTCAAAAGTTCATTGTGAAGTACTTTTGAGTAAATTTGTGTTTGGAAAAATTATACTCATACAAAGCACTTTAGTTATTAAAAAAATTTGTCCCTAATAGACCAAGTGGCCGCTGGTGATCTAGATCTATCGCTGGTGGATTGTTGGTGGCTGTCATATGCCCTCGGGGACCACCAGCAAAGGTTGCTTGGGGTCAGGTGACCCCTGGCGAGGATTGCATGACTTGTGCAACCCCTCAAGGAGGTCACTTGACCCTAGCGAGGGCCACCTAGGTCTCGCAAACCTAGGCAACCCTCGCTGGCAACCCTCGTGAAGGTTGCTCAACTTCGACAAAGGTTGGCTAGGTTGCGCAACTCGTGCAACCCCTCGCCGAGGTCGCTTGACGCCGGCAAGAGCTAGCTAGGTCGTTCTCGCTCGACCCCGGCGAGGGCCAGCTAGGTCGCGCAAACACAAGCCCTCGCTGGTGTTACCATTGCGAAGTTTGGTTGAGCTCGACGAGGATCAGTTAAGTTGCCTGACACCAGGCAGCCCCTTGTTGGGGTTGTGCAACTGCTAAGAGTCATTCGATGTCTAGATCGGTGACCTCAGTCGGCCTCGTGGGATTTGCGCGACCCAGACGGCACTCGCCTAGGTCGCGACACCCCCAAGCAATGGTCACACAGCCCACTAGCGACGGCTACCTAGGTTGTCGGTGATGTCATTGGCCTCTCTTTACTTCCCCTTTTCGAACCCTCGCAACCCTCGCAACCACGTCGGCTAGCGCAAGGAGATGAAGATGAACAGTTGTAAACAAGGCCAAAATTGGAAAACCAAAAAATCAGCGAGGATAAAACCGGGACCTGCCTTCGACAAAAGCTGAAAGCCCAAGGCAGTCTAGGACTTGCCTTGGGTTTTCAGCCTTTCAAAGGCAAACTTTGCTTTAAGGTGGGTTTAAAAAATTATATTTAGCCTAAAGATCTTTGGAGGCCTAAAGTTTCTTTCCAAAGCCTTTTCCAAAAGCAGCATCGTACGTGCTCTTCTAGAAAGGTGATTTGAGAGTGGGCTTGGAGCGACCAATTTACAGGGGACGAGTCCATTCATAAACGGCACGAAAACACAGGTCAGCATACATCGGTCGTCCACAAGACCATAAACTCTAATCAGATGATAATGATTTCCATACACTGAAAAGGCATGTGGAGCGGAAATTGCACAACCGGTGGTCATAAAGGATGCAGGGGAACGCCATCAATGCATAGAAGCCTAAAGAGATGCACAGGATCTAAAAAACTTCCATCGTCGATCCGGTTGCTCCACATGAGCCCGGAAACCAGATGAATGGTCGGAAGGTGGACCGAAGGTATGATTTGGTGAGGTTTCGATCACGTGATACTTGTGGAATGGATCGCATTTTGCAGATGGCACTGGAATATTTTGATTTGGCACGGTAAAGGCATGCAAGATTAGGACAGAAAATGCGATTATATAATGTAGAAATCCACTTGCTCCACATGACCCCAGAAAACATGAATGGTCGGAAGGCGGACCAAAGGTATGATTTGCCGAGGTTTCAATCACGTGATACTCATGGAATGTATCACATTTTGCAGATAGCACCGGAATTTTTTAATTCGGCACGGTAAAAGCATGCAAGGTTAGGACAGCAAATGCGATTATAGAATGTACAAAAGGTAAAGTATCTTTATTCATATTATCTATGCTGTAAGATTCCAAATACCATTTCGAAGGAAATGAGCAAATCAACAGAATGGAAATTAGTGCTTCTTTCGATATATTCTCGGAAGATATGTGAATATCGTAATGGTTCCCTTTAATCTAATACTTCGGATGGACAACCTCCTTAATGAATCTGTTGAAGTCATTGTACGATGACCCTCCACGACCAGCGGCTTCCAAAGTTCTCTCCTTCCACTTCTTAGCATTCTCCCTCATCTTCTTCCCGCCGGCCCCTTCCATCACTTCCTGAACAAGAGCTTCTATTTCCTCACGCCTCACATCCTGGTTCACTTCCATGCCGATCCCCCATTCCGTACATGCGTACCGACAGTTTGTCTGTTGCTCGGCAAAGAACGGCCAGCAAATGAGAGGCACGCCTCCGCAGATAGCTTCCAATGTAGAATTCCACCCGCAGTGGGTTAGAAAAGCACCAACCGATCCATGACGCAGGACGTGATCCTGCGGACACCAGGTCGTCAAGAACCCTCTGTCTTTCACTTCCTCAAGGAACTCCTGAGGCAAAATTGCAGAATCACCCCCCACAACATCAGGCCTGATCACCCACAAAAATGGGTGCTTGCTATTTGCAAGCCCCCAAGCAAACTCCTTCAGGTGTTCCTCAGTCATGACAATCATACTCCCATAGTTCACATACACAACCGACTCGGCTTCTCTCTGATCGAGCCATTCGAGGCAGCTGTAGTCTTCCTTCCACAGATTCGACCTGAAAGACTTGACTGAGCTCGAGGGGATATCCTGGACGAGCAAGGAAAGGGGCCCTGTACAGTAAATTCGTGGGGACATGTCTGCAATTTTCTCCAGTACTTCGTGTTCAAGCTCATTGAAGGTGTGGAACAAGATAGCAGATGATTTCAGGCAGTGCTGCGCTTCTTCTCCTACGAAGTCAAACAAGATATCGTTCAGGTCTGTGGTCCGTATGAAGCTTGGAATGTCCCGCAGTCGGATGTTTCTCATGCCAGGGATCCAGTCAACAGGATCATCCAACGTCCCGTTGTTCAGGAAGTCTTCATCTGTTACGTGTAATATGCAGTGAGGATCCAATCCAGAACTTTAACGAGAGAAACAGATGAACGGAAATAACTCATGTGGAGAGAGATAACTAAATAAACAAATAAAGATCTGGTGCATATATCCGAGAGAAGCAAAGATTAATAAATAAACAAAGGCCAGTACCTTTGAATGGAACGATCCCTCTCTTAACAAGCTCTTTGTACTGCAAATAACCCATGAACCCACAAGCTGAGGCAGTCCAGAACCGAACCTCTGGGACTCCAAGCTCTCTCGCAGCTTTACTGGCGAAGCTCATCATCCCATCTGATATCACACAACTCACGGGCGGAAGAACTTCGTCACTCTTGATCCTGGCAAGCAATTTCTTGAAAGGGCCCAAACAGTTCTTCCGGAGTGAGTCGCAGAGGGCCGGGGAATCTTGTGTCGCATCGCGGTCTGATGGCGGGAGGCCGTCTGGGATCGTCTCAAAGCGGAAGTTTTCAAGGTCTCGGAGCAAGTCGAGTCCCTTAGACCGGAGGAGGCGGCGGTGGTTGAACTCAGTGTTGACGAACGTGACGAAGACGCCGCGCGCGAGGAGGAGCTTGGCAAGCTGCATCATGGGGTTGATGTGGCCTTGGGCCGGGAAGGGCACGCACACGACGTGCGCACGTGCATGGGAGTTTCTTGATTCTTGGGATAACGAACCCATCAGCCACGTCTCTTCCTCTCCGTAGAGCAAAAGATCAAGAAAGTGTGTCCCAGGTGATGGAACTTGCAACTGATCTAAGTCTGCCAAATCTGTTCAATTTCGGTCGGTCTTTTCAGATTTATATTAGAAGCGTGGGAGATGCGCGTGTTAATAGGGTGATTGTATATTTCATTTGTTTACACTAATTATAGGAGAAAATATTGGGTGGTCCGGGACCGCCACGTCAGCGTGGTCCCGGACCACTCACACGGCGCCACATATGAGGGGAGGGGACAAAAGAGAGAAAGAGGAGAGAGAGCGTCAGAGAAGTGGGCCCCGATTTTCGTCCTTTCTCTGGCTTCCCCATACACGTGGCGCCGTGTGAGTGGTCCGGGACCACGCTGACGTGGTGGTCCTGGACCACCCAATATTTTTTCCTAATTATAGAGCGCATGCGACTGTTCTGGTCTTTTAGATGTGACTTTTACCTCAATAGTGTCATTGTGAGGTAAGGTGACACCTACCTTCAACACGTTACTGGACCTTTTGACTGGTCATTCGTTATGATTCGTGCCCAAGATCAATTTCTTAGCTGACGAAAGAATAGCTTGATCGACAACGACAATTTCATCGTGCATGCATGGGGATAAACATTACAATATTACATGTTTTCCTCATGGTTTTTTGAGATTTCGCACAATTATTGCCGGACTATTTTAAAAGTTGAAAATGATTTAATATTAAAATATTTTAATATTTGTGCCTATGGAGTGAAATATATATGGAGAAAGCAAAATAAGGGATTTGAAAAGATTTAAACTTACGATCTCCTTTTTTTGATACTATGAAGTTTTTGTGAGACCATTTGCTAACAATTTTAAAAATTTAAGATGTTAGATGTATGCGTTGTTTAATATCAAATATTATAAAAGGTTTATTTTATTAGGTAAGTAAACCTCGGATCTATGAAATCTCATTTGTAAAGATACTCTCAAAACTTGAGCAGGAAATTGCAAGTTGAAATTATTTGTGCTCAATAAAGTGAGAATCAAACCCTCTTATAGTATTTTCTATTAACACAAGTCATTTCTCAATCTAGCAAAAATGATTTATCATCCCATTGATTTCTAACTATTGAACTTACCAATATCTTTCACCCATCAGAAAACTTTTGGCACTTTTAGTGTACTTTCCCCTCTCTTCATCTAGCTAAATTGTAGTTGACTGCTGATGCAGTGGCTGCTGATCATTTGGGGGGAGCATGAAGAAGTATTTCTGATGGAGTTGGCTGAAAGATTAGAACGATCAGCCTATCATACTATCTTACCGTGCCGTCACACTGGAGACCCTTTTTGCACGAGGCACGTTGCGATTTAGATCGTAGAGTCCAGATTATCTCATTTTGTTTGCCCGTAATGACGTTCCGCAAGTTACTCGGAAGGACTCTGGACAGTTTAAGCAGTTGTTTACCCTATCAACCTCCCTCAACCAAGCTGGAAAAAGTCTGCCACTCTCATTTTCCTCTTTCGAAACTTATAGAGACCCCCTATGAATTTGGCTCGAGTACGCGCAGCTCCCTACATTTTAAAGATCCGCATTGTCCGCTGCCTGTTTACGTGGAACTCGGAATTTCACGAACTTAGGAATGTAGATGACTTTCTTTATGCATTTTGATTTAACTTCAAGCCATTCCAATCGGCGTTGCCTTGTGTTTTTTGATCAAAGAACAGGAATGTGTCCGTCTGATTTACCCTTTTCCTTTTGTTGTATTGAACAGTGGTGTGAATGGAAATGCGCAACTAATGGTTATAAAGGATGCAGGGCACGCCGTCAATGTAGAGAAGGACCAAAGAGATGTATAAGATCTTGAAAACTTTCCTCATCGATCCGCTCACTTCACATGGGTGAGGAAACCGGATGAACGGTCGAAAGGCGGACGGAAGGTCTTAAATTATTGAGGTTTTAATCACATGATACTCATGGAACGTGTCGCATTTGGGGATAGAACTGGGATTTTTGAATTACTACTGTAATGCATGCTCGATTAAGACAGCAAATGCAATTATAGAATGTAAAGAAAGTAAAATGTCTTTATTCATATTATTTAATGCTGCATATACTAACAGACTTGAAACTAGAAGAGGGAAATCTTGAACCATGGTGTTTTAGTTCTTCTCCTTTCGATAGATTTTCAGATTACGTGAAAATCTGGTAATGGATTTTTTTGATCTAATCATTGAAATGGACAACCTCCTTAATAAATCTATTGAAGTCGTTGTACGATGGCCCTCTGCGACTGGCGGCTTCCACAGCTCTCTCCTTCCACTTCTTAGCATTCTCCCTCATCTTCTTCCCGCTGATCCCTTCCATCGCTTCCCGAACAAGAGCTTCTATTTCCTCACGCCTCACATCCTGGTTCACTTCCATGCCAATCCCCCATTCAGTACCGACAGTTTGTTTGTTGCTCAGCAAAGAACGGCCAGCAAATGAGAGGAACACCTCCGCAGATACCTTCCAAGGTAGAATTCCACCCGCAGCGCGTTAGGAAAGTGCCGACTGATCCATGACTCAGGACTTGATCCTGCGGACACCAACTCATCAAGAACCCTCTGTCTTTCACTTCCTCCAGGAACTCCGGTGGTAGGATTGCAGAATCACCCTTCACAACATCAGGCCTGATCACCCACAAAAATGGGTGCTTGCTATTTGCAAGCCCCCAAGCAAATTCCTTCAGGTGTTCCTCAGTCATGACAGTGATACTCCCATAGTTCACATACACAACTGACTCGGCTTCTCTCTGACCGAGCCATTCGAGGCAGCTGTAGTCTTCCTTCCACAGACTCGACCTGAAAGACTTGACTGAGCTCGAGGGAATATCCTGGAGAAGCAAGGAAAGGGGCCCGGCACAGTAAATTTGAGGGGAAATGTCTGATTTTTTCTGCAGTACTTCGTGTTCGAGCTCATTGAAGGTGTTGAACAAGATAGCAGATGATTTCAGGCAGTGCTGCGCTTCTTCTCCTGAGAAGTCGAACATGATGTCGTTCAGGTCTGTGGTCCGCATGAAGCTCGGGATGACACGGAGTCGGATGTTTCTCATGCCGGGGATCCAGTCGATGGGATCATCGAGCGTCCCATTGCTCAGGAAGTCTTCATCTGTAGTGAGGATCGAATCCAGAACTTTAACAAGAGAAACAGATGAATGGAAATAACTCATGAATGGGGAGATAACTAAACAAACAAGTAGTTATCTAGTGAATTTATCCGAGAGAAGCTGAAATGAATAAATAAACAAAGGAGTTACCTTCGAATGGAACAATCCCTCTTTTAACAAGCTATCTGTACTGCAAATAACCCATGAACCCACAAGCCGAGGCAGTCCAGAACTGAACCTCTTGAACTCCAAGCTCCCTCGCAGCTTCACTGGCGAAGCCCGTCGCCCCATCTGATATCACACAAGTCACAGGCGGAACAACCTCGTCACTCTTGATCCTGGCAAGCAATTTCTTGAAAGGGCCCAAACAGTTCTTCCGGTTCGAGTCGCAGAGGGCCGGGGGATCCCGCGTTGCATCGCGGTCCGACGGTGGGAGGCCATCCGGGATTTTCTCGAAGCGGAAGTTTTCGAGGTCTCGGAGCAAGTCAGGTCCCTTAGACCGGAGGAGGCGGCGGTGATTGAACTTGGTGTTGATGAACGTGACGAAGACGCCGCGAGCATGAAGGAGCTTGGCGGGCTGCATCATGGGGTTGATGTGGCCTTGGGCCGGGAAGGGGACGCACACGGCGTGTGCATGTGTATGGGAGTTTCTTGATTCTTGGGATGACGAACCCATCACCCACGTCTCTCCCCAGGGCAAAAAGATCCAGAAAGCGTACGCCGGGTGATGGAACTTGCAACTGATTTAAGTCTGCCAAATCAAATCTGCTTATATTTAGATGCGCAAAAGAATTCATGGAATCACCGTTAGACACGGGGAGATGCGTATATTTATAGGGTGATTGTATATTTCATTTTTGGGTTAATATCATGAAATATCCTAAATTGGTATGCTTATGATAAATTTACTATCCGTTAAGTTTCATTAAAATTTACCATTAAATTGCCGAGTTAGACGACACATGGTAGTTGACAGATGTACCGGTTTGAAGTTTTATTTTGTGTTTATCATAAGTGTACTAGCTTGTAAATTTTCGTGATATTAATCCAATTTAACGGAAATTAACGGAACGTAAATTTATTACAAATAATACCATTTAGGGATTTTTAGTAGTGAAAAACTAATTTGAGATGTAATTATTGCATATGTATTAGTTTGAGATTTTTCATAGTACCAACCCTTCATTTTTTTACACTAATCATAGCGTGTGTGAATTTTCTGGTCTTTTAGATGTGAATGACTGCAAATTCTAGAAAGAAGATAAGGTGGTATGGTGAGTTGATTTCCTCTCGAACTTGTGAATTGTACCATCGATTTGGTACATGCCTAACATAAATTCCTTAGGATTTTTTTTTTGGTAACCGAGGATTTGCTAGAGCTTGCCTTTGTTGGCTTACGCCGATTTGGGGTCTCATGGGCCTCCATGGTAGAGGCCCAATATCGACTATACCTCTGGGGAAACTGGTTCAGCGACCCACCGCCTAGGCCTCCCGCTTTAATCACTGACAATGCAGGGTTTCGAACCCTTGACCTCCTTCTTTGGAGGAGAGATCTCAACCAACTACGAATATCATGAAAAATCTTAAATTAATATATTTATGATAACTTTATTTCGAATAAATTTTTTATCACCAAAAACCTTGAAATAGATATTAAATTTTATTGTTAAATTATAGTTGACGGGTGTGCCAATTTAGAATTGTAACCCCCCGGCGTTTGTCACAGGTTATTAATCCCATTTAACAAAAATTAATATAGAGTAAATTTGTTATAAATATATCGGTTTTGAGTTTTTAGTGGTCAAATAATTAGCTTGGGATAAATTTACATATGTGTACTAGTTTGGAGTTTTTCATGCTATTAACCAATTTTTTACTTGATTAAAAAATAGGTGGATCGACAATTTCATAATGCATATATAGGGATAAACATGATAGTATTAATTGTTTTCCACTATTTTGTGAGATCTTGCATGATTATCGTCAACTGTTTTAAAAATTGAAGCTGGTGTAATATTTAAATATTTTAATACTTGTGACTACAACATAGAATATACATCAAGAAGGTGAATAAAGGATTTGGAAAAATTCAAACTCAAGTCATCCTTTTTTGATACCATGTAAGTTTTTGTGGGATCACTATAAACTATTTTAAAATTTCAAGCCATTAGATGAATGCATTGTTTAATACTTAAATATTATAATTAGGTGTATTTATTTTGGTAAGTAACTGTTGGATCTACAAAATCTCATTTGTATTGTAGAGATGCGCTCGAAGCTTGAGCAAGTAGTTGAAAATCAAAATTATTTGTGTTCAATAAAGTGAGAATCAAACCCTATTATAGTATATATAAGTCATTTCTCAATCCAATGATTTTGCTTTAAATTATTGTTCAGTAGTCAAGTATGATAACATCTTTTCTATTGGTCTTTAAAATATGTATAAGATAATATCTAAACGCATTCTATAAATTAAGTGATACTAATCACTTGTAACAAAATTATTATTTACATTTAGATGTCAGAATTCCTACGATCGAATATGTCCAAAATGATCATTTCTATTGTAAATCATCATATGTGTAGTGGCCAGCTTGATAATTGCTATATGCTAAGGATAAATTTCTAAAGAAAAGGAGAGAGATGAACGCCTTGAGATATTGAATTTCAGTTGTAATTTTATAGATATCTCAGCAGAATTGCTCATGCAAACAGACAAGATGCTGCACGGCACTGCATTTCCTTTTCTGGCATTTTTTTTTTTAAATGCACCGAGTTCGATGGAGTAACATTTGGTAAGATTAGTCATAACGACAAAAATTTATGTCTGTACGTGATTTGATAATGCTGTTCGAAATTGATCCGCATCATTATCGTAGGTAAGATGACCTGCTGTGGTTGTCCGGTTCGTGAAATTGACCGGCATCATAGCGGGATGTTGGCACGTGGTCCGTGAAGAGGCTGTTTGATAGAAAGTAAGAACAGATTCAATGGCTTTCGATCATAATATTTTCAACATGAATGGAGGCCCTATCATAATAAAGCGAATCAGACAATTTAAAGTATCATTTGCCTTTATTGTACTTTGTATATTGTAGGCTTATTTCTGTTAAAAAAACGGCAACTTTAGGTCGGGTACTAATTTTAATCCAATTCATTTTTTTTATCTCATGAGAATATACCAACGTTAATTTGTGTCTTAATTTTGGGCCAAACCATTTTTTTTTTTGTCTCATTCAAAAGCATAGGCCCAAAAACTATTCCAGTGTCTCCAAAAAAGGAAAATTCAACATGTTGTTCTGTGGGTACTTGGCTGAAACTTTATGGTGGTTAGATTTGGGTAGTGCATGGAAATTAAAATTTTTTTTTTTAGAAGAAAAAAGTTTTGGTCAGAATTGGGACACAGAGCAAATTGGTGCTTTTTTATAGGGCAAATTTTTTTTTGGCCAAAATTGAGATTCCAAATAAAGTTCATGCTTTGAAGTGAATTGAACCGTATTTTGTATTTATGAGATCTATGAGATTCTACTGAAAATTAAATTACAACGATCACTTTTTTTCCAGGTAATTTATTAGTAACTTATTAATATTTTTTTGAAGCTGCTGACTTTTTCGTTATTTGTAAAAAACCAACTTTTATTTTTATAATTTATCATTGTTTCAAATTTACTAGCCCTCGAACGAAGTTATCAAACTAAATTAGTGTGACTTACAACTTATGTTATATTAAATTACCAACTAATTTTGGATTACCAGTTGCCGTTTAAGTTACTTATCAAACTCTAATTGTTTGGTTTGATATACTAATTATTTTTATGAAGTTACCAACTTTTATTTTAGTGATTAGCAATTCATTATTTACTAACCTTGTCGCGACCTTCCCAAAATTTTTGAAGGTGAATTATTCGAAAAGGCTAATAGATTACTAAGTCTGAAGACTTGGCACGGACCTTCCCAAGTCCTACCAATCGCGTCTTGATGTTAAGAAATTAATCTATTTAAACATGCGATTATACTCAATTTGGAGCCGCCACTAACCAATTAGGGTTAGTTAGGGTGCGCATGACAAAATTTCTGAAACAGAAATTGATTTCTGGCCAAAAATTGATTTCTCAATTTCTATTTCAGAAACTGAGAAGCTAAAATTTTTAGCTTATGGTTTCTTCTTTAAATCTATTTCTGGAATAAAAATCTGTTTTCGAAATAGAGAAATCAAATTGCGTTAGAAAACGGTTTACGTTTCCAAACCTGTTCCGGAACGAGAAAACGAAGAAATTAAGAAACAAAATTTTTATCATGCGCAGCCTTAGAAACCCAAGTAAAGTATGGGAGAATACTTTACTATTGCGAACCAGAGATTCTGTAGGTCCGAGGACATGGTTATGCTAGATTAGTCTAACGCCATTTCCGTACCTTTTTATTTTATTTTCAAAAATATTTTGCAGGCAATGTTGATTAATTTTAACTTAAGCTACTAACATGCAAATGGTGGTCATGCGGATGCATAATTAATAAAATAACATTCAATAAAAAAATGCTAATAAAAATGCATGCCATAAACATGATTTATAAATGACATGACACCTAATTTTCTTTTTTCTTTTAAAAATATTAATTATATGCAATCTTAATTTAAATTTGATATGCATGAGTTTTACTTCAATGACATGTGAGATGCAGTTCATATGACGTTATTTGAATCATTACAATATATATGCAATCTAATTTATATAATCATAAATATGCATGTACTACATGATATGGAATGGATGACGTGGTAATTCTATATGCATGTTCTTTTTATGATTCTTTTTTATACATTATGCAACCTACACTAAACAATGATGACATGCAATAGGATTAATTATAAACTAATTTATTAACAAACCAAGTAAATGACCTTTTGTGTTTTCTTTTTTAAATGACTTAATAATTCTTATTAAAAAAGAAAATAATGATGCAATACTAATCTTCAGCTTTTTTTTTTATTAAAAAATTGCACGACGAGAATATTAAAACATTAACCTATGACCCACTAACTAAAGCGCAATATGTGGTGTGCACATTATGAAATCTATATAACCTAAATAACATTTTTTGTTCTTTTTTGTTTTATTAAAAGAAAATTAACCTAATCCTATATGAATCTAAAAAATCAAAATGCAAAGCTTTAAATATGAAATGCATATGGACCTAAGTACTTAAATTCTAGATATGACATATGATATGATATGTTATGTGCAAATAACGATGATGCATCAAAATATACGTTCTATTGATAATCTACCAACATGAATCAATGACATATTATCTTTATATGAATCAATGATGCAAAGCAATTCATGAATTTGCCATGAAAAGTCGAAATAATCAAAAATCTAACCTGACGTCCCGTGGCTCAATATTTTTGATTATCATGACTTAATATGACAAATTTCCAAATCATATAATCATAAAAATAAATTAGAACAAATCAAGTTAGAATAAAAACTATGAAACCAAATATTTGGACTGAATTTAATCTAAAAATTTACCTAGTTTAACTCACGACTGACTTGAGGAATGGAAAGGAAGCAGCGGTGACCGGGCTGTGATGGTGATTTGGTGATGGATCATCGTTCAGAATAGGGGCTGTTCGTTGGAGCTTCGGCGAGGTTTGGGCAGTAACCGGACCTGCAACAAAACAGAGAAGGTAGTAGGTGGCTTCGCAAGTTGCTGGCGTGGCGGCTATCGGTGTGAGAGGACGAGCGTCAGTTGGGGGGGTTGTACGGTGAGGCGGAGGGCAATCTGCAGAGGTGGGTCTTGTACGGATCCGGACCTTCTGTCGTCAAGTGCTGCAGCATTGAGCACGGCAAGAACAGAGAGATCGGCGAGCAGAGATGGACACGAGCACTGGAGGCATTCGGGCTTGCAGGTCACCGAAGGCAAGGCGCAGGCGTCAGGTTCTAGTGGTGCTTAGTGATGGCAAGGGGGGAGCAGCAATGGCGGTGTCAACGGGCTTCGGTGAGCTGCTGGTGTTGCGATTTGCAGCAGCGGGGAGTGTCGAGGCTTCTGTGTTACGGGCTGAGAGAAAGCAGCGCGGGAACAGCAGCAGCGGTCGTCAGGGGAGCTCGGAACGAAATTGGAGCGGCTTAGGCGTTGAGTCACACAGGTGAGGAGGAGCCAGCGGTCAGTTGCAAACGCGGGCAGAGAACGTGGAGCCGGCGATTGGGGGCCGTGAACAACGAACGTGGAAGGTCGGGGTCGCAGCTGCTGGCGTCAGGTCGCACGGTGGAACAGGAGCGGCGGTGCTAGTGCAGTGGGCCGCGGAGCGCTTCGCGGGTCGGTACGGTGGCGCTGGCGAGTTTCTGCGCAGGGAATCGGTGACTAAGGGGTGCCGGTAGAGGGCTCAACGAAGAAGACCAACAGTGGTTCTTCTTTCCTCTCTGCTGCACGTCCGGTCACTTCTCTCTGCTGGTCACTGTAGTGGCTGTACCTTCAGCAGAAGTTTTGTCCTTCTGCTATTGAGGTTGTGACACCTAGAGTACCATAACTTGGCACGAAGGGACACTTAAGTGCCATAACTTTAAAATGGTACACTTAAGTACCATTATCGGAGTAAAATGGAACACTTAAGTGCCAATCCGGCCAAAAAATGGCGAAAATGCAGACGTGGCATTTTTCGGCAACATGCTTAACCGATGTGGCAATTTTTTTTTAAAAAAAAAGCACACGTGGAGGAGGAAAACGACGTCGCCCCATCCACTGTGCATTTGGCCAAACTAAATGACATCGTTTTTCCTTAGTGTTAAACGACGTCGTTTTGCTTATTTGGATTTTAACCTTTCGTCAGTTCACACCAGGTCTGACGTCCTCTCCATCCATCGCCGTTCACAGCTCGCCGTTCGCAGGTGATCGCTCGCCGTCGTTACTCGCCGTCGTCGATTTGCTCAGGTTTTTTCTCTTCTTCCTCTCCCCTGTGGTGAAATTAGGGCTCCGACTTGTTTATTAGGGCTCGGACTTGAAATTTGGGGGTCGGCTTTTCATCGATTTGCTCATGTTTTTTCTCTTCTTCCTCTCCCCTGTGGTGAAATTAGGGCTCCGACTCATTTATTAGGGCTCGGACTTGAAATTTGGGGGTCGGCTGGGAAAGCTCAGGCTTGGTGTGAGATTTATGGCTCAGATGTGGTGCTACAATCCTATTGGGGGGGTTCGAATTGACAGTTTAGGAGCGGCCTTGAAATGTAGGCTCGTTGTAGGGCTCGGCGGGGGGAAAATTAGGGCTCGGTGTAGGGCTCGATGTCGCCTCATCCACTGTGATGTGTGATTCATTCAGGGTGTTGAATTGTGATGTGCGAAAGTAATTTGTAGTGGTCGGAAGTGAAATGTGTGATGGTGATTGGTGATTGTTAGGGTTCAGAGTATTGGACTTTGGGTATGTTTGAATCGAAGGTTGTGGGGATGGGGACTTTTGGATATTTTTTTAATAAATTGCATTGTTGAGGACCCATGCTGAGGAATCTCTCCATATTTTAAAGGAATGCGACGGCATAATCAAAGTAGTTGTCGGGTCCCATCTTTATTTGTCCTTGTCCTGAGGCCTCTTTTCAAGCTACAGCTGTCGTCTGACCACATCTTCCCTCTCTCTTTCTTCTTTTCTTTTCTTCAATAAAGAGTGTAAGGACCTCCACTTGCAATTGTCTGTCTTTTGTGAATGTGGTCCCAAAAGTTAATTGTATATTTGTCCTCTTTTGTTGCAGAAATGGCGCATAAAGACTATGTTGCTGTCATCGTTTACTACGGTGGAGATTTTGTGATTGGGGAGGATGAGTGGGAGTATGAGGGGAGAATGAGGGTACTATCTTTGTAGATATAAAGAAGACATATTATATTGGATTTTTTAGGGAATAGTGATATTTTTGCCTTGTAGAGTTATTGTACTGTGTTCCTAGGAAAGGCTTGAGAGATGGTTTGAGAGTTTTGGAAGATGATAATGATTTTAGGGATGTCTTATATCATTATCTTCATGGCGAAGATGAGAAAGTATTTGTTGAAAACAATAGTGATAGTGAGGACGAAGATGATGACAGAGATAACACCCAAGTAGGAGAAGGAGGAGATGGTATTCAAACTAGTACTGAGATTAGGGATGAAGTAGGGCATGATGGACAGGATGGGAAGGAGAGGGGCGCAGATGCTGTTCACCAAAGCGATTGTGATATGGGTGATGTCACCATCACTGAATTAGATTGGGAAGTAGCTGAATCCAGTGACGGTGATGATGACGATGCCGATGAAGGGTTTGCTGCTGAAGCTGAAAATTTATTAATCTTAAGTGGCGCCGACGATGAGGAGCTTACATAGTCAAGGAAAAAACAAATGGACTTTTTGTCAGATAGATTTGCAACTTTGCATGTAGCTGATGAACATCCAAACAGAGATGAAGGCCTTGCAGATGTTGGTGTTGCTGGCCAGGTCCTGGAGACAGATTATGAAGAAAGCATCGACACCGCAACTTCCCAGGACAAAGTTGAAGAAGATCAATGAGCTGTGCGTAGAAGGAAAAATAAGTTTCATTCCTATGATCCATCTGTTGCCTCTCCTACTTTGTCAGTAGGTATGAAATTCCATGATGCGATACAATTTAGGGAAGCTATACTGAAGAACTCCATTGCTGCACAAAGAAATATTGATTTCATTAGAAATACCAAGAAATTTGTAAGAGCTAGGGGGGTGCATGACAAACCAGAATTTCTGTTCTAGAAACAATTTTTCTATTCCAGACTTGTTTCTGGAATAGAAATCCGTTTGATAAACCTATTCTATTTTTCTATTTCGGAATAGATTTCCGTTCCGAAATAGATTTTGATTAGAAATCGAAATAGAAATTTTCTACTTCTCTATTTGAACAAAATCGAAATAATTTCTCCATGAAATTTTCTACTAAGATGAATATGCTTAGAAAAAGTATTACCAATAAGATAGCAAGAGATCATAATATAGCGGAGATTCCATGAGATCGTGTTTTCAACTTTTGTAATGTATTTCTATTATATTGTATTTGGGGATTCCCAATCTTTGCTTTTGTAATGTATTTCTATTATATTGTATTTGGGGATTCCCAATCTTTGCTTTTGTAATGTGATACTGTATTTGATGATTCCTATCTCCATTATTGTAATGTTATATTCTACTTGAGAATTTCCCTTGTTTGTAATGGTAATTTATGACAAGCTTTATTACACTTCGTAAAATTCGCCGATTTTGTAAAATTTGCCACAAATTGCCCAATACACTTCTTTGTGTTTCTTTCTAAAATGATTGCTCAATATCATAAACCGTGGCGGTGATCACCATGACATACTAGCATGAAGGGGATTAGAATATGGTTACCCACCTTCATTCTACTAGAGTTTTGGGAAGCTTCTATCATGCTCAAAAGTAATGCATATTGATTTTTTTTTTTTTATTGTATGGAGACTATTGATAAGTATATTGTTTGACTGTAATTGCCTATCTAGGTGGATGCTAAAGAATTTTGTGTGAAAATTTAGAAAATTTGATATAACAACTCCTACTTTGTATTTTTTTTTCAAAAAAAAGGGAGACTTTACCTAAAAAAAAAAAAAAAACTCTTACTTTGTATTTGGGTCAATGGGTTCATAAGCATATGAAATTTGTAAGAATGGACATCTTATTTGCTCTAAAAAAGAATATTTTTTTAAGAAATAAAAATTTTATACTTTTTATCAAACGAATTTCTATTTCTAAAACAGAAATTTTGTATCGTTATCAAACAGATTTTTTTGCTCGAAACTCGTCTAGAAATAGAAATAGAAAAATCTATTTCTGTTCCGAAACTATTTCTAGAACATAATGGTTGTCATGCGCGTCCTAAGTGTTCGCAGCAAAACTGTCCATGGAAGATTTACGGTGCGTTTGTTAAGAAGAGTGAATCTTTCCAGATTAAAGCCTACCAAGAGGAACACACTTGTTCCATTAATTTTCAAAACAATAGGGTAACAAGTGCATGGTTGTCTAAGCACTTCTTCGATTTGATCAAGCTGATGCCCGAGATGAAAATTACTAACTTTAGGATGTTGGTGAAGGAGCGTGTAGGCATCAATTATCTAGGAATCAGTGCAAAAGAGCAAAGTAAAAGGTGATAAAGATACTTATTGGTCAGTATGCTAAGGAATATGGGCAGGTGTGGGAGTATGCTTGGGAGTGTAGGCTGGAAAACCCTACAAGTAGAGTGTATGTAGAGGTGATTGAGAGACCGCTTCCTGATCATGGGACCAAGTTTGATAAGTTCTATGTGTGCTTTGATGCATGCAGACGAGGGTTTTTAGCTGGTTGTAGACGGATTATAGGATTAGACGGTTGTTTCTTGAAGGGCTTGTGCAAGGGAGAATTGTTGGCAGCAATTGGAAGAGATGTGAATAACCAAATGTTCCCACTAGCTTGGGCTATTGTAAAGATTGAGAACAATGACAATTGGTCCTGGTTCTTGAAAAATCTGATTGCTGACTTGGAGATAACAAATGGGGAAGGGTGGGCATTCATGAGCGACCAACAAAAGGTAATGCTTGCTTTTTGAAAAATTTAGTCAATAGTTTGCTTTGTAATATGAACATGTAATTTGCTCTAGTATTTCTTACTTTGAATTATTATAGGGATTGGTTCCGGCAATAGCCGAGTTGTTGCGCCATGCTGAACATCGAATGTGTGCGTGGCACATATACGAAAATTGGGTAAAGACCTATAAAGGGGATAAGCTGCAATTGCAATTTTGGCAATTAGTAAAGAATGCAAACATGGTTGACTTTAGAATAGCCAAAGAAAGACTACTTCAGTTGACAAAGGAAGGTTGTGCTACCATATTTCAACTAGAACCGAAGCATTGGTGCAAGGCATTCTTCAGTGAGGAGTTCAAGTGCGATAACGTCGACAACAACATTTGTGAAGTATTTAATTTGAAGATAATAGATGCCGTTGCAAACCAGTCATCTCAATGCTTGAAGATATACGAGTTGCGGTTATAACTCGGCTGCAGAAACAAAGAGATGAGGCTGCAAAGTGGACAAGACAATATGGTCCTAGGATTGCCAAGAAATTGGATGAGAACTTGGCTGCAAGTAGGCATTGTCATCCCATTTGGAATGGAGATGACGGATATGAGATAATGAAGGGTGCAGATAAGTATGTTGTCAATCTAGGAAGTAGGAAGTGTTCATGTAGAGCATGACAAGTAAGTGGAATTCCATGTTTACATGCCATATGTGCCATCCAATTGAAGGGCGACAATACAGATGATTACATCGATGATTGGTACCATAAATCAAAATATCTTGCTTCCTATTAGTTAATGATGCAGCCAATTAGAAGTAGTAAGTTTTGGGAGCCCACGGATCATGAAGCACCTCAACTTTTTCCACTGAAGAAGAAAATTGGAAGGACAAAATGAAGACGGAGAATGGCGGAGGGAGAGGTCTCGAGTCATCAAAGAATGAGCAGGCAAGATGCAAAGATAACGTGCTCTTATTGTTGTCTAGTAGGCCACAATATTAAAGGTTGTTAATTGAGGAAGCAACAATAACCGTTGAGACAAGGTGAAGGGCCTAGTGAAGAGACAGTTGGAGAAATGCACACAGCAGGGCCAAGTGAGTCGACTGTTCTTCAATCAACAAGTAGAATCCCAGTAAGTCATGAAATTTATTTTATGTTTATGTTGCTTTGTCGTTTATCATAAAAATGTACATAATATCCTATTTGGCCTTGTATGTAATGTGTTTGTTAGGTCACATGAAGAACTTCAGTAAGTCATGAAACTGAACAGCCTGTTCGAAGAAGGCAATGTAGAAGACAGCCAGGTGAAGGATTGGCCCAAGCAGCATCACGGCCAGTTGAAGGATTGACCAAAGCAGCATCAGGGCCAGTTGAAGGATTAGCCCAAGCAGCATCACGGTCAGTGCAGTCGACTGTTCTTCAGCAGTGAAAGAAATACCCAATGGTAAATTCAACCATTTGTATTCAGTTTTTCATTTTCTTTATATTATTATATGCCTCGATATTATATTTATGGTATCTTTTGGCCTCTTTCTCAGGTTCGAAGAAAGCAAGTTGGAACTCAACTACCAATTGAAAGATCATCACAGGGGCCACCAGAAGAATCACTATAAGGGGCACCACAAGTACCACCACCAGTACCACCAGAAGGCCCAATAGAAAGAGGTGTCACTGAAGTTGAAGGGCTACATAGAAAGACAACTAGAACAAGGCCAGGTGAAGGGGCAGCTACACAAAGGCCATCTAGAAGACGCCCAGCTGAAGAATTGGTCGAAGAAGCCCCGGCTCTAGCTGAAGGGCCCAAGAAAGCAGGAAAAATGGGCAACAAATCATAAGTTCCTGAAAATGACACTCCTATTCAAACAATAGGGGCACTTGGGAAGAGGTTAAGACAATATGGTTATGGCCTTTATATAGATGAGCGTACTGGAACAGTTATTCTCAATGTAAGTTTATTGGCTGCATTTAATTTAATTTATGCTGTAGACTTTTGTTAACAATTTATTGTTTTTTGTAGCCTGGGAGAAGTTCAGAGGTTCTTATCTTAGGCCTAACTCAAGAATCAACGGTTGCACCAACAAAAAAGAAAACATCAACTATGCCAACAAAAAAGAAGAGAAAGAACCCAGCTCTAGCTCGAGCTCCTTTTGATTCAATTCAGCCTAGGAAATTTGCAGCTCCATCTGAGTCAGTGGATACTGAGAAGGTTAAAGAAGAAGTTGCACGTCCAGTTAGAAAGAGTGCTAGAATTATGAATCAAGTGAAAGGCCCATCGAAAGGAGCATGAACATGGGGTGTCGTGCATATTGATTGATGATATGAGATGTGATAGGATTTGTGGAGCTTAGGAGTCAAAACAGTTATGTAAACGTTGATGTTGTTAGACTTGCTATGGATGGTTATCTTTTTTTTTTCTTTAGTTTGTCATTCATTGATGTTGTCAGACTTAATTTCAATATCAATGAAATGATCTTGCACTGCTTGTCAATTTATGTTGTTGTTTATCATGGATTCTGCTTTTACTTGTTGCTGTTGCTGTTGGTGTTCTGTGGTGATAGCTGGAGTGCTGGTGTATCTAGTGGTGGTGGATGGTGATGTTTGGTGGTAGTGAGTTTGTTGTTGGGGTGCTAATGTGGTGGCTGAGGTGCTGGTGTGGCTGGTGATGATGCCTGGTGATTATGGGTTTGTGGTGGGGGTAATAGGCTTAAGCAGCTGCACCTACACCTGGTACAAGTGTTCAGTTTGCATATCTTACACCATGTGTACTGGTGCAAGCTAGTGCAAGGCTCAGCTTGCACTAGTACCTTGTGTAGCAACACCACCAGCATGGTGGTGGCTGGAGCGCCTAGTGTGTAGTGTGGCTAGTGGTGATGGTTGGTGGTGCAGCTGGTGCTGGTGGCTAACGCAATTTTTAAAGAAAACCCACAAAAAAATTGGCACTTAACTGATCATATTCTAAAAAACTTGACACTTAACTATTTACTTTTAACTACAAGTGACACTTAACCGATCACTTTAATAATAACTTGACACTTAAGTGATCATTTTTTTTTATTGCGACTAGCACTTAAGTGATTACTAAATACAACTTATGGCACTCGGGTAATCACTCATGTTTGTCTTGTGTATATGTTGGTTTGCATCAAAACAAAGAAGATGATTTTGCATCAAAACAGAGAAGATGATGGTAAACTTATGGCAACTCCATACAACAGCACAAACAACAACAAAGCCACAATGATCTTGTGGAACAACACAAACTTCTTCGCATCTTTCAAAAAGAAAAAAGCCTACGTTTAATCTAGAACAACACAAATTTTAACTATGGCAGTCGGAGAAACTTTTTCTCATTTTCAAGTACTTTACATTTCATCATAAAGTACAATAGACAACAAAACAACACCATAATACACGCTTGGTAACACTTTCGTTCAATTTTCATCATTGAAACTTCATTCTTGAAAGGTTTAGTTGAAGATGCTTGAATGTGCATTGAGACTTCATTCTTGAAAAGTTTAACTAAAGATGCTTGAACTTGCATTGAGTCAACATCGTCCAAGTTGTCCACAAACACAGATGGAGATTGCTGTCTTTTATGAAGTAGATCCAATATAACCTCTGTGGCTCGGTCAGAGAACTTCGCATCGATCCATTTGAAGTATTTGCACTTCGACGTTTCTTTATATCGGGCGCATCCATAAAATCTTCTCCCAAAGATTGATTTGAGTCCACGATGTTCTTCATGGACTCGGTAACCAACAAAAACAGAAACGCTGGCCTTCTCCTTCGCTTCAGTGAGAGGAAATTGAGGCGCTGCTGCGAGTCCTGCTCTCCATTTCCGAGATTCGACGAAGGAATTTTGGGCAAATGAAAATTAGGGTTCGAGACTTGGATTCGAGCACTTCAATAGGGATTTTGGCCGATTTAGGGTTTTAGATTTGGGGCATTTGGGGAGACGACGTTGTTTTTGGAAGATTTGGGGCTTTTATTATGCATACAACGTCGTTTCTGGTGAGTTACAGCCGACTCAGCTCTCCGGCGAGCCACGTAGGCAAAAAATAATAATAAAATATTACCACGTAGGATTTCTGGTAAGGGTCGCCGGAGGTGGCACTTAAGTGTCCCACTAGAAAAAGAAAGTGGCACTTAAGTGTACCGTTTTAAAGTTATGGCACTTAAGTGTCCCCCGTGCCAAGTTATGGCACTTGGGCTGTTCTTTTGCCTCTACTGCTGCTGACTTTTGCTTCTCTTCTCAAAAAGCATTTTTTCTTCTTTTGTGTTGATTTTCGAATGAAGAGAAGCCTCCCCTGCCCCCTAAAACCGAAACTTTCCATCCTTTATTTATAGAGGAAAGACTCGAGGTTGTTGAAGATTTCTCAATATTCACTCAACTTCAACAAAAAATTGGCTCCAAAATCAAATATTTGTTGAATTTTTTTGAATTCAAGATTTTTTTCAAAATTTCATTCTATAATTAAAGATTATCTTCTATTTCTAAAAGATGAATTTAAATTAGGTGTCAATAAACCTTTTTTGGCGATTACCAATCTGAATTAATGTAACTCGTCGACTTTTCTCTCGTTAGATTACATTCTAATATTGGGTTTACTCTCATTGAGTTACTTATCAACATTTATTTGATTTTTTTATTTGCTAACTTTTCTTACCGCTGACAAATTTTTAGTTGCATTTTTTAGGTGCACTTGAATTTATCAACTCTTTCTAAAAGATTACCAGAATTATTTATGTTAAACAATGTTTCGAGTTTGAGCCTGTCAAACGAAGTCCGACCGATGAGCATTGTGTGAACTCGACCACGCGTGGGTTGATAAATCGGCGTGCAAGAATCGTTGGCCGTCCGCAATACCATGAACTCCAACCTTACGATTATGATTCACATGCATTGAACGGGCATGTGGACGGGCATTGCACGACCGGCGGGCATAGAGGATGCAGGGGCACGCCATCAATGCAGAGAAGCCCAAAGGAGATGTACAAGATCTCAAAAACTTTCCTCTGTCGATCCACTCGCTTCCCATGAGCACAGAAACCAGATGAACAGTCAGGAAGGCTGACTGATTTGCTGAGGTTTTACTACTGTAAAAGCATGCAAGATTAGGGCAGCGAATGTGACTGTAGAATGTACAAAAGGTATAAGTATCTTTATTTGTATTATCTAATGCTGAAAGATTCAAAATTCCATTTGGAAGGAACTGGGCAAACTAACAGATTGGAAATTAATGCTACTTCTTTCGATATGTTTTTGGAAGATGAGGGAATATGATAATAATTCCCGTGAATCTACTCCTTCAAATGGAGAACCTCCTTAATGAATTTGTCAAAGTCATTGAAAGATGGCCCTCCACGACCGGCGGCTTCCAAAGCTCTCTCCTTCCACTTCTTGGCATTCTCCCTCATCTTCTTCCCTCCAGCCCCTTCCATCACTTCCCGAACAAGAGCTTCTATTTCCTCACGCCTCACGTCCTGGTTCACTTCCATGCCAATCCCCCATTCCGTACATGAGTACCGACAGTTTGTCTGTTGCTCGGCAAAGAACGGCCAGCAAATGAGAGGAACGCCTCCACAGGTAGCTTCCAAGGTAGAATTCCACCCACAGTGTGTTAGGAAAGCGCCTATCGATCCATGACTCAGGACTCGATCCTGCGGACACCAGGTTGTCAAGAACCCTCTGTCTTTCACTTCCTCAAGGAACTCCTCAGGTAGAATTGCAGAATCACCCTCCACAACATCAGGCCTGATGACCCACATAAATGGGTGCTTGCTATTTGCAAGCCCCCAAGCAAACTCCTTCAGGTGTTCCTTAGTCATGACTGTGACACACCCATAGTTCACGTACACAACCGACTCAGCTTCTCTCTGATCGAGCCATTCGAGGCAGCTGTAGTCTTCCTTCCACAGATTTAACCTGAAAGACTTGATTGAACTTGAGGGAATGTCCTGGACGAGCAAGGAAAGGGGTCCGGTACAGTAAATTGGAGGAGAAATTTCTGCAATTTTCTCCAGTACTTTGTGTTCGAGCTCATTGAAGGTGTTAAACAAGATAGCAGATGATTTCAGGCAGTGCTGCACTTCTTCTCCTAAGAAGTCGAACAGGATGTCATTTGGGTCCGTGGTCCGTATGAAGCTCGGGATGTCACGGAGTCGGATGTTTCTCATGCCGGGGATCCAGTTGACAGGATCATCTAGCATCCCGTTGTTCAGGAAGTCTTCATCTGTTACTTTTAATATGCAGTGAGGATCCAACCCACAACTTTAACAAGAGAAACAGATGAATGGAAATAACTCATGAAGGAGAGATAACTAAATAAACAAATAAAGATTTGGTGAATTTATTCGAGATGAACAAAAATGAATAAATAAACAAAGGAAGTACCTTTGAATGGAACGATCCGTCTCTTGACAAGCTCTCTGTACTGCAAATAACCCATGAACCCACAAGCCGAGGCAGTCCAGAACTGAACCTCTGGGACTCCAAGCTCTCTCGCAGCTTTGCTGGCGAAGCTCATCACCCCATCTGATATCACACAAGTCACAGTTGGAACAACCTTGTCGCTCTTGATCCTGGCAAGCAACTCCTTGAAAGGGCCCAAGCAGTTCTTCCGGATCGAGTTGCAGAGGGCTGGGGGATCCTGCGTTGCGTCACGGTCCGACGGCGGGAGGCCGTCCGGGATCGTCTCGAAGCGGAAGTTCTCGAGGCTCCAAAGCGAGTCGGGTCCCTTTGACCGGAGGAGGCGACGGTGGTTGAACTCAGTGTTGACGAACGTTACGAAGGCGCCTCGCGTATGGAGGAGCTTGGCCAGCTGCATCATAGGGTTGATGTGGCCTTGGGCCGGGAAGGGGACGCACACGGCGTGTGCATGTCCATGGGATTTTCTTGATTCTTGGGGTGACGAATCCATCACCCGCCTCTCTCCCCAATGCAAAAGATCAAGAAAGTCTGTATACCGGGCGATGCAAGTTGCAACTGATCTAAGTCTGCCAGATCCGTTGATTTCTACTAGATGCGCAGAAGAAAACTTCAAGCAATCACCGTTGGACACGAGGGAGATGCGTATGGAAATAGGGTGATTGTATATTTCAATTTTTTACACTAATCATTGAGGGCATGCGAATTTTCTAGTCTTTTGGATGTGACTGATCGCATATTCTTGGAAGAGGACAAGGTGGTAAGGTGACTTTCTTTACCTCCAAAACGTGAATTGTAGCTTTGACTGGTCATTCGATGGCATGCGTGCCCAGCATCGATTTCCTAGCTGACGAAAGAAGTGCTGGATCGACAACGACAACTTCATAGTGCATATGTGGGGATGAACATTACGGTGTTAATTAATTTCCTATGGTTTTGTGAGAGATGCCAAGTATTTTTTAAAGAGGAAGCTGATTTAACATATTTAATATTTTAATATCTTTTGTGACTACATGGAATACACATTGAAAATACAAATGAGGGATTTGGAAAAATTCGAACTCATGACCTCCTTTTTTTTGATATTATGTAAATTTTCGTGAGACTACTGTCAACTGTTTTAAAACTTCGAACAATTAAATGGAGGCATTAAATATTATAATGAGTTTATTTCTTTAGGGAAATAGATATCAGGAACTACAAAATCTCAGTTATATCATAAAGATGCACTCTAGGCTCGAGCAAGGAGTCAAAGTTGAAGAGAGAGAGAGAGAGAGAGAGAGAGAGAGAGAGAGAGAGGGGAATTACTCATGCAAATTAGGGATGAGCTTGCTTCTAGGTCATGGAATCAAAGAACCGGACATGGAATCGATAGAAAAATCAATTTAGTGTCATTCGACGCAAATTTTGTAATCAGGTGGAATCACTTACAATTTCATTACGTGCTTTTGTCGAATTGACCAATCTTTGGTCTCTAATCAATTATAACGGTGCCGTATTGACCCTTACTGATTAGCACGATCGAGTAATTGATTTTTGATCGAATTCTCAAATCCGTCACGTTTATATCCTTTAACAACTTCACCTAATAGATTAGTTATCTTGTGAGTGATCAGCTTAGAGAAAAATGACCATAGGCGCGTTGATGAAAAGCCCATTTCATTTAGTCAAGACAGGGTTGAATTTTCAAGATGTCACAGTGTAAATTTATCACAAATGTACAATTTAGGGATTTTTAGTAGTCAAAAATTAGTTTATGATGTATTTATCACTTATGTACCGATTTGAGATTTTTCTTAGGGATAAGTGTTGTAGAAGTCCTAAAACTTGTCACGAAAATGTAATTGAGTCCTAAAACTTGCAAAAAAGTGCAATTAAATCTTAAAACTTGTCAAATTATTTCAATCGAGTCATAAAATTAACGTTGTTAGCATTTTCCATTAAAAATGCTGACATGACATTTAAAATTAATTTTTTAATTTGCACATGGTTTTTTATTATTATTATTATTAATTAAATTAGATTTAAAAATTAGAAAATAAAAGTAAAAAATTATTTTAAAAATAAAACAGTTCGAAAAAAAATTCGGCAACCATTGCCTATTGCCGGAGGGGCGGCGACCGTCGCCAGCCCCCCGCGAGGGCCAACAAGGCATCACCCAAGGTTGGTGATTGTTGCCAGCTGTCGCATGGGGCCAAGAATCTGTTGCCACCGCGACGACGGGGAGGAGCCTATGATTTTATCTTTTTAAAACAATTTTAAAAAATAAAATTTAACTTTCTTTTTAGTTTTTAAATCTATTTTTTGAAAATCAATAAAAAATAATTTAAAATCCACGTGGAAAATAAGAAATAATTTAAAATGCCATGTCAGCATTTTTAACGGAAAATGCTAATGGTGTTAACTTTAGGACTCGATTGAAACAATTTAATAAGTTTTAGGACTTGATTGCACTTTTTGCAAATTTTAGGACTCAATTACATTTTTGTGACAATTTTTAAGACTTCTACCACACTTATCCCTTTTTCTTAATATTGGCCCTTCATTTTTTTACGCTAATCATAGTGTATGCGAATTTTTTGGTCTTTTAGATGTGAATGACTACAAATTCTAGAAAGAAGACAAGGTGGTCGCATGAGTTGATTACCTCTCGAACCTGTGAATTGTACCATCGACTTGATAAATGCCTAACATCAATTTTTTAGGAGTTAATATCATGAAAAATCCTAAATTAGTACATCTATGGTAAACTTATCATAAATTAATTTTGGATCACCAAACACCTCAAAATGGTACACCTATGATAAATTTATTGCCTGTTAATTTTTATTAAATTTTCTCATTAAATTGTAGTTGACGGCTGTGCCAATTTGGAGTTGTATCCCCAAGTTTGTCACAAGTATCAATTGGTAATTTTTCATGGTATTAATCCCATTTAACAGAAACTAATGAAGAATAAATTTATTATAAATGTATCGGTTTTGGGTTTTTGGTGGTTAAACAATTAGTTCGGGATAAATTTACATGTGTATTAATTGAAGTTTTTCATGCTATTAACCTATTTTTTAATACCCAATTTTTACCCGATTAAAAAATAGGTGGATTGACAATAATAATTTCACAATGCATATATAGGGATAAACATGATAGTATTAACTGTTTTCCACTATTTTGTGAGATTTTGCATGATTATTGCCAATTGTTTTAAAAATTGAAGCTGGTGTAATATTTAAATATTTTAATACTTGTGACCTATGTTGCACAGATACATTACACGTGCTTCTGTGTCGTGTTTGACACGTGTCGGAGTGTGTCGGACACATCGACACGCTTGAACGAGCTTTGACTGTGTGTCGGATTTGTAGACACGGGGTCAACTTTTGTTGACATGTTTTGACATGCGTGTTTGAAAGACAATGGAGGGTGGAGGCGAGGGCGAGGGAGCAGAGATGAGGCCACGAGTGAAGGCGAGCCCGTGACGGCAAGAGATGGCCAGAGAAAGAGCAGAGACTAAGGCGAGGGCCGTGAGGAGGAACTTCACGAGGGAGGCGCGCGTGGGGGAGGGCGACTTCGTCGAGTGGGGCGGCGGCAGCAAGGGGGAGGAGGAGGAGGAGGAGGAGGAGTTCGCAGTGGTGTGCAGCCTCTTGGCGCACAAGGACTGCGCGTTCCATCCCTGGGAAGTCGCTTTCACCGTATTCAACGTGATCCGCCTTCTTTTTCGATTCCTTTTCACTGAATTTTTTTTTTCTGGGTTACTCCCTTTTCCACTCCTTTGGCAAATGCTGAGGCTTTTCTTGATTGAGTCTTTGATGCTTTCGGAGATAGGCGTTGTGCGGCGAGGAAGAGGAGAAGAAGGCGCTACTAGGGTTTTGAGAAGGAAAATAAAAGAATAAAAACGGGACTTGGCATGTTGGAGGGAGGTGGAAGTGACGGGTTGATAGCTCGTTAGGTGGTGAGGGAGGGAAAAAAAGTGAAACAATTTGGGGGTGGGGGAAAGAGACGAGGGAAAAAAGGGAGTTTGGGGGGGGGGGGGGGGGGGCAATTTAAATTGATCGTAGGTTCTTTTTTAATTAATTAATTAATTTTAAATTTGAATCAAATTAATTAAAAAATAAAAATACTCATTTAATATACAATGTGTACCAGTGTGTTGAAATTTTCTATTTTTGAGAAATAACATGTTGACGTGTCGTGTCGCGTATTCGTGTCGTGTGTCGGTATAACCTAGCTTGTGACTACAACATGGAATGTACATCAAGAAGCCGAATGTGGAAAAATTCGTACTCAAGGCATCCTTATTTGATATCATGGGATTACTATCCATTGTTTTAAAATTTCAAGCCATTAGATAAATGCGTTGTTTAATATTTAACTATTATAAATAGGTGTATGCATTTAGGTAAGTAAATAAATCTCATTTGTATCGTAAAGATGCGCTTGAAGCTTGGGCAAGGAGTTGAAAGTCGAAATTATTGGTGCAAAGTGAGAATCAAACCTTGTTATAGTATACACAAGTCATTTCTCAATCCAGTAATTTTTTCTTTAAATTTGTGTTCAGCAGTCAAGCATGATAACATCTTTTCTATCGATCTTTAAAAAATGTAGAAGATAATATCTAAACGCATTCTATTAATTAAGTGATACTAATCACTTGTTACAAAAATATTATTTACATTTCGATGTCACAATTCCTGCGATCGAATCTGTCCAAAATTATCATTTCTATTGTAAATCATCATATGTGTAGTGGTCAGCGTGATAATTACTATATCCTAAGGACAAATTTCTGGGGTTTACCAAAAAGAAAAGGAGAGAGATGAACGCTTTAAGATATTGAATTTCAGTTGCAATTTTATAGATATCTCAACAGAATTACTCATGCAAACAGACAAGATGCTGCCCGGCACTGGATTTCCTTTTCTGGCTTTTTTTTTTTTTTAAATGCACCGAGCCGATGGAGTAACATTTGGTAAGATTAGTCAAAACGACAAAAAGTTATGTCTGTATGTGCTTTAATAATGCTGTTCGAAATTGATCCGCATCATACCTGCCGTGGTTGTCCGGTTCGTGAAATTGACCAGCATCATAGCGGGATGTTGGCACGTGGTCCGTGAAGAGGCTGTTTGATACAAAGTAAGAACAGAATCAATGGCTTTTCGATCATAATATTTTCAACATGAATGGAGGCTCTATCATAATAAAGGGAATCAGACAATTCAAAGTATCATTTGCCTTTATTGTAGTTTGTATTTTGTAGGCTTATTTCTGTTAAAAAAACAGCAACTTTAGGTCGGGTGCTAATTTTAATCCAATTCATTTTTTTTTATCTCATGAGAATATACCAACTAATTTGTGTCTTAATTTTGGGCCAAATCATTTTTTTTTTGTCTCATTCAAAAGCATAGGTCCAAAAACTTTTCCGGTGTCTCAAAAAAATAAAATCAGTTCTCAGCCTGTACCTAAATTTGGCACACAACAAGTTTCCGTCTAACGATGCCATTAAAGATTCAACATGTTGATCCGTGGGTACTTGGCTGAAACTTGATGGTGGTTAGATTTGGGTTATGAATGGAAATTAGTGTTTTTTTTAGAGGAAAAAGGTTTTGGTTAGAATTGGGACACAGAGCAAATTGGTGCTTTTTTATGGGGCAAAAATTTTTTTGGCCAAAATTGAGATTCCAATTAAAGTTCCTGCTTTGAAGTGAATTGAGCCGTATTTTGTATTTATGAGATCTATGAGATTCTACTGAAAATTAAATTACAACGCCCACTTTTTTTCCAGGTAATTTATTAGTAACTTATTACTATTTTTATGAAGCTACTAACTTTTTCGTTAATTTGTAAAACACCAACTTTTACTTGTATAATTTATCATTGTTTCGAAGTTACTAGCTCTCTAATGAAATTATCAAACTAAATTAGTGTGACTTACAACTTATGTTATATTAAATTACCAACTAATTTTGGATTACCAATTGCCGTTAAAGTTACTTATCAAACTCTAATTGTTTGGTTTGATATACTAATTATTTTTACGAAGTTACCAACTTTTATTTTAGTGGTTAGCAATTCATTATTTACTAAGATTTTTAGGCGATTACCAATCTAAATTAATGTACCTAGCTGACTTTTTCTTGTTAGATTACTACCTAATATTGGGTCTACTCTCATCTAGTTACTTATCAACATTTATTTGATTTTTTTATTTGCTAACTTTTCTTATCTCTGACAGATTTTTAGTTGCATTTTTTAGGTGCACTTGAATTTATCAACTCTTTCTAAAAGATTACCAGAATTATTTATGTTAAACTATGTTTCGAGTTTGAGCCTGTCAAACGAAATCCGATCGATGAGCATTGTGTCAACTAGACCACGTGTGGGTTGATAAGATTGCAACAAGCGTGATAAAAGAATTTATCACGCGTGATATTGCTGCCTTCTTTAAGTCCAATTCATCCCTTGTGATTGGGATTCATTGGCATGCTGAATCTATTGCCGCAGAAAGGCTTCTTTTGTTCATACAGAAGAAGAAGGCTCTCTCATGTTTTATATGTATTTTTACTCGTGGGGTCAGCGGGTTGAATAATGAAGGAAAGTTGTGGGCTTCTTTTTGTCCATTTTCTTAACTGTCTTCGAGAGCAGCCACTCCCTCGTGCCGCAATAGATGACGGGATACTTCTCTTGGTTATATACAGGGGAATTGAGCACCGAGAGGAGAACAGAATTGTGCGGAGAGTTCTTCTTATGAGGGTTAGCTTGTAGTTACACCCTGTAGTGATTCCGAATCGCGGGAAGAGTTTTTCATCAAACTACGGGAATGTGTCCGTCTGATTTACCCTTTCCCTTTTGCTATGTTGAACAGTTGTGTGGATAGAAATGCACAGCTAGTGGCAATAAAGGATGCAGGGCACGCCGTCAATGTCGAGAAGCCCCAAGGAGATGTACCAAGATCTTGAAAACATTTGCCGTTGATCTGCTCACTCCACATGGGCGAGGAAACCCGATGATCGGTTGGAAGGCGGACTGAAGATCTTGAATTGTCGAGGTTTCAATCAAATAATACTCGTGGAATGTGTCGCATTGGGGCATACTGGGATTTTTGAATTACTACTGTAACGCATGCAAGATTAAGGCAGCAAATGCAATTATAGAAAGTAAATAAAGTAAAATATCTTTATTCATATTATTTAACGCTGGATGACTTAAAATACCATGTCGAAGGAAGTGGTGCAAACTAACAAACTGGAAACAAGTAGAGTGAAATCTTCAAACCTGGTGTTTTTATTTCTTCTTCTATTGCCAGATTTTCGGCATACGTTGGAATCTGGAAATGGTTCCCTTTGATCTAATCATTCAAATGGAAAACCTCGTTAATAAATCTATTGAAGTCGTTGTCCGATGGCCCTCGGCGACCCGCGGCTTCCACAGCTCCCTCCTTCCACTTCTTAGCATTCTCCCTCATCTTCTTCCCGCGGACCCCTTCCATCACTTCCCGAACAAGAGCTTCTATTTCCTCACGCCTCACATCCTGGTTCACTTCCATGCCATTCCCCCATTCGGTACATGCGTACCGACAGTTCGTCTGTTGCTCAGCAAAGAACGGCCAGCAAATGAGAGGAACGCCTCCACAGATACCTTCCAAAGTAGAATTCCACCCGCAATGCGTTAGGAAAGCACCGACGGATCTGTGACTCAGGACTTGATCCTGCGGACACCAACTCGTCAAGAACCCTCTGTCCTTCACTTCCTCCAGGAACTCCGGTGGTAGGATTGCAGAATCACCCTGCACAACGTCAGGCCTGATGACCCACAAAAATGGGTGCTTGCTATTTGCAAGCCCCCAAGCAAACTCCTTCAGGTGTTCCTCAGTCATGACAGTGATACTTCCATAGTTCACATACACAACTGACTCGGCTTCTCTCTGATCGAGCCATTCGAGGCAGCTGTAGTCTTCCTTCCACAGACTCGACCTGAAAGACTTGACTGAGCTCGAGGGACTATCCTGGAGGAGAAAGAAAAGGGGCCCAGCACAGTAAATTCGAGGGGAAATGTCTGCTATTTTCTCCAGTACTTCGTGTTCGAGCTCATTAAAGGTGTTGAACAAGATAGCAGATGATTTCAGGCAGTGCTGCGCTTCTTCTCCTAAGAAGTCGAACATGATGTCGTTCAGGTCTGTGGTCCGCATGAAGCTCGGGATGTCCCGCAGTCGAATGTTTCTCATGCCAGGGATCCAGTCGACGGGATCATCAAGCATCCCATTGCTCAGGAAGTCCTCATCTGTTGCATATAATATGCAGTGAGGATCAAATCCAGAACTTTAACAAGAGAAACAGATGACTGGAAATAACTCATGAATGGGGAGATAACTAAATAAACAAGTAAAGATCTAGTGAATCTATTCGAGAGAAGCAAAGATGAATAAATAAACAGAAGAAGTACCTTTGAATGGAACGATCCCTCTCTTAACAAGCTCTCTGTACTGCAAATAACCCATGAACCCACAAGCTGAGGCAGTCCAGAACTGAATCTCTGGGACGCCAAGCTCTCTTGCAGCTTCACTGGCGAAGCCCGTCGCCCCATCTGATATCACACAAGTCACAGGCGGAACAACCTCGTCACTCTTGATCCTGGCAAGCAATTTTTTGAAAAGGCCCAAGCAGTTCTTCCGGATCGAGTCACAGAGGGCGGGGACATCCTGTGTTGCATCACGGTCCGACGGCGGAAGGCCATCCGGTATTGTCTCGAAGCAGAAGTTTTCGAGGTCTTGAAGCGAGTCAACTCCCCTAGACCGGAGGAGGCGGCGGTGGTTGAACTCGGTGTTGACGAACGTGACAAAGATGCCGCGAGCGTGGAGGAGCTTGGCGAGCTGCATCATGGGGTTGACATGGCCTTGGGCCGGGAAGGGGACGCACACGGCATGTGCAAGTGCACGGGAGTTTCTCGATTCTAGGTGCGACGGACGCATCGCCTGTATCTCTCTAGAGCAAGATCAAGAAGTGTATACTGAGTGATGGAAGTTGAAATTGATCTGAAGTCTGCCAAATCTTATTCAATTTCGGCTGGTCTTTTCAGATTTATACTAGATGCGGGAACGAGAGGGTTATGCAAGTACCGATAGACGAGGGAGACGCTCATGTGTGAAATTTCAGCAACAAGCACATATGTTTATATAACACAACTTCCGGTGATTGGTGTATTTCATTATTTTACACCAATTATAAAATGCCTAGGGATATTCTGGTGTCCTGTAATTCAGCCAATCCTAGATTCCTGGAAGAAGACGGCAAGGTGTTCAGGTGACTTGATTGCCTCGAACACGTCCACCGTGCCTTGGAAAGGTCATTCAATTTTTGATACACGACCAACATCAGTTTCCTAGCTGATGAAACAATGACTGGATCGAAAATGATAAAAAATTTGGCATTCATTAGTTATATTTTATAGGTGTGCTCGAAACCCCAGCATGGACTAGCCCATCGAAATTGCTTGCACTCGATGAAGTGAGAATCGAGCTTCGTGATGATGTTTCCTAGTCTACACATGCCCGTTCTGATGTAATTATTTTTACAGTAAGAAAGATATTTTCAGTCGATCTCTTGAAAACGTGAAATCAAAGTGGGTGATAAAGTCGCTATGACTGCATATGTCCAAAACGTCTCCGTCTAATTACCTGGGCAATCGGACAAATACAGCCTGACAATTCTCCTAGTTGTGTCGGCTGTCACTAACTATTCAGCCCTCCTGCGATTATCAACAAACTACGCTTCGTTTTCTGGCTGCTCTCGAAGCGCGTCGAGCTCGTCGAACGATGTTGGACGGTGTGATTCGAAATCCATCCTCGGGGAACTCCAGCGCCGAGACAAGTCAAAAGGACAAAGGGTCGCGTCTTTTCGCTTATATACGAAGACGTCGAGGGAGAGAGAGGATGAGGAAAGATGTAAACTATTTGAAGCAGTCTAATGCAAATTGAGCATGACGACTATGATCGGGCGCTACTATTGTTGTTACATAGTTTGTAAATCATGGACGTTTGTAGCCAATTTACCGACTTTTTTTTTTTTTGTGACCTGGAACCCCGGTCACCGACAAACGGCCTAGAAAAACCCTGGGGACAACTTGGGGAAACCACCACCCCACGCACCGGGCAAGGCGCACAAATGACCCAATTGCACCCTTGCAACTTGCATTGTAGGGGCTTTGAACCCCAGGCCTCCACGAAGGAATGCATTGGGATCTACCATCGGTGCCACCACGGCGGGTGGTCAATTTACAGACTTTTGTCTGTATAATTTACTCGTGTTTTGAATACACGCTCTTATAAAAAAATTTACTACTCTAAATTAGAGCGACTTACCAAAATTTTTCACATTAAATTAATCAGTAGTTTGGGCCATCAATTTAACTTATTTACCGAATTTGGTTTCTATTTTCTTGTCTTAGCAATTTTTTATAAAGTTACCAACTTTTATTCACCTTGATTAACAATTTCTTATTTACTAACTCTTTTTAGCGATTACAATCTAATTTAGCGTGACTTGCCAAATTTTCTTATGGTACATTACTAGCTAATACTTGGTCAAGTCTAGTTGAGTTACTCGCAGATATTTTGTTTTACCCTTTACAAACGATTATTTACATTTCTCAACAGCACCTTGATCTACCAAGTCTTTTAAAAAATTATTAACTTCATTTTCTTTTGATCAGCAATTTTTTTTAATATCTTTTACAACTTTTATTTACTTTATTAACTACGTCTTAAATTTATTGACACCGATATGAAATTGCTAACTTCAAGTTAAGTGATTTATCTACATTTCTTTGATTAAGCTATAAACTAGTTTGAGATTACTCTCATTTGAGTAAGTCAGCAAAGTTTTGTTCGTTTATTTAATTTACCAACTTTTCTATTGTGTTACTTAAATGGAAAAAAGCTTCTAAGTCATTGAAATAGAGATTTACAATATCATATAATAGTTGATAAATTTAAAGCGTCTATAAGAAAAGTAAATAAAAGTTGGCAAAAGATAAGAGAATTACTAGAGAAGAGAAGTTGGTCATTCAAGGCGCAATTTTTTGGCATTTTTTTAAAACTATTCAACATCTAATAAATCTAACAACACAAAAATTCCAAGAGTCCAATACAAAATTCACAAATCAACTTGATTCATATCTTGCATTGCTCAAACCGAAACAAGGGGATGAGATGACATGAAACACAACAGCTATACACATGAAGAACCACACTTTGATAAAGCTCTTAAACTTTCAATTTGTTCAATTTAGTCCATTAACTTTTCAATATAAAATCAACTCGATTCTTTGGTTCTATTAACAAGTTTTCATAATTACAACATTACCTAGATTTTACAGATATCTTTTCATTTCAGTAGTATTCAAGAATCAACCATTTCGGTCTTTATAGATATGACGACAGTTCAAAGCAAGTAAATTTGACTTATGCTCTTTATAATAGTAAAGTATAAACACCCTTAGAGCTGTCTCAGATTGATATTTTTTCTATTTTATGTCCATGTATCTCATGAGGATATCTTTCGACCAAAAAAAATAAATATATATCATGTGGATATCTAGAAATGATATTAATTCATTTATAGATATCCATACATATACTAATCAAAATCAAAATCTTGTTCTTATTCTTTAGGCAACATGAAACACACAAGAGTGAAAATTATATTAACGTAAAAATTTAGGAAAAATATCTATAAAGGTACGGGTGGTTATAGATAAATTAACATCGGTCCTAGATAATTTTAAGAAAACACTTAGACTAGAAAGAGTATATATATTAATCCAATACGACTCTCAATTAGTTTCTACTTAATTTTAACCGCCAATTCACTTTGTTGATTCATGAAAATGATTGAAATAAAAAGGTATTCTAAATTTTCAGTGAAATTGCCATTATGAATAATTGTGAATAGTATCGAATAATTGATTTGACTTTATTATAAAAAGTTGATGGAGTAGATCGAACAAATTGAATGTTTAAAAACTACATCGAACATTTAGAATTAGTTCAAGTATGATATTTGATAAATTAAAAGTTTAAGGATGATATTACACATGAGGCCAAAACTTAGAGATGATTAATGTCAATTTCCTTGCTTGAAATTATTAATTAAGAAGAAATGGGACCTCAACGTGGACCTTCGTCTTGAATTATTATCTACTCCACGGCCTTCTGTTCAACAGATGTAGAAAAATATTAAGTTTGCAAATAAATAAAGAAAAGAAAATGCTCACGTGTCTTTATTCCACGTGTCAGTAGATATTACATTTAGCATAAGCTTTCTCAAGTTTTATCAATCACATCTTCGCACACAATTTAAACATGCAATTTATCTTACCTCATAGAGGCACTACTAATTAGTTAAGGTCAATTAGAAATTCAAGTAGAGTATAATAATACATTTTACTTCCAAGAACTAGAAATTCAATGGATATTGATATTTGGTTACGCTAGATAAATCTAACGTCCTTTTGACACATTTTCTTTTTATTTCAAAAATATTTTGCGAGCGCTCTCGGCTAATTTTAATCTTAATTCATTACCATGTGAGAAGTGATCTTGCGCAATCAAAATTTAACACTTAATAAATCAATCCAGTGAATAAATTTCTAAGAATGGGAAAAGACCGCAATGCATTTACTAAATCATAACTTCATATGATAATGCCCAAAGTGATCCGCAAGATTGTTAATAAAAAAAAAAAAAAATGTGTCTGGCCTAAACAAGATTTCTAGATGCAACGACATTTAATTCTTCATGGGATTTTCTTGTATTTATAAAAATGAATCTATATGCAACGCGTCAGATGAAATTTTAATCTAAGTTATATCTATGTAAATTCTAAGTTAAACTAGAGACATGTGAATAGAATTTAAATGCAATTTATGCGCAAACTAATCCTAATGACAAGTCCGACCAAAAAAAAAAAAAAAAAATCCTAATGACAAGCAAAAGAACTATAAACTAACTACCTTGACATGTAATTTGATTTATATAAGCCTAAATTAGCATGCATTAATGAACTAAAATGAAATCTAAGTGACCTGTATGCAATGTTAATTAAATTTTACTGAATATGACCTATATGCAATTTTCATGACATGAAATAGAATTAGTCATGACTTAACCCAATATTCAATTATGTGAGATTGTTATTTTTGTGTTTTCTTTTTATAGATATTAAAATTATATGCAATGCATGAGATGCAATTATGGCATGACCCTAAATCATATGACTACTAAGTGTCATGTAATATGTGACATGGAATTTACGAAATTAATTAATTCTAGATGAGATATACATGCAATACTTTTTTGGATTTTCTTTGGAAATTAAATAGGAATTTCCTAAATCTAGATGATTACCTAAATCGAATTAGGAAATAATTCATATTAAATCCTAATCAAAAGTAGGTAATTTACTAATTACTACATCATTCGTAATGCAAGTAAGATATGCAATTTCTGAATTAGGAAACTAAACACAATGCAAAATAAACTAAACATATGTAATCTTTTTGATATATTTTATATAATGCATGTTCCTATCGAATCACATATGAAATGTAACACCCTACATGATTGACGATATATTAAATATTTACCACAACCAAAAAAGGAAATAAATTTAATCGAGGATTCAATCGTTTGACATGTGCACGGGTAAGGCTAATTCATCAATTTTTAATTGGCAGGTGGGAACCACGGCAGCTTTTGCACCCACAAAGCCCTTCTCTCCATTATTGATCGTCCTCGACAAATCCACCTACTTTTACAAGTCTCTTCACTGCTCATGAGTGGCCCGCATGGTCACTGGAAGCTTTACCCCCGGAGAAGGTCCTGGGTGAAGCCGTCGGCGGTGGTCGCCCCCCTCTCCGGTTGATGGCGGAGCTTCACCATCACCAAATTATCACTGGAAATGCTTCTGCTTCGCTTTCATTTCCTCGTTGTATTCATCATCTTCATTGACAACTTACCCAAAAATTCATCACCAATATCCTTCTTCTCCACCAAGACTCTGAAAAAGAACGAGAACGTGTTAAAAAAAAAAGAAAAAAACGAAGAGGCTGTGATGATTCGCACGTACGCAGGCACTGAAGACTGGATGTATCTTTGGCAAGGTGGCCAGAACCGGTCACAGCCATGGCGGGATTCCTTTTAATTGTCTTATCTAAGGCGAATTCGAGCCTCACTATCTTCCAACACCATTTCCCCTAATTTTCTTTTTCTTTTCTTCCTTTTTCTTAGATGTGATTATCTTATTTAAGGACGAGTTCCTGTGTTTTACCTTGCCAAAAGAAGTAGGGTTTGTTGTGGGCATGGACAGTGGAGAGTGACTATGGACGAAACGATGGATTTATCGGGAAAGATGAGCAGTGAAGAGAGGAGTATAGGCTTCATCAGGGCAAGTTGCAGCCCACTTGTCAAATAAAAATTGATGAGCGGACCTTATTGTACAAGTGTCAAACAATAAATAGCCTGATCAATAATATTAAATGGTGGGATGGTTCTACCTAATATTTTCTTGGAAGATACATTGGGTATGCCTGACAGTTCATTTGAATGAATGGCTACTCCACTTTTTGGATGTTACATGTTCGAAAGCCCCACTTATTAGGAGATTTCAAATCATCCTTTCTCTCTCCCCTTCGTTACTCTCTCCCTCCCCTCTCTTGTTAGCTCTTTTAGTCTCATCTCCATCACAAGAGTACCG
This sequence comes from Eucalyptus cladocalyx, assembly GCA_017140615.1. Lineage (NCBI taxonomy): Eukaryota > Viridiplantae > Streptophyta > Magnoliopsida > Myrtales > Myrtaceae > Eucalyptus > Eucalyptus cladocalyx. The sequence continues at coordinate 71,248,652 of CM029523.1, read as the reverse complement.
GGAAATGAGAAGTGAAGAGTGAAGAAGAAGAAGCCGCTACCAGGCCGAAAAAATCAATGAAGACGAAAGAACATATCATTTTTATCAATGAAATGGAAATAGAATATCGGGTTAAAGAATGAATGTGAGACCACTGAAGATATTGATTCAAACATGAGACTCATTAACTCTTATAAGTGAAATGGGAATAGAAATTCAAGTGTTAAGATGTTAATTCGAACGTCGGGTTCATCAGCTCACATTAGTGAAATGAAGACGAAAAATCGAGTTAAGATTTCAAAATCGTTATATCACATCAATGAAATGAAGATAGAAAATTGGATCAAGATTTTGATTCAAATGCAAGGCTTGAAATTGAGCTAAGATAGGAGGGGACTTTGAAATCTCCTGTTCGGTGAGGCCTATCAAACACATGACAACCAAAGAGTGGAGCGACCGCACATGGATGTAGAGTGCCGGACCCATAAAATATTTTCTCCTTTTTACTGTGAAGCTTCACTTGTCCTCTCAGCATGTCATTCAATCCGTCCAAGACAGTTGATAGGCCCTGCTGCAGATTTATAAGGATAAGCAATGTAAGGTACAAGACAAAGAAGGCAACAATAAGACAGGGTGAGGTGTGCAGAGTCCATTCAGCACAAAAAAAGAACTCTCATAATTGCGATGAAGAAAGTGGGGGTACAGAGGAGAGACTCCCTTTTAGTATTATTTTGAGCGCAAGGTGTAGTAGTCCTCTGGTCTTTTATGCTTTCTTTCATCAGCCAAACAGAAGGGAGTCTCCCACTGTTCGAACAGAAGGGAGTGCTGAGCACCATGTTCGTGCTGTAAATACCATGGAAATTGAATATAATTATAGAATTAGAGAACACTCGAGTATATAAGCAATTATAATGATGTGATTCTCCAATTCAGTAATAGATTATTGAAGGTTGGCTCAACCTAGAAGTCGTAGGTTCTAACACTCGAAACAGAACCAAGCAAATCTCTGATTCTTTATTGTTTCTTCTTTATTTCTCCGTCGAATTTCTCTACTCTCAGTTTAATTGCAAAGTTTTGATCCGCTTCTGCAACCATAGTTTCATGACATGTCATGCTCTCCAATGGGAAAGATTGAGCCGAGATTAAGCATAGACCACAGAAGATATTATCCCTTAACTTTATAGTCATAAGTTCAGTAAGTGAAGTGACCAGACAAACTAACAGATTGGAAATGTGGAACCACGGTGCTCTTAATGCTTCTTCTTCGTGTATATTTTCGGAAGATATGGAAATATGGCGATAGTTCCCTTTAATCTAATCCTTCAAATGGACATCATTCGTAATGAATCTGTTGAAGTCATTGTACGATGGCCATCCGCGATGGGCGGCTTCCGCAGCTATCTTTTTCCACTTCTTAGCATTCTCCCTCATCTTCTTCTCGCCGACCCCTCCCATCACTTCCCGGACTAGAGCTTCTATTTCATCGCGCCTCACAGCCTGGTTCACTTCCGTGCCAATCGCTCATTCTGTACACGCATACCGACAGTTTGTCTGTCGCTCGGCGAAGAACGGCCAGCAAATGAGAGGAACGCCTCCGTGGATAGCTTCTGACTGAATACCCTATTGCTTTTGCCACGTAAATAATTGTCGAAATGCCCAAAAGACTATTGAGGCCCCTCAAAACAGCAATAGACTAAAAGTCAAAATTGTCATTGTTGACAGCAAGGTTGAACGGAGCCATTGCTCCAGCGTCCTGAGCCCTTACAGTCCTCTCACGGACAGCCAACTCCAGAAATTTTAGTAAGGGCTTCAACAAAGCTATGGGCCCCCATGAAAATTCTAGCCTCCTCGGCATCCTCTAGCAAAAGTAGGATTTGTTCTACCACTTTGCACTTTCTACACAATTCCTCTCCTCCATTTAGCACTTCAAGAAAATGGTCATGTTATTGAGAAATATTAACCTCGCAGGCACTTGTTCTGATGCGGAAAATTTTCCTTTCTCATCCTCTTCCTCCTCAGTGGTGCCACCCTCCGCCAAAGGAACCACTTTGACCCCCTTTGACTTGCAGGGAGCGACACTGTTCATTGATCTTGAATTTGTGGGCTCAGACTCAGACGTTGCCAGCCTCCAATTATTCAAATCAAGAAAGTATTGAGGCCCCTCTAGGACAGGAACACCATTTTGCTCGCACCAGCTAGCAACAAGTTCTTTCACACAGTAATTAGGAGTCAAACAAAGATGAAACAGCTTCTGTTGAGTTTTAGAACAGGTGTTGCGCCCATCACTAAACCATTTCTCAGTACAGATCCTTTCATATGCCTATCCAGAAGAAATAGTAACTGGATCATACACAAGCTGCGAGGATATCGGACACCTCAACTCTTCTGGTGGAAGTGGCATCTGGCCTGATTTCCTGATACTCGGCCTAAAGTTAAAAAAAAAAAAAAAAGAAACTCAGCTTTGATAGGTATCTTTCAAATGCTTGCCCATTAAGAGTGAGCTGATCCAAATTGAGTCGATTTAGTACCTAATCCAAGGACTAGTCCACACTATATTGATCCTTAATTTTTGGGATCGAGGATCGATCCTATTGAGTTTGGAATTGAGGATCGGACACACTTGATCTAGTTCCAAGGTCAACTCCAGACCAACCGATTATTTTTTTTTTTTTCATTTTTTGTATTTCTTAAAGGGACAAACATACTCTTTAAGTTATATATCCATCCACAATGCAACATTGGACAATCAAACTATAAATATCGGTATAGATTAAACATAAATCAAAGATAAGATAAACAAAAATACCATTTGCGATTGTTGAGCCACGTCCGTGAGGTGGGCCAAGAAAGGAAGCCATAAGCGTAGAAACAATGTCCATTTCTGCAAACAATGACAAATTCCCAGTAGCTATCAATAAAAGCAATACAAACAAAGAACATGGAGCCGAGGTGTGAGAAACTCCAGTACTGTACCCACCGACAAGCCCAAAAGGGAAATTATAGCATTCACTAACGACTAAATACCTATTGCCTTTGCCACATAAATAATTGTCAAAAGATACGCAGAACAGTATTGAGACCCTGTTGAACTGCGTGGTGTAGCTCTATATCATTTGTAAAGTTGCAAAAATGTGATTATAATAAACACTCTCTTAATATTATAAAACCACTTAATTACACCAGTTTTGTTAAACACACGATGGACTCACCCTCACGCCACTCACTAAACATGCTACATACGCCGCTATCACTTACTTCCCACATATGCTCAGCACACTCTACACAGCACATTTGAAGACCTACTCACTACACAAGACCCCTATTCTTCTATTTGAGGCGTGAACTCAAGTGGATGAAGCTAGGCTATTTATAGCCTTCATCTACCAACTCTCTTAGCAAATTATCTCTGAGACAACGGAGATTTTTGCTTCTATCTTTCATGTTGGACAATTTACAGCCACAGGCTCTACCTACCACAAACAGCCTAGAGTCTTGTAGCCTTCACTAGAAAATTCTAGGGAGAGAGAGGCTCGAACTTGTTAGGATGAAGAATAATCTAGAGAGAGAGGTGGTGATTGATCCAACACTCCCCCTCGCCAACTACTCTCTCTTAATTCAGTTATAGTAGTCGTCCCAATATTGCTTTCAAACTCAACTAAATAGTTGCTCCGATCAAGTTTCAGAAAAAAAGGAAGGAATTCACCTTTTTCAATTATTATTTCTTGTGAATTCTTTGCACTTTCTCTATCGAATTGCAATCCTCGTCCTCGATCGAGCGATCGTATTGCATTTCGATACCCATGCACATCTCAATTTTGTCTGATGCTCTGCTGTTATTCTGCCCTTAGTCTACAATTTTGCGCCCAACACCAAAAGGAAGCTTTGATATATTGAGCAGCTTTTTCGAATTTTTTTGGACCCGAATCCTGTGGGACTGACTTGGCTTCATTGATGATGTTGGAAGATATGATTCTCGAGATCGAAATAGATTGTAAATTGATATGATTGTTTATATCTTAGGACTAGAAAGATTACAGTATATTTAGGAAATGTACACTTTCTTTTATTATCATTCCTTTTGTATTTTATATACAGCATTGTACACAGATTACAATCAATGAAATTGAGGCACAAATTTCCTCTCCAAAATTCTTCCCTTCATTCTTCTATCCAGTCTTGTGACATGGTATCAGAGCTTGCCTTGAAGTTCTGATTCTACAGTCGCTTTCGCTTCTTTCTTCTCGATTGCCGCTTGTGGAATTCCATTTGCAAAATAGAGTTGCCATATGAATCAATTTTTTTGAAGAGGGAAGGAATTCATCATCATGCCTAAAGCAGAAGATCTGACCTTGACCGTAGACAACCAACCTGCAGGAGAAGCTACGCCAGAAATGCAAGGCATCCAGGACTCGTTTGCTATTACTTCTGCTACTCAACAATAAATCAACCAGGCACAGACTCAATATGTGCAATGGCAACAATTCCCGGCTCAGTTCAATCTGGGGCAACCCTTCATGGGCCATCCATACTAGTGGATACCATATCCATGGTTCTATACATCTTAGCTGGGAAGCTACCAAAGCAGCGTTGGGACTGATGGAGGCCCGTCGACCATCGAAGGGGCAAACCTTGCCGTCAGCCCAGAGTAGACAGGCAGATCAGCTGGAGCGGGGATGGGAACGAATCACTACCCGACTTTCCTCAATGCGGGTCATGTGGGTCTAGCGAATCAGGGAACTAGGCTGAATGGTTCGAGCATGATAGGAAATCCCTACCCGAATCTCGGACCCAGATTTTTCCCATACCAGATCTTTGGCGATAAATCGGAGCCCGGTGACCCACTTCACATGACAAACGCCGACAGACTGGAATTAAAACTTATTAGTAGAGAGTTAACTGGTGCTGACAACTACTTGAGTTAGGTGCGCGAGTTCCAGCGCGCTCTAGTAACGAAAGATAAAAAGGGTTTTCTTGATGAAACAGTCCCAATTCCGTCTGACGAGAGGATGGCACAGCTTTGGAAGAAATGCAATCAAGTCGTTAGGACGTGGATAGGGAATTGCATCTCATCCGAAGTCACGGCCGGGCTCCCCTCGATGGAGGATTCAAAACAAATGTGGGAGAATATTAAAGAAATGTTTGGAAAGCTCGATCAAGTAAAAATCTTTTCGTTAACACAGTAGATTTCGGAACTAAAACAGGGGAATATGACCATAGCAACAATCTACAACAAACTCTCGGCTCAGTGGAACGAGCTTGAAGCAGTCGAGGAGAGATTCGACTGGCCCGACCCAATATTACAGTAGTACAAAGCCATGTGAGAAAGGGAAAATGCGATGAGGTTTCTGCTTATTCTCAACGAGACTTACCTCTCGTTTCGCTCCTAGATCTTAATGATGGAACCCATGCCAAGCCTCGGCCGAATCTACCAACTTGCCATCCAAGAGGAGAATCAGTAAAGGATGGCGGATCTTAGGGTTTCCGGGGGAGATGGAATTGCTCTGGTTGCAAAGGGGCAGATTCGGCCTCCGCCAAAGAATGGAGGAGAAAGAGGACAGCGAATAGCGGAATTAGGGTTTCTCAACGAAAACCCTAGGAGCTTGGAGTTTATAGGCCAATCGGATGGTCCTCACTCGCCCTTGCCAACGAGCGGATCTTGTCATGCCCCGATCCTCAAGCGCATGCCCATCCCTCTTTGGTCGATAAAATTTTGCGACTTCCCATGACAAGTCACCGAACCATTGATTTTTAAGCATATGCGGAAGCGAAAATAAATCCCTTGACAATAATCATCTCAGGATAGAAAAGCAGGATATGAATTCATAAAAGCACACTTTTACAAACAACGAGATTCAGGCACAAAATGAGTTTAGTCAAAAGCCTACAAAAAGGTCGACTCTCACAAGAGGTTATTGTCACGCCCCGATCCTCAGGCATGTGTACATCCCTTACTTTTGGTCGATTTTAAAATGTGATATCCCAGAACTATGTATCACCGACCCTTTCATTTATATATGCACATGCGGAAGCAGTTATAAATCCCCAAACAGTAAAACAATGGGATAGGAAAACATGCCATATTTTTCATATTGAAAATTTACAATCACACATATTTACACGCATCTCATAGTATTCTACAATACTATATATACGTAAGTCTAATCTAACATCTATTCATGTGCAGACTAGGTCTGACAAGACAGGACGGGATCTCAGTCCTCATCCGAGTCGTACTCGGGGTCATCCTCGGGGTCCTCCTCCACATACTCCTCTTCGGGTTCCTCAACAGGGATCTCCTCGTTAGATTCCTCCTCCTTAGATTCCTCATCTGGGTCCTGAAATAGTTATTCAATAACCACTGAGACAACATATTAACAAGTTCTATCCCCTAAGACTCGATTAGTAAACTAATACACCTTGGGGTTGCCTATGCATAACATGAATCAGAGGACTTACCTTAACCTCAGATTCCACTTGCATATTAGCACAGATCAAATAGGCACCCAAGCAATCGGATCATAGATCAAAGCATCGATCAAATCGACCTAGTTGATTACACACCAACAAGACCACTCACGGTCATTTCTATTCAATCAATCAATTCACAACATTAGACCTAAGCAATGATTCCTAGTTGATTACATCTCAATCAACCATTCACTGATCACTCCAATCAATCAATATTTCATAGCATCAGATCAAAAGAAAGATTAATCGACTTAGTCGATTACATGTCAGTTGGACCATTTCGACGTCAATCATTCCATTCCACATAACCTCCAACAGTACACTTAGTCACAGAGCTTCATCAATGCTCTTGGGTGTCGTTTTTGTCAAGGTGACGTATACACTAGACAATTGCGTGCGTTCTTTAAGGCGCCGTTTTCGCTAGTGATATCCCAAATCACCGAACCACATATGCCTACAACGATGTGTTCCATAGACAATTGCGTGTGTTCTTTAAGGCGCCGTTTTCGCTAGTGATATCCTTAATCACCGAACCATACATGCCTATAACGATGTGTTCAATAGACAATTACATGCGTTCTTTAAGGTGCCGTTTTCGCTAGTGATATTCTTAATCACCAAACCACACATGCCTATAACGATGTGTTCAATAGACAATTGTATGCGTTCTTTAAGGCGCCGTTTTCGCCAGTGATATTCTTAATCACCGAACCACACATGCCTATAACGATGTGTTCAATAGACAATTGCATGCGTTCTTTAAGGCGCCGTTTTCGCTAGTGATGTCCTTAATCACCGAACCACACTTGCCTATAACAATGTATTCAATAGACAATTGTGTGCATTCTTTAAGGCGCCGTTTTCGCCAGTGATATCTCAAATCACCGAACCACACATGCCTATAATGATGTATCCAATAGACAATTGCGTGTGTTTTTTAAGGTGCCGTTTTTGCCAGTGATGTCCTTAATCACCGAACCACACATGCCTATAATGATGTATTCAATAGACAATTGCGTGCATTCTTTAAGGCGTCGTTTTCGCCAGTGATATCCTAAATCACCGAACCACACATGCCTATAACAATGTACCCAATAGACAATTGTGTGCGTTCTTTAAGGCGCCGTTTTTGCCAGTGATATCCCAAATCACCGAACCACACATGCCTATAACAATATGAGTACTAGACCAATACGTGCGTTCTTTAAGGCACCGTTTTCACTAGTGATATTCCAAATCGCCGAACCATGTAGGTCCACAAAGATGGTAAGTAGACAGCTACGTGCGTTCTTTAAGGCACTGTTTTCGCCAGTGATTTCCTTTCACTGAACCATGTATGTCTATTACTTCGTACCTGATCGGTCTTAGTCAAGAGTATTCCCAGTTAAATCTCACGACTCTCTCCACATTACAGCTCATCAAGGCATTATAAATGTTAAAGGACCAAACTCGGCCATCTACCGATCAATCAATCAATTCCACTCAATTTCAATCAATTAAGGAATAATTCCTCGAATTGCGCAATCAATTCAATTAAGCACAACGTGGAGCTCAAATAAATAAACAGTTTGCACCATGACAATTAGCATGAAATTCTGGTCACCAACCATCCCGGTTGAATTTTCGAAAAATAAATAATTAAATAATTAATTTCGAAAAATAAATAAATAAATACAATAAATTCAATTTAGCACAATATAAAACTCAATTAAATAAACGGACTGCGCCATGATCATCAGCATAAAATCCCGGTCACGGCCATCCCAGTTGCATTTCCGGAAAATAAATAATTAAATAAATAATTTCGAAAATTAATATTTAATTCCTAAAAATTCCATTTAGGCCCGGATTGCCTAATAACACCCGATAAGGGTCTGGAAAAATCCCACGAAGCATCCAATAAATACTATAGGCAATTATCTATCTAAATACACTAACCAAACAACTAATATGTAATGCAATTAACTAATAATCGCTAATCAATTATAATTTAACCACCTAATTACACTTAACTAACACTAATCAATATTTAAAATATAATTAGCAAACTAAGAAGGCATTAGTGAGTAAAACTCACTCAAAACGACGAGGTCGACGCGATGATCGACTTTCCTCAAAGTGGGCCGAGCATTTAGGCTCGGGAAGACGGCCAAAACGGGCCAAATAGTTGCTGTCATACCCATTTTCTTCCTCTTGGTTCACTGTTGGTTGGGGTCAGATTCGGGGCCAAGACGGTGAGGCAAGGCCGGTGGAGGGCGAGGGGGCTCCGGTGGGTTGAGGTGGCAACATACGGTGGCCGGAGGTGGCTGAACCGTGGCTTGAGTTGGCCAAAACGGAGCTGGACAACAGCTTTGGAACAGTGAGCTGGGTGAGAGGGTGGCCAAGGCATGTGGAGCAGCGAGGAGGCGACGACGTGCAACATGGCGGCGAACGACGGAGGGTGGTGGCGTCGCGTGCAGTTGTTGGCTGCTCCGGCGTTCTCATATTTGCTGGGATTTGAAGCCTTCAAGGCACACCAACGAAGGAGGAGAGATAGTCGAACAACAGGGGGAGAGAGAGGGGTGGAGCTATGCGCAGTGAGGCAAGTGGCTACGACGGCGACGGCAGCTCCGGCGTGGTTGCAGCTCCTTCAAGCGTCGCCGGTCGCTGCTTTAGCTTCAGCTTCTTTGGTTCGCAACGTGAGAGGGAGAGAGAGGGTGTCGAGTGGATGAGGGAGTATCGAGAGAGAGAGAGAGAGAGAGAGAGAGAGAGAGAGAGAGAGATATTGATAAGAGAGAGGGTGTGTTGAAAAGTCAAAAAGTAAAAGTGGGGGAAGGAAGTGAAAAATAGCAAGGCATTCGGTGGAGGGGAATTCGCAAGAGGGAAAGAGAGAGAGAGAGAGAGAGAGAGAGAGAGAGAGAGAGAGAGAAGAGAGAGAGAGAGAGAGAGAGAGAGAGAGAGTCGGCCAAGTGGGGTAAGGGGGAAAAGAAAAGAAGGAAATAAAAGGAAAAATGGGGTTTAGCCAAAAATGGAAAAAGAAAAAGGAAATGGGAATAAATTCAAGAGAAAGAATTTTCTCAAATAGAAAATTCTTGATCCAATTTCTTTTGAATAAGCTCATTTAATCCCAAAGGAAATTCCAAACTAGAATTCTTGATTCCCCTCTTGCATTTCTGCATCCAATTTCCTTGAATTTCTCTCAAAAGACTTTCATAAAATCAATTGATGTCTCACCCGTCAAATTGATTACTTTCCTCATCCAAGAATCCCTTTTCCTTCTCAATTTCACAACCAGAATTAATCCCTCGCTTCAACTGAACAAAAATGGCCAATTTATCTAATAGAAGCGAACTCCGAAAGTTCGGATATCACGGTTATCCTACAACATACTGATAAGACATATCCATCGATCCTCCATACTCCTCCTCAAACTTCGAGACCTTGGTCTTCAACGACCACCTTCTAAGGACTTGAAAATGGTTATTCAATAATCAGTGAGACAATATCTCAGTAAGTCCACCTACTAAACCCATATTATGAGGGAAATATGCTTCAAGGCGCTCTAGTCACATAACCACACAATTAGAACATAGAACTTACCTTGCCTTAGTTCCTTCCTGTCGGTTAGTACAGTTTATATCACACTGCATATAATTAAAGCACATAACAACTAGAACACCTCATCAATTCAATTAATCACCACAAACCCGTTCCATGCCACACAATTTTGATCTTATAATCAGGTGCATCAAACTCAACCATCATGTGTTCCAATTGTTAATTACACCCCTTAAGGGTACGGCAAACTATAAATATGGCAGTCTTCTGGCATCGCCAGGCGTCATCTCACCTCCTTTGAGCATGGCAACGTCTCTTAATTAGATGGCTTCTCCGAAGGGCGTAGGTTCAAAATCTACTGCGACCCGAGTACAACCTACTCATAAGTTCGGTGTCTTCTGGCATAGCTAGGCTTCGTCTCCCACCATGAGCACAACAACCTCTCTTAATTAGGCAGCTTCCCCGAAGGGGTGTAGGTCTAGAATCTATTGTGACCTAATACCCTAATACATGGGTAACTCGAAAAGGGATTTAGTAATGTTCGACATAATTGCATGAGACAGTTTCTCTTAATTAACACACGACCAATCAATTTCGGCCTAGGACACCGTACATTACATTCAAATGCCTCTATTAAAATGGTGATTCTGGCATATTTTCTTCGTATTAAAAATATACGGTAAATTAGTCGTGTGTGGGTACACGATCAGATTGGACCTAGAAAATTCATGACCTTCTTTTGAAAATCCCACTAGTTTATATAGTATATAAAACCATTTTCGGTGTTTAAAATCCAACACCCGAGATTTTTTGAATAAATATTGAAATTCACAATTTTTTGGAATTAAATATTCAAAATTTCCAATCAATACTCAATTTGCACAAATTAACATCCAATTGCAGAAATTGAACACGCCATTGCAATCAACACACAATTCCGGTCATCGGCTATTCCGGACTAATTTCTGAAAAATAATTAATAATTAAATAATTTCTAAAATCCATGAAATAAATCAATTTAAATACTAAAATGCCAACCTAGGCCAAAATCACTAAATTAAATACCAATATGGACCCAGAAAATTCCCAAACCCTTCTAGATATATAACACAATTTATCTAAGCCTCACTTAATCTAATCTAACCACGTAACATGCATAATTGCATAATTAAATCACTAAATTAATCTAACTAACCACCTAATTTCTAATTAAATAAATCTAAACACCCCTTAGACGTCATTAGCCTACTAAGAAGAGTTTAGTAAATAAACTCACCGGTTAATTGCGGAAACCGGTTCACCGTGATGATGGTGTGATGGCGGCCGAAATCTGAATTTTTGGCGGCGTCAGAGGACAGTCGGGCCAGGCCTAAAATGGGCCCAACAAATCTCAACCCAAATATGAGATTTGTTTTTGAAATGGGCTGGGCTTGAAGTAGCTGACCTCGCGGGCTTGGGCTGCTGAATTGGGCCAAACTAAACGGGCTTCGCTGGCTTCTTGGGCTAACTTCAAGTGAGCTGGGATTGTTTCACTCTTGGGCCGGATTGGGGGCTGAACAAAAAAGCCCAAAGATGGGCTGTTCTTGCAAGCTGGGCCAAGCGAGAGAAGCAGGTGGACTAGCGGGCTGCTTGACTGATCTTCACGGAGATTTTGCGCTTCATGTTGCGCCGCACGGCCCAACGGCGTAAAAGACAGAGGAAGGTTGCTCAATGTGGGACCGGCACGGCAAAGGGGGGGAGAGGCTTCGACGGCCGCTTGGGGATGGCTTCGTGAAGATGAAGACACGAGCTGATGGGGGCTTCGCTCGCTCAAATGGGAAAGAAAAGAGAAGTACAACAATCAACGATGGAGAGGAGTCAATGCGTGGTGCTGGTGAAGATGATTGCTAGCAGTTCGGTGAAGGAAACGGCGGAGATGAAGCCGGTGGAGGCTTCGGTCAACACTTGGGGTTCGCTTGCGGTGAAATTGACCGAACATATGGCAGCTTCAATGAACGTAAGTAAAGAAAAGAAAATGGATGATGGCCTCAACGTGGAGGACATGGGCAGAAAACTTGAGATGGTGAGATGGCAGAGAGTTCAACGAGAGAGAGAGAGGAGAAGCGGATCGAGTGAATAAAATAAAAGAGCAAGGAGATCGGTCGAAGATGGAGGGCATCAACAAATGTGCGGAGGAAGATTGAGCTAGGGGAAGAAAAGTCTTAAAAAAATATCTATTCCATCATAACCTAGTCCCCTAGAGTCCAAATACTTATCCTCTTATGTCCCCCAATTATTTTCTTGTCTTAATATCCACAAATAATCCAACTTAAAAGCAAATATTGCACCCCTCCTTGAAGCTCCGAATTTCATTGGATTTTGAGCTCCGATTTCATCAGCAATTTTCCAACTTCAACGTCCAATTTTTCTCGAAGAAAAGCCCATGCCATTTCTGCAAGTGCCCATCACCAAATAGCTCGGCTTGAAAGTCCAAATTGCCTTCAAACGAGCCCATCCGAATTTTCGCTAATTTTTCGCGTCATCCGATTCAATTTTCCATAAAAATCTCGGAATCTCTGAAAATTCTTCGAAGGATGAGTCAACATTCCTAAAATAGGTCGTGACATGATAGAACTTTTGATTTCTGAAATTGGGTTCCGGTTAGCGGTTAATTTCAATCTGGCGCTCTTTTAGTGTAACCTAATCTACCAGGTAACTTTTAGGAATTTCTTTTGCAATTGACTTGTGATCGATTCATCTTGAGTCATATTGTACATTTTCGACACATTGACGACTCTCGATTGTCGTGAAAATCTAGAGGTATCAATTACGGGCACCAGGTACCAAAACAATAGAAAAATTGGTCTAGTGTCGATCGACGAGTATTTTGCAATCAGGTGAAATAACCCACACTTTGATTACATATCTCAATCGAATCGACCTATATCCGGTCTCTAATCGATTTAAACGATGTCGTCGTATGACCCTTGCAGATCAACATGGTCGAGCGGTCGATTCCTAGTCAAATTCTCAAGTCTATTGCGTTAAAATTCCTTAATGGTTTCATTCGATAGACTAGTTATTTCATGAGGGGCCCTCTTAGAGAATAAGGCCATAAGCGCATCGATGAAAAGCCCATTTCATCTTATCGAAATCAGACTAGAAAATCAGGATGTCACAAATTCGATGGCCCACGAGGATATGGCTTCCATGGGCCGAATGGGCCGCGCGGAAATAAATCACATGGGCTGGACGTTTCGCATGGAAATTTCGCCAATGGAGTGGAAAGCTCATATGGGCCAGCTTTGGCCCAAGTCTTGCAGCTCACAAACAGGGCCCGTCTCGATTGCAAGAAATATTGCTTTTAAAGGAAAATGTAAATTGTACTTGTGAATATTGTAGACGTTTGCATCATACAATAAAAAATTGCTGTAAGCTACATGGGAAACCCGGAGAAAAGGGAAAGGGAAAATTTTCAATAATTTTTCAGGTGTCGGGGCAACCAACGAGACAAGACAATTACCCATGATCAATATTAGGAGCTGATGGAAGCCTTAAGGAAATTGGATACTTCTGAAGCCCTGTTTGGTAACCATCCAAATAAGGCCAAATTCTGATTCTTTGTTCCCAGAATTAGTTTGGGCCTAGAATCGCGTTTGGTAAAAATTTTGTTCCCGGGAGCAGAATGGGAATAGAATCAAGAACAAAAAAAAAAATTGATTCTTGTTCTGGGAACGAATTTGAGAATCAAAATCAAGAATTCTTCCTTCTTCCCTTCGGCCATCTCACGACCGTTGTCCGCCATCGCCGCCACCGTCCGCCGTCCTCCGCCGCCATCTTTCGCCGCCATCCACCGCAGCCGCCGGCCGTCGATCCGGCGAGCTCGCCGGAGGCAAGCCCGGCCATCGGCGAGGCTCGGCCTCCCGGATCGTGAGGCCGAGCCTCGCGGGCCGGGCGGGCGGGGCTGGGCAAGCCTCGCGACGCCCGCCTCGCCCGGCTCCATGCCGGTGGCACAGTAGGCCTCGCCTAGCTTCGGTGAGGCCGGCGCGACGACGCTCGGGTGAGGTTGCGGCCCTCGGCGACCAGCCACAAGAAGAAGAAGAAGATGAGAAAAAGGAAAAAAAGAGAAAAAAAGGAAAAAAAAAAAGGAAAAAAAAGGAAAAAAATGAAAAAAGAAAAGAAAAAAAGTAAAAAAGTAAAAAAATTATTTAAAAATTAAAAGAAAATGATTTGGAATAGAATTAATGAGCATGGTACCAAACACAATTCTATTCCAAAATCAGAAATTTTGGATAATTACCAAACGGCTTAAAATGATTAGAATCGGTTCCTGAACGTAATAAAAAATAATCGCCCGATCGAATTTACTCCCGAACAGAATCGTTACCAAACGCGCCCGATAAGACCGGAGGTTTCACGGGTACATCTCATTGTCTGATGAATTCAATTTCGAAGAATGCGTGGATTATTGATTTAAGTGCTAGTGACCACATTGTTTGTGATAAGGATTCTCTTTCCAATACTAAAAAATTATCTTTTCCCATATCAGTGCAACTCCCAAATGGAAATACCACACAAGTTGAAATGATTGGCACCGTGAATCTTAATCCCCTCATTGTGCTTCGAAATGTGTTCTATGTCCTTGATTTCCATTTCAATCTTGTGTCAGTATTTCGAGTTTGTGAAGAAAATTCCTGTCAAATCTTATTCAATTCCAATGAATGTTTGTTTCAAGCCCTTTCAACTGGGAAACTAATGAGCTTGGGTAGAGTATTCTAAGGGCTATATTTTTAGATGAATATTTCAAAGTGTCTCAATTACTTTCTATTGAATCCAAGAAATCTTTGTGTAATTCTGCTATCAATGATAAGAATTTTCTCAATCATCAAAGACTGGGTCATATTGCTTTATTTCCTTGTCCTCAATGTCCCATTTGTCCATTAGCAAAACAAACACGTGCCCCTTTCCATAATAGTACTTCTTGAGTCGATGGAATTTTTTCATTGGTTCATGCTAATGTTTGGGGACCCTATCATACCTTGAATCATGATGGGTTTCGATTTTTTCTCACCATCGTAGATGATTTCTCACGAGTTACATGGATATTCCTAATGCAATAAAAAAAATCAAGTCCTTTCTCACATAAAGACTTTCCTTGCTCTATCAAAAAACCAATTTGGGAAATCCATTCAATGCATTCGTACTGCTAATGGTAGAGAATTTTTTAATGGTGAATGTGCTTCATTCCTTACATTGAATGGGATTTTGCATGAGAGCTCTTGCACATACACACCACAACATAATGGAGTCGTTGAGAGAAAGCACCGACACCTCCTAGAGGTAGCATTATGGGTGAGCAGTGGTATAGGGTTGACCCTGGACCGACCTTGAACCGGCCCAACCCTGTTGGTCCTGGTCCGGTTCCCAAAGGGACTGGGTCAGTCCTCGGTCCTAAAATTCCAGGACCAACACTGTGCGGATTGGTCATCGGTCCTAAGAGTTTTGGGTCGGTCCAACTCTAGACCAACCTTGTAAATTGTATTATATTATATTATATTATATTATATTATATTATTTATAATTCTTTTATCTATTCAAACCTAAGTAAAAATGTCTGTTATATTATATTATATTGAAATGTTCTATCAATAGCACTAATAGTAATTTCAATTTAAAACTTTTGTTGAGTATTAATTATGTGTCGTTTGTTTTGTTTTCAGTGTTTAGAAGTTCAAGTGAATTAACAAGATGTGAAGTTATATATTCATGGTTTATATTTTGAGCTTTTTATGGTTTAATTTTATTTTACTAATGAATTCTAGCTGCACTTTGCTTTTCAATTTGTGTCAAATGATAGAAGTTTTTGAAGAGTTGAGTAGTACTGTAGTTGCTACAGTGATTTGCTAGTTAAGTGGTGTGAAGTTCATTTTTTGGTTGAGTGTACTCTACATGATCAAATGCTAGTCAAGTGGTGTGAAGCTCATGTTTTTGGTTGAGTGGACTCTACATGATCAAATGCAGGAAAACACTTTTGCATATGGTGTTATAAATATTAAATATAGATGATTACAAGAATTTTCCATCTTGTCCCATATCTCGATGAACGGTTAGTAGGTACGAAATTTCTATTATTGTGTCATCTTAAATTTGCTAAATATGTATTGGTATTAATAGTTTAGTTGCACAATGCCGCGTTGTCGATGGATGTGTAATTTGAATTTGTAAGCTTGTTTTTTTAGAGAGTATAAAAAATAAGACGAAAAAAATTATTGATCGGTCCCAGGTTGACCTTGGAGCCGGACCGAACCCATTGGGTCAGTCATCGGTCCTAAAAATTGAGGACCGACACTGTACGGATTGGTCCTAAGGTTATGGGGTAGCCTGGACCAACCCGGACCATGCTCACCCCTAGGTAGCACATGCCCTTAAGTTTCGAGCATCTATTCCTAAAAGCTTTTGGGGAGATTGTGTAGTCACAGCAGCATATTTGATAAATCGCATGCCATCATGCATTCTTAAAGGAAAAACTCCTTTCGAGATATTGTATGGAAGGAAGCTGGATCTGAGTTATCTCAGAGTTTTTGGGTGTCTATGCTACGTGACTATAGTAGGGCACAGGGATAAAATGGGACCCTGTGCACGTCAATGCATATTCATGGGGTACCCAAATCTAAAATGAGGATATAGGGTTTATGAGCCATCCATAGGAGAATTTCTTATAAGCAGGGACGTGGTTTTTCATAAAGATGTTTTCCTTTTCCAATACATGAATCATTCATCTCAAGATGAGAGGACAACTAGTAAGCAGTTTCTATCAGAAGACGATCTCTCTACAGGGGGATCTTATATTATCGTTCCTCCTTCAAGGCATCGGGAATTATCTGCTACACCAGCTCCAATATCCACTGAGGATACTCAGGAACAATCACTAGAAGAACCAACAACAGAAAGGGAATCTCCGATGGCAGCTCCTCCAGAACCAAATCACACCGATGGGTCTATCTTAACTCAACATGAAGAACCTCGGCAATCTGGTCAAGTTAGTCGTCCACCGATTTGGACAAAGGATTATGTATGTGCCTCATTTGGATCATCAGGTACTCGTTACCCTATTTCTTCTTACATTTCATTCGATAGGCTATCATTAGAACATTTATGTTGCATGAGCAATATTTTTGAGGAGCAAGAGCCCTCTAGTTATAATGAAGCAATGCATGACCCGTGTTGGAAAAGGGCTATGGAGACAAAACTACAAGCTCTTATGGACAATCATACTTGGGATGTCGTACCATTACCTACTCATCGCAAACCAACCGAGTGCAAATGTGTATATAAAATTAAATATAGAGCAGATGGTTCTGTAGAAAGGTACAAGGCCCGGTTAGTTGCCAAAGGCTTTACACAAAGAGAATGTTTTGACTACCACAAAACCTTTTCTCCAGTAGTCAAAGATATTACAGTTCGTTCTTTTTTGTCGGTTGCTGCTTTTCATGACTGGTCGCTGCATCAAATGGATGCCCATAATGCCTTCTTGCATGGTGATATAGACAAAGAAATCTACATGGATCTTCCACCAGGATTACGGAGACAGGGGGAGTCTAAGGTATGTCGTCTATGTAATTCTCTTTATGGATTGAAATAGGCCTCTCGATAATGATATGCCAAGTTCACGAATGCTCTTAAGACTGCTGGTTTCAAACAGTCCAAATACAACTATGCATTATTCACCTAGATGAAAGGTTTTTCGTCTATCTACCTAATGATTTATGTTGACGACATACTGATCATGGGAAATGATGATTCTACTGTGAAGAAACTAAAGAATATCTACATTCCACCTTTCACATCAAAGATTTAGGGTTACCTAAATATTTTCTTGGAATTGAGATAGCTCATTCAGATCAGGGAATTTCACTCAGCCAGCGAAAGTTCGTAATGGCGATTATATCATAAGCAGGACTGTCAGGTTGCAAACCAGCTATTGTTCCCATCGAGCAGAATGCCAAACTAACTTCTGCTGATTATGATTCTGGCATATCTTCTTTTGATGATCCATTGTTGAAGAATTCGTCTGGATATCAGAGACTCATAGGAAAGCTTATATACCTTACTATGACTAGGCCAGATATCTGCTATGTAGTACAGACTCTTAGTCAGTTCATGGACAGCCCAAAACAATCTCACTTAAATGCAGCCTTGAAAATTGTGAGATATTTGAAGACATGTCCAAGCTTAGGGATACTTCTTTCCCAGAAATGCAACATGGAAATGATGGCCTATTGCAATGCAGACTATGCCACATGTCCCATGAGCAAGAGATCTATTATTGGTTTTTGTATCAAATTTGGGGAATCGTTACTTTCATGGAAGACGAAGAAACAGTCTACCATGTCCTTATCTTCAGCTAAAGCCGAATATCGATCTATGGCCAAAACTGTTTATGAAATAGTTTGGTTAAGGGGTTTGCTTCTGGATCTCGGGGCACAAGTTAAGGGACCGACTACACTATTCTGTGACAATGATTCAGCACTTAAGCTTGCAGCAAATCCTATAGTTCATGAAAGGACAAAACACATAGAGGTCGATTGTCACTTTACTCGAAAGAAGATTCAAGAAGGAGTCATCGAGACAAGAGGGATCAGGACCACGGAGCAACCCGCAGACATTTTCACTAAACCTCTTTGTCAAAGGCAACATACATATCTTCTAAGCAAGCTGGGCGTCTTGGACATATACAAGCCACCAGCTTGAGGGGAAGTGTTGGAAGATATGATTCTCAAAATCGAAATAGATTGTAAATTGATATGATTGTTTATATCTTAGGACTAGAAAGATTACAATATATTTAGGAAATGTACACTTTCTTTTATTATCATTCCTTTTGTATTTTATATACAGCATTGTACACAGATTACAATCAATGAAATTGAGGCACAAATTTCCTCTCCAAATTCTTCCCTTCATTCTTCTATTCAATCTTGTGACAGACGAGCCCTTTTATCTAGGAGGCTGGGAGTTTCGGTCTGCTTTATTTGCAGTACCGTTACTTAAGTATTTCGGTTTCTTCTCTTGTGGACCATGCTGAACTGATGTAAGTGGACTTTAAAGTATGTTGACTTCGAATTCTGTCTGTGTTTGCCCTATATATCACATAGCCTGAACTCTGATTTAATCTAGTTTACAGTGATAAAAGGTAAATCAATCGTCTAAGTAACGTGAGCTCGACTTAAATTTGAGTCCCAAGAGATGAAATCCTCGATTTCAAAGGGTTTAAAAAAGAAACCAAATGCAAATGGAATTAAATCTCATGTCAAATCTATCTAGTACATGGAACTGTGGTTCTCCTCAAATCTTTTGGAGGTGTTTGATTCTCTACAATATGCCATATGATTTCGTCAGGTCACCGGGAGATAGAATTACAGGAAGTTTAGCTGCTAAAAGCTATTCACACAAGCATTGGGCATCATCTTCTATTTCTACAACATGTCAAACGTTGCTTCTCATTAGGCAGGTTTGTAACTTCATAGTAGCAACCTTTTTATTGGATTACACTCTTCAGTTAATCTCGGCTCTATATTGTGGAAATTCATTTTGAGAAGAGTTCTGGTTTTTGTCTAATGGCGAGTGAATGTTTGAACATGCCTTTCCAAAACAATTCTACTTACTATCCAACGTTTATTGAATTCATGGACATGCCTTCCATATAGTGCTTTGAACTTTATTGATGTGACGGCTCGTGTATGAAGTCTCTCTTTCATGTGTGCATGAGTTCATGTGTGTCCTCTAATATTGTTCTCTGGTTGGATCTTTTTGAAATCCTTTGTCGAAGTACTTGAAGAAGTTACTTTGCCCTATGAACACATGACTGTAAGTATTGAGCTCATCAGTTCTTCGATCAGTTTTATGTCGTTCGTTTGATAATTTTTTCGATCATTGAAAGCTCGGATAGCGATTTTCAAACATCACAACCATTAGCACAGTAGAACTCGTGTCTATCTATCTTTTGCTCACTGCTTTTCTGAGACGAACTTCGCATGTTTACTTTGATGCAAAAATCGATCTCTTTGAGTGCCGACTCATTTAAGCATCTGAGATTATAATACATTACCTGGATTAAACTAGCAAACACATTCACAAATGATCTTTTATGATGGTTAGGTGATAATATTTGATCATTTTTATCTTTCTTAAGCCAAGAGGATCTCAGAAAGCCCAATATAGAAGCAAAATGATTTGATAAGATGAGCAGAAATCCAAGCTTTCTCGGATAATTATTGAGAAAGAAAGAGGAAGTGTATTTTTAGGTGACGATCCTTACTAGAAGTTAAGATCCCGATATTTAGAGCTATTGGAAATTGTGATCCATTTTCTCTAAAAATTTCTAGAAACTTCAAGATTGATATTAGCTAGAAAAGTCAAGAAAAATCCTTAAAAAATAAAATCTAGCTTAGGTGGCAAAGAAAAGTGTGACAAATATAGAAGTCTCTAGAAGAAGAGTGGCTAAACTACAATCTAGAAATTTCTAGATGAAGCCTACATGGACAACATTCTACAAAAATCTAGAATGTTGTACTTAGTCGGTGGAAATGCCTATAAAAAGGCCGTAACCCATTGATGTAATAGAGTGAGAGGAGCATGAGAATATACTCCATATCATGAAGCTCCTCCACCAACACTTCCTACAATTATTTTTATAAACTAATGAAACTATCCTTGTCCTATAAAAAATTGTGTTTATCCTTGAACTATCCTATTTTCTCCCTTGTCCATTCTCTACAAACTATATCACACACTTTTACACGTCACTAACCAAAAACTATAACTAGTACCAAAACCATGCTTCTGCATGCACATATCCAAAACATTTTAACATGGTATCAGAACTAGGCATATTTGGATGGTTATGAGCACCATCCTCAACCAAAAAAAGGCCAGAGCCTGAGTGAGAGCCAAAAAAGCTGGAGTTGAAGCCAGAGCCAGAGCCGAGAGCTAGAGCCGGGCCAGAGCCAAAACCAAAGCTGGAGCCAAAGGTAGAGCCTACGAGAGCCAGAGCTTGAGCCCGAGATAACAACTACAACTAAGAGCATTTTGATGCCCCAAGACATATGGGACATCGTTGGAGAAAAGACATACACATTCAAAGGCAAGTGCAAGTGTTTCGACAAGAGAATGCAAGGTATCGTGGAACGAAGACGGAATAAAAGACATGGGACAAATTACAAGAAAAATTTCAAGGTATGTCCGAGACTCAACAACACAAGTCCGGATTATCTCGAAAATGGATCAAGGGGGAGTGTTGGAAATTGTGGTCCATTTTCTCTAAAACTTTCTAGTAACTTCAAGATTGATATTAGCTAGAAAAGTCAAGAAAAATCCTTAAAAAAGAAAATCTAGCTTAGGTGGCAAAGAAAAGTGTAGAAGCACAAATGTAGAAGTCTCTAGAAGAAGAGTGGCTAAACTACAATCTAGAAATTCCTAGATGAAGCCTACATGGATAGCATTCTACAAAAATCTAGAATGCTATACTTAGTCGGTGGAAATGCCTATAAAAAGGCCGTAACCCATTGATGTAATAGAGTGAGAGGAGCATGAGAATATACTCCATATCATGAAGCTCCTCCACCAACACTTCCTACAATTATTTTCATAAACTAGTGAAACTATCATTGTCCCATAAAAATTTGTGTTTATCCCTTGAACTATCCTATCTTCTTCATTGTCCATTCTCTACAAACTATATCATACACTTACACACGTCAGTAACAAAAAACTATAACTAATACCAAAACCATGCTTCCGCACGCACACATCCAAAACATCATTTCAGGGCAATCATACATAAAAGAGAATGCTATTGGCGCTGTGAACACATTTGTAAGCATGAAGTACCATGTCCTATGGGTTTGCCTTCGGTTTAGCAGTTTCAAAGGAGTTCGGACAACAGTTACAGATGTATTTAGTGGCCAAGAAATGTAGTTTCTGTGACCTAGCTTTGTTGAGACAAGGGACAGGAGAGAATTCGTGATGCTAATTTCATCAGCGACCATGAGTTCATTGGACACCTACGGACTAGCCGCTCATGCACCCATAGCATCCAATTCAGACCAAAAGAAAGAAATCAGAAAACTCAGCTAATCGCCACAGCCATCACTCAAACAGACAAGGTCAGAGAACAGAGACCTTCGTAGCAGCCGACAAGTTGAGTCAGTCAGCACTCAGATTTGAAATTCACCTAACGCATGGTGCATGTATGCGATTTTCCATTATCCAAATCAAGATACTGGAGTGGACATGCCGCACAATAATACCAGTGAAATGTTTTCCCACGTCTAAGTAATATCAACTAAAGAGGATAACATACAAAGATTTATTGACCAACTTTTTGGAAAATGTGAGCCAGTTAGTATTCCCATAGTACATGAAATGAAGATACAAAACTCCAGTCCAGATAATTGAGAGAGAGAATAAGTTTCCTTGGCAGTGAATAAACTCACTGTGCAGCTTAGCAAGAAATAGAAATGCAAAAGACCCAGAAGCCAGATCCGCATATCAATCCAAATTTTGGGTAGTTCCTCTTGTTATTCCGACATTAACCGCCATCAAAGGGATTTACCTACGGAGAAAAAAGGACCAAAGCAAGTGCCAATAAGAAATCAGTAGTAACTTCACGATCACAGCAAAAATAAACGACCATGTACCTACAAGTAAGACCATAAGAATAAATGTCCACATAGCAGATTCAAATTGCCCCTTGAGCTCAGCAATGTCATATTTAAGCCCCACTGCCTCACCATTTGCCAAATGCTAGCAATGAATATTGAAATATAAGCAATGAGCATTCCCTATCTGAATATTTGAACTGGCAACTATACTAAAGCAACATTTAGTCCTTCAGCACCCCCCATTTCTCATCTTGTTGGTTTAAATTTACAGCTACTTGATCCATCCACCATCATCTCACCAGCCACTCTTGGATCTAACAGAGTCTAGTTAATGAAAGAAAGAAAACGGAAAAAAGAGAGAGCACGTGAGTTCGTAAACATGTGAGCCATAATTGCTTTCCATTTATTTATGGGGTAGCACAAGAAATAAATTGAGAAGAGATTGGAGTAGAAACCTGAGCATAGATGGGGTAGCAGCCTCCAGCAACTCTCTCCCGGCACGTTCCTAATCCTTCTCTCGAGTGCTGGCCTAAAATGCAGAATGAGACCCTGGACAGGCCAAGCTGCCACATCACCTGAAATGCACATATTGTATGCCCTTCAATCCGTTTGGTCACCTCCTGCAGCATATCAATCTCCTCCAACTTTGCATTCCCAACTTTTAATCTTTCCATAATCATCCAGAGCCATCCTGTACCTTCCCTACAGGGTGTGTGCTGCCCACATCTCTCATGCCTATAGAAATAAGAAAGCCTCCCGATTGCATCAACAACATGGGTGGATTTATTCATAACTACAACAGCTGCTGTTCCTAGACCAGGCTGGACAGCCTTAGGAGCATCATAGTCCATCAGCACATCATTGGGAGAAGCGGTACAAATGAACCACCAGTATTACTGCAAGTAACTGCCCCATCCACCACTAACGCCGCTGGCGGGTCTTTCGATCAGCTCCTTCAATGGTATACTCACTTCCTTCTCAACTGTGCAAGGCTTGTTTACATGATCCAACACACAAAACAATTTGGTCACTGAATCGTTTTTCCTTCCAAAGCTGGCAAACCAATCTGGACCACTTCTGGGGATCGTAGGAGAAAGAGCCACAGTTTCAACATTTAATCAAGACTTTCCTATAGTGCATTCTCTTCACCACAAAAACAAGCTTCAGCACCATAACGGATGTGGACGTCAAAATCGTGGCCGGATCCACATGCACTCCGTCCCAAAAGTCCAGCTTCATAAGCCTCTTTACTGGCCCGTCCAAGAGTTTTACGTTCACTTACGTATCCACCCCTTATATAAATATAGGCAGCAGTTGCCCTCATTCTCAGACCAGCAATTAAGCATCCTTCGAGAAGCTTGTGAGGATCGTGACGCATAATTTCCCTATATTCACATGTTCCTGGTTCACTTTCATTAGTGTTGACCACAAGATAAGAAGGACGGCCATCTGATACTTTTGGCATGAAAGACCACTTCAGGCAAGATGAAAAACCAGCACCACCATGCAACCAATATTTTCTCAAAGTGAAGGGATAGTCCCACCTACCATTCCCTCAGAAAATAGAGCTGGGTAGGCTGACATTTCATGTTAGCGAACGACTACTCCACTACTCTTTGAGTGCCACGTATCCGATGGGCCCCACTTGTCAGGAGATTTCACACCCATCTTTCTCTCTCCACCCTCCGCTACTCTCTCTCCGTTACCTCTTTTGGTCTCTCTCTCTCTCAAGAGTATTGGGAAATGAGAAGTGGAGCTAAGAAGAAGAAACCGCTATCACACAAAGAAAAGCAAGCAAAGAAATCAACAATAGAACAACCGATTGTTTTCATCAATTCATATCAGTGAAATAGAGACAGAAAATCAAGTTCAGATGTCAAATGCGAGGCTCATTAAGATATTATTTTAGATGTGAAGCTCATTAGCTCACATAATGAAATGAAGATGAAAAATCGTTTTAAGATGTTGATTCAAACATTACGTTTATCAATTCGCATTAGTGAAATGGAGATAAAAAATTTGGTCAAGATTTTGATTCGAATGTAAGGCTTGTAATAGAGCTAAGATAAAAGGAAACTTTGAAATCTCTTGTCAAGTGAGACACGGCCACCGAAGAAGAGTGGACCAGCCGTTCGCAGATTTAAAGTTTCGGGCCTACCAAATATATTCTCCATTTTATCGTGAAGCTTCACTTGTTCACTCAGCGTGTCATCCCATCTAATCCAGGACAGTTGATTGGCTCTGCAACATATTTATGAGCATGAACAATGTAAGGAACAAGTCGTAGAAGTCACCAAGACGATAACTGATATGCCCTTGTGCAGAGTCCATTCCGCACAAAAGAAGAACTCTTATAAATTGCAATGATGGGGGTGGGGCTCACATTCATCAATGATTAGTGGAACTCTGACCTTTCGTAAGTGCCTCACTTTTGAGGTATAGAGGAGAGACTCCCTTCAGTATTATTTTGGGCGCAAGGCATTGTACTCCCTT
Organism: Eucalyptus cladocalyx; assembly: GCA_017140615.1. Taxonomy (NCBI): domain Eukaryota; kingdom Viridiplantae; phylum Streptophyta; class Magnoliopsida; order Myrtales; family Myrtaceae; genus Eucalyptus; species Eucalyptus cladocalyx. The sequence continues at coordinate 71,223,534 of CM029523.1, read as the reverse complement.
TGGTCTTTTATGCTTTCTTTCATCAGCCAAACACAAGGGACTCTCTGGCAGAACGAAAGGGAGTCCCGAGAAATGCCGTGGATATTGGGTCTAATCATAGAATTGAAAAATCCCCAAGTGTTTGAGCGATTATGATTATGTGGTTTTCCGATTCATTAGTATATTGTTGATGGTTGTTCTCCTTGTAGTTATAAGTTTCAACGTTCAAATCAAACAATATAAATCTTCCGTGCCCTTTATTGTTTATCGTTTTATTTCTCCTTTGAATTTCTCTCGATCTCGATTTAATGACAAAGTTTCGATCGGCTTGCACAATGTTATTTTTACAACATGCCAAGTTGCTAATTGAAAAGTTAAACAGAAGGTTAGTGAAAGCATGCTATTTTTACAACACGTCAATTTGCTAATTAAAAAGTTAAACATAAGGTTAGTAAAAGCATGGTTTCTAATGGGAAAGATTGAGCATAGATCAAGCATAGACCGTGGAAGAGCTAATCTCTAACTTCGTAGTCATGAAGAGATATTGCTATCAAGTTCGGCTTTACAGTCGTAGTAGTTGACAACTTTGCATTAAGTGAAAGTGACTGGGCAAAAGTTCAAGTTCTTGCCTGGATTGGTTGCTCCTATTAGGTTTAGGACAGCATCTAATGCTTTATGATCTTAAAATACCATGTCGAAGGATCTGGGTAAACTAACAGATTGGAAATAAGAAAAGGGAAATATGGAACCACGGTGTTATGCTTCTTTCGATATATTTTCGGAAGATATGGAAATATGGTGACGGTTTCCTTTAATCTAATCCTTCGAATGGATAACCTCCTTAATGAATCCGTCAAAGTCATTGTACGATGACCCTCCACAACGAGTGGCCTTTGCAGCTCTCTCCTTCCACTTCTTAGCATTCTCCTTCATCTTCTTACCGCCGACCCCTTCCATCACTTCCCGAACAAGAGTTTCTATTTCCTCACGTCTCACATCCTGGTTCACTTCCATGCCAATCCCCCAGTCAGTACATGCGTACCGACAGTTTGTCTGTTGCTCGGCGAAGAATGGCCAGCAAATGAGAGGAACACCTCCGCAGATACCTTCCAAGGTAGAATTCCACCCGCAGTGCGTTAGGAAAGCGCCGACTGATCCGTGATTCAGGACTTGATCCTGCGGACACCAACTCGTCAAGAACCCTCTGTCTTTCACTTCTTCCAGGAACTCCGGTGGTAGGATTGCAGAATCACCCTTCACAACATCAGGCCTAATCACCCAGAAAAATGGGTGCTTGCTATTTGCAAGGCCCCAAGCAAACTCCTTCAGGTGTTCCTCAGTCATGACAGTGATACTTCCATAGTTCACATACACAACCGACTCGGCTTCTCTCTGATCAAGCCATTCGAGGCAGCTGTAGTCTTCCTTCCACAGACTGGACCTGAAAGACTTGACTGAGCTCGAGGGAATATCCTGGAGGAGCAAGGAAAGGGGCCCGGTACAGTAAATTCGAGGGGAAATATCTGCTATTTTCTCCAGTACTTCATGTTCGAGCTCATTGAAGGTGTTGAACAAGATAGCAGATGATTTCAGGCAGTGTTCCACTTCTTCTCGTAAGAAGTTGAACAAGATTTCGTTCAGGTTTGTGGTCCGCATGAAGCTCGGGATATCCCGGAGTCGGATGTTCCTCATGCCGGGGATCCAGTCAACGGGATCATCAAGCGTCCCATTGTTCAGGAAGTCTTCATCTGTTCCATATAATATGCAGTGAGGATCGAATCCAGAACTTTAACAAGAGAAACTGATGAATGGAAATAACTCATGAATGGGGAGATAACTAAATAAACAAGTAAAGATCCAGTGAATTTATTCGAAAGAAGCAAAGATGAATAAATAAACAGAGGAAGTACCTTTGAATGGAACGATCCCTCTCTTAACAAGCTCTCTGTACTGCAAATAACCCATGAACCCACAAGCTGAGGCAGTCCAGAACTGAACCTCTGGGACTCCAAGCTCTCTCGCAGCTTCACTGGTGAAGAACATCGCCGCATCTGAAATCACACAAGTCACAGGGCGGAACAATAACGTCACTCTTGATCCTGGCAAGCAATTTCTTGAAAGGGCCCGAGCAGTTCTTCTGGATCGAGTCGCAGAGGGCCGAGAGATCCTGTGTTGCATTGCTGTCCGACAGCGGGAGGCCATCTGGCATCGTCTCGAAGCAGAAGTTTTTGAGGTCTTCGAACGAGTCAGCTCCCCTAGACCGGAGGAGGCGGCGGTGGTTGAACTCGGTGTTGACAAATGTGACGAAGATGCCGCGGGCGTGGAGGAGCTTGGCGAGCTGCATCATGGGGTTGACATGGCCTTGGGCCGGGAAGGGGACGCACACGGCGTGTGCAAGTGCACGGGAGTTTCTCGATTCTAGGGGTGACGAACCCATCACGTGCATCTCTCTAGAGCAAGATCAAGAAGTGTATACTGTGTGATGGAAGTTGAAATTGATCTGAAGTCTGCCAAATCTTATTCAATTTCGGCTGGTCTTTTCAGATCTACACTAGATGCGGGAACGAGAGGTTATGCAAGTAGCGATAGACAAGGGAGATGCACGTGTGAAATTTCAGCAACCAGAACAAATGTTTTTTTTTTTTTTGTGAAAGGTAATTATATTAAGTTGAAACCAATAATTACATTAAAAATGGTACCAAAACAAACACTCATAATGAACATAGGCATAATGAGTGGAAGGATGCCGAGAAAACAAATAAGAGAAGCCAATAAGGCACAATATGTGGTTAAGCCGCACAATTACAGCCACAACCAAAAAGGACAAAAAACAAAAGAAGGCGACCAGCCGGCCAAACAAAGGCCGTAGCCAAAACCAAATAAAACATCATCGCTCAAATGGAAAGAACGAGACAACTGGTTGGAATCAAGGCCAGCACCAAAACAAACAACAGCGGCCATTTTGCACCACCACTCCAACCAGGACAAATGTTTATATAACACAACTTCCGGTTATTGGTGTATTTCATTTTTCCACACTAATAACAAAATGCCTCCGGATCTTTTGATGTCCCGTATTCGGCCCATCCTAGATTCCTGGAAGTAGACGGCAATGTGTTCAGGTGACTTGATTGCCTCGAACGCGTCCCCCGTGCCTTGGAAAGGTCACTCAATTTTGAAATATGAGATAATAACTGGATCGAAAAAATAAATTTTTAGCAGTCAATTGTTTTCCTAATGTTTCTTTCTTCAGGTTGTTAGGATTCACTGCATGATTATAAAGAAAATAGTAAGTAAAAGCAGAAAATTCAAAATGCAAAGTTTATCTTAATTTATTCTTAAACTAGGGCCACGTCCTAGTGAAAATTCCATCATAATTAGCATCTTGCACCTGTGCTATCTCGTCGATGATAGAAATTATGAACCAAACCCCAATACAAGTAAGGAAACGTTGGATCTGTGAAGCATCTCAATCATATTCTAGAGGTGTGCTCAAAAGTCGAGCATGGAGTCGAACGTTGAAATTGCGTGCACTTGATGAGGTGAGAATCAAGTTTCGTGATGGTGTTCCCTAGTCCACACATGTGTCACTCTTCAACCCATGCATGCCCGTGATTTTTGATGTAATTACTTTGTCCAAATAGTTAAGCACGAGAATATATTTTCTGTCGATCTCCTAAAAATGTAAAAGGATCGTAATTTAAACACATTCTATCAATGAGGTGATAAGAGTCACTTGCTATGAAATTATTGTTCACACTCGTATGTCACAATTGCTATGAACGGATATATCCAAAACATTATGTCACTCTTTAATCCACCCATGCTCGTGATTTTTGATGTAATTACTTTGCCCATTAGTTAAGCACGAGAAGATATTTTCTGTCGATCTCTTAAAAATGTGAAAATTGTAATTTAGACGCATCCTATCGATTAGGTGATAAAAGTCATTTGCTATGAAATTATTATTCACACTCACATCTCACAATTACTGTAATCGGATACACCCAAAACATCTCCGTGCATTTACTCATGCAAACGGACAAAATACAGCCGCTCAAATGTCCCAGTTGCGTCCGGTAAAAGCAGGTCCACACATTAACAATCCAGAGACTCTGTGGAATCCAATGAGCTACACTTCGTTTTCTGGCTGCTCTTAAAACGCATCGAGCTCGTCGAACGACGTTTGGCGATGTGGTTCGAAATCCATCCCCGGAGAACTCGATCGTAGAGACAAGTCAAAAGGGCAAAGGGTCGCGTCTTTACGTGGCTTTTGGCATGGATTATGTCGTACTACGACCGTTGGGATGCGTCCAGGAGGAGATGCAATCAAGGGCGAGGGATTTGGGTTTAGAAGGGGAAGGAAAAGATCTTGGAAGATGTCGAGGGAGAGAAAGGACGAGGAAAGATGTAAACTATTCGAAGCGGTCTAACGCGAATTGAGCGTGATGACTATGACCGGCAAATGCTATTGTTGTTAGTAGTTTGTAAATCATCGATATTTGTACCAGTTTACAAACTTTTATTTGTATAATTTACTCACGTTTTGAATTTATGTTATTTAAAAAAATTAGAGCGGCATACCAAATCTTGTCATATTAAATTAACCAATAGTTTTGGCTACCAATTTGGCTTACTTATCGAATTTTGGTTTCTGTTTTCTTAACTTAGCAATTTTTTTTATAAAGTTACCGACTTTTATTCCCTTGATTAATAATTTCTTATTTACTAACTCTTTTTTAGCTGTTACAATCTAATTTAGCGTGACTTGCCAAATTTTCTAATATTACATTACTTGCTAGTATTGGGTTAGTTCTCAATGAGTTACTCAGTTATTTTGTTTTACCATTTACAACCTTTCATTTACATTTCTCAACAGCAATTTGAACCAACTCTTTAAAAAAATTATTAAGTTCATTTTCTTTTGATAAACAAATTCATATCTTTTACAACTTTTATTTACTTTATTAACTACGCCTTAAATTTATTGATACCTATAAATTACTAACTTTAAGTTAAGTGATTTATCAACTTTTCTTCAATTAAGCTATAAATTAGTTTGGGATTTGTTGACACCTAATTTAAATTTAGTTTTTTTAAAAATTAAAAATAGAGCATTTGGTTTTAGAGGGAAATTTCGAATACTCTTTTGAATAATAATAAAACATTTGATTGTTGAACAAATCTCCTCATTTTGAATTTTAAAAAAAAAAACTCAACAACCGTATGATTTTTGGAGCCATTTTTTGTTGAGAAGATGAGTGAATATCGGGAAAATCTTCAACAATTTCGAGTCTTCCCTCTATAAAAAGAGGGCGATTTTTCAGAACCGTCGGGGGGCTTCTCTTGAGAAAAAAATAGAAAAGTGAAAAAGAGAGAAAAGGAAGGAAAGCTTTAGTTCTCCGGGGAAAAGGAAAGTGTACAGAGGATCTTTGAGAGAGAGAGAAGAGAAAGTCTTCTGCAGAAAGTGCAGAGGGAGAATGACGTGAGAGAGAGAGAGTGACAGGTGAGATCAGTAAAAAAAAAAAAACAAGGAAAATTGTTCCTGTTCATCTTCTTCAGCAACACATCCCTGGTGTCCGACTTCTTCACCTCTGCACCATTTGCACCGACCGCCCGTGCACCCGCCCCGTTCGATCCGACCCGCCGCTGCTGCTCCGCCCGAAGCCAGGTAGACCCGCGCTGCTCGCTCCCCGACGTCCTGCTGAATCGCACCGCCCTCCACCCGCAGCCGCGAAGCCACCGAGCCGCACCGGTCACCTCACCAGCACCGTCTCACACCGGTGACCCGCAACCCCACTGCACGCCGCTCGGACCTCCGTCTCAGCAGCTCGCCTCCGCAGCACCTCGCCTCCTACTCGCTCGGTGGCCGAAGCCCGCCGTACCCGACGCCTGCGCCTTGCCTCCGGCGACCCGCGAGCCCGAACGCCTGCAGTGCTCGTGTCCAGCTCCACTCGCCGAACTCCCCTCCCACGAAGTCACTGCCTTGCTGCACCGCGACACCATTGCTCTGCGCCTCTGCTCAAGCCCGAACCAGTCACTGATTCTTTTTCCTGCAGCTCCGAATTGCCGGACCTCGCCGGAGCTCCGCACCTCCGCAACCTCCAATCGACGGTGACGCCACCGTTACAGTTGATGCCCTTCACTGGAGCCGGTGACCAGCCACACGAGCACAAGCCGTGCTTGGGAAGAAAAAGAAGAAAGGAAAAAACAAAAGAAAAAAGAAAAGCAAATTAGGTAGTATATTTTTATTTTTTATTTTTTACTTATTTCGTGTTATGTTAGCTTATTTTTTAAGTTTAATTATTTGAATTGTAGTATTATATGTCAATATTTGTAGACCTTGTAGACATTAGGAGTTTTATCCCAAATTAAGGTAATTATTTATTTGACCCGTAAGACGTCGGGTCATTTTTTTAATTACTTTAATTTTTAGGAATTTTGATAATATTTCAATCGTTAAATCATTATAGAGTTAAAATAATTGTTAATTTAATCCGTGAGACAACGGATTATTTTTTCGATTATTTTAATTCTTATCTTCGTTCTTTTAAAATAATTATTTGTTTGGAAAGATTTTAAAAAAATCAAAAAAAAAAAGTACATAAAAAAATCTAAATATTGCATTAGAGCATTTAGGTTTAGTAAATTAGGACTGTATTTTTAGGGTTAGTAAATTAGAATTGCATTTATAGGATTATAATTTTTAAATTATACTTTTAGATGGGTGATTTTTGTTAGGGCTAATTTTAAATAATGTTGGCATGTCTTGATTTTTTTATATAGCTTTTTAAGATAAGATATAGTTTAAGTTAAATTAATTCCTAAAATAAATTAGAATATCATTCACTTTAGTTAGTCTAATTAGTTTTTAATTCCGAATTTCAATAAAAAGAATAAAAAATATTAGGTAAATATTGTCATATCTAGAACTTAGGTACTTAGGTCCATGCACATTTCATATTAAAGCAACACACCTAGATATTTTTAGATTAAGTCAATTTTTATTTAGTAAAACAAAAAGAGGAACAAAAAATGTTATGCATGCCATATGAGTTATAGTTTAATTGTTTTTTTAATAAAAAGGAAAATGCTAAAAGATTATCATTGCACCATTAAGTTACTTTCTTTTCAATAAAAAAAAGAAGATAATTTCCTTGGTTAGTTAATAGGTTAATTCATAATTAATCTCATTTCATATCATTATTATTTAGCATAGGTTGCATATATGCATTAAAAAATGAATCATCATTAAAAAAAAATCATAAAAAAGCATGCATGTAGAATTATCATGTCATCCATCCCATATCACGTAGCACATGCATATTTAGGATTATATAAATTAGATTGGATACATATAGTGATAAGTTTAAGTCATACCATATGAATTGCATCTCACATGTCATTAAAATAAATCCATACATATTAAGTTAGATTAAGATTGCATAATAATAAAAATTAGGTGTCATGTCATTTAGAAATCATATTTAAGGCATGCATTTTTATTAACATTTTTTTATTGAATGTTATTTTATTGATTGTGCACTCGCATGACCATTTGCATGTTAGTAGCTTAAGTTTAAATTAATCCACATTGCCTGCAAAATATTTTTAAAATTAAAATAAAAGGTACCGAAAAGGCGTTAGACTAATCTAGCGTAACCATGTCCCTGGATCTACTAAATCTCTGGTTCGCAAAAGTAAAGTATTCTCCCATATTTTACTTGGGTTTCTAACCAACCCTAATTGGTTAGTGGCGGTTCCAAATTGAATATAATTGCATGTTTAAATAGAATAATTTCTTAACATCAAGTCGTGATTAATAGGACTTGGGAGGATCCGTGCCAAGTTTTCGGACTTAGTAATCCATTAGCCTTCATTAGGTAATTCACCTTCAAAAATTCCGAAAGGTCACAACAGGATTACTCTCATTTGAGTTAGTCATCAAAGTTTATTTGGTTTATTTAATTTACTAACTTTTCTATCGTGTTACTTAAATGGAAAAAAGCTTTAAGTCACTGAAACAAAGGTTGATAATAAAATGTAATAGTTGATAAATTTAAAGTGTCGATAAGAAATGTAAATAAAAGTTGGTAATAGATAAGAGAATTATTGGAGAAGAGAAGTTGGTCATTTAAGGCGTAGTTTTTGACATTTTTTTTTACTACTCAACATCTAATAAATCTAACAACACAAAAATTCCAAGAGTCCAATACAAAATTCACAAGTCAACTCAATTCACATCTTTCATGCTTAGATCGAAACCGGGAGTGAGATGAAAAACTATACATATGAAGAACCACACTTCGATAGAGCTCTTAAATTATCAAATTTGTTCTCTTAACTTTTCATAACAAAGTCAACTCGGTCCTTCGGTTCTATTAACAAGTTTTCATAATTGCAACATTACCTAGATTTTAGAGTTATCTTTTCATTTCAATTGTTTTTAGGAATTAACCTTTTTGTTCTTTGTAATATAGCGATAGTTCAACGTAAGTAAATTTTAACTTATGCTCTTTATCAAAACATAGAGGAGTGAACCTTACCGAAAAAAAAAAATACAAGAGTGAAAATTATATTAATGTCAATATTTAGGAACAAGATCTATAAAAGTATGGGTGGTTATAGATAAATTAATATTGGTCCTGGATATTTTTAAGAAAACACTTAGACTAGAAAGAGTAGAGATACTAATCCAATACGACTCTAAATTAGTTTCTACTTGATTTTAAGTGCAAATTTACTTTGTTAATTCATAAAAACAATTGAAATAAAAAGGTATTCTAAATTTTGGGAGAAATTGCCATTATGAAAAATTATGAATTCTATCGGATAAATTATATGACTTTTTTATGTTGATGAACTAGATTGAACAAACCGAACGTTTAAGAACTAAATTGAATATTTAGAAATAGTTCAAGAATCATATTTGATAAATTTAAAGTTTAAGGATGATATTACACCAATATCAATATTAAAAATGAAAAAGGTTTTTTCTTGATTAAGATAGGAATCAGTCTTTTTTCGCCACATCGCGTATAACGGGAATTGAACAAAATTCTTCCACTACCCTATTTCTATCTAGCTATAGTCCACTCACTAAGGTCGACTCCTGTAAATAGGTCGACTCCTGTCTATTTACAGAGCGTCGATTTTCCTTGAAAATAAGATTCAATTAGGTCAAATGTAAAGATTACTCGTATGATACGAGCACTTCTAGAAAGGGGATCGAGAGTGGGCGTGGAGCGACCGGTTTACAAGGGACGTCCAGACATATATGGCACGAAAACACAGTTCAGCATACATCGGCCGTCCGCAATACCATGAACTCCACCCTTATGATTATGATTCACATGCATTGAACGGGCATGTGGACGGGCATTGCACGACCGGCGGGCATAGAGGATGCAGGGGCACGCCATCAATGCAGAGAAGCCCAAACGAGATGTACAAGATCTGAAAAACTTTCCTCTGTCGATCCACTCGCTTCCCATGAGCACAGAAACCAGATGAACAGTCAGGAAGGCGGACTGATTTGCTGAGGTTTTACTACTGTAAAAGCATGCAAGATTAGGGCAGCGAATGTGACTGTAGAATGTACAAAAAGTATAAGTATCTTTATTTGTATTATCTAATGCTGAAAGATTCAAAATTCCATTTGGAAGCAACTGGGCAAACTAATAGATTGGAAATTAATGCTACTTCTTTCGATATGTTTTTGGAAGATGTGGGAATATGATAATAATTCCCTTGAATCTACTCCTTCAAATGGAGAACCTCCTTAATGAATTTGTCAAAGTCATTGAAAGATGGCCCTCCACGACCGGCGGCTTCCAAAGCTCTCTCCTTCCACTTCTTGGCATTCTCCCTCATCTTCTTCCCGCCAGCCCCTTCCATCACTTCCCGAACAAGAGCTTCTATTTCCTCACGCCTCACGTCCTGGTTCACTTCCATGCCAATCCCCCATTCCGTACATGAGTACCGACAGTTTGTCTGTTGCTCGGCAAAGAACGGCCAGCAAATGAGAGGAACGCCTCCACAGGTAGCTTCCAAGGTAGAATTCCACCCACAGTGTGTTAGGAAAGCACCTATCGATCCATGACTCAGGACTCGATCCTGCGGACACCAGGTTGTCAAGAACCCTCTGTCTTTCACTTCCTCAAGGAACTCCTCAGGTAGAATTGCAGAATCACCCTCCACAACATCAGGCCTGATGACCCACATAAATGGGTGCTTGCTATTTGCAAGCCCCCAAGCAAACTCCTTCAGGTGTTCCTTAGTCATGACTGTGACACACCCATAGTTCACGTACACAACCGACTCAGCTTCTCTCTGATCGAGCCATTCAAGGCAGCTGTAGTCTTCCTTCCACAGATTTAACCTGAAAGACTTGATTGAGCTTGAGGGAATGTCCTGGACGAGCAAGGAAAGGGGTCCGGTACAGTAAATTGGAGGGGAAATTTCTGCAATTTTCTCCAGTACTTTGTGTTCGAGCTCATTGAAGGTGTTAAACAAGATAGCAGATGATTTCAGGCAGTGCTGCACTTCTTCTCCTAAGAAGTCGAACAGGATGTCATTTGGGTCCGTGGTCCGTATGAAGCTCGGGATGTCACGGAGTCGGATGTTTCTCATGCCGGGGATCCAGTTGACAGGATCATCTAGCGTCCCGTTGTTCAGGAAGTCTTCATCTGTTACTTTTAATATGCAGTGAGGATCCAACCCACAACTTTAACAAGAGAAACAGATGAATGGAAATAACTCATGAAGGAGAGATAACTAAATAAACAAATAAAGATTTGGTGAATTTATTCGAGATGAACAAAAATGAATAAATAAACAAAGGAAGTACCTTTGAATGGAACGATCCCTCTCTTGACAAGCTCTCTGTACTGCAAATAACCCATGAACCCACAAGCCGAGGCAGTCCAGAACTGAACCTCTGGGACTCCAAGCTCTCTCGCAGCTTTGCTGGCGAAGCTCATCACCCCATCTGATATCACACAAGTCACAGGCGGAACAACCTTGTCGCTCTTGATCCTGGCAAGCAACTCCTTGAAAGGGCCCAAGCAGTTCTTCCGGATCGAGTTGCAGAGGGCTGGGGGATCCTGCGTCGCGTCACGGTCCGACGGCGGGAGGCCATCCGGGATCGTCTCGAAGCGGAAGTTCTCAAGGCTCCAAAGCCAGTCGGGTCCCTTAGACCGGAGGAGGCGACGGTGGTTGAACTCAGTGTTGACGAACGTTACGAAGGCGCCTCGCGTGTGGAGGAGCTGGGCCAGCTGCATCATAGGGTTGATGTGGCCTTGGGCAGGGAAGGGGACGCACACGGCGTGTGCATGTCCATGGGATTTTCTTGATTCTTGGGGTGACGAATCCATCACCCGCCTCTCTCCCCAATGCAAAAGATCAAGAAAGTCTGTATATCGGGCGATGCAATTTGCAACTGATCTAAGTCTGCCAGATCCGTTGATTTCTAATGGATGCGCAGAAGAAAACTTCAAGCAATCACCATTGGACACGAGAAAGATGCGTATGGATATTGGGTGATTGTATATTTCAATTTTTTACACCACTCATTAAGGGCATGCGAATTTTCTGGTCTTTTAGATGTGACTGACCGCAAATTCTTGGAAGAAGACAATGTGGTGAGGTGATTTTCTTTACCTCCAAAACGTGAATTGTAGCTTTGACTGGTCATTCGATGGGATGCGTGCCCAGCATCGATTTCCTAGCTGACGAAAGAAGAGCTGGATCGACAACGACAACTTCATAGTGCATACGTGGGGATGAACATTACGGTATTAATTATTTTCCTATGGTTTTGTGAGAGATGCCAAGTATTTTTTAAAGAGGATGCTGATTTAATATATTTAATATTTTAATATCTTTTGTGACTACATGGAATACACATCGAAAATACAAATGAGGGATTTGGAAAAATGAGAGAGAGAGTGGTTTTGTGAGAGATGCCAAGTAATTTTTAAAGAGGAAGCTGATTTAATATATTAATATTTTAATATCTTTTGTGACTACATGGAATACACATTGAAAATACAAATGAGGGATTTGGAAAAATTCAAACTCGTGATCTCATTTTTTTGATATTATGTAAATTTTCGTTAGACTACTGTCAATTGTTTTAAAATTTTGAACAATTAAATGGAGGCATTAAATATTATAATGAGTTTATTTCTTTAGGGAAATAGATATCGGGAACTATGAAATCTCACTTATATCATAAAGATGCACTCCAAGCTCGAGCAAGGAGTTAGTTTTTTTTATATTATGTAAATTTTCGTTAGACTACTGTCAACTGTTTTAAAACTTCGAACAATTAAATGGAGGCATTAAATATTATAATGAATTTATTTCTTTAGGGAAATATATATCGGGAACTACGAAATCTCACTTATATCATAAAGATGCACTCCAAGCTCGAGCAAGGAGTCGAGAGTTGAAATAATTTTTTTTTTTTTTGGTATTGGAGGAACCGGCTTGTAGCCGACAGCCACGCTATAAACCCCAAAGTGACACTTAAGCAAGATGAGCCACCACCCCGAGTCACACTTAATACACCTAGCGCCTCCCCTGAGTTTTGAACCCTTTACCTCTTCGTTAAGGATCAGCAGAGCCTTATCCAGTGGAGCCACCGCGGCCGGTGGTTCGAGAGTTGAAATTATTTGCTCTCAATAAAGTAAGAATTAATCCTTGCTATAGAATTTTCTACTCACTCCACAACTCATTTCTCGATATGGCCTACGCCAGTGATTTTTGCTGTGAATTTTTGTTCAGTTCTAGTCAAGTATGATAATATCTTTTACTATCGATCTTTCAAAGGTGTAGAAGATAATACCGAAACGCATTTTGAGAGAAAGCTCATTTCTCGATATGGCCTATGCCAGTGATTTTTGCTGTAGAGAGAGAGAGAGAGAGAGAGAGAGAGAGAGAGAGAGAGAGAGAGAGAGAGAGAGAGAGAGAGAGAGGAATTACTCATGCAAATTAGGGATGAGCTTGCTTCTAGGTCATGGAATCAAAGAACCGGACATATGGGAATCTATCCAAATCAAAAACTCTTCTCGGTCATGGAATCAAAGAACCGGACATATGGGAATCTATCCAAATCAAAAACTCTTCTCGGTCATGGAATCAAAGAACCGGACATATGGGAATTTATCCAAGTCGAAGTTTCAAGGTATACAAAATAGATTTCAAGTTCCAAAAATTGAAAAAGTTATTATGACAAGTAGGTTTTAAGTAGGTAGAACAAGTTTTTGTGGTTTTCTTGGTTTATATCTTTGTGCAATACTGCAGTATACCATGGCGTTCGATTGTGAATGTATAATTTGAAACCACTAGTCTAAACTTTTATTTTATGACTGAGACTTTTATTTTATTAATGTTTTATATTTTTCATATGTCTAAATATAAGTTGTAATCAGTGGTTTGTAGCAGCAATTAGTGATTATTAAATATGATGATTCAATGTACTTGTTCAACTAATAATATAGGTGGAACCTAGGTAAAATCTAGAACCATCTTTGGAACCTGTGATAAGATAGGCTCTGGCTATAGGTTCTAAGTTAAAAAAATAAGGAACTTGTTCCAACGGATATGTTTTAGATTTGAGATGGAACTTGTATGGAATTGGAACCATGTGAGAATTTGATAAAACCACTATTAACTATTCTAAAAGTTTAAACTATTAAATGAATGCGTGGTTTATTATTTAATTATTTTAATATTTCCCCTCATGCTCAATCTAATTTTTTTACCTAGTACTAAACAAGGAAATTTTTAAACTAGGGAGACAAATGGGGTCTAGAAAGTTTCGAACTCAAAATCCCCAACTCTGATACCATAACACGAAATAAAAAGTAAGAGAATTTGTAGAATTTTCTTTGTATTCATCGAATTGAATTTGTGTGTTGTCTTTACATGTGTTCATATATGTGAAAACAATAAATGGAAATAATACAAAGGTATGAAATAGAATTAGAATGAATCACTTATTGATTCAGATAATCAATAACCGGTCACCCTCAATGGAAACGGACAAAATGCGGCACGACACTGCATTTCCTTCTCTGGCTACTTTTTTTTCCAAAACGCATCAAATTCGTTCGTGGAATAATCTGTTAAGATTAGTCAAAACGACAAAAAAGTTATTTCTCTGTTCGTGGTTTAATAATGCTGTTCAAAATTGACCCGCATCATCATCATAGGTAAGATGACCTGCCGCAGTTGTCTCGTTCGTGAAATTGACCAGTATCATTGTAGGACCTTGGCGCGTGGTCCGTGAAGAGGCCATTTGATACAGAGTAATAACAGGTTCAATGGCTTTTCGATCATGATATTTGTAACAGGAATGGCGGCTCTATAAGAATAAAGCGAATTAGACAATTCAAAGTATCAATGGCCTTTGTTGTACTTTGTATTTTGTGGGCTAAATTCTCTTGAAAAACAGCTTTCTAATTCTGATTCAATTCCTTCTTCTTCTTTTTTAAATCTCATGAGAGTATATTAATGTTAACTCGTGTCCCAATTTTGAGCCAAACTTTTTTTTTGTCTCATTTAGTAGCACTGGCTTAAAAAAAATTTCTGGTGTCTAAAGAAAAAACATAAATTTTTAGTCAGTATCAAAATCTAGCTCACATCAAATTTCGGTCTAACGATGCTGTTAAAGGTTCAATGTGTTGTTTATGTGTATTTGGCTGAAACTTGACCGCGGTCAAATTTGGGTGTTGAACGAAATTAGTGCTTTTATTTTTTATTTTTAAAAAGAGTTTGACCAGAGTTGGGACACAAGCAAATTGGTGTTCTTTTATTAGGCAAAAAAAGTTTGGGCCAAAATTGGAGTTCTAGTTAAAGTTGTGCTTTTTAAGGGAATTGAGCCATATTTTTTTTATATATGAGATCTCCGAGATTCTACTAAAAATAAAATTACAAAGATCACTTTTTTTTTTTCAAGTAACTTATTAGAAACTTACTATATTTTTTTATGAAATTCTCGGCTTTTTCGTTAATTTGTAAAACAGCAACTTTTATTCGTATAGTTTTCTATTTTTTCAAATTTACTAATTCTCAAATGAAGTTATCAAACTAAATTAGTGTGACTTATGACTTCTGTTATATTAAATTACCAATTAGTTTTGAATTACTAATTTTTCGTTTGAATTATTTATCAAACTTTAGCTGTTTAGTTTAATTTACTATTTTTTATGCAGTTGTCATCTTTTATTTATTGTGGTTAGCAATTCCTTATTTACTAACCTTTTTTTAGCAATCACCAATCTAAATTAGTGTAACCCACTAACTTTTCTCTCATTACATTGCTATCTATTATCGGGTCAACTCTCATTGAGTTTTTTTTTTTTAATTTGGTAACTTTTCTTATTGTTGACAGATAATTTAGCTGCATTGTTTAGCAACACCTTAATTTACCGACTCTTTTTCCAGAAATTACCAAATTATTTTTGTTAAACCACATCTTGAGTTTGAGTCCGTCAAATGAAAGCAACGTGTGAACTCTATCACGCATGGGTCAAAAATTGGTTCATGAGAATGGTTGGCCGAGATTTCAACGAAGTGTGAAGAAAAACTAACTAGGCGTGACTTTGTTGCCTTCTCCAAGTCCAATTTATCCCTTCTGATTGGATTCATTGGTATGCTGAATCTATTACCGCAGAAAGACTTCTTTTGTTCATACATAAGAAGAAGGGCACTCACATGTCATACATATTATTTACTTGTGGGGTCAGTGGGTTGAATATTTCATGAAATGCGGGGTCTTCTTTTTGTCCCTTTTTGTTCACTCTCTTCAAGGGTAGCCGCACAGAAGGGAAAGAATAGGTGAAGCTCCCATGTTACCTTCTGTTGTTTTCAACGGGTTAATTCCAAAAAAAAGCACCAACTTTAGTTCGATGGACAAATCTGGCCCAAACTTTTTTTTGTCTCATAAAAAAGACCAACTTTAGGTCGATGGACAAATCCCCAAACTTTTTTTTTTGTCTCATAAAAAAGCACAAACTTTAGGTTGAGTGACAATTTTGGACCAATTTTTTTTTTTTTTTGGAAAAAAAATCATCAACTTTCACTTAAATTCTAAATCTGGCCACCCTTTACTTATATTCATTGATTGTCCTTAATCCATGTGCACTTGTTAGCTAACACCATCCATTTTCTTCTTGTTTAAGCCATAGCTTGAAAAATAATAGTGAAACTATGCCATCTCCTATACTTCACTAGTAAGTAAAAAAATCTCCCGATTGAATTTCTCTCGCTAGACTTTATTGTTTTGTCATAATATGAAATTGTAGATCACCGTCTGTCAAGAGAAACCATGGATAAGATCCACCAACCTCATAGCTAGAATTTTTTCTCTTGAAATAAGGTTAACTTCAAATAGAAAGTTAATGGTAAATGTTAGATTTTGGATAGGAGTGAAAGTTTGTTATTTTTTATGAGACAAAACAAAAATGGGGCAAGAATTGTCACTTAATCTAAAGTTTGTGCTTTTTTATGAGACAAAAAAAAGTTTGGGCCAGATTTGTCCCTCGACCTAAAGTTTGTGCTTTTTTATGGGACAAAAAAAAGTTTTGGCCAGATTTGTCCATCAGCCTAAAGTTGATGCTTTTTTATGGAATTAGCCCTGTTTTCAACCCATTGAAGAAGACTTCCTCGTGCTGCAATAGATGATAAGAGATCTGGGTTGAGTGTGGTTCGGTTTTAAAAATTTGACTTTGGGAAAATGTACATGTTGAAAGCCTAAAGGCTTATGAGGAAATAAATTTCATTTGATAAAAACTCCTCAAATATAGTTTTTTATTTATTTTCTCATTAAAAAAAAAATCAAATCCTTTGCTAGAGCCAGCAAAGGGCTTGGGCCACCGGTGAGTTAGATTTAGTGGCGGTGTCATTGGCCGAGGTAGCGTGATGTTTGAGGTTGCCGACAAGCTCAAGCGCCGCTACTTGTGTTGCGCAACACCCATTGACCACTGGTGATGCGTAACCCATGCGATGCTTGGGCTTGCCAGCAACCAGCCACAATTTGTCCTTAACGAGGGTAAAAGGAATATGAGAAAGCTAGCGAGGGCAAGATAGGAAGAAGAAATGTAATAAACATCTCCGGAGATAGTATGCCCTGCGCTTTTAGCCTTCCGATGGTTAGCTATCACCCCAAAACTTTTTGAGAATGGTTGCCAAACGCTTTAAATTTTCCCTAAAAGACTCTCAAAATGCTAAATCAAACACACCATTCTCTTGGTTATAAAGGAGTTCTCTCAAGAGGAGAGTGTGTTGGTGTTTTACGGAACATGTATAGGTAAAATTAACATAAATGCAGTGAAAATAGATATAAAATTTTACTATACATGTATCTCTAAAGATGTTATTCATGCATTTTAATAAAATTCAATTTGAGTCCCATAAATGTTCTTCAATTCGAGCTTCTAAAAGCTCTAAAAGCTCACTTTAAATGAATTAATTTAAATATTCTTCAATTCAAGCCTCACAAATGTCTAACATTTAGTTTAAAAACATCATACGATCGTGCTAACAATCTCATAAAGACGGTTCTCTGCACTCTTAAAATTTCAGTCACGGCACGAACGAGAAAAATTTTCTCTTCTATCTTCATCATCATCAGCAACAGTTGCTGATCGCGTATTGCACGATCGGCAGTTGCGGATCGTGCCCGTTGGGCACATCGCCCAGGATCAGCAACGGTTGCTGATCATCGTGTGTGCACGTGCACACGATTAGCAACCGTTGCTGACCGTTTGCTGCACTTGGTCAGCATGGTCAGCAACAGTTGCTGACTGCTGACCACGTGCGTGCACTTTTCTTATTATTTTTTTTTAACACATTAAAGGCACGACCTTCATTTAGGCACATTAATATATTTCCACTTTTGGGCGTGCGTGTGCATCTTATACACATGCACTCATGACCAAAATAAAAATCAGATTAAATCTCATTAATTTAATTTCAACTGACTATTTGATTACTATGATTGCAAACATATTTACAATATTATTTCTCTCATTTGACATCATTTTGATTTGGTTATGATGTCTCTAGATTCATCACTAAGCTAGTAGTAAGATTTGCACTAACATATTAATAATCCAATAAAATTGATTGTCCCCATCAACCTCCAAGTCCAATAAGCCATGATTGACATGTAACAATATTAATCACTATCTAGACAGTGTGGATGCTTCAAAAACATAATGAACTTATCAATTTAGGCTATAGTGTAATACAGTCCATCTATCTTACTATGTCTCGATCGAACAAAGATAATGGAATATTTGTCAAGTTATCAATTCAATCATATGTACAAACCTAATTGACATGCATTTTACACAAGACATAAATAATTCATTCTTAGTTACAATTCCGGCCAAAGATTTCAATATAGTGTCATAATTAGATCATATATGACATCATTATTGTACTCACATGCAACAAGGAGACAGATTCCATGTTACACAAATGAGTAACTTCATATACGAACAAATTATGACCCTGAGGTACAGAGATGGATCAATGAACCAACAATATACCCACCTATGAACCATAACCATTCAACACACAACTTAATATCGTGCCTCAGGTCTAATGATTATTTACACAAGATTAGAGCATGAATGATTAGACATTGACCACACTAAAGGTTTCCATGTCGCTAATTGTTCTTGTAACACCCCGGGTCTCACTGTGTAATATTGTCCGCTTTGGACACACACCACCATCCCTCCTCCCCGTGCATCGTCACTTGGGTTGTCACACTCTCCACCCCTTAGAAGCATAGCGTCCTCACTGTGGCCCCACACGCGGTTGGGAGTCGGCTCTGATACTATTTGTAACGCCTCGGGTCCCACTGTGTAATATTGTCTGCTTTGGACACTGAGTCCTCACGGCTTTAAAACGCGTTACATAAATTAGAGGGACCCAAGCCTTTATAAACTAGCCCAGGACTCCCCCATAAGCGATATGGGACTAGAGAAGGACCCCTTCCCCTTCCCTACGCACGTCCAAGGACCAAGGCGAGGATGCACCGCCATCTCTCCTCCCCGCGCACCGTCGCTTGGGCTGTCACAGTTCTATGCATGTCACGTTCAATGAACTTATTTGATACAAGCAAATGTGTATTAACTTGGGCAGCACAATACCCAATGACTTGTGACTTATCATTCCTTTAAGTATCCAATATTTCACGGTGAAGCTAAGTGCATACCAGTCTTAATAGAATCATTAATATCCACTCAATGATCTACTGATCAGGAAAGATTGAAGATTCAGTTTAACTGTGAATCTATCACACATATTCTTAACGTCTCAAGAATATGACCAATCGTAACTGATATTATGAAATCGTTCATATATATATAAATAATTGGCTATATGAATTAATACATTTTTGCCATTAATTAAATAATAAGATTGATCGTACAACTCAAATCCCTAACATGTAAGTTATAGTTACATCATGTAACTATCACATGGTAACTTTAGGGCATACATCCAACAGAGTGAACTCTGGAGACTACACTGAGGAGAAATGTGCAAAGAGTTATTCTCATGAGGGCTAGCTTTATGTAATTCCACCCTATAATAATTTAACCAGTTAAATTCTCGTGATTAAGAATTTGTATAATTCCTTGAGAGAACTTCCAATGAGGAAATGTGAGGGGCTAAACATTGAAGGAGTTATTGAGTGTTATTAGCAGCTAGAAAATGTTTCAATATTCAAACCAAACCATATAAATTATGTATCTAATTTATTTCTTTCCTTCCATCTATTTTATCGACTTGCTCGTCCCTTATTTTTCACAAAAAAAATTTTAGCCAAAAAAGAACCTGTTCTTATATTTTATAAAGCGATTTATCAATTTTTTTATTATATTATTAACTAGTTAGGGGTTACCGACTCTCGTTTAAGCTAGTTACAAAAAAAATATTTGCTCTTATTAATTTATTAACTTTTGTAATGGGTTACTTAGTTGGCAAAAAGTTTGTGGGTCCCTGAAATAAAAGTATTTCATGTAATGGTTGGTAAATCTAAAGTGTCAATTTATAAATTAAATAGAAGTCGGTAAATGATAAGAAAAATTATTAGTGAAGAGAAGTTGGTAATTTAAAGCGTGACTTGTTACGCTTTTTTTTCTATTTAACATCTAATTAATCGAACAACACAAAGATTCCGACAGACCGATGCACTTGGTTTAACTGATAAGTTTAGACAATGCCACCGTCCGCCCAAGCGGATGACCTTTTCCTTCCTCCAGGACTTCATCAATGTGACTACAGTGCTTCTCCGAGATAGTGTCTGAATTGTAAGCTTTGGTTGAACGTGCTCAAAGTCGGTTCTTTTCAAGTCCGTGCAAGTTCATCGATATCTGCTTCATAACCATAGAAGTGGATGTCCTCGTGCCGTCGGGTCTTGTTATGGTTGAGGCATTGACGTTGTCAATGGATTGTAGCTTACCTCAATAATTGGCAGTTCTTTTGGATAATAATGATGGGGATCTTGAGGACTTTATTGAGCGAGTGGTATGGCGAAATCTCGTTGGTTTTCTGCATTCGGACAAGTGGTTGAGCGGAAAGTGCAGGTGAAATGGATGGATGATCTTGAAAGCCAAAGAGATGTACAAGATCTTGAAAACTTTCCCCGTTGATCCACTCGCTCCACATGGGCGAGGAAACTAGATGAACGGTCGAAAGGCGGACTGAAGATCTTGAATTGTCGAGGTTTCAATCATATAATACTCGTGGAATGTGTCGCATTTGTGCATAGCACTGGGATTTTTCAGTAACCACTGTGACGCATGCAAGATTAAGACAGCAAATACAATCATAGAATGCCAAAAAATGTAAAATATCGTTATTTATATTATTTTACCCTGCATGATTTAAAATAACTTGTCCAAGGAACCGATTCAAACTGACATGCTGGAAACAACTAGAGGGAAATATTGAACCATGGTGTTTTTAATTCTTCTTTTGATAGATTTACGGAGCACGTCGGAATCTGGTGATAGTTCCCTTTGATCTAATCATTCAAATGAACAACCTCCTTAATAAATCTATTGAAGTCGTTGCACGATGGCCCTCTGCGACCGGCAGATTTCACGGCTCTCTCCTTCCACTTCTTAGCATTCTCCCTCATCTTCTTCCCGCCGGCCCCTTCCATCACTTCCCGAACAAGAGCTTCTATTTCCTCACGCCTCACATCCTGGTTCACTTCCATGCCAATCCCCCATTCGGTACACGCGTACCGACAGTTTGTTTGTTGCTCGGCAAAGAACGGCCAACAAATGAGAGGAACGCCTCCGCAGATACCTTCCAAGGTAGAATTCCACCCGCAGTGTGTTAGGAAAGCGCCAACTGATTGGTGACTCAGGACTTGATCCTGTGGACACCAACTCGTCAAGAACCCTCTGTCTTTCACTTCCTCCAGGAACTCCGGTGGTAGGATTGCAGAATCACCCTTCACAACATCAGGCCTCATCACCCAGAAAAATGGTTGCTTGCTATTTGCAAGCCCCCAAGCAAACTCCTTCAGGTGTTCCTCAGTCATGACAGTGATACTTCCATAGTTCACATACACAACCGACTTGGCTTCTCTCTGATCGAGCCATTCGAGGCAGCTGTAGTCTTCCTTCCACAGACTGGACCTGAAAGACTTGACTGAGCTCGAGGGAATATCCTGGAGGAGCAATGAAAGGGGCCCAGCACAGTAAGTACGAGGGGAAATGCCTGCTATTTCCTCCAGTACTTCGCGTTCAAGCTCATGGAAGGTGTTGAACAAGATAGCAGATGATTTCAGGCAGTTCTGCGCTTCTTCGCCTAAGAAGTTGAACATGATGTCGTTTAGGTCTGTGATCCGCATGAAGCTTGGGAAGTCCCGGAGTCGGATGTTTCTCATGCCGGGGATCCAGTCAACTGGATCATCGAGCGTCCCGTTGTTCAGGAAGTCTTCATCTGTTCCATATAGTATGTAGTGAGGATCCAAGCCAGAACTTTAACAAGAGAAAGAGATGAATGGAAATAACTCATGAATGGGGAGATAACTAAATAAATAAAAAAATGAAGATCTAGTGAATTTATCTGAGAGAAGCAAATGAATATATAGAAAAAGTAAGTACCTTTGAATGGAACGATCCCTCTCTTAACAAGCGCTCTGTACTGCAAATAACCCATGAACCCACACGCCGAGGCAGTCCAGAACTGAACGTCTGGGACTCCAAGCTCTCTCGCCGCTTCCCTGGCGAAGCCCGTTATCCCATCTGATATCACACAAGTCACGGGGGGAACAACTTCGTCACTCTTGATCCTGGCAAGCAATTTCTTGAAAGGGCCCAAGCAGTTCTTCTGGGTCGAGTCGCAGAGGGCCGGGATGTCCTGTGTCGCATCGCGGTCTGACGGCGGGAGGCCATCTGGGATCGTCTCAAAGCAGAAGTTTTCGAGGTCTCGGAGCGAGTCGGGTCCCTTAGACCTGAGGAGGCGGCGGTGGTTGAACTCGGTGTTGACGAACGTGATGAAGACACCGTGGGCATGCAGGAGCTTGGCGAGCTGCATCATGGGGTTGACGTGGCCTTGGGCCGCGAATGGGACGCAGACAGCGTGTGCAATTCTTGATTCTAGGGGTGACGAACCCATCGCCTCTCTCTCTCTCTCTCTATAGCAAGATCAAGAAGTGTATACTCAGTGATGGAACTTGAAATTGATCTGAAGTCTGCCAAATCTTATTCAATTTCGGTCGGTCTTTCAGATCTATACTAGATGCGGGAACGAGAAGTTATGCAAGTAGCGTTAGACGAGGGAGACGTCCATGTATGAAATTTCAGCAACAAGCACATATGTTTATATAACACAACTTCCGGTGATTGGTGTGTTTCATTATTTTACACCAATTATAAAGTGCCTAGGATATTCTGGTGTCCTGTAATTCAGCCAATTCTAGATTCCCGGAAGAAGACGGCAAGGTGTTCAGGTGACTTGATTGCCTCGAACGCGTCCAACGTGCCTTGGAAAGGTCATTCAATTTTTTATACAAGACCAACATCAGTTTCCTAGCTGATGAGACAATGGCTAGATCGAAAATGATAAAAATTTTGGCATACATTATTTATATTTTATAGGTGTGCTGGAAACTCCAGCATAGACTCTATTAAATTAATGTTTTAAATTCGAATTCAGGTAACAATTTGTTAAATGAAAAGCTAGTTCATGTTAAAGTTAAAGTCGGTAGGCCTTGATCAAACTTTAGATCTTGGGCACACATATAAAAAGCAAAAAAGTGTGTTTTTTCTTCAAGTAAGGAGGTGCAAGACTTTAGAGCTCCGCATGTGTGAAGAAAAAAAGAGAGAAGAAAAAAAGAAAGAGCCCTGTGAAGCGATAGAAGCCGCATGCCAAGAAGCCACCGTGCTTACAAAGGATGAAGTACGTGAAGGGCTTGAGCGCCATAAAGTTTTGTGCTGTGAGTTTATATTATTTATTTGTAAACACTTTTGATTTATGATTAATTTTGGGTGTGGGAAACATTCAAACGTGTGAATGATTGTAACTCGATTTTTTTATTATAGTGGATTATTTGCCGTTGACTCTCATTGTAGATGTAGATATCAATAGTCAAATCGAATCACGTAAATCACTTGTGTCATTCTTATTATTTATTTATATTTTTAATAATTTCGTGTTGATATAAATTATGAGATTATATTGTTTTCATATATTATTTACAATAGACTCAATCATTGAAATTGCTTGCACTTTGATAGTGTTTCCTAGTCTACGCACGCCCGTTTTGATGTAATTACTTTGTCGAGTAAGAAGATATTTTCAGTCGATCTCTTGAAAATGAGGAAGGTCGAAATTCTCATTCACAGTCGATCTCAAAGTCGCTATGATTGCATATGTCCAAAACATCTCCGTCCAATTACCTGTGCAAGCGGACAAATACGGCCTGACAATTCTCCTAGTTGCGTCGGCTGTGACCAGGTCCATAATGCTACCAGGTCCACACACTAACTATTCAGCATTCCTGCGATTTTCAATAAACTACGCTTCGTTTTCTGGCTGCTCTTGAAACGCATCGCTCTCGTCGAACGATGTTGGACAATGTGATTCGAAATCCGTCCTCGGGGAACTCCAGCGCGGAGGATAGTCAAAAGGACAAAGGATCGCGTCTTTTCCCATATCTAGGAAGACGTCGACGGAGAGAGAGGATGAGGAAAGATGTAAACTATCTGAAGCAGTCCAATGCAAATTGAGCATGACGACTATGATCGGGCGCTACTATTGTCGTTGCATAGTTTGTAAATCATGGACGTTTGTAGCCAATTTACAGACTTTTGTCTGTATAATTTACCCGTGTTTTGAATACATGCTCTTATAAAAAAATTTACTAATCTAAATTAGAGCGACTTACCGAATTTTTTCACATTAAATTAATCAGTAGTTTGGGCCATCAATTTAACTTATTTACCGAATTTGGTTTCTGTTTCTTAACTTAGCAATTTTTTATGAAGTTACCAACTTTTAGTCACCTTGATTAACAATTTCTTATTTACTAACTCTTTTTAGCGATTACAATCTAATTTAGCGTGACTTGCCAAATTTTCTTATGGTACATTACTAGCTAATACTTGGTCAACTCTAGTTGAGTTACTCGCAGATATTTTGTTTTACCGTTTACAAACTATTATTTACATTTTTCAACAGCACCTTGATCTATTAACTCTTTTAAAGAATTATTAACTTCATTTTCTTTTGATAAACAATTTTTCGTATCTTTTACAACTTTTATTTAATTTATTAACTACGTCTTAAATTTATTGACACCGATATGAAATTGCTAACTTCAAGTTAAGTAATTTATCTACTTTTCTTTGATTAAGCTATAAACTAGTTTGAGATTACTCTCATTTGGGTAGGTCAGCAAAGTTTATTTCGTTTATTTAATTTACTAACTTTTCTATTGTGTTACTCAAATGGAAAAAAGCTTCTAAGTCATTGAAATAAAGATTTATAATATCATATAATAGTTGATAAATTTAAAGCGTCTATAAGAAAAGTAAATAAAAGTTGGCAAAAGATAAGAGAATTACTAAAGAGAAGTTGGTCATTCAAGGCGTAATTTTTGGCATTTTTTTTTTTACTATTCAACATCTAATAAATCTAACACAAAAATTCCAAGAGTCCAATACAAAATTCACAAATCAACTTGATTCATATCTTGCGTTGCTCAAACCGAAACAATGGGATGAGATGAAATGAAACACAACAGCTATACACATGAAGAACTACACTTTGATAAAGCTCTTAAACTTTCAATTTGTTCAATTTAGTCCATTAACTTTTCATTACAAAATCAACTCGCTTCTTCAGTTGTATTAAGAAGTTTTCATAATTACAACATTACCTAGATTTTAGAGATATCTTTTCATTTCAATTGTATTCAAGAACCAACCATTTCAGTCTATATAAATATGACAACAGTTCAAAGCAAGTAAATTTTACTTATGCTCTTTATAATAGTAAAGTATAAACTCCCTTAGAGCTGTCTCAGATTGATATTTTTGCTATATTGTGTCCATGTATCTCATGAGGATATCTTTCGACCAAATATATATATCATGACGATATTTATAAATGATATTAATTCATTTATAGATATCCATACATATACTAATCAAAATCAAAATCTTGTTCCTTATTCTTTAGACAACATGAAACACACGAGTGAAAATTATATTAATGTAAAAATTTAGGAACAAGATCTATAAAGGTACGGTGGTTATAGATAAATTAACATCGGTCCTAGATAATTTTAAGAAAACACTTACACTAGAAAGAGTAAGATATATTAATCCAATACGACTCTATATTAGTTTCTACTTAATTTTAAGCGCCAATTCACTTTTTTGATTCATGAAAATGATTGAAATAAAAAGGTATTCTAAATTTTCAGTGAAATTGCCATTGTGAATAATTGTGAATAGTATCGAATAACTTATATGACTTTCTTATAGAAAGTTGATGGAGAAGATTGAATGTTTAAAAACGACATTGAACATTTAGAATTAGTTCATGGATGATATTTGATAAATTAAAAGTTTATGGATGATATTACACATGAGGCCAAAACTTAGAGATTGTTAATGTCAATTTCCTCGCTTGAAATTATTAATTAAAAAGAAATGGGACCTCAACGTGGACCTTCATCTTGAATTATTATCTACTCCATGGCCTTCTGTTCAACAGATGTATGTACAAATGGAAGGAAACGAGCCAACTATTAGAAAAATATTAAGCTTGCAAATAAATAAAGAAAAGAAGAAGTTCACGCGTCTTTAGTGACATCCCGACTTTCCAATTTTATTTTTCATAAATCGGCATTTCGGACGTGATATCATCAGGTAAAAATCGATTAGAGACCGGAGTTGACTCGTCAATGTGATCAAGTGTGGGTGATTGGCTGACTAGACATGGTGAAAAATTTTGTGGGATTAAAGAAAAAGAAAAAGAAAAAGAAAAGAAAAATGGTCCCATCTCTCTCTCTCCTTCTTCTCTCTCCTCCCTCTCTTCTTCCTCTCTCTTCCGTGCGACTCCTCCATGTTCTTCATCTTCTTCTTCGGTCCTTAGCAACCAGCGAAGCTGGAGAAACCGCATGCCTCCGCCGTTCACTGCCGTTGCACGCCGTCGCCGTTCGTCCGTAGTTCGCTGCTCCACTCGCCCACGTGTGCCGCTCCGCCTTCTTTCTCCCCCTCCGTTTGTTGCTCGGGATCTCAGATCTGGTCGGACGCCAAGCGAAAGTAGCAGCCAATGTCGCTGGGGGCCGTCGCTCGCCGCACGCCGTCCTCGCCTCGCGTCGGTCGTCCACTCGTCACCGCCACCCCACGCCGCTCTGCCCGTCAGCTCGCCTACCCGTCGCCCTCGTCCGCGCCAGGCCACATCCCAGCAGCCCGTCCGAGCAGCTCGGGCCTTTGCCGGAGCTCCCTCCGCCGCCGTGTGCCCCCGCCTTAGCCTGCCGGAGTCCCCTGGCCCTCCGCCAGCCTTGTCCAGCTTGAATCAGCCTCGGATTCGGCCCCATCCAGCAGCATTCAGGGAGTTCGAAAATGGGTATGGCAGCGGGTGTTTGGCCCGTTTTGGCCGCCTTCCCGAGCCCGGATGCTCGGCCCGCTTTGAGGAAAGTCGTTCCTCGCGTTGTCCTCGTCGTTTTGGTCCGCTCGGCTCGCTAATCCGGTGAGTTTAGCTCACTAAATCTTGATTAGACGGTTAATTATGCTCTAAGTGGGCTTAGTTTAAGTTAAGCAAGTTTAGGTGGATATCTTAGTTTATTTAATTGTGATTTGGATTAAAAGGTTTGTTTAATTTAAAGTGTGTTTAATTAAAGGCTAAGAGAGTTTATTTAATAATAAACCTTGATGGGACATAATAGGGTTTTATTTTTGAATTATTTAATTGTTTCGAAATTCTGGAATTTATAATATTATATTATATTCCGAAATTATTAAATTATTATTATTTTAAAAAAACGGAAAAATTATTTTTGATCTCGATTCTTTAGAATTTCGTGCCGATCATGGCTATGCGTTCGAATTTTGAAATTGATGGTTGGATATTAAATTGAGTATGTATGACGAAAATATGGATATTATTATTTAATTAATTTTCGGAATAAATTTAATTATTTATTAAAATTCGAAAATTTCGTTTTAACCTAAACTACTCAGAATTTAAATGCTTAGATCGCTGTGTATTTAGAATTTGAATTTGATGATTGATTGTGGCAAATTGAGTGTGATTGTGATAGATAGGGATTAACTTTATAAAATCCAAGTGTTGAAATTGATGGGAGATTGGCGTGATTAACCGCAGTATTAGAGTCGTCCGAGTGAGGCCGTGATTAACCACCTATTGGAGGTCGTGCTTGAGGGAGGCCGTGATGGACTACCCATGAGAGGTCGTCTTTGCAGTAGGTAGTGATGAACCACCTAAGAGAGTCCTAATCAGGGTTAATGGCCATGATTGACCACCTATTAGAGGTCATGCCGATGAGGCCGTGATGGACCACCTATGAGAGGTCGTGCGGAGGCCAAGATGGACCACCTAATTAAAGGTCGTGCAGTGGGGCCGTGATTGCCACTTTGGTTGTTAAACCTTCCTATAGGTAGTGATTGAGAGCAATAATTGATTTGCTAGAATGACATGTAATCGGCCAAGTCGATTGATCGCTGAGACGATCCAAGTGGTTGAATTGTCCTAATGATGTGATTGTGCCATGGTTGTTTGGTTATCATAATTGTACGTGGTTGAATTATATAAATTGTGTTAACCCGAGATGAAGGTTAATGTGAGGTAAGTCTTATGTGTGATGTGGCTAGGCCACCGGGGCGTATTTTCTTTCTAATAGGGGTTTAGGGGTTGAACTTGCTGAGACATCGTCTCATCCCGGTTGTGGGATTAAAATTTCAAGTCCCTGGTGGACGGAGCGACCAGATAGCTTTGGTTGGCCCTGAGGAGTTGCAGAGGTGAAGTCATAAGATTGGAAAACGTGTCCGACTTGTAGGTCGTAGGACAATTCCTTTTTAAGAGCCGGTCTTTTGTAGACTTTTGGCCGTAGACCTGTTTGTAATTTGTTGAATTATGAAAGTGTTATGTTGTGGTTTTGCTTCCAACGTTTCTATCCCGTATTTTATTGTCAGGGGTTTTATAATACGTTTCGCTTGCACATTAATAAATTAATGGGGTCGGCGACACTACCTGGGAATGTCACATTTGATCGACCGCAGTGGGATGTGCGCGCGCTCGGGTTCGGGCGTGACATCCCCGTTTAAGTGGTATCGAGCATGGTACGTGTATGGAGTGATAAGGTGCGATAAGTCACGGGATAGTTAGTAGGAAAGGCTTTTAATATGCTGATGCATGTGGTTGATAGCTGTTTGATAGCTTGTTTGTGAGGTCGCTCAAATTTCAACCTGATGTTGGAATCGGAAAGCATGTGTCTATAAAGAGCCTGTAGGATGAGTGACCAGGAGTGGAGAACTCCTTGGAAGAGGTCGATATGACCTGTATCTCGGGGTAGGATGCTGACAAAAGTCGGTACCCGAGGTAGAGCGCAGGCTTAGACCAGCGCGAGTGTGAGAGTACCGCCGTAAGTTGGTACTGTGAGTGTAGCAGCTCCGAATGATTCTAGTTTCGACGGGATTGTTTAGCCGCTAGAGTCTTTGTGAAGTATTTTGGATGAGTAAGCTCAGGATCGAGCCGCCGATGTTGCCGTTGTTTCTACCGCTGCCAATGTTGTGACCGTTTGTTGTTGCCTCGCCTGTTGAGGCCCAATCTGGAGTTGTGATCGAGGATCAAGCCACCGTATTTGAGTCAAAGTTCAGTTTAGACAGAGACGGAAATCAATTGGGGAGAAAGGCCGATGTCAGAAGAAATGTGCCATGTTTCACCCAACCAGAAGAGTAGAATTGAAAAGTCAGTGCTCAACTTGATTGATGGGTGTCGTGTCTGTAAGAAAGGACATGGATCTGTCCTGTGCTGTAAAAGGGAAAGAACTTGTTACAGGTGTCGCCAATAAGGTCATTTGATCAAAGATGGTCCGTATATAAAGATGGAGTCGCAGCTGTCTCTGTCACCGCCGTGGATAAGACAGAACAGAGGAATCATGCTTTGGGACATTTAGTGGGGTACTTGGAATGGACCTCAGTGCAAAGAAGGATGCATGATATTCCTTGATATGAGGTAGAGGACTCACTGATTATGTGCCGAGTTTGTGAAAAGGAGGCATGAGTCAGCCCAGTGTCAGAGTAAAAAGGAGTATGATTTGAATATGGCCAGCACGGCCGTCAAGTTAGGAATTGTCCGTGTAAGTCCACGAGAGTATAAGTACCGTTACTGCAGATGAGACGTCACTAGGATGGCTAGAAGAGCATGAATGGGTCGATCAAGCATCAATCAAAGGAAGAATGTTTTTGAGATGTTTTTATTAGAGTAGTGCAGTAGAATTTTTAGTGAAGGTTGTAGGATTTTCGGATTGGTACTAAAGTAATAGAAATATGAATCTCTGGCTATAGCTGTACTTGAAGGGGTTTGCTTAAGTATGACTTGGGAGTCATTTATGAAAAGGTTTGGCTCGATGAGCTTTTTGCTGTTACGAATCGTGGCAGTGATATAATTCAATTTGTTCGGTTAACGTATGAAAGTTTTGAATTACTGAAATTTGGAAAGGACCTTCGATCCCTGTTATTCGTCACTGAAGATGACTTGGTTCAGGTTGTTGGTTATCGAATCTACATGGCACTGTAATGGATGCGTCGGTTGAGGAGGCGAATATGGAGAATATAATCATGGTACATGTTAACACCTCAATTTTTATTATGTTTATTAATTAAGTTTTTATTTATTTTGTTTTGTCTTTTTCGAAATAATAAGCAAATAAAAAAACCGAAAAAACAATAAAAACAAGAAAAAAAAACAAAAGAAAAAGCGGAAAGGCAGCCCCCCTCCCCGCGTGGGCCTTCGGCCCATCGTCGCCTCAAGCCGGCCCCTCCGCGTCGTCTTCTTCCTCGCGTCACTAAGGAGCACGCGCGGGCAAGCGTGACGCCGGAGAAGCTTGAGCAGAGAAGGTTGCGTGCGGAGCAGAGGAGCAGGGGCGTCGACGGGACGTGACCGAAGGAGGCAATGATGGCGGATGGGACGGCGGTCCAGCCGGCGGGTCGAAGCCTTGCCGACCGGCCGCTCCTTGCGCCTATAAATAGGCCCTTCATCCCCGACGAAGGGAGGAGGATGGAGACCGAAAAACAGAGACACGCACAGAGAGAAAGAGGGGGAGAGGCCACCGGAGCTTGGGGTCCCTTGAGAGACTTCAGGGAGCTCGAGTTCGGCCACCGTGGTGTGGTGAGCTCGGAGGGGTCCCCGAGAGACTTCGAGGAGCTCGAAGGGCGAGCCCGAGGGAGAGAGAAGGCAACTCGGCGCCGGATCTCGGTCGGATCCGATCGTCTGTGACCCACCGACGCCGTCGTCGTCCGCCGCGGTCGTCGTGATCAATCTGCCCTCGCCGTGGCCGCCACCGTTGTAGATCAACTCATGTCGTCGCCGCCCTCGCCTCCGTTCAAGAAAAGGTAAAACCGTCGCCGTCGTCGTAGTTCCAACTGTCGTCACCGTCACCGCTGGCCATTGTCGCCGTCGGATCCCTTCGGTCTCTTCCTTGGCGCCGGATTCGCAAACCCTAGGGTTTGCGATTTTCCGGTCGCGAAAGCGGATCCAGACCCGAAAAATCGGGTAGGGTTTGCGATCCGGGGGCTGCGAGCGGTCATGCGCCGGATCCGGGTTGGTAGGGTTCGGAGGAACCGGGTCATGGAGTAGGAAGGTGGGGCGGGTAGTCCAGGCGGCCGGCGTCCCCAAACGCCCGGCCACGGTGTCGTTTTAATTAAGATTAAAAGAAAAGATAAAAAGATAAAAAGATAATAAATTAATGGGGTCGGCGACACTACCCGGAATGTCGCATTTGATCGACCGCAAGTGGGATGTGCGCACGCTCGGGGTTCGGGCGTGACATCTTTATTCCACGTGTCAGTAGATATATTTTTGTCTAAAATAATGCCAGAAGAATGTTGTGACCTTCCCAAAGGTAGACCATTAAGGAAAAACTAATAGATTACTAAGTTTACACTTAGCATAAGCTTTCTCAAGCTTTATCAATCGCAACTTCGCACACAATTTAAACATACAGTTTATCTTACCTTTTAGAGGCACTACTAATCAGTTAAAGTTGATTAGAAATTCAAGTACATTGTAAGAATACATTTTACTTCCAAGAACTAGAAATTCAATGGATACATATATTTGGTTACGCTAGATAAATCTAACGTCCTTTTGACACATTTTCTTTTCATTTCAAGAATATTTTGCAAGCACTCTTGGATGTTGGATGCAAATTGTGCAATCCCAAGATCTCCATAACTCGAACAAGAATATGCATAATTGAGTAAAAAGATTAACGCACATGTAGAAAAGGGATTACCCACATATCAAGGGGATCCATGCATCAAGTCATTCTCCTCTATTGCCTTCCGTATCACTAGCTCAATGAGGCGGCCCCTCACATGTAGCGTTAGGTAAACACTCCTTAGGTTAGGATATATGTGAAAATTAGGGTTAGAGAAGAGATTGAGCACTATTTATAGAGTTTTCAGCCAGTCCCCATCATTACGGACTAGGCTCAACTCAACCCACACTAGCCAGCCTATATTAGACTAATTAAAAAAATCTTCTATCTCATATTAGACCAACCATGTTTTACAATAACCATAAAAACAATAAATTATAATATCAATTAATTTAGTCCACATTAGGAAAACTCTTACACTCTTGGCTAATTTAATCTTAATTCATTACCATGTGAGAATTGATCTTGCGCAATCAAAATTTAACACTTAATAAATCAATGCAGTAAATAAATTTCTAAGAATGGGAAAAGACCGCAATGCATTAAGTAAATCATAACTTCATTATGATAATGCCCAAAGTGATCCGCAAGATTGTTAATAAAAAAAAAAAAAAAAACATGTGTCTGGCCTACACAAGATTTCTAGATGCAATGACATTTAATTCTTTATGGGTTTTCTTGTATTTATAAAAATAAATCTATATGCAATGTATCGGATGTAATTTTAATCTAAGTTATGTCCATGTAAATTCTAATTTAAACTAGAGACATGTGAATAGAATTTAAATGCAATTTATATGCAAACTAATCCTAATGACAAGCAAAAGAACTATAAACTAACTTGACATGTAATTTGATTTATATAAGCCTAAATTAACATGTATTAATGAACTAAAATGAAATCTAAGTGACATGTATGCTATGTTAATTAAATTTTACTGAATTTGACCTATATGCAATTCTCATGACATGAAATAGAATTAATCATGACTTAACCCAATATTCAATTATGTTAGATTGTTATTTTTGTGTTTTCTTTTTATAGATATTAAAGTTATATGCAATGCATGAGATGCAATTATGGCATGACCCTAAAGCATATGACTACTAAGTGTCATGTAATATGTGACATGGAATTTACGAAATTAATTAATTCTAGATGAGATATACATGCAATACTTTTTTGGATTTTCTTTGGAAATTAAATAGGAAATTGCCTAAATCTAGATGATTACCTAAGTTGAATTAGGAAATAATTCATATTAAATCCTAATCTATATTAGGTAATTTCCTAATTACTACATCATTCGTAATGCACGTAACATATGTAATTTCTGAATTAGGAAACTAAACGCAATGCAATATAAACTAAACGTATCTAATATTTTTGATATATTTTATATGATGCATGTTCCTATCGAATCACATACATGATTGACGATATATTAAATATTTACCACAACCAAAAAAGGAAATAAATTTAATCAAGGATTCAATCGTTTGAATCATATGCACGGGTAAGGCTAATTCATCAATTTTTAATTGGCAGGTGGGAACCACGGCAGCTTTTGCACGCACAAAGCCCTTCTCTCCATCGTTCATCGTCCTTAACAAATGCACCTACTTTTTACAATTCTCTTCACTGCTCATGAGTGGCCCGCGTGGTCACTGGAGGCTTTGCCCCCGGAGAAGGTCCTGGGTGAAGCCGTCGGCGGTGGTCGCCCCCCTCTCCGGTTGATGGCGGAGCTTCACCATCACCAAATTATCACTGGAAATGCTCCTGCTTCGCTTTCATTTCCTCGTTGTATTCATCATCTTCATTGATAACTTACTCAAAAATTCATCACCAATATCCTTCTTCTCCACCAGGACCGTGAAAAAGAACGAGAATGTGTTAAAAAGAAAAAAGAAAAAAAAAAAAAAAGAAGAGGCTGTGATGATTTGCACGTACGCAGGCACTGAAGATTGGATGTATCTTGGCAAGGTGGCCACTGGCCAAAACCGGTCACAGCCATGGCGGGATTCCTTTTAATTGTCTGATCTAAGGCGAATTCGAGCATCACTATCTTCCAACACCATTTTCCCTAATTTTCTTTTTCTTTTCTTCCTTTTTCCTAGATGTGATTATCTTCTTTAAGGACAAGTTCCTGTGTTTTACGGTGCCAAAAGAAGTTGGGTTTGTTGTGGGGATGGACAGTGGAGAGAGACTATGGACGAAACGATGGATTTATCCGGAAAGATGAGCAGTGAAGAGAGGAAGTAGGCTTCATCAGGCAAGTTGCAGCCCACTTGTCAAATAAAAATTGATGAGCGAACCTTATTGTACAAGTGTCAAACAATAAATAGACTGATCAATAATATTAAGTGGAGGGATAGTTCTACCTAATATTCTCTTGGGCTGCATAGGATAAGAAAAGAAATTCTTGGATTTTTCTATATCTTATGTATTGTTTGGTGAATCGCAATATTAAAGTCGAATATATTCACATTATATCATATACATTTTTAAAATATAAAAAATATATATATATATATATATAAATGACATATCATTATAAATTAACTTAAAAGTTCATAAACGGAGATTGTGAAAATCTTTTGTGACACTAATCCTTAATTTATTTTATTTTATTTTATTTTTCCTCTTAAAATTATTTTCTTTATTATTTCTTTTTTCCCATTTTATCATTTTGTAATAAAATTTTATCAAATAGTAAATTGTATTAACATATCTAAAATACAAAAATACCTAAAATATATATAATAAATATAAATATATAATTTATAGATTGAATTTTATTATAAGATAGAATTAAAGTTAAATATATAAATTAAAATAAGATTAAATTAACAAATAAAATTTCATTTATTTATTTGTTAATTTTTAATTTCTTAAATTATAATTCTATTTATATTGAAATATAATTTTTATTTTTGTTAATTTAATATGTTTATTATTCGAGAAAAATAACTTTCCTATTATAAATATTAGAAATCCTATCTACCTTTATCCCACCTCCCATGGGATAATTTTATCCGGCCTATATCCTCTTATATCCGACTTTATCCTATTTTAAGTAAGCACCAAACGTATGATATGATAAATTATATCATATCTCGAATTTTATCTTAACTGTCAAACGCAGCCTTGGAAGATACATTGGGTAGGCCCGACAGTTCATTTCAAATGAATTCTTTGTCACATGTTTGATGGGCCCCACTTATAAGGAGATTTCAAACCCTCCTTTCTCTATCCCCCCTTTGTTACTCTCTCTCCCTCCCCTCTCTTGTTAGCTCTTTTAATCTCATCTCTATCACTAGAGTATTGAGAAATGAGAAGTGAAGAGTGAAGAAGAAGAAGCCACTACCACACAAGGAAAAGCAAGCAAAAAAATCAATGAAGATGAAACAACATATCATTTTTATCAATGAAATGGAAACAAAAATCGGGTTAAGGTATCAATGTGAGACCAGTTAAGATATTGATTCAAACATAAGATTCATTAGCTCAGATAAGTGAAATGGGAATGGAAAGTCGAGTATTAAGATGTCAATTCAAATGTCAGGCTTGTCGGCTTACATCGATGAAATGAAGATGAAAAATCAAGTTAAAGATTTCAAAATCGTCACGTCACATCAATGAAATGAATATAGAAAATTGGGTCAAGATTTTGATTCGAATGCAAGGCTTGAAATTGAGCTAAGATAGGAGGGGACCTTGAAATTTCCTATTCAGTGAGGCCTATCATACGCATGACAACCAAAGAGTGGAGCGACCGCACAATAATGTAGAGTGCCGGACCCATAAAATATTTTATCCTTTTTACTGTGAAGCTTCACTTGTCCTCTCAGCATGTCATCCAATCTGTCCAAGTCAATTGATTGGCACTGCAGCAGATTTAAAAGCATAAGCAATGTAAGGAACAAGACAAAGAAGGCAACAATAGGATAGGGTAAGGTGTGCAGTGTCCATACAGCACAAAAAAAGAACTCTCATAATTGGAATGAAGGAAGTGGGGGTACAAAGGAGAGACTCCATTTTAGTGTTATTTTGAGCGCAAGGTGTAGTAGTCCCTCTGGTCTTTTATGCTTTCTTTCATCAGCCAAACAGAAGGGAGTCTCTCTTTGTTCGAACAAAAGGGAGTGCTGAGCACCAAGTTCATGCTGTAAATACCATGGAAATTGGATATAACTATAGAATTGAAGAACACTCAAGCATATAAGTGATTATGATTATGTGATTCTCAAATTCAATAGTAGATTATTGATGGCTGGCTCAACTAAGGGGTCATAGGTTCTAACACTTGAAACTGAATCAAGTAAATCTCTCATCCTTTATTATTTCTCATTTATTTTTCCACTGAATTTTTTAGCTCTCGGTTTAATTGCAAAGTTTTGATCGGCTTCTGCAATGATAGTTTCATGACATGTCGTGCTCTCTAATGGGAAAGATTGAGTGGAGATCAAGCATAGACATCTTTCAAATGCTTGCCCATTAAGAGTGAACAAGATCCAAATTGAGTCGATTTAGTACCTAATCCAAGGATTGGTCCGCACTATATTGATCCTTAATTTTTGGGATCGATAATCGATCCTATTGAGCTTGGAATCGAGGATCGAACACACCCGATCTAGTTCCAAGGTCAACTCCGGACTAACCGATTATTTGTTTTTTTCATTTTTTGTATTCCTTAAAAGGACAAACATATTCTTTAAATTATATATCCATCAACAATGTAATATTGGATAATCAAACTATAAATATCGGTATAGATTAAACATAAATCAAAGATAAGATAAAAAAAATACCATTTGCTATTGTTGAGCCACGTCCGTGAGGTGGGCCAAGAAAGGAAGCCATAAGCGTAGAAACAATATCCATCATTTCTCCAAACAACAAAAATTTTTGGTAGCTATCAATAAAAGCAATACAAACATAGACCCCGTTTGGTTCAGCTTTCCCAAGAGGCTTTGAGCCCCCAAAGCCCCTTGGGGAAAAATTTTTGCGTTTGGTTTGGCTTTCGAGTCTCCATTTGGCATTTGGAATGCTAGTCTAAGGTTTAATGAATTTTCTTTCTTTCCAATATTGCCCTTATTGATAATTGTGTTTTCCTTTTTTGCCCTCGAAAAACACTATTCATCGTCTTCTTCCTTCTTCCTCACGAAGCTCAGCCGGCGAGCGACTCTTAGTCGCGAGAGGCCAGATCTAGTCGTCGCGAAGCCTCGCCTGAGGTCGCACAACCTCAAGCGAGGTGGCCTGAGGTTGGGCGACCTCGAGCGTCGCCTAGGGTCACGCCACCCGGGCGGTGTCGCCAGGGTTGCTCGACCTTAAGCGGCATCGCCTAAGGCCGCACGACCTCAGGCGACGCCCTGGGTTGCGCCTAAGGTCGAGCGACCCAAGTGACGCTGCTAACGGTGACGGCGAACGGCAACGGCGGCACTCAACACCCCTAGAAAACAACGGTGAGAAAATCCTTCCCAAAACCCGCGACGATCGGAAGAAGATGACAACAGCCGCGAGTTCAAGAGTGCGCTACCTGGAGGCCGGAGAAGGATCGGAGGGAGAAATCGACCTAGGCAACGTCGCCTGAGGTCGTGCGGCCTCAGGCGGAGTCGCTTGGGTCGCTCAACCTCAAGCGGCGTCGCCTAAGGCCGTGCGACTCAAGCGATGTTGCCTGAGGTCGCGCGGCCTCAAGCAGAGTCGCCTGGGTCGCTCGACCTCAGGCGAGCCACCTTCCTCCACTGCCACCACCACTGCCACCACCACCACCCGCCTCTCCATCGCCACTAACTGCCTCCCCACCACCACCAGCCCCACTGCCGAGCAGCTACATCTCCTCCTCCCTTTTCTTTTCTTTTCTTTTTTTCCTTTTTCTTTTCACCTCAAAACTACTTTGCAAAATATACACAAAAATGAGTTCCCAAACACACTTTGCATTCTCCAAATGCTCATTCACTCAAGGATACTTGGGGAAATTCAAAGCCATTTCCCCAAAGTTGAACCAAACGGGGCCATAGAACATGGAGCCGAGATGTGAGTAACTCTAGTACTGTACCCACCGACAAGCCCAAAACGGAAATTATAGCATCCACTAACGATTGAATACCCTATTACCTTTGCCACATAAATAATTGTCAAAAAATATGCAAAACAGTATTGAGACCTTGTTGAGCTGCATGGTGTAGCTCTATTTCACTTGTAAAGTTG
This sequence comes from Eucalyptus cladocalyx, assembly GCA_017140615.1. Taxonomy (NCBI): domain Eukaryota; kingdom Viridiplantae; phylum Streptophyta; class Magnoliopsida; order Myrtales; family Myrtaceae; genus Eucalyptus; species Eucalyptus cladocalyx. Next base: position 71,185,387 of record CM029523.1, on the reverse strand, counting down.
CGAAAATGTGATTATAATAAACACTCTCTTAATGTTATAAAACCACTTAATTACACTAGTTTTGCTAAACACACGATGGACTCTCACCTCACGCCACTCACTAAACACGCTACATACGCCGCTATCACTTACTTCCCACACATGCTCAGCAGGGTGAGCATGGTCCGAGTTAGGCCGCTCCACCCCTAACCCTAGGACTAACCGGACAGTGCCAGTCCTCAATATTTGGGACCGAGAACCGACCCTATTGAGTTTGGGACCAAGGACCAGATCGACCCAATGGGTTTGGTTTGGTTTTAGGATCAACCTAGGACCAATTGATAATTTTTTATTTAATTTTTTTGTACTCCTTAAAAAAGTGATTGAGAACTGGACTAATCCAATTGGTTCGGTTCGGTTTCAATGTCAACCTAGAATCAACCAATAATTTTTTATTTAATTTTTTGTACTCATTGAAAGGGCAACCGAGGATCGTACCAACCCAATGTGTTCGATGATGAGCGAGGTCAATTAAGAAAAGCAAGCGATAATGGTCAAGTGGGGTAAGTGTCGAACAGAATGAGTATTGAATGTCGAGCGGGGAGCAACAAGCCAAGCGAGCATCGAGCGATGAGTGTCATGAGTGACCCAAAGCAAGCGAGATAAGTGTCGAATGGCGAGCAGAGAAATTGTTTCTTTCGATTTTGGAAAATTGAAGACTATGAAAACAAATAAGACAGAAGAGAACGAATACTAAATAAGGATACCATAAGGTGCATTTTTGAACGCCGTGAGAACTTCTCACAAAAAGATTTTCCTCCTTGGTAAATTATGACTATTGACGCCATAAAAGATATTAAAAACTTAAGTTATAAAAGAATAATGTAAAATTATTTGAAATCCTCACTAAAGAGCTGTTTAATGTTGTTGATGATGCCGTTTATTTTAAGGTTTTCTCTATATAAAATAATTATATAGTTATGGTTATTTTTTTATATAGTTAGGGTTGGTCTGGGTTGGACTGACCCGAAACTCTCACGACCGAGGATCGACCCGCACAGTGCTGGTCTAGGAATTCCAGGACTAATGACCGACCCAATCTCCTTGGAAATCGGACCAAGACCAGTAGGATTGGACCGATCTAGGGTCGGTCCAAGGTTGACCTTGAGACCGATGCTCACCCCTAATGCTCAGCACACTCCACACAGCACATTTAAAGACCCACTCACTACACAAGACCCATATTCTTCTATTTGAGGCGTGAACTCAAGTGGATGAAGCTAGGCTATTTATAGCCTTCATCTACCAACTCTCTTAGCAAATTATCTCTTAGACAAGGGAGATTTTTGCTTCTTTCATGTTGGACAATTTACAGCCACAGGCTCTACCTACCTCAAACAGCCTAAAAGTCTTGTAGGCTTCACTAGAAAATTCTAGGGAGAGAGAGAGGGTCAAACTTGTTAGGATGAAGAATAATCTAGAGAGAAATGCGGTGATTGATCCAACATTGCCCCTCACCAACTACTCTCTCTTAATTTAGATGGTTTCAAACTCAACCGAATAGTTGCTCCAATCGATTTCAGCACCTTTTAAGTTAAACCCGAGGAACTCAACCGCTTTGAATAATTGCTCCATATCGAGTTTCGCGCGTTTTGCATTGAAAAAAGATGAAGGAACCCTTCCCCCTACGAATGGGGTACCAAGCCTTAACCATCACGGCCACCACGGGCGGTGGTTTTTAAGTTAGGGTTAATACCTTGAAAAACTCCAAATTAGTACACTTGTGACAAATTTACCCCAAATTATTTTTTTGACCATGAAAAACCCCAAATTGGTACACCTGTGACAAGTTTACCCCGACTAACTATAAAAAACCATAAATTGGTACATTTATGACAAATTTACCCCAAAATAATTTATTTGACCATACAAAATCCCAAACTGGTAAATTTGTGACTAATATACCATCTGCTAAATTAGATTAATACCACAAAAAAATCACAAAAATTGTAAACTGTGACAAACAAAATGTAAAATCTCAAATTGGTATACCGGTCAATTGTCACATACCATTTAACTTTATAATTTAACAAGAAAATTTAACTAAAACTAACATAGGGTAAATTTGTCAAATGTATACCAGTTTGAGGTTTTTGGTGGTCAAAAAAATAGTTTGGGGTAAATTTGTCATAAATGTACCGGTTTGGGGTTTTTCAGGGTATTAACCTTTTAATTTATTATTTTTTGCGAATTCTTTGCAATTTCTCTATTGAATCGCAATCCTCGTCTTCAATCAATCGATCGATCGTATTGCATTTCGATACCCATGTACATCTCAATTTTGCCTGACGCTCTGCCGTTATTTTGCCCTCAGTCTACAATTTTGCGCCCAACACCAAAAGGAAGCTTTGATATATTGAGCAGCTTTTTCAAATTTTTTGGACCCGAATCCTGTGGGACCTCCTTGGCTTCAGGCTTCATCGACGAGTCCTTTTATCTAGGAGGCTGGGAGTTTCGATCTGCTTTATCTACAGTACCATTCCTTAAGTATTTCGGTTTCTTCTCTTGTGGACCGTGGTGAATTGATGTAAATGGACTTTAAAGTATGTCGACTTCGAATTTTGTCTGTGTTTGCCCTATATATCACATAGCCTAAACTCTGATTTAATCTAGTTTACAGCGATAAAAGGTAAATCAATCGTCTAAGTAACGTGAGCTCGACTTAAATCTAAGTCCCAAGAGATGAAATCCTTGATTTCAAAGGGTTTAAAAAAGAAACCAAATGCAAATGGAATTAAATCTCATGTCGAATCTATCTAGTACGTGGAACTGTGGTTCTCCTCAAATCTTTTGGAGGTGTTTGATTCTCTACAATATGCCATATGATTTCGTCAGGTCATCGGGAGATAGAATTATAGGAAGTTCAGCTGCTAAAAGCTATTCACACAAGCATTGAGCATCATCTTCTATTTCTACACCATGTCAAACGTTGCTTCTCATTGGGCATGTCTGTAACTTCATAGTAGCAACCTTTTTATTGAATTACACTCTTCAGCTAATCTCAGCTCTATATTGTGGAAATTCATTTTGAGGAGAGTTCTGGTTTTTGTCTAATGGCGAGTGAATGTTTGAACATGTCTTTCCAAAACAATTCTGCTTACTATCCAACGTTTATTGAATTCATGGACATGCCTTCTATATAGTGCTTTGAACTTTATTGATGTGACGGCTCATGTATGAAGTCTCTCTTTCGTGTGTACATGAGTTCATGTGTGTCCTCTAAATATTGTTCTCTGGTTGGATCTTTTTGAAATCCTTTGTCGAAGTACTTGAAGAAGTTACTTTTCCCTATGAACATGCGATTGTAGGTATTGAGCTCAACAGTTCTTCGTGAAACAGACTTTTTGAATAAACATGAGATAGTGTTTAACATGATATATTGGAGTGTCGGGTATCAAATTGACGACATTCCTTAAATTTTAGATATTCAAGATGTCTATGTATGTTCTCTTCTTGGTCAAATGGAGTAATGGTTAGTACTTAGTAGAGTTTATGGTTTTATAGTTCCCATAAGCGTAGCTGAATTTTACATGCTTTTATCTCTGATAAGTATTCTTGTCTATCTCTAGGAGGATTGATTGATGAGATGACTGATGAGTTTACCTCAGTTGTTATATCAAAAAAAAAAATCATAGTCAATGATGCATTATGCTTACGTGATCGATCATGTATTTATTCGCTTTCAAGTTTTTCTAAATAGAAGTTACTTCCTTTCCTTTTCGTTGAAATCATGCAGATTATTAAACTTTAAAAGATCATGCAAAGATTTTACATGATTGCAAAGACTGACTCATAGATAAATTCTAAAGATTGAGGAGATGCCAAATGAAAGTCAAAAATTGATGAAGAGAAAAAATTGAAAATAACAGACAATACACATAAATACTCAAAACAAACGCTTGGCACTCATGGGAGCATCTCAACCGTTGGATCACATGACATGTACTATCAACGATTAAGCATATGGTAACGAAAGTGATGATGGATCAGGCGTCCCCGACCAGCTCATGTTGGATTAGGCCGAATCGATCCGAAAAGGCAAAACAGACAGATTTGGACGAGCCATTCCATTTTCATGCTTGACCCTTCTACCTTGGCCCTTACTTCGACCAGTCCAGACTCGATCAGTTTTATGTTGTTCGTTTGATAATTTTTTCAATCTTCGAAAGCTCGGATAGGGATTTTCAAACATCACAACCACTAGCACAGTAGAACTCGTGTCTATCTATCTTTTGCTTACTGCTTTTCTGAGACAAACTTCACATGTTCACTTTGATGCAAAAATTGATCTCTTTGAGTGCCGACTCATTTAAGCATCTAAGATTATAATACGTTACCTAGATTAACATGGCAAACACATTCACAAACGATCTTTTATGATGGTTAGGTGATAATATTTGATCAGTTTTATCTTTCTTAAGCCAAGAGGATCTCAGAAAGCCCAATATAGAAGAAAAATGATTTGATAAGATGAGCAGAAATCCAAGCTTTCTCGGATAATTATTGAGAAAGAAAGAGGAAGTGTATTCTCGGGTGACGATCCTCCCGATATTTAGAGCAAACATCATTTCAAGGCAATCATACATAAAAGAGAATGCTATTGGCGCTGTGAACACATTTGTAAGCATGAAGTACCATGTCCTATGGGTTTGCCTTCGGTTTAGCAATTTCAAAGGAGTTCGAACGACAGTTACAGATGTATTTAGTGGCCAAGAAAGGTAGTTTCTGTGACCTAGCTTTGTCGAGACAAGGGACAGGAAAGAATTCGTGATGCTAATTTCATCAGCGACCATGAGTTCATTGGACACCTACGGACTAGCCGCTCATGCACCCATAGCATCCAATTCAAACCAAAAGAAAGAAATCAGATAACTCAGCTAATCGCCACAGCCATGACTCAAACAGACAAGGTCAGAGAACGGAGACCTTCATAACAGCTGACAAGTTGAGTCAGTCAGCACTCAGACTTGAAATTCACCTAACAATGGTGCATGGATGCGGTTTTCCATTATCCAAATCAAGATACTGGAGTGGACATGCCACACAATAATACCATCTCAAGTGAAATGTTTTCCCACGTCTAAGTAATATTAACTAAAGAGGATAACATACAAAGATTTATTGACCAACTTTCTGGAAAATGTGAGCCAGTTAGTGTTCCCATAGTACATGAAATGAAGATACAAAACTCTCGTCCAGATAATTGAGAGAGAGAATAAGTTGTAAGAGTTTTCCTAATGTGGACTAAATTAATTGATATTGTAATTTACTATTTTTACGGTTACCGCTAAAATATGGTGGAACTAAGGTGAGATAGAAGGTTTCTTAATTAGTCTAATATGGACTGGCTAGTGTGGGCTGAGTTGAGCCTGGTCCGTAATGAGAGGGACTGGCTGGAAACTCTATAAATAGTGCTCAAGTCTTTCCTCTAACTCTAATTCTCACATGTATCATCACCTAAAGGGCGTTTACCTAACGCTAAACGTGAGGGGGGCCGCCTCATTGAACCAGTGATACGGAGGGCAATAGAGGAGAATGACTTGTGCGTGGAATATTGTGTTTTTGCTTCCGCTTCAAGAACAATGAATCTCAAAACATGTGCGTTAATCTTTCTACTCAATTATGCATGTTCTTGTTCTAGTTATGGAGATCTTGGGATTACGCAATTTGCGTCTAACATAAGTTTCCTTGACAGTGAATAAATTCACTGTGCAGCTTAGCTAGAAATATAAATGCAAAAGGCCCAGAAGCCAGATCCGCACATCAATCCAAATTTTGGGTAGTTCTTGTTATTCTGACATTAACCACCATCAAAGGGATTTACCTATGGAGAAAAAAGGACCAGAACAAGTGCCAATAAGAAATCAGTAGTAACTTCACGATCACAGCAAAAATATACAACCATGTACCTACAAGTAAGACCATAAGAATAATTGTCCAAATAGCATATTCAAATTGCCCCTTGAGCTCAACAATATGTCATATTTAAGCCCCTCTGCCTCACCATTTGCCAAATGCTGGCAACGAATATTGAAATTTAAGCAATGAGTATCCCCTATTTGAGTATTTGAACTAGCAACTATACTAAAGCAACATTTAGTCCTTTAGTACCCCACATTTCTCATCTTGCTGGTTTAAATTTATAGTTACTTGACCCATCCATCATCATCTCACAAGCCACTCTTGAATCTAACAGAGTCTAGTTAATGAAAGAAAGAAACGGAAAAAAGAGAGAGCGCGTGAGTTCGTAAACATGTGAGCCATAATTGCTTTCCATTTATTTATGGGGTAGCACAAGAAATAAATTGAGAAGAGATTGGAGTAGAAACCTAAGCATAGATGGGGCAGCAGCCTCCAGCAACTCTCTCCCGACACGTTCCTAATCCTTCTCTCAAGTGCTGGCCTAAAATGCAGAATGAGACCCTGGACAGGCCAAGCTACCGCATCACCTAAAATGCACATATTATATGCCCTTCAATCCGTTTGGTCACCTCCTGCAGCATATCAATCTCCTCCAACTTTGCATTCCCAACTTTTAACATTTCCATAATCATCCAGAATCATCATGTGCCTTCCCTGCAGGGTGTGCGCTAGGGCTGAGCACGGTTCCCAGGTTACCCGGGAACCGGAACCGAACCGGAGGAGGGTCTGGTTCGGTTCCTGGTTCCAAGGGGGACCGGTTCCGGTTCCGGTTCCTTTTTTCTGGGAACCGGAACCGGAACCGGTTACTTAGGGCAGAAAAAGCGGATGACTTGTATGTGATGTTCTAGTTGAATTTTGGCTTCGGCCTCTAAATGAAAGTTGTAAAGGACTTCTTGGAGTATAACATACTCAAATTTGGGACAAAACAAACAAGAATAAGTGGGTGAAATCGTTATTCTTTGGAAAGACTGGATCTGGAGATTTTGGGACCGACCCTTGATGAATGCATGGACTGTAAGGCAACCTTTTTGTCGAAATTTCACTTTGGTTTCTTAACAAAAGTTGTAAAGGACATCCTCAGGTACAACATATCAAAAATTTAGAGAAAACAAACAAGAATAGGTAGGTGAAATCGTGGTCCTTTGGAGATGGTTAGATCTGGAATTACGGTACTACGAACAGGGATTTTAACCGTCCATATTTAATTATCTAGGACGAATTTGACTTCGATGTTTTCATGAAGTATCTACCTTATGGTCTTGGCTATCACATAGTCGAATTTCATAATTTTTGAAGGTCATTTGGGTATTTAATCGGAAATGTTTCTAAAACTGTGCAATGACTATATCATTTTGTATGAGGTTCTTTTGGAAATGTTGGCATTAGTATGTTTGCTAAGATGTGGGAAGTTACCGTGTAGTATATGCGTACATTATAGTTTTTTTTTGGTAACGTGCGCATACGTTATATATTTTTTTTTTTGGTAACGTGCACGTACGTTATAGTTTTTTTGGTAACGTACGCGTACGTTATAGTTTTTTGGTAACGTGCGCGTATGTTATATTTTTTTTGGGTAACGTACGCATATGTTATAGTTCAAATCTGAAAATAACAAAAAAAAAAAGAACCTGTTGGAACCTGGAACCGACCCTGGAACCTGTGACAAGGTAGGTTCCAGGTTCTCGGTTCCCACGGGTAGATTCCAGGTTCCTCATTTTGAGGAACCTATACCCAAGGGTAGGTTCCAGGTTCCAGACGGAACCGAACCGGAACCTGGAACCGCTCACCCCTAGTGTGCGCTGCCCAAAGCTCTCATGTAAGAGTTTTCCTAATGTGGACTAAATTAATTGATATTGTAATTTACTGTTTTTACGATTACCGTAAAACATGGTTGGTTTAAGGTGAGATAGAAGGTTTCTTAATTAGTCTAATATAGGCTGGCTAGTGTGGGCCGAATTGAGTCTGACCCGTAATGAGAGGGATTAGCTAGAAACTCTATAAATAATGTTCAAGTCTCTCCTCTAACCTTAATTCTCACATGTATCCTCACCTAAATGGCGTTTACCTAACGCTAAACGTGAGGGGGGCCGCCTCATTGAGCCAGTGATATAGAGGGCAATAGAGGAGAAGGACTTCCGCATGGAATATTATGTTTCCACTTCCGCTTCATGAACAATGGATCCCCTTGATGAGTGAGTAATCCCTTTTCTGCTTCCGCTTTATATTCGATGGATCCCAAAATAAGTGCGTTAATCTTTCTATTCAATTATACATATTCGTGTTATGGTTATGGAGAACTTGGGATTACGTAATTTGCGTCCAACATGTGGTATCAAAGCAACCGTAACCCTAGAACTTGAACGCATAAAGTTTTTGCCTTAATCTGTGATTTTCGAGATTTTTTGTTCAATAAAAATAAAATTAAATCACAAATTCGGACTGGGCTCGACGAGACGAGCAAGAAGGTCGGCGGCACATCGCCGGAGGAGGCCGCACGCCCGGCCACGCGCCGCCTGGGCGTTGAACGCGCGCCGCGCGTGAGCTCCATGCGCCGCACACTCAGGCGACGCGTGTGGGCGCATGGAGGCTCCGATCGGTGCGTGGTTGGCGGCGTTGAACTCGTATGGTAATTTCCTATCTCGTGGAATATTTATTTTATATTTTTTATGGTTTTATTTATGTGAAATTGCAGATGAAACCTTAAATATGTGTATTTTAAATGAATTTTTGCGTATTTTTCCTTGTATTTTTCTGTGATTTTGGAAATACAAGTGCTGGGTTATAGGTATATTATCATATAATCATTATAAAGGTGTGATTCATCAATAAAAATCAAACTTTATTGTGAACTAAAACTAGCTTAATGAGATACAACCATTATGGAATAGTAATTAAGTTATGTATTGAGCTGATGAGAAACAGTAAAGGTTATGAAATTTTTGTTGCTCAAGCATATTCCTTGACACACTAGTAATCTTTGAATGATAGAAGTTTTAAGAACTTGTGACCAAACTGATTATACTAATTAACATATCTGCTGTATATGGGTAATGCATGTCGATTAAGTTACTGCATATTGTACATGAACTCATCTGGTCACTTGTTAATGTCTATCAAGTTGAATATTTTTATGGTTAAGGAGTATGACAATATTTATGCAGAGCAATAGTATCTACCGTTATAGTTTAGATATTTAGTTCTGTGGTTTTACTCAATTTATAGGCCATTGGTTGAAGTAATGATATTTGTTACCTAAAATTGATTAATAAATCAGTTGTTGGCATTGGAGTCATTTTTGCCTTATGAACTCATAAGTGATAATGGATCAGCTGTCAAGCTTGTCGATCTGGTGTACCCTATATTACTATTGATGTTAATTTGTTAGAGATATTTTATATCAACATTCTTTTGATGTTGTTCTGGTAATATGTAATTGGGGTGCATAAGAGATGTTTTATTATTTGTTATAAGAAGTTTCTTATGTTACTGTGATCAATGATCTCATTGAAATCTGTCTTTCAGGTTCGCTATATATACATATGTATGATTAATTTTTATTAATGAATAAAGCAATGTAATTAGCATGATATGTGATTTTGGTGATATGCTGCCCCTATCACTAAAGTTAAAATCACATGTATATGGTGTATGTGAGGAGTAGAATTTATATCCATGGTATGAGAGAATTTCGATGATTCAATTGAGTTGTGACTGATAAAATGGCACACTTGATTGGATTTGAGAAATTTCGATCTCGTATATTGATTGGGATGTCTCCTGGTCTAATGCATAGTTATACTCCCAAAGAATGTGATTGTGTATTAGTTCATGGAGGGATACATGATAGTGTAGTGGAGGAGTGACCGATCCTAATGGTTCATATGCTCAAAGGTGATGAATTCACGAAGATTGGAATATATTTTCATAACCCTTATCATGTGGGGAGTGTACAATTGCATGTCATGTATTCTACCCAAAGGTGATTATGTGATTTTGCATGTAACTCTCTGGAAGTGTACTTGTACGTCAAGTTACACAATGCTCACATGATGCTAATTATATATATTTCTTGGTTTTTAGTCACCTTTTCTGTAATTAATAACTTCATTATTACTGAGGTTTTTACTGCTTCAAATTTTAAGTTGTGAACATATGATTTGTTGCTTGAGAAAAGAGCAATTGAATTTTGCTTACTGTCCATGAAGCGTTCCATTCTAGAACACTTGAAAAGAGGTTTGCCTACGGACTGCACTGCTATAAGATAATGGAAGCCTTAGTTGCTTGAAATTATGTCTTGTCTGATATTGAAATTAGGACACATCTGCAAAGATTGTGTTTAAATCTTAATGACATATACATCTCGTATATGGTTAAAAGGTTGTTTCCGAAAATTTTCTATTTAAGGAAAATGACCGAGATAAAAGTCTTAAAAGGTTGTCAGGCTTAACAGTGGCCGTGAGTATTTTGGCAAGTATGACAATGCGAAATAGCTTAAAGTGTCATTTGTCAAATACTTGGTAGATTATGGGGTGGTAACTTAATTACTATGCCTAAAAATCCTAACAAAAGATTCACTCGAAATTACTTTGTATCTTACCTAGATGGTTCAAAAGGGTATTGATTTTAAGACCCTAAAAAAGATACAAGAATTATGGAATCACATACTCTAAAGTTTCTAAAGATTGACGTAATTGTAAAGGATAATTGCTCTCAAACTATTAAAGATAATAGTATGGTGGAGGTTAATATATTTTTGTCTTTACCTATACAGATAATTATGGAATCTCCTGTATCATAAACTATACTTGTTGAGGTTCAAGATGAAATTTCTTGAACCTCTCAAGTGCAGAATGAACTGGTCGCAGTTTTATTAAGGAGATTTGTCAGAGAAAGACGATCAGTTATATCATCATATTATATAGTCTATTTGTAAGAGCATGATTATAATATCCACTACATGGTTAATTTATCGACATAAATAAATGTTATTTCTTATCCTCAATTAAGTATGTGATTAGATGCCATGAAATGCGGTATACAATCTATGAAACACCATAGTGTTTGGAAACTAACTTACTTGCCTAAAGATCATAAGTTCATCAATTGCAAATTGGCGTACAAAATTAAAAGAATTTCAAAGAAAGATTGTGGAATTTAAAGCCAAATTTGTAACTAACGTTTTAACTCGAAAGAGGGGTGGATTGTTTATAGTGAAGAAATAATTATTTCTTTAAATATTTTTTTTAGAGTGAACGTGGCATTAATAATTTATTTTGATATAAAGATACGCCAAATAGATACAAAATCTATATTATGCAACTGGATGATTTTGCAGCAGATTCAAGTAAACTTGTGTATAGACTGAAAAGTTCTAATTCATGGTCTTAAACAAGTTTCCAAACAATATTATTAAAGTTTCATAGTGTTATTATTTTGTTCAATTGGGAACAAAGTAATTCAATATACTACAAGGTTAGTGGGAGGAAATTTATTTTTTCTCATACTTTATGTACATAATATTTTGTTTATAAGTTGTGACCTTGAGACATCTTATATCATTTATACTGAGGTTTGTAAGGATTTTTTTTGCAATATTATATTAAATTTTCTCGGAGGACATTTGCTGATTGTATATTGAAAATATTCAATATACATTATTGCAAGCCAGGAATTGCTCATGTTGTTAAGGGTGATGGACTAAATCTATCACATTATCCTTATTTAGATATTGAGAAAAAATAATTAAATGGTGTACCTTGTGTCAGTGCACTTAAAAGTATAATGTATACTCGAATTTGCACTAGACTAAATGTTGTTTTTGTGACGGAACTTCTAGGCAGATATCGATCAAATTTAGGACATGATCACTGGGTTGCTGTCAAGAAGATTTTAAGGTACTTAAAGAAGACAAGAGATTATATGTTAATTTACAGACATGTTCAATTCTTGCAGTTAGTAGGGTATTCATATGTTAACTTTGCTGGCTGTTAGGATGATATAATATCAATAACAAGATACAGATTTATGTTAGTAAGAAGTGCAGTAAATAAAGTTATATGTTATCTTCTACTATGTATGCAGTGTTAGTAACATTATTTTAGGTTGTTACTTGGGCTATTAGGCTCCAGAACCTCATGACGGAGTTGTTAGTAACATTATTTGTAGTATTATTTATTTACTACAGAGGTCTCAAGTGGTCTAAATGTATGGTGGTCAAATATTTTTTACCATAAAGAAATGGTACAGAAATGTGACTTATAATATAACATATTTTCACAGATGATGTGGTTGCAGATCCACTAACTAAAGGCCTACGCCCATGTGTATTTGAGTAACATGTCATTAGCATGGGCCTAGGAGTATCTTCGGATACTGTTATTTAGTGTGAGTTATTTTGGCTTTACTCTGATAAAGGTTTCATCTGTGTTCGTTACACTTTGTAACGGTTTGATATATACCAACTTTTGCATTCAATAAAATATTTTTTTGAATGCATTGTTATTATGTTAAATACATATTGATTAAATCTTAAGGGATTATATAAACCTTGAGTGAAGGCTAGGGGCATCCGGGCATCCGGTTATTAGCCTTGTGCATATGTCTTGTGATACATAAAGAAAGGTTAACCATAAGGACAAGACATATGTGGGTTCATTGGAATCATAAATCATTCTCTAGTGGCACAAGTTTTTGTGACACTTAAAGTAAGAGAATGGTGACTGACAAATGGGATCTCTCTATGAGAGATGTTATCCATTTGACACACTACCATATTGGATCCATATCAATAAAGTTAAGAACATTCGTGACCATAGAAGGCTCTGTGTGTATACATGCAGTTACCGCCATGATTCGGTGTTTAAGACTTTATGGGATATGATTGACTATTAAGAATTATCTCTGGACCAAATGTGCACACATACAATACGATTTCAATTAATATAGTCCAAGTGGGAGAATGTAAGAGTTTTCCTAATGTGAACTAAATTAATTGATATTGTAATTTACTGTTTTTACGGTTATCGTAAAACAGGGTTGGTTTAAGGTGAGATAGAAGGTTTCTTAATTATTCTAATATGGGCTAGCTAGTGTGAGCCGAGTTGAGCCTGGTCCGTAATGAGAGGGACTGACTGGAAACTCTATAAATAGTGCTCAAGTCTCTCATCTAACCCTAATTCTCACATGTATCCTTACCTAAATGGCGTTTACCTAATGCTAAACGTGAGGGGGGGCCGCCTCATTGAGCCAGTGATACGAAGGGCAATAGAAGAGAAGGACTTGCGCGTGGAACATTGTGTTTCCACTTTCGCTTCAAGAACAGTGGATCTCCTTGATGAGTGGGTAATCCCTTTTCTGCTTCCGCTTTATGTTCGATGGATCCTAAAACAAATGCGTTAATCTTTCTACTCAATTATGCATGTTCTTGTTCTAGTTATGGAAATCTTAGAATTACGCAATTTGCGTCCAACATCTCATGCTTACAGAAATAATAAAGCCTCCCGATTGCATCAAACAACATGGGTGGATTTATTCATAACTACAACAGTTGCTATTCCTACACCCGACTGGACAGCCTTAGGAGCATCATAGCCCATCAGCACATCATCGTGTTTATTGGGAGAAGCGGTACAAATGAACCACCAGGTATTACTGCAAGTAACTGCCCCATCCACCCCTAACGCCAATGCTGGGTCTTTTGATCAGCTCCTTCAATGGTATACTCATTTACTCCTCGACTGTGCAAGGATTTTTTACATGATCCGACACACAAAACAATTTTGTCACCGAATCGTTTTTCCTTCCAAAGCTGGCAACCAATCTGGACCACGTCTGGGGATCGTAGGAGAAAGAGCCACAGTTTCTGTTAAATGTAAAGAAACAAAAGTTGATGGAGAAGAACGAAAACGGCACGTGTTGGAAAACAATAAACAAAAGGAAGCAGAGGACCTGGTGATGCAGCAAACTATAAGAAATATTGATCAACGGTAAAGATCTTATAATAAAGACCAGCTTGGATCAACATCAATGAAGGAGATGCCCGAAATAGAGAATGACATGGATCGCCAAGTCATGTAAAACCAACACGTGTGCTATAAGGTGTAATCGGTTAGGTATATTCTGTTAAGGAGTAGCTGTATTCTGTTTTTCCTTGTAACCGAGATTCGGTTTTATCTGTTCTTCGTTGAATGTACTTTCTGCTCAATATATAAGAAGTGAGGAAGAAGATAGAGGTGTGTGAGAGAATGAAAGAGAGAAAGGAGTATCTTCTATGAATGCTCGGCATCCTTGTATCAGATGAAAAGCTTCGAAGGATGATCAATGGAAGAAGGTCTCCATACATAAGCTACAAGTAAGATAGAGCAGAGGAGGTAGAACAGAGAATCTGTACTCATTACTATTTCAAATACTTTGTATTACAATGATACAATTGATACAGTGAAATACAAATCACTTCCAGAATCGATCATTCTATCTTAGATTTAGTTCTTCATTTCATCTGCATCTGTTCATCCTCATATTGCCATCTGGTTCTTCATATTCTCAGTTTCAACATTGGTAACAGTGGTAGGACAGCCATATAAGCCGGCATTAGCTGGGAAAGGTGGCTTGGACCTTCGCTTTCCTTGTTTCCCTTCAAGACTTTCCAATAGTGCATTCTCTTCACCACAAATACAAGCTTCAGCACCATAACGGATGTGGACGTCAAAATCGTGGCCGGATCCACATGCACTCCGTCCCAAAAGTCCAGCTTCATAAGCCTCTTTTCTGGCCCGTCCAAGAGTTTTACGTTCTCTTACGTATTCACCCCTTATATAAAGATAGGCAGCAGTTGCCCTCATTCCCACACCAGCAATTAAGCATCCTTCGAGAAGCTTGTGAGGATCGTGACGCATAATTTCCCTATATTCACATGTTCCCGATTCACTTTCATTAGCGTTGACCACAAGATAGGAAGGACGGCCATCTGATACTTTTGGCATGAAAGACCACTTCAGGCCAAACGAAAAACCAGCAGCACCATGCAACCAATATTTTCTCAAAGTGAAGGGATAGTCCCACCTTACCATTCCCTCGGAAAATATACTGGGCAGGCTGACAATTCATGTTAGCGAATGACTGCTCCACTACTCTTTGAGTGCCACGTATCCCATGGGCCCCACATGTCAGGAGATTTCAAACCCATTTTTTTTCTCTCCACCCTCCGTTAATCTCTCTCCGTTATCTCTTTTGGTCTCTCTCTCTCTCAAGAGTATTGGGAAATGAGAAGTGAAGAGCGAAGAAGAAGAAACCGCTATCACACAAGGAAAAGCAAGCAAAGAAATCAACAATAAAACAACCAATGTTTTCATCAATTCACGTCAATGAAAGAGAGATAGAAAATCAAGTTCAAATGTCAAATGCGAGGTCCAATAAGATGTCAATTCAAATGTAAGGCTCATTAGCTCACATAATTAAATAAAGAAGAAAAATCGTATTAAAATGTTGATTCAAACGTTAGGCCCATTAGTTCACGTTAGTGAAATGGAGATAAAAATGTAAGGCTTCAAATCGAGCTAAGATATAAGGAAACTTTGAAATATCCTGTCAAGTGAGACACGGCCACCAAAGAGTGGACCGGCCGTTCGCCGATTTAGAGTTTCGGGCCTACCAAATATATTCTCCGTTCTATCGTGAAGCTTCACTTGTCCACTCAGTATGCCATCCCATCTAATCCACGACAGTTGATTGGCTCTGCAACATATTTATAAGCATGAGCAGTATAAGGAACAAGTCAAAGATGTCACCAATACGATAACTGATTTGACTTTGTGCAGAGTCCGTTCAGCCAAAAGAAGAACTCTTATATATTGCAATAATGGAGGTGGGGCTCACATTCATCAATGATTGGTGGAGCTTAGCTCTGACCTTTCGTAAGTACTATAAAAGGAAAATAAGCTCACTTTTGGGTATAGAGGAGAGACTCCCTTTAGTATTATTTTGAGCGCAAGGCATTGTAATCCCTTCGGTCTTTTCTGCTTTCTTTCATCAGGCAAACAGAAGGGACTCTCTCTGGCAGAACGAAAGGGAGTCCTGAGAAATACCGTGGATATTGGGTCTAATCATAGAATTGAAAAATCTCCAAGCGTGAGCAATTATGATTATGTGATTCTTTGATTTATTAGTAGATTGTTGGTGATTGTTCTCCCCACAGATATAAGTTTCAACATTCGAATCGAACAATATATATCTTTCGTGCCCTTTAATGTTTCTCATTTTATTTCTCCTTTGAATTTCTCTTGCTCTCGATTTAATTACAAAGTTTCGATTGGCTTCCGCAATGTTATTATTACAACATGTCAAGTCGCTAATTAAAAAATTAAACAGAAGGTTAGTGAAAGCATGCTTTCTAATGGGAAAGATTGAGGTAGATCAAGCATAGACTGTGGAAGAACTAATCTCTAACTTTATAGTCATGAAGAAATATTGCTATCAAATTCAGCTTTACAGTTGCAGTAGTCGACGACTTTGCATTAAGTGAAAGTGACTGGGCAAAAGTTCGAGTTCTTGCCTGGATTGGTTTCTCCGATTAGGTTTAGGACAGAATCTAATGCTCTATGATTTAAAAATACCATGAGGAAGGATCTGGGCAAACTAACAGATTGGAAATAAGGAAAGGGAAATATGGAGCCACGGTGTTATGCTTCTTTCGATATATTTTCGGAAGATATGGAAATATGGTGATGGTTCCCTTTAATCTAATCCTTCGAATGGATAACCTCCTTAATGAATCCGTCGAAGTCATTGTACGATGACCCTCCACAACCAGTGGCTTCCGCAGCTCTCTCCTTCCACTTCTTAGCATTCTCCCTCATCTTCTTACCCCCGACCCCTTCCATCACTTCCCGAACAAGAGCTTCTATTTCCTCACGCCTCACATCCTGGTTCACTTCCATGCCAATCCCCCATTCAGTACATGCGTACCGACAGTTTGTCTGTTGCTCGGCAAAGAATGGCCAGCAAATGAGAGGAACGCCTCCGCAGATACCTTCCAAGGTAGAATTCCACCCGCAGTGCGTTAGGAAAGCGCCGACTGATCCGTGATTCAGGACTTGATCCTGCGGACACCAACTCGTCAAGAACCCTCTGTCTTTCACTTCCTCCAGGAACTCCGGTTGTAGGATTGCAGAATCACCCTTCACAACATCAGGCCTGATCACCCAGAAAAATGGGTGCTTGCTATTTGCAAGGCCCCAAGCAAACTCCTTCAGGTGTTCCTCAGTCATGACAGTGATACTTCCATAGTTCACATACACAACCGACTCGGCTTCTCTCTGATCAAGCCATTCGAGGCAGCTGTAGTCTTCCTTCCACAGACTGGACCTGAAAGACTTGACTGAGCTCGAGGGAATATCCTGGATGAGCAATGAAAGGGGCCCGGTACAGTAAATTCGAGGGGAAATATCTGCTATTTTCTCCAGTACTCCGTGCTCGAGCTCATGGAAGGTGTTGAACAAGATAGCAGATGATTTCAGGCAGTGCTGGGCTTCTTCTCCTTCAAAGTTGAACATGATGTCGTTCAGGTCTGTGATCCGCATGAAGCTTGGGATGTCCCGGAGTCGGATGTTTCTCATACCAGGGATCCAGTCGACAGGATCATCGAGCGTCCCGTTGTTCAGGAAGTCTTCATCTGTTCCATATAATATGTAGTGAGGAGCCAATCCAGAACTTTAACAAGAGAAAGAGATGAATGGAAATGACTCATGAATGGGGAGATAACTAAATAAACAAATAAAGATCTAGTGAATTTACCCGAGAGAAGCAAATGAATATATAGAAAAAGTAAGTACCGTTGAATGGAACGATCCCTCTCTTAACAAGCTCTCTGTACTGCAAATAACCCATGAACCCACAAGCCGAGGCAGTCCAGAACCGAACCTCTTGGACTCCAAGCTCTCTCGCAGCTTCACTGGCGAAGCCCATTATCCCATCTGATATCACACAAGTCACAGGCGGAACAACCTCGTCACTCTTGATCCTGGCAAGCAATTTCTTGAAAGGGCCCAAGCAGTTCTTCTGGGTCGAGTCGCAGAGGGCTGGGACATCCTGCGTCGCGTTGCGGTCTGACTGCAGGAGGCCGTCTGGGATCATCTCAAAGCAGAAGTTTTCGAGGTCTCGGAGCGAATCGGATCCCTTAGACCGGAGGAGGCGGCGGTGGTTGAACTCGGTGTTGACGAACGTGATGAAGACGCCGTGAGCGTGGAGGAGCTTTGCGAGCTGCATCATGGGGTTGATGTGGCCTTGGGCCGGGAAGGGGACGCATACGGCGTGTGCAAGTGCACGGGAGTTTCTTGATTCTAGGGGCGACGAACCCATCACCTGTCTCTCTCTCTAGAGCAAGATCAAGAAGTGTATACTGAGTGCTGGAAGTTGAAATTGATCTGAAGTCTGCCAAATCTTATTCAATTTCGGTCGGTCTTTTCAGATCTATACTAGATGCGGGAACGAGAGGTCATGCAAGTCGCGTTAGCGGGGGAGACGCACACGTGTGAAATTTCAGCATCCTGCACGTATGTTTATATAAGATAACTTCCCGTGATTGGTGCATTTCACTTTTTTACATCAATTGCAGAGTCCTAGGGATATTCTGGTGTCTTGTATTCGGCTTATCCTAGATTCTTGGAAGAAGACGGGCAAGGTGGCCAGGTGACTCGATTGCCTCGAGCACTTCCCGCTGAACCTTGTAAAGGTCATTCAATTTTTTATACATGACCAATATCAGTTTCCTTGCCGATGAGAGAATAACTGGATAGCATTCATTGTTTCCTATGGTTTCTTGCTTTCAGGTTGTTAGGATTCACCACATAATCACAAAGAAAATAAGTAAAAACGAAAGAGAAAATTTAAGACGTAAAGTTTTATCCCAATTCATCATAAAATCAAGGCTACGTCCAGTTGAAAATTCCACCATAATTAGTATTCTGCACCCATGCCACCCTATCGATGGAGAGTACGAACCACATCCTAATACATATTAGAAAACGTTGGATCTATGAAGTATCTCAATCATATTCTAGAGGTGTGCTCAAAACTTGGGCATGGAGTTGAAAATCGAAATTGCATGCACTTGATGAAGTGAGAATTGAGCTTCGTGACTGCGTTTCCTAGTATACACATGCGCCGCTCTTCAATCCACCCATGCCCGTGATATGTCATGTAATTACTTTATCTAGTAGTTAAGCACGAGAAGATATTTTTGGTTAATCTCTTGAAAATGTGAAAAATCGTAGTTTAAACACGTCTAATGATAAGAGTCATTTGCTACGAAATTATTCACGCTAGATCTCACAATCACTATGATCGGATGTATCCAAAACATCTCCATGCAATTACTCGTGCAAACGGACAAAATACTGCCGGGCAATGGTCCTAGTTGCGTCTGACGCAACCAGGTCCATACATTAAGAATCCAGCAGTTCTATGGAGTCCAATGAACTTCACTTCGTTTTCTGGCTGTACTTAAAGCGCATCGAGCTGGTCGAATGATGTTTGGCGATGTGGTTCGAAATCCGTCCTCGGAGAACTTGATCGTAGAGACAAGTCAAAAGGGCAAACGGTCACGTCTTTACGTAGCTTTCGTGATCATGTTGTACTGGGGCCGTTCGGATGCGTTGAGGAGGACATGCGATCGGGGGCGAGGGATTTGAATTAGAAGGGGAAGGATAAGGAAAGATGTAAACTATTCGATGCGGTCTAATCCGAATTGAGCACGATGACTATGACCGGCTGCTGCTATTGTTGTTATGTAGTTTGTAAATCATGGACGTTTGTCCCAATTTAGAAACTTTTATTTGTATAATTCACTTGCGTTTTGAATTTATGCTCTTATAAAAAAATTTACCAATTAAAATTAGAACGGCTTACCAAATTTTATCATATTAAATTAACCAGTAGTTTTGGGCTACCAATTTGACTTACTTACCGAATTTTGGTTTTTGTTTTTTCAACTTAGCAGTTTTTGTTTTCTTTTATATCGAGTTACCAATTTCTATTCAACTGGGGTAACAATTTCTTATTTACTAACTCTTTTTAGCGATTGCAATCTAATTTAGCATGAATCACTAAATTTTCTTATGTTGCTTGCTAGCATTGGGTCAAATCCCATTGAGTTACTCACGGATATTCTGATTTACCATTTACAAACTTTTATTTACATTTCTCAACAGCACCTTGATTTACCAACTCTTTAAAAAAATTATTAAATTTATTTTCTTTTGATAAACAACTTTTGGTATCTTTTACAACTTTTTTTTACTTTATTAACTATGTCTTAAATTTATTGACACCAATATGAAATAACTAACTTCAATTTAAAGTGATTTATCAAATTTTCTTTGATTAAGCTATAAACTAATTTGGGATTACTCTCATTTCAGTTATTCATTAAAATATATTTGGTTTATTTAATTTACTAACTTTTTATTGTGTCACTTAAATGGAAAAAAGCTTCTAAGTCACCGAAACAAAGATTGATTATATCATACAATATTTAATAAATTTAAAGTGCCAATAAGAAATGTAAATAAAAATTGGTAAAAAAATAAGAGAATTACTAGAGAAGAGAAGTTGGTCGTGTAAGGCGTAACTTTTATTAGTTTTTTTACTATTCAGCATCTAGTAAATCTAACAACACAAAAATTCCAAGAGTCCAATACAAATTTCACAAATCAACTTAATTCATATCTTACGACCAAAAAAAAAAAAAAAAAAACTTAATTCATATCTTGCATTGCTCAGATCAAAACAAGGGGTGAGATGAAACAAAACACAAAACCTACACATATGAAGAGCCACACTTTGATTGAGCTCTTAAACTTTCAATTTGTTTAATCTAATCCTTAATTTTCATAACAAATTCAACTAAGTCCTTTGGTTATATTAACAAGTTTTCATAATTGGAACATTACCTAGATTTAAGAGTTACCTGTTTCATTTCCATTGTTTTCAGGAATCAAACTTTCTAGTCTTTATAAATATTATAACAGTTCAACGTAAGTAAATTTTAACTTATGCTCTTTATAATAGTAAAAGAATAAACTTCCTTAGAGCTGTCTCAGTTGATAATTTTGCTATTATGTATATGTATCTCATGAGGATATCTTTCGACCAAAATAAAAAATATCATGAGGATATCTAGAAATGATATTAATTTATTTTTAGATATCCATATGTATATTAATCTAAACTAAATCTTTTTCCTTATTTTTTAGACAACACGAAACACACAAGAGTAGAAATTATATTAATGTAAAAATTTAGGAGCAAGATCTATAAAAGTACGGGTGAATATAGATAAATTAATATCAGTCCTAGATATATTTAATAAAAACACTTAGACTAGAAAGAGTAGATATAGTAATCCAATACGACTTTAAATTAGTTTTTACTTGATTTTAGGTGCAAATATACTTTGTTGATTCATGAAAATGATTGAAATAAAAAGGTATTCTAAATTTTCATTAAATTGCCATTATGAAAAATTGTGAATAATATCAAACAATTTATTTGATTTTGTTATGGAAATTTAATAGACTAGATTGAACAAATTGAACGTTTAAGGACTACATTAAATATCTGAAATAGTTCAAGGATCACATTTAATATATTAAAAGTTTAAGGATGATATTATATAGCAAAAACTTAGAGATTATTAATGTCAATTTCCTTGCTTGAATTTAAAAAAAGAAAAAAAGAAATGGGACCTCGACGTGGACCTTCATCTTGAACTTCTTTTAAACAGCCGCAGGTACGAACGGGAGCAAATAAGCCAACTAGTAGAAAAATATTAAGTTTCCAATAAATAAAAATCCACATGTCTTTATTCCTTGTGTCAATAGATATCTTCTTTTGTAAAATAATGGCACAAGAATGTTGTGACCTTCCCAGAGATGGACCGTCAAGGGAAAATCATCAAATTACTAAACATACACTTAGCACGGACTCTCTCAAACTCTATCAACTGCAACTTTGCACTCAATTAAACATGCAATTTATCTAACCTTTTAGAGCCACTACTAATCAATTATTATCAAATAAACATCTAAGTGCATGAATATATTTTATTTCTAAGAACTAGAAATTCAATGGATTCAGAGACTTGATTATGTTAGATCACAGCCACAGCAAAATTCCTCTAATTATATGATCTAAAGTGAATTCGAGCCACACTATCTTCCAACACTATTTATCCTAAGTTTCTTTTTCTTTTTCTTTTACCCTTCCTTCCTTTTTGTTAAATGTGATTATCTTATTTATTGACAAGTTTCTGTGTTTTATTGTGGCAAAAAAAAACAAAAAATTGTGTTTGTTGTGGAAGATGGTGCTAGGAGAGAGACTTTGGGTGAAACGGTGGATTTGTTTGGCAAGATGAATAGCGGAGAGAAGAAAAGGAAGAGAGGCCTCATCCATGCAAATTGTAGTGAGTCCCACTCACCAAATAAAAATTGATGAGTCGGTCTTACTGTTCATGTATCAAACGATAGATAGACTAATCTATAATCTTACATGGAGAGATAGTTCTACACAATATTCTCTGAAAGAATATATTGGGTAGGCCCAACACTCCATCTGAGCGAATAATTACTCTACTCTTTGGGCGTCACACCACTTGTCAAGAGATTTCAAACTCTCCTTTGTATTTTCCTCTCCATTAATCTCTCTCTCTCTCTCTCTCTCTCTCTCTCTCTCACTCACTACTATATTAGGAAATGAACAATATTCTCTGGAAGAATATATTGGGTAGGCCCAACACTCCATCTCGGCAAATAATTACTCTACTTTTTGGGCATCACACCACTTGTCAAGAGATTTCAAGTTCTCCTTTGTATTTTCCTCTCCATCTCTCTCTGAAGTTAAGATTTTGAATGCAAGGCTTGTAATTGAGCTGAGATAGGGAGGACTTTGGAATCCCCCGTCAAGTGAGGCCCATCAAACATGTGGCAACCAAAGAGTACAGAGACCGTTTGAGGATGTAGAGTGCGGGACCTATACAATTTTTGTTGTGAAGCTTCACTTGTCCTCTCAATATGTCATCCCATCTATCCAAGACAGTTGATTGGCTTTGCAATAGATTTATAAGCATGAGCAATGTAAGGAGCAAGTCAAAGAAGGCAACAATAGGATAGGATAGGATGTGCAGAGTCCATTCAGCACAAAAGAAGAACTCTTGTAAATTGCAATGAAGGAAATGGGGGTATAGAGGAGAGACTCCCTTTGTGTATTATTTTGAGCGCAATGTGTAGTAGTCCCTTTGGTGTTTTATGCTTTCTTTCATCAGCCAAACAGACCCCGAACAAAAGGGAGTGCTGAGCACAAAGTTCATGCTATATAAACCGTGGAAATTGGTTATAATTATAGAATTGAAGAACACTCAAGCATGTGAATTATTATGATTATGTAATTCTCCAATTCAGTAGTAGATTATTGACGGTTGGCTCTCCCTAGGGATTGTAGGTTTCAACACTCGAGACCAAACTAAGTAAATCTCTCATATCCTTTATCGTTTCTCATTTTATTTCTTTGTCGAATTTCTCTCCCTCTCGATTTACTTGCAAAGTTTTGATCGCCTTCCACAATGATATTTTTATGACACTTCGTGCTCTCTCTAATGGGAAAGATTGAGCAGAGATCAAGCATAGACCGTAGAAGCAATAATCTCTTTAACTTTATAGTCATAAAGAGATATTGCTATTGAGTTCAGTAAGTGAAAGTGGCTGGGCAAGCTAACAGATTGGAAACAAGAAAAAGGGAAATATGGAACCGCGGTGTTCTTAATACTTCTTTCGATATATTTTTGGAAGATATGAGAATATGGTGATAGTTCCCTTTAATCTAATCCTTCGAATGTACAACCTCCTTAATGAATCTGTTGAAGTCATTATACGATGACCCTCCACCACTGTTGGCTTCCACAGCTCTCTCTTTCCACTTCTGAGCATTCTCCCTCATCTTCTTCCCGGCCATTCCTTCCATCATTTCATGGACAAGAGCTTTGATGCAGCCCGCATTGAAGACCAACTCTCTCGACCAAGAAGATCGGCCCGCATTCAAGCTCGACAAAATCGAGAAGCCGTAACGATATCCTGAGTCCATTCTAGAAGCTTGAAAGACACCTTGGGAGCTCATGTGACGCTTTTACTAGCTTATAGTTTCCATGCTCTTTTACTAGTTTATAGTTTCCATGCTCTTTACTATTTTTCCTAGTTTCAATGCTCCTTTATTTCTCCTACTTTCAATGCTCTATCTTTATTTCTTTGACAATATAAGCCATCCAATTCCTTGTAGAAGATAAACGACTTTTGATAAATGAAAAACTTTGCTTTGAAGCAAGTATCGTGAACCTTGTATAGTTCATATCCTTGAAAACCTAGAAGAGTTTTCACTCCGTCCTTGAAGAGTTGGAGCTTTTGAAATCTGCATCCTTGAAGAGCAGTCATCGATCTAGAAGAATCGGTGCCCCCTCAACTTCCTTGGAGGCCTAGAAGAGTAACCAACAGAGTTTCTATCTTTTCCTATTATGTTCGTTATTTCCAACCCAATTTCGACCATCCTACAGTGCTTATTTCAGAAAATCCAAAACAGAGAAATTGTAGATCCAAAAGTCTTTGTTCATTTGGCTTTGGAATCAGGTCGATCCGATCTGTATCAACAAAGATACGACTATTCTCCTGAGCTTGCGCAGTGCTGAAATTCCTGTTCAACCTGTTTCCCATGAGCAAGTCACTCTCCCGATCCTACTGTTTGAGAAAGCCTACCCTAGGTTTGCATCATTTGGTATCAGAGCTTTGGAGGAGAGGACAATGCCTCCAAGACAATCTAGGCTTCATGGCGGCAGAACCGTTCCCCTCAATGAATTGCACACACTCGCTGAGAATATGCAACAACAAATTGACAAATTGACGCAAGAAGTTCAGCATTTGAGGGCTAAAGCAAATAATTCTCCACCCCGTTCCAGGACTGAAGATTCCCATGGTGACTCTTCCTCTTCGGAGAGTGTTCAATCTATTCACGGTCGGAGGCATGTTTGACATCGTTTACAACATATTTGTGAGCTAGATTGGGAAAAGGAAGTCAAGACAGATGTTCCAGAATTTACAGGTAATGAGTCTCCTAATGAAATTGTTGATTGGCTAACACTTGTGAATGAGGTGTTTGAGCATCGAAATGTTCCGGAGAATTGTCGCGTTAGGATCATTGCTATGCAATTCTGAGGCAAGGCAATTGCTTGGTGGAGACGTGAAAAACAAACTCGCCAAGCCGTTGGCAAAGCACCAATCACTTTGTGGAGAAAGATGGAGGGCAAGATTCAAAAATATTTTCTTCGATATAAGAGAGAGCTCTACCAACAGTACCAAAATCTAAAACAAGGTACGCGAATGGTGGACCAATACACCAATGAATTCAATGAGTTGGTGATTCGTAACAATATCTAGGACCCGGAGGATGTGCTTGTGAACAAATACTTGAACAGTCTTCAATTTTACATTCAAGACGCCTTGGAAGTCCTCAACATTTGGGACTTAGGAGATGCACACCAACAAGCACTCAAAATGGAGCACTCTCATTCTCGGAGACAACAATCAACTACCATGATAAGTCAGACCACTAGCACTGCTAAAGTTGCTGAGACTACAACGCAATCTGCTAGTAAGCCTTCTATTCAACCCCATGTTTTGAAGCAACCAGTTACATCCGAAATACGTTGCTATTCTGGTGGGGAGTTGGGCCATCGTGCTAGCAATTGTCGAATCAATAAGAATTGACCAGCCGGTAAAGCCTTCTTGGTGGATAATGATTTTGATGAGAATGCTAAGGATCCACTTGAAGAGGAGTTGAACAATGATGAAGAAGCTGCGGATGATGAACAAATAGTGCATGTTAACACTGGCGAACTTCTTATGGTGAGGAAAATTTTTCTTACTCCTCAAGATGACACTGGAGATAGGTGGCTGCGTACCAATATTTTTCATTCTGCTTGCACAATCATGGGAAAGGTGTGTCAATTAATTATTGACTCTGGTTGTTGTGAGAATATAATTTCTAAAGTAGTGGCAAACAAGCTAAACTTGGAATTAAAAACGCACCCTACACATTATAAAATGTCATGGTTGAAGAAACGTGCTGAGGTAACTATTTCAAAACGATGCCTTGTTAATTTGTCCATTGGTTTTATTTATAATGACAAGATATGGTGTGATGTTCTGCCGACGGATGCTAGTCACATTATTCTTGGGCGACCATGGCAATTCGATAGGAGGACTACGCATGATGGTTATCGAAATACATATTCTTTTGAATTTGGAGGCAAGAAGATTATGTTGGCACCTAGTAGAGAACCTTTAAAAACTCCTGTAATTGAGAATTCCTTCTCCCCTACGTTGCTTACAATGAAAGATATAAAGGATGCTTTGAAAGGAGTTCGCATCTTGTATATTTTGCTTAATAAAACAGGTGAGAAGAATGAAGTTGCCTCTATCGTACCTCATCAAGTTCAACCTCTTTTCGAAGAGTTCAAAAAAAGCTACTTTTCCAAGATCATTCCCGATGCACACGAAAAGAAGCTTGCTGATTTTACTGTATGTGATGGTTTTCTTTTCAAAAGAAACCATTTATGTGTGCCAGATTGTTCTCTTCGGCAAAGGGTGATAGATGAAGTTCATCGTGAAGGACATTTTGGGCGCAACAAAACTGAATCCTATAAAACTGACATCGACAAGCAGCGGCATGAAGTTATCTTTGAACCTGGAGATTTTGTTTGGGCTTATTTGCCTGGCATCCCGTCGGAACTTATAACAAGCTTAGTGACCGAAAGCTTGGACCTCTCGAAGTTCTTGAGCGCATCAATCCTAATGCATATCGATTAAATCTTCCTTCTCATTTGACGATTCACGACATCTTCAACGTTCGACATTTAACACCTTATGTGGGAGATTCTTCTGATGATGATGGCGAGAATTCGAGGACGAATTCTTTTAAAGATGGGGAGGATGATGCAGCCCGCATTGAAGACCAACTCTCTTGACCAAGAAGATCGGCCCGCATTCAAGCTCGACGAAATTGAAAAGCCGTAACGATATGTTGAGTCCATTCCAGAAGCTTGAAAGACACCTTGGGAGCTCGCATGACGCTTTTACTCGCTTATAGTTTCCATGCTCTTTTACTAGTTTATAGTTTCCATGCTCTTTACTATTTCTCCTAGTTTCAACGCTCTATTTTTATTTCTCCTAGTTTCAATGCTCTATCTTTATTTCTTTGACGATATAAGCCATCCAATTCCTTGTAAAAGATAGACGACTTTTGATAAATGAAAAATTTTGCTTTGAAACAAGTATTGTGAACCTTGTAGAGTTCATATCCTTGAAAACCTAGAAGAGTTTTCACTCCATCCTTGAAGAGTTAGAGCTTTCGAAATCCGCATCCTTGAAGAGTTGTAGTCATCGATCTAGAAGAATCGGTGCCCCCTCAACTTCCTTGGAGGCCTAGAAGAGCTTCCAACCCAATTTCGACCATCCTACAGTGCTTGTTTCAGAAAACGCAAAACAGAGAAATTGTAGATCCAGAAGTCTTTGTTCATTTGGCTTTGGAATCAGGTTGATCCGATCTGTACTGACAAAAATACGACTGTCCGCCTGAGCTCGCGCAGTTCTGAAATCCCTGTTCGTCCTGTTTCCCGTGTGCGAGTCACTCTCCCGATCCTACTGTTTGAGAAAGCCTACCCTAGGCTTGCATCAAGCTTCTATTTCCCTGCGCCTCACGACCTGATTCACTTCCGTGCCAATCCCCAATTCCGTACACGCATACTGACAGTTTATCTGTTGCTCGGCGAAGAACGGCCAGCAAATGAGAGGAACACCTCCGCAGATAGCTTCCGACCGAATACCCTATTGCTTTTGCCACATAAATATTTGTCAAAATGCCCAAAAGAGTATTGAGAGCCCTCAAAACTGCAATACACTAAAAGCTAAAACTATCATTGTTGACGGCAAGGTTGAATGGAGCCATTGCTCCAACGTCCTGAGCCCTCACATTCCTCTCACGGACAGCAAACTCCAGAAACTGTAGTAAGGGCTTCAACAAAGCCATTGGTCCCCATGAAAATTCTAGCCTTATCGCCATCCTTTAACAAAAGCCTGTTTGTTCTATCACTTTGCACTTTCTGCACAATTCCTATCCTCCAATTAGCACTTCAAGAAAATGGTCATGTTTTTGAGAAATATTGACCTCAGGCACTTGTTCCGATGCAGAAAATTTTCCTTCATCCTCTTCCTCCTCAGGGGTACCACCCTCCGCCAAAGGAACCACTTTGACCCCCTTTGACTTGTAGGAAATGACACTGTTCATTGATCTTGAATTTGTGGGCTCAAACTCAGACAATGCCAGCCTGGAGGCCCCTCTGGGACAGGAACACCATTTTGTTCGCACCAGCTAGCAACAAGTCCCTTCACACAGTAATTAGGAGTCAAACAAAGATGAGACAGCTTCTGTTGAGTTTTAGTACAGGTGTTGTGTTCATCACTAAACCATTTCTAGATCCTTTCATATGTCTGTCCACACGAAATAATAACTGGATCATACATAAGCTGCAAGGATATCGGACACCTCAACTCTCCTGGTGGAAGTGACATCTGGCCTGATTTCCTGATACTCGGCCTGAAGTTAAAAGGAACTCAACTTTGACGGCTCTCTTTCAAATGCTTGACAATAGGCCACGGTGCCTCCCCCGTCATGGGAACCCTGACTGGTTGGTGAACAAGGAGTTGATCCCTGCGAATCATTGTCGTCGGAGAATTCACTCCTGAATAACTTCAGATACTTTCGTATTAAATGTAAAAGATAAGCCACAATTGATTTTTTTCGCTTATCTTCCTCTGCACTATCTCTTTCAATAAGTTTCTTTAGAGCTCTTCTCTCCATAAGAGCCGCTCTAGAAGAGGTTATTCCAAGTTGAGTAGCTGCTTGATGGAAAGACTCAAATTCATTATTATCATTAGAATCATTAAATTTTCTACCTTGCTGGAGCAACGCAATTGTTTCCTCGCTAACTTGCTTCTTTTGCGGATCAAGTGAAAATACAACAGCCTCCAGTTCGGCAACAATCTCCAGCATCTGCAAAAATAGAATATAGTGTCTTGTTCAGCCTATTTCCGTTTAAGCAAGAGGGACTCATGGACCATACAAATTACTTAAAATGAAAATAGAAAAATACAACATGCAAAGTAATGACATTCAATAAAATTGACCACATAGAAGGGCAACGAATTTGTAGAAACATATAAGTAATTGCCACAAAGAATGTTCCATTAAATCAATAAAGAGTAAAAGAGTAGGTCTTCTCAGTGCCCCTCATCTGAAGCTTTGCTTACTAAGTAGATAAACAGCCAGTCATTAACGTATAAATCATCCTAGTTCCTCTCAATTTAGGAGAAAGGTCTCCATAAAAATCAGCTTGATTTACAAAAAGAAGGAACTTGCCCCTATATCGATAGTAGTCTAAACAACTAAAAATTACCTCACAACTAGTAGACTGCGAGACTATGTCTTCAACTCTTCTGAGGCTATCTGCAAGAGCAAACTGAGCCTTTTCAAACTAAAGAAGAACAGAATCCCCTGTTATTGCCTGCAATGGAAAATGGGTTGCTGAGAGAAAACTACAAAGCTTGGCACACGAAATTAAAACTAATGTAATGATCAAATAAAATAGGAGAAGAAGATAAGACTTATGACACTGAATGCCTCTTCAATCTCCCAAAAGAAACCTCCGTTGGAAGCCGCATAAAATTCACAATGCCATAAGATCACCAATTAGAGAATGGCATCGCCCAAAGTTTGAAGAAGAAAGTTACCAGGTAAAGTTTACTACGTCCTGAGCAATGCTGAAGCATATTTTTTGTTTTTTTCCGGGGCCACATGCAATGAGCACAAAGCCTGAATTTGAGAGTTGCTTCTAGGCTTTGCAGCTTCTAATTCAAGTAAAATTGCCAATACTTCGCAATAAATTGCAGAGAGAATCCTACACATTTCTCCATGTAAACGGAAAAAAGCAATTTGTCAAATGAGCCACCAAACTCTAATTGTAGACAAAATAATCCAACTTATCATAGTTCAACGCTAAAAGAGGGCACTGTGAGCTGTTTTTTGTCAAATTATTGACAATTTCAGAGTTACAACTCAGATAGTAAACAACACTCTTCATAACTAGGGTCTTCTAAAACTAGGACAAATCTTCGACCATAGTATAAAATTTACAAAACAGGCATGATAGAGCTCTTTTCAACTTACTAAATAGTATCACCAAAAAGCCCTAGTAACAAGTATAAAAGCTACCCTATTTTGTTGTGCCAAGAAAGTAAACAACTATTTTTTTTTTCTGAAAGAAAGAAATAGTCTTTGAGATGGCTGAGAAAGTATTGGTACAGGAATACTGGCTTTGTCATAATATTGACTAGAGGCCTTAGCTTCTAGTACAAAGATCACCTTATAAATCAATTCTTAGGCAAATTTTGTGCTTATATAATCCATTCATACCTTGGCATTGCTAGCAGCAAAATAACTTGCTTCAAGTTTAAGCCAATCAAAAGACCTCATAGCGGGGTCAGGCATGGATGGGACAGATTACTTGCACTAATACCCAGTGGTTTGTCTGTACTGCTTCTTCTAAAGAACATATGTGATGATGTGCTGATGGACGATGATGCTCTGAAGGCTGTCCAGTCTGATCTAGGAACAGCAGCTCTGATGGCTAAATCCACCAATGCTGTCGATGTAAGCGCAAGCTTTCTCATTTCTATAAGCATGAGAGCTGTGGGCAGTGCACACCCTGCTGGGAAGGCACAGGATGGCTCTGGATGATAATGGAAAGGTTGGGAATGCAAAGTTGGAGGAGATTGACATGCTGCAGGAGGTGACCAAGCAGACTGAAGGGCATACAATATGTGCTTTAGGTGATGTGACAGCTTGGCCTGTCCAGGGTCTCATTCGGCATTTTAGGCCAGCACTCGAGAGAAGGATTAGGGACCATGCCGGGAGAGAGTCACTGAAGGCTGCCGCTTAGATTTATGCTCAGGTTTCTACTCTAATCTCTTCTCAATTTATTTCTTGTGCTATCCCATAAATAAGTGGAAAGCAATTATGGCTCACATGTTTACAAACTCATGTGCTCTCTCAATCACGTTCCAAACATTCCCCGGAATAGAAGACTGCAACAAAGTTGGGAATTGCCGTCGTCAATCTTTGATTGATTGTGTTTTTCCCCTTCTTGTTGTTGTTTTGCCTTCTACTGGCTGTTTGCCTCTTTTTATTGTGGTGCCACGGCACCCCTACACTCTCTTGACTCTTTTGTCTTTTGAGTGTTTGTTTTGTTGGTGCCGGGTTTCCTCTCCTTGTATTTTCTTTTGGTAAAATCTATATTATACTTACCTTTACCAAAAAAAAAAACTCATGTGCTCTCTCTTTTTTCCTTTTTCTTTCTGTCATTAACTAGACTCTGTTAGATTACAGTGAGGCTGGTGAGATAACGATGGATGGGTCAAGTAACTGTAAATTTAAACCAGCAAGATGAGAAATGCGGGGTGCTAAAGGACTAAATGTTGCTTTAGTATAGTTGCCAGTTCGAATATTCAAATAGGGAATACTCATTGCTTATATTTCAATATTCTTTGCTAACATTTGGCAAATGGTGAGGCATTGCTGAGCTCAAGGGACAATTTGAATCTGCTATGTGGACATTTATTCTTATGGTCTTACTTGAAGGTACATGGTTTTACATTTTTACTAAATTTTGTGAAGTTACTACTGATTTCTTATTGGCACTTGTTTTAGTCCTTTTTTCTCCATAGGTATTCCCTTTGATGGCAGTTAACGTCGGACTGACAAGAACTACCCAAAATTTGGGTTGATGGGCGGATCTGGCTTCTGGGTCTTTTGCATTTCTATTTCTTGCTAGGCTGCAGAGTGAGGAAACTCTGTCTCAATTATCTGGACCAGAGTTACATATTTTCATTTCATGTATTATGGGAACACTAACTAGCTCACATTTTCCAGAAAGTTGGTCAATAAATCTTTATATGTTATCCTCTTTAGTTGATTTTGCTTGCTTGCAAGTAGATGCGGGAAAACATTTCCCTTGAGGTGGTATTATTGTGCGGCATGTCCACTGCAGTGTCTTGATTTTGAGAATGGAAAACCACATCTACGCACCGTGCATTTGGTGAATTTCAAGTCCGAGCGCTGACCAACTCAACATTTGGTGAATTTCAAGTCCGAGTGCTGACTGACTCAACTTGTCGGCTACTACAAAGGTCTCTGTTCTCTGACCTTGTCTGTTGAGTGATGGCTGAGGTGATTAGCTGAGTTATCTGATTTCTTTCTTTTGGTTTGAATTGGAGGCTGTGGGTGCATGAGCGGCTAGTCCGTAGGTGTCCAGTGAACTCATGGTCGCGGATGAAGTTAGCATCTTGAATTCTCTCCTGTCCCTCGTCTCGGCAAAGCTAGGTCTTAGGAACTACCTTTTTTGGGCACTAAATACATCATAACTGTCGTCGAAACTCCTTTGAAACTGCTAAACCGAAGGCATACTCATAGGACATGGTACTTCATGCTTCCAAATGTGTTCCCAAGGCCAGTAGTGTTCTCTTTTATGTATGACTGGCTTGGACTTGATGAAGTGGAATAGGTTGCCCTGAAACGATGTTTGCTCTAAATATTGAGATCTTAACTTCTAGCGAGGATCATCACCCTAGAATACCCTTCCCTCTTTCCTTCAATGGTTATCCAAGAAAGCTTGGATTTTTGTTCGTCTTATCAAATCATTTTGCATTCTGAGATCCTCTTGACTTGAAGAAAGGTAAAACTGATCAAATTTTATCACCTAACAATCAATCATAGAACATCGTTTACGAATGTGTCTCCAAGGTTAATCTAGGCAATGTGTCATAATCTCGGATGCTTAAATGAGTCAGCACTCAAAGAGATCAATCTTTGCATCAAAGTAAATATGTTGAGTTTGTCTAGAAAAGCAGTAACCAAAAGATAGATAGATGCGAGTTCTATTGTGTTAGTGATTGCGATGCTTGAAAATCTCTATTCGAGCTCTCAATTATTAAAAAAAAAAAAATCATCAAACGAACTACATAAAATTGATCATGTCTGGACTTGCTGAAGTAGGAGCTAAGGTAAAAGGGTTATTGTTAACACCTAAATTTTAGTGACCCATTTAATCACTCATTAATTGTATAGAAAATTATGGATTATTTTTTAACCCCTAACAAAAGTAATTTTCATTAAATTGCACCCTACATAGACATTAGAAGCATTTGCATTACTAGTGTTAATTTTTTCAAAAAATATATTTTTATAACTATTTTTAAATTTATTATTATTATTATTATTATTATTATTATTATTATTATTATTATTATTATTTAAAAAAAACAAAAAAAGAAGAAAGTGAGACCGGGCCGGGGGCAGGCCGGCCCGGCCTTTTTTCTCTTCCCCTCTTGTTCCTCTTTCCCATTATGGGCCCGGCCCATTTTATTTCCCTTCCGCCCGGCCCGGCTCGTTCCTTCCCATTCCCCTCTTCCCTTTTGTCCTTCACGATTTGCAGCAGGAGCACGGACAAAGGACGAGGGACAAAAGGCAGAGCGTCGACCGGGAGTTGGTGGTCGGGGCCAGGCCGGCCAGGAGCAGCTGGCATGTCAGAGGCCATGTGCGCCGCTGCTTAAAAGCGAGAGAAGGCGGAGTTCGTTTGCTGGGTTCGGAGAGAGAGAGGAGAACCGAGAGAGGGAGAGAGAGCCGCGAGTGAGAACCGCGAGCGAGAACCGAAGGGCTTCATCCGACACCTCGGCCGCGCGAGAGCTCCGCCCACGACTCTTTGTGGTCGACGCCATCGAGCCGAACCGGGAAGCCTATGTCCGTGCCCTGTTTCTTGCCCTGTTTTGGGCACGACGGCCAGAGGTCACAGGCTCGCAGCCAACCCTCCCTCTCTCTGAATTCTAAATTCTCTCCCCCGCGCTAAGACAATGGAAGGAATTCAATTGTGGGCGGTCAAATTCCGTGAGCGATATAGTTGCTACCAAATCAGCACGAATCAATAGGGTTGCAAGCCTGTTTTATGCCAGGGGCCACATTTCCATGGTCAGGATAGGTTTTTTTCCTTAACAAACCACCGTACATGTTTATTTTGGTATGATCGTAAATCATTTAATGAATGATTTCAGGAGTAAGAGGTCTCAGACTTCCAGAACAAGAGCAATTCTCGATGCATATTTAAAATGCCCAGTTAGTTTTCATGCAGAGTTGCCATCGATGCTTGATGATTTCCATGAACACTTCACTGAAAATCAGTTTTGCAACTTGCGGCAAGATGATTAAATGTAGCCTAGAATATCAAGAAAGCACGATTTGTTCAAATAATATAAGCAAATCATTGCAAGTAATGATGTCAACATTTTATTTTGACCTCTGATTACAAAACCAGATACTCAAGAAAGTATACATTACTAATGAAGATAGCATACACAGCAATAATTGACGATTTACCTGACAGAAGCGCTTCATGGAGGTAGGTTTTATACATTACTAATGAAAATAGCATACACAGCAATAATTGACGATTTACCTAACTGAACATTAACGGCACTTCGTGGAGGAAGTAAACCTACTACTCTCAAATAATCTCCTTGCATTCTTATCAGCAAAAGTAAGAGAGAGCACGCCATACACGCGGATAGAAGTCAACAAAAGTAAAAACACACAGAGAAGTAGTTTGGGGTTCAGTTTTTTTTTGTTTTGGGGGTTTTTTCTATTTGGGGTTGTATAATTTGGCTTTCGAGTTTCTACATAAGGGGTTTGTTTCTGTGGGACGGAGGGTTTATGCATAGAGAAGCAGTTTTTTCTATTTTGGGGTGGGTTTTTCTGTTTGGGGGCACATCTGTTTTTTGGAAGAAGCAGTACAGACAAACCACCGAGTATTAGTGCAAGTAAGTTGTCCCATCCATGCCCGACCCCGCTGCAAGGTCTTTCGATCAGCTCCTTCAATGGTAAACTTGAAGCAAGTTATTTTGCAGTTAGCAATGCCAAGGTATGAATGGATTATATAAGCACAAAATTTGCCTAAACAATTGATTTCTAAGGTGATCTTTGTACTAGAAGCTAAGGCCTCTAGTCAATATTATGACAAAAGCCAGTATTTTTGTATCAATACTTTCTCAACCACCTACTATTTCAGAAAAAAAAAATAGTTTTTATCTTCCATTTTCATTTCCATCGAAGAAAGAGAAAAAAATATAAATAGAGGGTTTATCCGATTCAGATCGGCAAATGATCCAATTAAATCCTTCCTTTCGGAAAAAAATATTATGATGGCTCTTGCTTTTTATATATTTATCTCGTCTTTAATTCAGCAATCCCAAAGTTTCTCTTTTTTTTCGTACTCTTTCCTAACAATAACATAAATATTGTTAAAATTTTTCTATTATGAAAACAAAAAAGTTTATGACACTGAAATGGTAATGGTCACCGATAAATAAGATAAAATCGAGAATACCCTTTGTTTTATACTAATTTCATACTACTCTTTTGATATAAAAAAAAAAATTTCTCATATCGAATTCGAAGTGCCATGCTATTGTTACTCAACTTTCTTGGCACAACAAAATAGGGTAGCTTTTATACTTGTTATCATAACTCTTTGGTGATACTATTTAGTAAGTTGAAAAATGCTCTATCATGCTTGTTTTGTAAATTTTATACTATGGTCAAAGATTTGTTCTAGTTTTAGAAGGCCCTAGTTACGAAGAGTGTTGTTTACTATTTGAGTTGTAACTAAAATTGTCAACAATTTGACAAAAAAAACAGCTCATAGTGCCCTCTTTTAGCGTTGAACTATGATAAGTTGAGTTACCTTCTCAAAAGAAATCTAGTCCTCGAGTGACAACTTAGGCTCTTTTTGAATCGTTTGGATCGTTGGGGTGCTAAGCCGAAGCTCTGGAAAAAAGAAAGAAGCCTATGATTCCTAAATGGTTGGATGAATACAAATGAGGGAGAGAGCACCCTTCTTATACTTGAAGCTCTCAGATTACAATCATTAATCGAGATTTTATCCAGCAAACGAGATCATACCACCCAACCTACCAACCACCAACACTAATTGCAAGAGAGTTCTAGATCTCGGCGCAATTACCATACCACCCGCCCTTGGAACACTCCGGAAGTTCTCTTGCAAGAAAGTTCTAGATCTCGGTACAATTACTGTATCACCCGCCTTTGAAACACTCCAGAAGCTCTCTTGCAGGAAACATGGTGATCTCGAGAAGTCCTCCTCAAAAGTACACGGTCATTTAGCCACAAGAATCTCTTGGTCATGACACGTGCTTCTCTCTTTCCTCCAAGAAAAAGCATGATGTGATTAGGGAGCACGTGCCAAGTGGGATAAGTCTGATCAACAATACATTAGTGTATTGACTCGGCAGAACATCACTATGAGAAAACCCAATCTCATATCTAGACAGGATCTATGAAGTCAAGTTCACAGCCAGTCTAAATAATAGCCGGAAAGGATACCGGTACTGTGTAAGTTGTATTAGCAATTGACCATTCAATACATGGCGGAGTAAACTCAAGCATAACAAAGAATAGTTTTATAATAAATAACAATCACCACAAAATGCTTCTACCTCAGATGAAAATGAAATATAATTTTCCCTATATCATTTTGTCTTGAAATAACTTGAAGGCATTATAAGGAGCCACAGCAAGAAGAATCACCAGTGTGCAATAGCACAAATTATAGGGCGTCATTATTGATGGATACATAGAAGAAGCAAAATCCAATGTCGCAATAAGCTTTTCATAGAAACCTGCCTTGGCTTCCAGAACCTGAAAAATCACGGACCATCAAGAAATACGAGTTATTTTTAAATTGTCACAGGCTGCAAGCGATGTAAAGTTGGTTTTCCTAAATATGCTCAGTGAGAACGACATAACTATTGGCTAGTGAGAAAAGGGAGCTATCGGCAATGTACTAAAACTATCTGGCAGTTTTCGGACAGAGAAGTTTATAAGACCAACTCAATGTAGCACCCTCATATGTTCCTTGCTCAGATCTTGCCCGTTTCATATTTGGTCTAACAAGATTCTTCTGTTTTGCCTTCCTAAGAAGTTGCGAAAGCACCTGCAACAATGAATGGTAGGATTTTCCGAAATCAGCAACAATATTTAAAAATGAAAGGATCATCAAATTAAAACCGAAGAATACACGACCTTAATGCTCTGCCCCCGGAAAAGAAGAAAAGATATGGCAAAACCGGTGACCCTTGCCATCTCCACATGATTGTAAACTAACATCAGTTTGTCCAGCAACCGCTGTGGGAGATAAGCATCCTGCAATCAAAAGAAATGTCATCCAGCCAATGCATTAGTTGCAAGAAATGTCTCCTAAAGCAAAGCTATAGTCAAAATGTAAATGGAGATAGATGGATGTTTTCGACGGTACCTACACTGTGACAGACCTCATCTAATTCCCGAGGACTGAATGCAACACTCGAGGAAAAACAAGTTAGACCAAGCAACACACTAACCTCAAGACAATCTATCAAACGCTCTAAAGCAATTTAACTGATTCAAATATTACATAATCCAGTCAAGCAATTTCTTAACAAGACCATGCATCAACACAGGACACTTCTAATGTGCATCATGAAAGCACTCTATATTTCCACATAATTCCTACTCGAACATTGTTGGAAATGGTAATCCATTTTCTAGAATTTCCTAGAGTTGTTAAACTACAATATAAAATTCCCTAGATGAAGTTTTTGGATGGTTAAAGATTGTCCAGCATGAAAGAAGCAAACAATCTCTGAACAAGTCAAAGATATAGTGGTGGCTGCAAAAAGGGACAGCATTCAGGAGAACTCCATAATCCTCTAAGGCAGTTGTACTTAGTCGATAGAAATGCCTATAAAAAAGCCGTAATGCATGTAATGAGAGGAGCATAAGAATATACTCCATATCATGAAACTCTTCTACCAACACTTCCTTCAACTATTGTAAAATTATTTTCATAAACTAGTGAAACTATCATTGTCCCATAAAAATTTGTGTTTATCCCTTGAACTATCCTATCTCGTCTCATGTCCATTCTCTATAAACTATATCATACACTTGCACACAACATCACTAATCAAAAACTATCATCAATATCTAAAACCATGCTTCCACCCACATCAAAAATTTTAACAAACATAAACCCAACAAACCATGATTTGACAAGCAGCTGTTATAGGGTGTGGCCACCGTTAATAAACAAAAAATTATATCAAAATGGACATCCAAATAGAGAAATGCACTAGATGACACTAGATAGGGAAAAAAATGGCAACAAAATTTGAATTGCCTGCGGCTCAGAAGCGTCAAGCCCCACCCCCTGCAGATCACTAACTAATTGTGGAATTATATCAAAAGCGTATATACTACCCAGCCAATATATAGGAACACATACGGAGCAAGGGTAATATCTACTGGAAGTAGAAGAAAACTTCCAAGGAACGTCTATGCCTTCAAACAATATACAGCAAGCCACCTCCTCGTTTCCGCATAACCATTTTGAAGATCCAATATAATCTAATGGTGAACATCCTCTTTCTGAATGAAAAGAAGTGCCATGAACTCATATAAGATAGTTTGGCTACCTCCAAGAAAGTGATGAAGGAAAAATATGTTCAATTACAAAAAGCACAGTTGATATTTATTCTCTTAATTAACATATGGAAAGCCAGATCCCTAGAAGAACAATTCTTCAAATCCTACTAGTGGAAGCATCATATTGCAAATGAGATGACACAACCATTGATGCATCAACTGGCAAATATTTTCTTTGACCATGCGTGTCACCAAAGCATGCAGATGGAAAAGCATTGTCAATGGGGCATGAGCTATGATAAGCTAATAAATATTGTGCTTCCTAGCTCACCATATAAGAAGCTGATAATTGAAACAATTGAATCGACTAAATCTTGTGACCACTCCTTATAACAGTGAAGAGTTCAGTCAAACATAACAAAAAAATCTTTCCAATTGTCAAAATACACATTAAATTAACTTCTAAACATGTGTAGCCCTCAATAATCATCTTCAAAGATGTAAGACTGGTAATGCCGAGGCCCTCAAGAAAAGGCAAGTCTCAAAAGTAAAACTGTAGAAGAAGATATCAGTCCCGGAGAAAATAATCCAGCTCCTTAGACTAACAATGCTTTTATTATTGGCAAGCATTGAACATCTTATGTCATCACATTTCGTCATCAGCTCATCAAACTATGAGAACGATGATACGAAGTTTTCCCTCATCATGAAGATGGTTGGTTTAAGCTGGAGCATAAGGGAACTCAGATGTGAACTTGTAAAGCTGACACTACTATTCACCTTTCCAATTATCTTTACAATATGTTATCCCTACAACATCTTTCCAGGATGCACACCATGCTCTGATGCCCAAACAAAAAAGAAGTCCCTCAAACTAACGAAGACATTTCAATTACCAGTTAATACCAACTGCAGAAACAGTACAGAAACTTTTCCTCCTAGCCACAGAAACTACCTTGCATCTCGATCACGCATATGCCAAATGAAAAAGACAGTCACCACAGAAGCAAATGCTGACCTAAACTCCAGCAAGAGATTGAAGCTCACCTGTTCAGAAAGGAAGTGTGCTGAAACAGAGTTCATTGAATAAGAACTCAGTTTATAATCTCTTTACCAAAAAAAAAACTCAGTTTATAATCTCGTTGCATAGCCTATCACAACAGAGAAAACTTTGGGTCATCCATATATCTCCTTGGAAAAGAGCGAGGTACTCAGGTAAAACCTCTGGCAACCGTACCTAGAACAAGTCAAATTGAACCCTCCCTTCAATGGTGACTTCTTTACTTTTCCTTGTTCCATACTGCCTGCGATACAAACAGGCATTGATGAGCCACACTGGCTAGTGACATCAATTCTTGCAGAACCGTCACAAGTCCTGCAAATTTATATTGATAGGCCCAACGAGTTAACTATGAGGGTATCGACCATAATTTGAGAAATTATGCGTAAAAATTTATATTTTCAGAATAAATGTATTATGCATAAAAAATTGAGAAATCGAATGAAAGAATCCATGAGTCTAGATGTGTATTGGAGATTCCAATGGAATTAAGGAGATGAGAGGGAAGCAATGAGGGAGTAGTAAGCCAAAAAAGAATGTGGAGAATCACAAGGCGATATTAATTGAAATGACTATATTAAAATTTTGCATAAAATTTTAAGACTAAATTGGTACAATTGAAAAATATCTAAACTTGCATTCGTATTATAGGTTTAAGACTAATTTTTCTTAGTAATACATATTTCTTTCGCAGTTAATTATTTAAAATTTTCCTGAAATTTATAATTAAAACTTGAATAATAGTTGGTGGCAGTAGGGTTGTTGCATCTGAGGCAAACGAACATCCCTATCCAATCCGCTCTTTGTATTTTGTCCCTTTTAAACTTGGCAGAACCCTAATAATCTATTTGTCCTAGGATGCGGAGACCAAATCTCTTTGTCTAAGTGTATTGCGTGGTGGGTGGGGTATCACTTTTTTAAGTTAGTGTAAAAAATATGGCCATAAATGAGGATTTTTATCTCTTCCTAAGGAATAAAATCTGCTCTTTTTTTTTAAATATTTCTCAAAAACATGACCATTTTCTTGAAGTGCTAAATGGAGAGAGGAATTGTGCAAAAAGTGCATAGTGGTAAAACAAACCAGGCTTTTGCTAAAGGATGACGAGGAGGCTAGAATTTTCATGGGGGCCAATGGCTTTGTTGAAGCCCTTCCGCAGTTTCTGGAGTTGGTGTCCGTGAGAGGAATGTAAGGGCTCAGGACGTTGGAGCAATGACTCCGTTCAACCTTGCCGTCAACAATGACAGTTTTGGCTTTTAGTCTATCGCTGTTTCGAGGGGTCTCAATACTCTTTTGGGCATTTTGACAATTATTTATGTGTTAAAAGCAGTAGGGTATTCAGTCATTAGCGGATGCTATAATTTCCCTCTTCGGCCAGTCGGTGGGTACAGTACTATAGTTTCACGCGCCTGAGCTCCATGTTTTATGTTTGTATTGCTTTTATTGACAGCTCCCAGGAATTTGTTGTTGTTTGCATAAACGATCGATATTGTTTCTAACCTTATGGCTTCCTTGTCACTTCTTTGACCATAGGACTAGATTTGCATGCATTTTGGATCAATATTGTCGTTTTGTCATAAATGTTTATTCCGTCTATTCTGTGATTCCTCTACTCAAATTTGATGTCCTCCGTGGGCTTCTCTTCAAGCACAAGGTAATTTTTTTGTTCCATTCTACTTACAGCTTGAATGTTTGAAAACTAAGGGGGCAGACTAGAAATGATTCTAGTTTGTCCATCACTAGTGACATGTTTCAAGTGTTGCTTTTGTCTTTCGTATAGGAGATATTGCTATGCTGCTCTTTATATGCTAAATACCATCAACATGATTATTTTTGCCTTAATTTTCTTTATCTTCCAGTTCTCCACCTTCCCCTGTACTTCCTTGCATTGTTCTTTGCTCGACATATCAGTGTTTTAGCATGTGTTCCCCTTACTTCGTTTTCCTCAGGAACAAGGAGATGATATTAGCTGCCATAGGCAATCCATTTCTCGAGGAAATGACATCCGACCATATTTCTTATCCATCAGCAACGGCTCTTTATCTGAATCTTTTCTGCCTTGAGGATGCCAAGCCCATTATTGGCACGAGTCAGGCTGTACCCTTTTCCGATCCACCTTCTTAAAGATGAAACTGCACCTCGGTGCAAGTCCGATGCTCTTTATGCCCTTAAAATATCTCCCCCTACCACGACAATTCTGGAAAACTGCTCTCGGCAGGCATTATCAGTGGCCTTCAATCTCTTCTTGCAGATTCTAGCAACCAAATGTGGACAGAAGAGTCAATAGCAGTCCTTATAAATTTAGGTTCATGTCAATCAGGAAAAAGATGATATGGTATTTTGCCCTGAACTCATAAATGTACTTGCCACGGTACTTGACACTGGAGAGCCGTTGAGCAGGAGCAGGCTGCGTTATGTCTTTTAGTTTTGTGTAATGGACAAGGCAAGTGCATTCAAATGGTGCTGCAAGAAGGTGTTACCCCTGCATTGGTGTCCATATCTGTGGCAGACCGTACAAACTTGCTTAGGAGTTTTCATGTTAACTGGACCTTTGGGCATTGTTGAAGTTGAAAGTTATTTTGCAGCGAGCCATGCCAAGGCATGAACGGATTATATAAGCACAAAATTTGCCAAAAGAATTGATTTCTAAGGTGATCTTTATACTAGAAGCTAAGGCCTCTAGTCAAATATTGTGCCAGAGCCAGTATTCCTGTACCGATTGGTTCTCAACCATATCAAAAACCACTTCTAATTTTAGTTGTTTATTTTGTTGGAACAACAATATAGGATAGTTTTTGTACTTGTTACCGTGTCTTTTTGGTGATACTGATTAGTAAGTTAAACTGAGCTCTATCATGCCTGT
This sequence comes from Eucalyptus cladocalyx, assembly GCA_017140615.1. Classification (NCBI taxonomy): domain Eukaryota; kingdom Viridiplantae; phylum Streptophyta; class Magnoliopsida; order Myrtales; family Myrtaceae; genus Eucalyptus; species Eucalyptus cladocalyx. Next base: position 71,142,832 of record CM029523.1, on the reverse strand, counting down.
TTTGTAAATTTTATACTATGGTCGAAGATTTGTTCTAATTTTAGAAGGCTCTAGTTATGAAGGGTCTTGTTTACTGTCTGAATTGTAACTCTGAAATTGTCAATAATTTGACAAAAATCAGCTCATATTACCTCTTTTAGCACTAGACCATGATAAGTCACATTATTTTGTCCACAGTTAGAGCTTGGTGGCTCATCTGACAAATTGCGTAATTCTAGTTACATGGAGAAATGTGTAGGACTCCCTCTTTGCAATTTACTGCAAAGTACTGGCAATTTTTCCTTCAATTAGAAGCTACAAGGCCTAGAAGCAACTCTCGAATTCAGGCTCTGTGCTCATTGCATCTGGCCCTTAAAAAAACCGAGAATATACTTCAGTATTGCTCAGAATTTGGTAAACTTTACCCGGTAGTGTTCTTCTTCGAACTTTGAGTGATGTCATTCTTTTGTTTTGATCTTATAGCATTGTGAATTTTATGCGGCTTCCAACGAAGGTTTCTTTTGTAGATTGAAGAGGCATTTGGTGCCATAAGTCTTAGCTTCTTCTCCTATTTTATGTTATTATTTCATTAGTTTCAATTTTGTGTGCCAAGCCTTGTAGTTTTCTCTCAGCAATCCATTTTCCTTTGCGAGTAATAACGGGGGATTTTGTTCTTCTTCAGTTTGAAAAGGCTCGGTCTGCTCTTGTAAATAGCCTCAGAAGAGTTGAAGACATTGTTCCACGGTCTATCAGTTGTCACGTGATCTTTAGTTGCTTAGACTACTACCGATATAGGGGCAAGTTCATTTTTTGTAAATCAAGCTGATTTTAAGGAGACGTTTCTCCTAAATTGAGAGGAAATTGACTAGAATGATCTATACGTGGATGACTGGCTCGTTCATCTATCTAGTAAGCAAAGCTGTAGATGAGGGGCTCTGAAAGACCTACTCTTTTTATATTGATAATGCTGGTCGGGAGTTTGAAGTTGGAGGCAACACAATGGTTCATTGCGATTCAGTGACGGTGGAGGCAGAGGCGGTGTGGTGGTTTGTTGGACAAGGGCTTTATCATCAGTCAGAGAGAGAGAGAGAGAGAGAGGGCATAGCTAGGAAGATATCATCAGTCAGAGAGAGAGAGAGAGAGAGAATTCAGCGACAGCTGAGGAAACGGACGAGCCATGGCGGCACAATGGTTCATTGGTCGGACGTGAGCTTAGTGATTCGTCAAAATTTATATGTTTGGGTATGAGGAGAGAGAGAGAGTATTTATATGATAGTGGAGCCCACTTGTGAAGCCCACTCGTGACTTGTGTTGCATCCTTAGTGGACTCGTAATTTGTAACGCTGGCGCAACAGTTGCAGCCAATATTTTCTCGAAGTGAAAAGACAATCCTACCCATTATTCTATTAGAAAATATATTGGGTAAGCGGATACTTCATGTTAGCAAAAGGCTACTCCACTACTCTTTGAGTGCCACGTATCCTATGAGCCCCACTTATTAGGAGATTTCAAACCCCCCTTTCTCTCTTTCCCCTCAGTTACTCTCTGTCCATTTCCTCTCCCGTTACCCCTCTCTCTCTCTCTCTCTCTCTCTCTCTCTCTCGAGTATCGAACATGATAACTGAAGAGGGAAGAAGAAAAAACTGCTATCACACAAGGAAAAGCAAGCAAAGAAATCAACCAAGATAAAACAACCGATCGTTTTCATTAATTCACATCGGTGAAATGGAGACACAAAATCAAATTAAGATGTCGAACGCGAGACCCATTAAGATGTTGATTTGAACGCAAGGCTCAAAAACTCATAGTGAAATGGACAAGAAAAACCATGTGAAGATGTCTATTCAAATGCGAGCCATTATCTTACATTATTGATATGGAGACAGCTAGGATATGAGGAACTTCGAAATCTCCTGTCAAGTGAGACAACTGACAACCAAAGAGTGGAGCGGCCGTTTGCTTATGTGGAGTGCCGGGCTGCCAAATATTGGGGTGTTTGGTTCAGCTTTCCAAGGGGCTTTGGGCCCCTTGGGAAAAATATTTTGTGTTTGGCATGTGTTTTTGAATGCCATTTGCCCAATGCCAGCATCCCCAACGCTAAAAGCCCAATGCTAGGGTGAGGCTGCTTTGAGCATTCCCATTCTGGAGATACGATTCCGGTCAATGTTCATCGTCTTCTTCACCGCCCATCTTCTTTGCCATTCGTCTTCTTCACCGCCCATCTTCTTCGTCGTTCATCTTCTTCTTCGCGGTGGGCGACGCTTGGCCGCCAGAGGGCCGGATCGGCCGCCGGGCTTAGCCGAGGTGGCTCGAGGTCGGGCAACCTCGAGCGTCGCCTAGGTCGCGCGACCAGTGCCGCGCGAGGCCGCGCGACCTCGGGCGACGTCGCCTCGGGTTGCGCGACCTCGGGCGTCGCTGGGTCACGCGACCCAGTGCCGCCGCTTGAGGCCGGGCGACCTCGGCGACGTCGCCTCGGGTCGCGGCCTCGCGTTGCGCCGAGGTCAAGCGACCCGGCGTCGCTGAGGACCGTGCAACCCGGCAACGCCGCTGAGGTCGTGGGGCCTCGGGCGTCGCTGGGTCGTGCGGTCTTAGGCGACGCTCGCCCTAAGGTCGCGCGGCCTCGGGCGGCGTCGATCGACCCGGGCGACACTCGCCGAGGCCACGGGACCTTAGGCGACGCCCTGGTCGCGCGACCCAGGCGACGCTCGCTTGAGGTCGCCTCATGGGAGCCGCCTCCCCGCCATCGCCACCACCACCACCACCAGCGCCACCACCACCAGCCGCTCCCTCACGATCACGCAACTGCATCTCTTCCTCCATTTTCTTTTCTTTTCTTTTTTTCCTTTTTTTTTTCACCCGAAAATTACTTTGCAAAATATACACTTCCAAACACGTTTGCTTTCAGATAATGCCCATTTACTCAAGGATGCTAGGAGTCATTTCCCCAAAATTGAACCTAACGGCCCATATGTTCTCCATTTTATCGTGAAGCTTATTTTGTCCTTCTAGCATTTCATCCCATCCTAATCCAAGACAGTTGATTGGCTCTGCAACGTAATTATAACCATGAGCAATGTAAGGAACAAGTCAAAGAAGGCACCAATAGGATAACTGATTTGACTTCGTGCAGAGTCCATTCAGCACAAAAGAAGAATTCTTATAAATTGCAATGATGGAAGTGGGGCTCACATTCATCAGTGATTTGTGGAGCTCTCACCTTTCTTTAGTACGATAAAAGGAAAATGAGCTCACTTTTGGGGCATAAAGGCGAGACCCCCCTCGGTATTATTTCGAGGGCAAGGCGTTGTAGCCCCTTTGGTCTTTTTTGTTTTCTTTCATCAGCCAAACAGAAGGGACTCTCTCTATAGTCCTGAGCACAAAGTTCGTGCTGTAAATGCCATGGATATTGGTACAATCATAGAATTGAAAAACCATCAATCGTATGAGCATATGATTCTCCGATTTATTAGTAGATTGTTGACGGTTGGCTTTCCCTATGAATGTAGGTGATGACATTTAAATCAAACAATGTAAATCTTTTATGTCATTTATTATTTCTCCTCCGAATTTCTCTTTCTTGATTTAATTACAAAATTTCAATCGGCTTCCACAATGTTATGTTTACAACACGTTGAGTTGCTACTTAAAAAATTGAACAGAAGGTTAGTGAAAGCTTGCCCTCTAATTGGAAAGATTGAGCATAGATCAAGCATAGATAAGGTAATAGTTCCCTTTAATCTATTCCTTCAAATGGACAACCTCCTTAATGAATCTGTTGAAGTCATTGTACGATGACCCTCCATGACTGGCGGCTTCCGCAGCTCTCTCCTTCCACTTCTTAGCCTTCACCCTCATCTTCTTCCCCCCAACCCCTTCCATCACTTCCCGAACAAGAGCCTCTATTTCCTCACGCCTCACATCCTGGTTCACTTCCAAGCCAATCCCCCATTCAGTACATGCGTAACGACAGTTTGTTTGTTGCTCGGCAAAGAATGGCCAGCAAATGAGAGGAATGCCTCCACAGATACCTTCCAAGGTAGAATTCCACCCGCAGTGCGTTAGGAAAGCGCCGACTGATCTGTGACTCAGGACTTGATCCTGCGGACACCAACTCGTCAAGAACCCTCTGTCTTTCACTTCCTCAAGGAATTCCTGAGGTAGAAGTGCAGAATCACCCTCCACAACATCAGGCCTGATCACCCACAAAAATGGGTTCTTGCTATTTGCAAGGCCCCAAGCAAACTCCTTCAGGTGTTCCTCAGTCATGACAGTGACACTCCCATAGTTCACGTACACAACCGACTCGGCTTCTCTCTGATCGAGCCATTCGAGGCAGCTGTAGTCTTCCTTCCACAGATTCGACCTGAAAGACTTGACTGAGCTCGAGGGAATATCCTGGACAAGCAAGGAAAGGGGCCCGGTACAGTAAATTCGAGGGGAAATGTCTGCTATTTTCTCCAGTACTTCTTGTTCAAGCTCACTGAAGGTGTGGAACAAGATAGCAGATGATTTCAAGCAATGCTGCACTTCTTCTCCTACGAAGTGGAACAGGATGTCGTTTGGGTCCGTGGTCCGTATGAAGCTTGGGATGTCCCGGAGACGGATGTTTCTCATGCCAGGGATCCAGTCGACAGGATCATCAAGCGTCCCGTTGTTCAGGAAGTCTTCATCTGTTACATATAATATGTAGGGAGGACCCAATCCAGAACTTTAACAAGAGCAACAGATGAATGGAAATGACTCATGAAGGGAGAGATAACTAAATAAACAAATAAAGATATAGTGAATCTATCCGAGAGGAGCAAAAATGAATAAGTAAACAAGGGGTACCTTTGAAAGGAACGATCCCTCTCTTAACAAGATCTCTATACTGCAAATAACCCATGAAGCCACAAACCGAGGCAGTCCAGAATTGAACCTCCGGGACTCCAAGCTCTCTCGCAGCTTTACTGGCGAAGCTCGTCACCCCATCCGATATCACACAGTCACAGGCGGAACAACCTCGTCGCTATTGATCCTGGCAAGCAATTCCTTGAAAGGGCCCAAGCAGTTCTTCCGGGTCGAGTCGCAGAGGGCCCGGGGATCCTGGGTTGCATCGCGGTCCGACGGCGGGAGGCCATCCGGGATTGTCTCGAAGCGGAAGTTTTCGAGGTCTCGGAGCGAGTCGAGTCCCTTAGACCGGAGGAGGCGGCGGTGGTTGAACTCGGTGTTGACGAACGTGACAAAGACGCCGCGCTCGTGGAGGAGCTTGGCGAGCTGCATCATGGGGTTGACGTGGCCCTGGGCCGGGAAGGGGACGCACACTGCGTGTACATGTGCATGGGATTTTCTTGATTCTTGGGATGGCGAACCCATGACCCACGTCTCCCTCTAGGGCAAGATCAAGAAGTGTATTCTTGGTGATGCAATTGATCTGAAGTCTGCCAGACCTATTCAATTTCTGTCGGTCTTCCCGGATTTATTTTAGATCCGCAAGAGAAACGTTTATTTTCTTTTGGCAAGGTGCAGGTGACATGATTACCTTGAACGCATTTCATAAAGTAAATCGATATTAATCTTTTTTATTCACACCTTTGGTCACGATCAAGATCGAATATGACCTTAATCATCATATCATTAATAATGAGTGTCGGATACCCTAAACCAAAACTTGGTATAAGTAGATACTTAAGTGTCAAAATTTCCAAAATGTACACTTAAGTGACAAAATTGGAGAAGAAAAAAATACTTAAGTATCAACGACAAGAATTTCCGGCCAAACTGTTAACGCAACATTTTCGACAGCACTTTTTACTGACTTACCCATTATTTTTTTTTAAAATTATCCACGTGACACTGACGTAATTAGGTAAGCCCAAAACAACATCGTTTTGCCCCCAAACTTGATATTAAAATTAAATATTGATTTAAAAAAATAAAAAGGAGGGAGGCAATATTCATCAAAAGTCTCCACACTCCTCGCCGTTGTCGCCCCACCATCGCCCGCCACCAAGCCCTAGATAGTGGCCAAAGACTCTAGCTGACCACAAGCGAGTGCTTTTATAGAGACCCTCGCTCAAATCTGGGGCAAGGGGTCGTCAACCCTCAACTAGTCGAGCCAAGGGCAACTGGTGGCTTGGGCGCCGACCCTCACCACACCATCACTAGTCCTGTCTAGCAAGGGTTGTGGAGGTGCTCGCTAAATGTTGCCTCCTTTAAAAAAAAAAAAGTTTTTAAATTTAATTTAATTAATACTTAATTAATAAATTTAATGGCAAAACGGCGTCATCTTGTACATTGATTGCTGAGTAGATATTCCGACAAGCCACGTGGATCATTTTTATTATTCAAATAACACCACCTCAACTGTCTAATTTTCCAAAAAACTAGCACTTAAATATACATTTTGGAAGTTTTAATACGTAATTATCCATACATACCAAGTTCGGCACCTGAAGTGTACTTTGCCCAATAATAAATCTTCAACGGTAATTTTATATACCTCAGCAGAATTATCACGCAAACAGACAAGGAACTGCGGTCCGAAACAAGCAGGTCCACTTTTATTAGCAGTTTAGCAATAATTAGAAACTACATGTCCTCTTCCTTGTGTGTTTTTGCAGTGGTGATACAGGAGAGAAAGCTAAAGGCATTTGCTAGTAAAACAATTTTTTGGTTAATATAAAAAGGGAAAATTTCAAATAAGGACTCAAAGTACCATCATTTTCTCAAAAGAGGACCTGAAGTGAAGTTTATCTCAAATAAGGACCCAAAGTGGCATCATTTTCTCAAAGGAGAACCTGAAGTGAAGTTTGTCTCAAAAAATGACCTAAAGTAGTCATTCAATCTCAAATAAGGACCTCACTCGCCGGCCGGTAAATAGATGCATCTTCAATGTATATTCCGGTGGCCTGATTACAGTATTTTTGTCCGTTTTTCTTTTTTCTTTTTTTCATTTTTGGTTGCCTTGTTCATCGTCTTCTTCATCCCCTGTTCATTTCTTCTTGCCCAGATTAAGAACACCAAACTTTGGGAAAGGCCAATGAGCGCCCACCACTAGTAAGGGTCGGCCTACAAGCCCTCGCCCATGGCCGGCGAGAGCTTGGTGGCCCTCGCCTACTGTCGACGATGGGCGTCCAACCCTCGCCGAACCTCACCAACGGCCAACGCTTGCTGGCCCTTCCTAAGTCCGATGTTCTTGAGAAGAAGATGAACAGGGGATGAAGAAGATGATGAACAATGCCACCATTGACCCAAAATAATAATAATAATAATAATAATAATAAAGAACAAGACAACTAATTTTTTTGAAATGACAAAAATATCCCTGATCATGCTATCGGAATATGCATTGGAGATGTATTTATTCACCAATCGGCAAATAAAGGTTCTTCTTTGAGACTAAATGATCATTTTTGGTTAAACTTATTTGAAATGCAGACTCCATTCTGGTCCTCTTTTGAGAAAATGAAGGCATTTTGGGTTCTTATTTGAGGCAAACTTCACTTCAGTCCTCTTTTGAGAAAAGGATGAGGTCTGTAGGTCCTTATTTGAAATTTTCCCATATAAAAATAACAGTATGTTATGAGCTAAAAATTCTTAATAGAATGGACATCGCAACATTTTTTAATTATTTATTGTTTGCTTTTTTACCCAAAATAAGCAGTCAATCTCACAGAGGATTAAGGACAGATACATAATCATTTTGTATCACTAAATATCCTTTTTTCTAGCTATTTTCAGAACGCACCTAATATTTAGTCCCGTGAATCTAAACCTGTCCTTTAAGAACTCGAGCACAAGATTAGTCAAAGGACAAGCAAAAGATGGCGAAGAGACCACACATCTTGGAAATTCCACAATAGGTTCAATAACTTTCTTGATCATTATATTTGTAACAAGGAAATGATATCGATCTTCTCTAAACTTTGATACAATGTGCAATATTATTCATAAACTTTTAATTTATTCAATATTATTCCTAAATGTTCAATATAATCATCTTGTTTGATCAAATAAGAGAGAAAGTCTCCACAAGCTCAATTATTGCAAGACTACAATCTAACCTCTAAGTATATCTAAAAAAAATGCAATAGGCTCTCAATTTTCAATTTGTTTAATGTAATTCCTTAATTTTCAACAAAAAAAAAAATCATATCAATCATTCCGTAGTATTCACAAGTTTCATGATTACATTACTGCTTTGATTTTAAAATATTTTTTTTCATTTTAATCCATTTCCTAAATCAATAATTTTACTTTTTTGGTCTTTACAATGTGATGGATTTATGAGATGGGCTTAAGGCCCATCCGCTCAAGGGCCCAAAAGGCCCGGCCCACGGGAATAGGGCCTGTGGAGGGGGAAGGTATAAAAGGGAGGAGAGAGAGATTATACCTCTTGGATTAAATGTACGTACGTTCCTTCTCCAACGCTCTCTCTCCCTCCAAAAGAACAGTAAGTCAAGAGCACTTTTTTCTCCTTCAAGGCTTCATCGGATCAGAATTCTTCCTCAATCTTCGGCATTGGTGTTTAATGTCATGCTAATAACGCTGTTCGAATCACGTGGTGTGTTTTACGATCGGTGATACGTGTTTTCCGGGCATTCGCTTCGCATTGATTTAGGGGTTCGATCGGTGTCGAATCCGGTTTTCGGGATCCGTTATTCCCAACATTGGTATCAGAGCCTAGTTCACGTTTTCCCGATCAATATGATGTGTTTTTGGTTGATTTTTCGCAAAAGGAACTTCGGCCGTACGGATCGCGGCGAGCAATCCCGACACCCGAGACTTCTTTGGCCATTTTTATGAGTTTTCGAATGTCAAAACCAAATTATGAAAGCATTGGGAGAAAGAGGAAGTTGAGACGAGTCTGGAGATGCCTCGAGCGCCGCCGGAAGACGCCGCACGCGCCCACACGCGCGGCCGGAAGGCGCTGCGCGTGGGCGCGACGCGCCCGGAAGCGCTCGATCGCCAGGCGCGTGCGGCACACGCGCCGGTCGGCGAATCGGCGCGTGCTCGCCGCCGGCCGGCGAACTGGCACGCGCCGGTCCGCGGACCGACGCGTGCTGACGTCAGCATGACGTCACCCAACGGTCAGTAACCGCTGGGGTGACGTCATCGATGACGTCAGCGATGACGTCGGTTGACCGACCCGCGAACCGACCCGACCCGACCCGCTGACGATGGCACGCGCGTGGCACGTGCCGCTGACGTCTGCGTGACGTCAGCCCGCGCACGCGCGCGGCACGTGCGGCCGGTCCGCCCGAACGGTCCGACCGGTCCGACGACCGAGGAGCGTTGACCCGCGACGACCGTTGACCGTTGACCGACCGTTGACCGTTGACCCGGAAAAAAAAAAAAAAAAAAAAAAAAAGGAATTTGTTTTCTTTTTCAGTCATGCCTATGTGGATTATAAGTAATCCATTTTTAATTATGCATTTGTTGCATGAATTTTGGAAAATTATGTATTTTCTCTTATATTAATTATGGATTATAAGTGATCCATTTTTAATTCTGCGTTTGTTGCGGGAACTATGATGCGTTATGCAAGGATACCCAATCCGAACATACGAGGGAAATGCAAGACTTAAGAGGCTGATGGCAGTTAGTGATTATCGGTGGCGTGACGGTGATTTTGTATCACATGTGGTGAGGTCAATCGATGATCTGATAAATCATCCTGGAATGGTTATCTTATGCCGGATTTTGAAAAGGTGCCGGCTTTGATGAACACTCTTCCACCTGAATGGCAAGCAGTGTTGGATCGACTATGGGAGGTCAATGTGGTCCCGGGTTATAGGAGGCTAGTGGAAGCTTTTGTAAGAGAGTCTTAGGATTGAGTTGGCCAAAACTTCAACCCCTTAGATTGAGCGCCACATGGCGCGCTGAGAGTGAATGTGCCTTGGTGGCGACATGAATGCTCTCCAAAAGTTTTTCCATGGTTGACAAATGTGCCTTCGGTTTTACTCAGATGTTTTGACGATAGATTAGAAGAGACATTCCTATTTATTTCTTTGATTGATTATGTAATGATTACTACCTAATTGTGTTAATTGAAAGCATTATTGATTTTTTAATTGTATGTCAATTATCTGTTGCTTTATTATTAATTTAGTTCTTTGTGGGTAATTAGTTGTGGGTAGTAATAGAAGTTTTTGTAACTTCATAGAATTTATTTGCATAAGATAATTATATTAATAATAATTTTAAGTTAGGATTTTTGGAGGATGATTGGAAACATAGTGACCTTTTGATTCTAGAGCCTTACTTGAAATTATTTATTAATATGATGGGTCTATGCAAATAGGGATGCATAAATGATAGGCATTAATTATTCGTGCATGTATGTCGATGTGTTCGAACGATGGTTCGGAACTAAGAATGTAATTGCGATATGAACGGTAACAATTGTGAAATATTTAATATGAAGATTCAATATGTGCTGGAAAAGTAAGAAGCACTAGAAGCTCTTGACCACATTATGGAAGATATTGAGGGTGTCGTGCACCACCTTGAGCTAGTAGAGGACCGCTAACGGTATTTGAGCCGTAAATAGACATTTGCTATCTTTTTGGTTCTAGCTCGAAAGGGCTTTGTGCTCTAAGCACAAGCGTATTGATTCGTTCAATATGTGGGAATGCAAAGGATCAAGTCCTTATTGCAAGAAATCAAGAGTTAACCAACACAAGAGAGGAAAACGTCCTCAAGTGAAGAAAATGTCAAGAGTGATGTGTTACAATTGTGACAAGAGAGTCACTATGCTCGCGACTGTCGTGAGCCAAAGAAGTTATACACCTCTTGTACATTTGAGAACTTTGCTTATGTGTCAAGTTTTGCATTATAGGCTGAATCAATCCTTTGTGGAATGTAGATTCGGGAGCGACGGACCATGTAGCAAAGGATAGAGGATCCTTCATGGAATTCGACGATACCAATTGGAACTAAGTGGATCTATATTGGAAATAACTCTAGAGCTGATGTAAAGGAATTTGCACACCGCCAATTGAACATGCATGGTGGACGCATCTTGATGTTCTATATGCTCGGGAGATTCGTCGAAATTTAAATGTCATGTCTTAGTGTTGGTTAAGTTTGGTTTTGGTATGAACTTCCATAATAAATGTGTAGATTTGTGTTTAGATACAAACTACTATGGTTGTGGTCACTTTCTAGATGGTTTTATTGTACTAAATGTTGACCATGGTGATGTCAATATGTTATTCCCTTGTTTCACGTCTTTTATCTTATATGATAATGATGTGAATATTGTGGCATGCTAGACTTGGTCATATGGGCCAACAACATATAAAAAGACTAGCCAATAAGGGCTTGTTTGGGCAATATTGAAAAAGTTGATTTGTCCATATGAGCATCGCCTAGTAGGAAAATGACAAGGAGACCATTTGGAAAAGGTAAAAGAGCTGAATTTCCTCGACATTTAATCCATTTGGACATATGTGGTTCAATGAATGTGAGAGGAAGGCAAGGGGCTGTTTGTTTCATCACTTTTATATATGATTATATTCGATTCGGATATGTCTATTTGATTTCTCTCAAATCTGAAGCATTAAGTTGTTTCAAAAGGTTTATGAACCTGGTAGAAAATCAATTAGACAAGAAAATAAAAACATTGAGATCCGATCAAGGTCGAGAATATTTATCGATGAGTTCAGAATATTAAGTGATGAAAAAGGAATAGAAAGACAGTTGTCTATTCTATATACTCCTCAACAAAATGGTGTTGTAGAGAGAAGAAACGGGGACCCTACGGAAATGGTTAGGTCTATGATGGCGCATGCTAACTTACCTATCACTTCTTGGAGTGATGTGTTGTTAATTGCTGCCTATATACTTAACCGGATGCCTTCCAAATCGTTGCTTCCACTCCATATAAGTTATGGACGGGTAGAAAACCGGACTTAAGTTTTCTTAAGGCATGGGGTTGTGCTACCTATACACATGAGTCCTCTCACAAGTTTGGGAAATTGGGTCCCAAAGAAAATAAGAGTATTTTCATGAGATACCACGAACACTCGAAATTGTATGTGTTCATAGGTGAGCGGGAAAGTGGGAGTATAACTGAATTTGAATCACGGGATGTCACATCCTTAGTGGATGAATTTCCTAAGAAGGGCGAGATAAGGGAAGATTGTTCCCTATTTGAAACCTTGGATCAAGATAATGATGTCGGTGGAGTTCGTCCAAGTGGGAGTAATATGAAATGTGATGAATTGAATTCAACTCATTCTAAATTGCAACCACGATGTGACAACATCATCATTACCTAATCCAAGTGGGAGCATAATGGGGAATGATGTGCTAAGTGTACAATCTCCCATACGGTGAACAAGTCACCAAAGTATTCCCCGTCGACGTTTTGACATTGAAGGGGAAACTTTTATGGTTGCTCCACAAGATGAGGATGAGCCAAGAAATATTAATGAGGCTCTGAATTGCCCTAGTAAGGAAAAATAGATTAATGCAATGGAAGAGGAAAATGAGTCAATGAAGTCAGACCAAGTTTAGGAACTGGTTGATCTTCAAAAAGGATGCAGATCTATTGGGAACAACTGGGTTCTCAAAATAAAGCAAAAGGCTAATGGCTCGATAGAAAGGCATAAGGCTCGCCTTGTGGCGAAGGGTATAATCAACGGAAGAAATTGATTATGAAGATATATTTTTCTCCGTAGTGAAATTTACCTCGATTCGCATTATTCTGTAATAATGACAAGTATGGATCTTGAGTTACATCAAATGGATGTAAAGACTGCTTTCCTCAATGGAGAATTAGAGGAATGAACATATATGGAACAACTGCTGGTTTCATAGTGAAAGGCCAAGAAGAAAATGTATGTCGACTTTGGGGGTCGATATATGACCTTAAGCAGTCGTCAAGACAATGGTATATACGTTTTTCATAATGCCAAAAGGGTATGTGACTTTACAATGATAGATAACGATCATTGTGTATATATCAAAAAATCCAATGATCAATTTGTGATCATATCATTATATGTTGATGATATACGATTGCGGAAACAATATGGAGTTTGTTAATATCACAAGAGTTGGTTGTTTTCCAACTTTGAGATGAAGGACATGGGTGATGTTGCATATATTCTTGGAGTTAAGATTTCAAGATTGTAAACCCATAGACGCTCCTATTGCAAAAGGTGAAGGATTGAGTCATAGACTGTGTCCAAGGACTCCACAAGAGAAGGAACAAACGAAACATGTTCCTTATGCTAGTGCTGTTGAGAGCTTGATGTATGATATGATGTGTACAAGACCTGACATATGTTTTGCAGTTGGAATGGTGAGTAGATACCAATCCAATTCAGGTCTAGCACAATGGAAAGCCGTTAAGAGAATACTAAGGTATCTAAAGGTGACTGCTGATTATACGATGAGTTATAAAGGAAATGATCTGCGACTCTAAGGCTATCCTGATTCTGATTGGGGAGGAGATTTAAATGAAAGGAAATCTACCTCTAGATTTGTTTTCTTACCGAATGATGGCACCATATGTTGGAGCAGTAAAAAAAAACAAAAGTGTTTAGCCTTGTCCACGATGAAAATTGAGTTCGTGGCATTATCAGCAGCAGTATAAGAAGATGTTTGGCTTAAGAGATTTTTTGGATTATTTAGGTGTTATTGGAAGTGCTGCAGATTCATTGTTATTGGTTAACTTTGATAGCCAAGCAGCAAAAGTGTACACCAAAGATCCAAAATATCATGGCAAGACCAAACATATAGATACCAAGTATAATTTTGTTAAAGATATGGTTGCACGAAAGGAAGTGAACTAAGAGTACACACTACGCATAGAATGGTAGCAGATCCTATGACAAAGCCAATACCCGAGAGATGTGTTTTGTGGCCATATGAAATCTCTAGGGTTGCGTAGAGGTTGATGTACTGAATATTGTAATTTCCCTAAGTGTTCACAATTTGATGAATTTGTGTTTTCATCATTAATGCCTATGAATCTTTGTTTGATCTTTATGCATCTTAATGCTCGGTGCATTATTTTAAGTTAAGAAGTATGTCGGACAGATATAAGATTAGCCCACTCACACGGGTAATCGCCTCTATTTGCTATGTGATAAATAGAGATGAGACAGTATTTAAGCTTATTATCTAGGTGATAATCGAGAGCTCAAGCTTAAAATACGTGTGTCGCCTTTAATCGAGTGTTAAGATGATGACATAACACTTACTATGTCCGAAAGTAAAATACCCCACATATTTTACTTGTATCCGTCTAAAATGCCGGATGTGAGTTCGATGAATTTTGTGAATGAGTAGATACGTGAACTCAAGTTAGACATTAGGTATGTCGAACTATCATCTGTACGGTATTGAAAGTGTAGACATACGCTCCATGGGAAATGAGTTAATACCGTAATACGTATTTCATACTACGTATGCATGAGACGACCAATAAGAGTGGCAAAAGTTTGATCTCAACTTTTATGTCGTGTGAGACTCTTGAGGAAGAGAGTTCCTCAATTTCTTAGTCCCCTCATGACTCTTACTTATTCTCAAGATTTCTATTTAGTGTTTGCTATCTTAGGATGTTGCCAATGGTCATGAGTGATTCGATCTAATAGGGCATTTCTAGAAAAGCAAGTTTGGACTGAAATTGAGAGTTTGAAGGAAAGAGGAAGATCGATTTTGGAGAATCACATTGTAGTTTTGTATTCACCGGTTAACCAATTATGACTGTCTTTGTGATAATCATAGTTGTGAATATAATATATATATCATTATTTAAAAGAGATCAAGAGAGATATAAATGTGATCGATCGATCTAGGGTCTTGCATACTAAATCTACTCGGAGTGTGATGCCCATTATGAGCTGCTATATATTCCTAACGGATGTATGGCATTAAGCTCTCAAAGTATCTTTGATCGCGGGATTATTCACCGGTATGAATGTTGAAGAAAGGAAAAGAGAATTCTGTTTGGCCCCACCATGATAAGTGAGAGTCTATGATGGATTTTCTCGATGGGGCTGAGTAAGGCCTGTCCGCCCATGTTGGTTTTGTACCACCATGCGTATGCGAGTGGGAGATGATGGATTTATGAGATGGGCTTAAGGCCCATCCGCTCAAGTTGGGCCCAAAAAGGCCCGGCCCACGGAATAGGGCCCGTGGAGGGGAAGGTATAAAAAGGGAGGAGAGAGAGGAGATTATACCTCTTGGATTAAATGTACGTGCGTTCCTTCTCCAACGCTCTCTCCCCTCCAAAAAGAACAGTAAGTCCAAGGCACTGTTTTTTTCTCCTTCAAGGCTTCATCGGATCGAATTCTTCCTCAATCTTCGGCATTGGTGTTTAATCTGTGGCTAACAAGGTACGCTCGAATCTGTGGTGTGCTTTACGATCGGTGATACGTGTTTTCCGGGCATTCGCTTCCGCATTGATTTAGGGGTTCGATTCGGTGTCGAATCCGGTTTTCGGGGATCCGTTATTCCCAACACAATGAAACGATAGTTCCATTTATGCATATTCTAGTTTACGATATCCATACAACTAACAGTACAATCTCATTTTAAATTTGTAGGGAAAAGTACCAAAATAGTCCTAAACTTTTTGTATCGGTACCGATTCAGTCCTAAACTTTTTAATTAAACCAATTTAGTCCTAAACATTTTCACCTTGGTACCAATTCAGTCCATCCAGCTAATTTAAGCGAGAATTGTTGATGTGGCCACCGGCGATTTTATGTGGTGCCACGTGGACAAATTTAATTATATTTTTATATTTTTTCATATTTTTAAAATTCTTTTTTTTTTTTTTTTTCTTTTTTTTTTTTCTTTTCTTCTTAACCCTTGGCCGGCGAGGTTGCCCGGCCCGGGCCGACCATCGCCGGCCACAGGCCAATCGGGGGCGAGGGCCCCGCGCCCTCACCGACCACTAGCGAGGGCCGCCGCGCCCTCGCCGGCCCTGCGAGGGTGTCGGCCCCGCCCGGATCCAAGTGAGGGCCGAAACCCTCACCCGTTGGCCAGCGAGGACCTCTGCACCCTCGTCGGCCACAAGCGAGGGCGCGGCAACCCTCACTTATGGCGGGTGAGGGCGCGGTGCCCCTCTTCAACCACAAGTGAGGCCACCGTGGCCCTCGCCTGGATCTGGGCGAGGGCCCGACACCCTCGTCGGCCACAAGTGAGGGCTGCTGCGCCCACCCGCCACAAGCGAGGGTTGCCACGCCCTCACCTGGATCTAGGCGGGGGCCGATGCCCTCGCCTGTGGCCAGTGAGGGCGTGGCGGCCCTCGCCAATGACCAACAAGAGCGCAGGGCCCCTCGCCCCGACCGGCCTGTGGCCAGCAATGGTCGGCCGGCCGGCAACCTCGCTAGCCAAGGGTTAAGGAGAAAAGAAAAAAATAATTTAAAAAATCTGAAAATATATATATAATTATATAATTATAAAATTATAAAATTTGTCAACGTGGCGCCACATAAGACTGCCGGCAGCCACGTCAGCAATTTCCGGCTTAAATTAGCTGATGGACTGAATTTGTACCAATGTTAAAATGTTTAGGACTAAATTGGTCCAATTAAAAAGTTTATGACTGAATTAGTACCGATACAAAAGGTTTAGAACTATTTTGGTATTTTTCCCTAAATTTGTATAGAGTCGGCATTCCTGCTATTTAAAGTCTTTGCATATGATATCTAAAAAAGATATTAAATTATCTATAGATACTTGTACTTATATTAATCTAAATTTTATTTCTAACTTTTTTAGATAGGTAAAATTCTAGGCTTTTGCTTCTTCTTCTTTTCCTTAGTTAATTTTAATTGACTGTGTGTACTGCAAATGAGAAAGATTTTAAAATTCGATTAAACAAATTGAAAGTTAAGAGATTAGATTGCACATCTCTAGATATCCTTAGGGCCTAGATTGCACATGCCGCGATAAGTTCGGGATTTATGATGATTTTATCCCTTAGTTGATCAAAAAACTAGACAACATTGAACAATTAAAAATAAATCAATGATCACTTTAAGCGAGCTAAAAGTTCAAAGATGACATTGCATATTAGGGCAAAATTTAGGGATTATTAGTGTCATTTTCCCTTTATAATATGATCTGTGGCTATGTCAGAATGAGGCAAATAAGAAATAATTTAAACCGATCCATCACTTTGTTGTATTTTGCATTGTGTATGTATGACATCTCCAAATTCCTACCAATAAAAGAAAGACAACAATTACCTCTTTTTGTTCTTCCAAGTAACTTGTTGGTAACGTATTAACACTTTTATAAAATTACCAATTTTTTGTTATCAGTTTCTAAATTACCAATTTTTATTTAAATAATTTACTAACACTTTGGTTTTACAACTCTCATTTGAAATTATCAACCTAAATTAGAATAAATTACCAACATTTGTCTTATTAAATCACCAAATAATTTTGGGTGCCAGCTTTCATTTGAGTTACTTACCAAATTCTTTTTTTTTTTTTAAATTTACTATTAATTTACCAACTTTTATTTTACCTTGGTTGGCAGTTCCTCATTAGCTAACCTTTCTTAGCGCTTAGCAATTTAAATTAGCGCAACTTGCCTTCTCCCATTATATTACCACCTATTATTAGGTCACATCTCATTGAGTTATTCACTAACAATGAAAATGACACAAATAGTCTCTTAATATTAGCTTAATGTACGATATTGTCTCTAAGCTTTTAATTCGTCTATTGCGGTTCCTTATCTTTAACCCAAATATGCAATGCCATCCCTTAAATCTACGTAATATCTAAACTTTTAGTGCATATTCAATTTAGTTCATAGACTATATAGAAATGTTCAATGTTATCCCTAAAGTTGAATCAATGGAAGGATAACATTGTATATGTTTATATAGATTAGGGATTAGACTGAACTTTTATCAAAAATTCATAGACCACATTGAATAAGGTTAAAGTTAATGGATGATTTTAATGGATGATATTACACATACCATTCATGTCATTATCCATTCACCGACATTTATTTACTTATTTGAATTTGCTAGCTTTTCTTATCAATTACAATTATTATATAAGTACTCGACAACACCTTAGTTTATCAACTCTTTTCAAAAATTAACAAGTTTAATTTTCTTTTAATAAATGACTATTTTTATTAAAATAGTGACATGGATGGGCCCCACACTACGCCCCTATAAGATCATTGGCAGTCTTCCTCCCCCTTTCTACCCTAGTGTATCTCTCTCTCTCACTTTCGCCAATTTCTAGCCGCGTGTATCGCGCTCTCTCTCTCTCTCTCGCTTTCGCCGATAAGAATGCAAGGACATCAATTGAGGGTGGCCATGCTCTCTCTCTCTCGCTTTCGCCGATAAGAATGCAAGGAAATCAATTGAGGGTGGCCATGTTCTGTGGGGGCTACTACGCATTATTCGACAGAAGCCGCCTCGACGTTCTCCAAAATTATGAAACACAAGCCGAGGTTTACTTCCGTTTCAGAGAGGCTGTAGGTATATTCGCTATTAAGAATCTTTACAAAGAGGTGCCCGCAAGCCACCATGAATTGACATACTTGCAAGCCCGTGTTTTTCCCCAATGTCGTCATTATGGCGAGCCGTTGCGTTTACTTCCTCCACAAAGCGCAGTCGATGTTTAGTCAGGTAAATCGTCAATTATTTCTTTTTCGTAACAGAATGCTTGGAGCTCTCTGTCATTCCTATTGTAGACATTTTTTGTCCGTCCAGCCCCAAACGGAGGCATCGTTATTTTGAACATCGTGTACCATACGATAACTCCCCATGGCCCAGTCCAATTGACGTCGTCTAACCGCCATTGCCACAGCCCCTAACTACGGCCGACCGTCATCGTCGCTGCCCACAACCCACTGGCCACCCCCACCAGCCGACGACCGCCCGATCGCCAGTCACCTGCCAGCCGACGACCGCTGCTCTACCATCGTACAAGCGCCGCATGACCACTACCTCCGGCCGATGGTCGGTGCCGTGTGGGCGGTGGTCGTGCGACGGTCATGTGGAGGTTGTGCGGCGGTCGTGCGATGGTCGAGCAACGATCGTTGGTCGACAGGCGGCTAGCGATCAGACAGCCGACGGGATGGCCAGTAGGTTGTGGGCAGCGACAATGATGGTCGCCCGCAATCAAGAGCTGTGGCAACGACGGTTGCGCGGCGGAAATTGGACTAGGCCAAGGGGAGTTACCGTATGCTACATGTGTTCAAAATAACGATGCCTCCGTTGGGGGCTGGACGGACAAAAAATATAAAGCCTGAGCCTCAGGCATTCTGCTACGAAAAAGAAATAATTGACAATTACGGCGCTTTGTGGAAGAAGTAAACCCTACCGCTCGCCATAATGACGGTATTGGGGGAAAAACAAGGGCTGGCAAATATGTCAATTCATGGTGGCTCGCGGGCACCTCTCTGTAAAGATTCTTAATAGCGAATATACCCACGGCCTCTCTGGAACGGAAGTAAACCTCGGCTTGTGCTTCATAATTTCAGAGAACATCGAGGCGGCTTTTGTCAAGTAATGCGTAGTACCCGCACAAAACATGGCCAGCCTCAATTGATTTCCTTGCATTCTTATCGGCGAAAGCAAGGAAGAGAGAGAGTGCGATACACGCATTATTCGACAAAAGCGGTCTCAACGTTCTCCGAATTCTTATCGGCGAAAGCAAGGAAGAGAGAGAGCGCGATACACGCATTATTCGACAAAAGCGGTCTCAACGTTCTCCGAAATTACGAAGCACAAGCCGAGATTTACTTCCTTTCCAAAGAGGCTGTGGGTATATTTGCTATTGAGAATCTTTGCCTCTCTATTGAGAATCTTTTTACAGAGAGTGCCAACGAGCCACCATGAAGTGACATATTTGTAAGCCCGTGTTTTTTCCCCTGCCATCATTTTGGCAAGCAGTAGGGTTTAGTCAGATTTGGTTTAGTCAGGTAAATCGTCAATTATTTCTTTTTCGTAACATAATGGGGCTCAGCTCTGTCATTCCTATTGTAGATATTTTTTTGTCCGTCCAGCCCCAAACGGAGGCATCGTTATTTTGAACACGATGTACCATACGATAACTCCCCATGGCCAAGTCCAATTGCCGCGGCCTAACCGTTGTCATCACAGCCGCTAACTGCGGCCGACCGTCATCATCGCTGCCCGCGGCCGGTGGTCGGTGCCCTATGAGCGGTGATCGTGTGGCGGTTGTGCGAAGGTCATGCGGCGATCGTGCGATGGTCATGCATAACATGGCCACCCTCTATTCTCCTTGCATTTGTTAAATTATGTCTCAAGTTTGAATCCATTATACGATATCCGATACGCGCAAAACATTTACATGCTGAAATGAGAAAAACACGTCCGAGGAGCATTTAATTAAAATAAAGGTCGCGTGGTAGAAGCCGAAAGGATTCAGCCCTAGATACGAGCTTCTACCGTTGGAAATGAAGGCCACACCATGAGCTGATTTTTGTGGTCTTGTCATTTGTCAGCATGAAATCTTCTGAAGAGTTGATCGTGCGAATTCCTTCAACCTCATTAAATGCACGCACATGACCATGTGCATGCATGCACGTAGAAAGGATGTTGGTCAACACTTGCTGCTTCACAAGCTATCACGTAGGCGCCGAATTCCCTCCCTTCTTGGTAATCTTTTGTGGGCTTCTCTTGTTTTATTATTGATAAAGAAAGAGGGAAGGCGGAAGCTCTTCTACGTGTGTCAGTTTATGCTGCTCACGCTCACACGCTATCATTAAATGCATGGAGGCGCATGCCTTGAAGATCGGCGTACAACTCTGGAGAACAATTTTGATTTGTTTTCCTTCCGTTCCACCCGATAAAAAGGAGAAGACGTCTGGAGCTCTAAAAGCAGCGAAAGAAAAAGAGCTCGGTAGAGAGAGAGAGAAAAGAGCTCGAGAGAGAGTGAGAGGCTTGAGCTCCGAGAGGTTTGTGCGGAAGTCGAGTTTAGAGAGTGAGTTGAGTTGTTAAATGCCGTGGGTATCGGGTATAAAGTAGGACTGGGAACACTTGAGTGCACGTGTGATTGTAATCACTGTAATTCTCCGATTTATAGTGGATTGATTTCACTTTCTCCCGTGGACGTGGGTTACGACATTCGACCGAATCACGTAAATTTCTGGTGTCATTTTCTTTTATTGTTCCTCATTTTATTTCGATCGATTTCTATAGCTCCCGACATAATTGCAAAATACACGATCCGCTTTCGCTACGACGCTGATTTACAACAGCATTCTTATCGGCGAAAGCGAGAAAAAGAGAGAGCGCGATACACTTATTATTCGCTTCCTTCTTCCTCTTCAGGCATCACTATTTCTTCTTCCACTGGCAATTGGACTGGTCCAGGGGAATTGAAGTTTGGTACACGGTATTCAAGATAACAGTACCTCCCTGGGGGTTGGAGAGACGAAAAAAATCTACAATAGGAAGTCTCACGCATTTTACTACGAAAAATAAATAATCGACTGTTTACCCGAGTGAATGTTGACGGCCCTTCATGTTGGAAGTGAATATTACCGCTCACTATAAGAACGGCATGGGGGAAGAAGACGGGTTTGCAAATACGTCACCTCATGGTGGCTCGCCGGTACCTGTCCGTGAAGATTTTGAATGGCGAATGCACCAACGGCCACTCTGAAACGGAAATATACCTCCAATTGTGCATGATAATATCGGATAACATCGGGCCGGTTTATGTCGAACAAAGCATAATAACCCCCAATGAACATTGCTACCCTCAACTGATCTCCCTCCATTTTTTTCGGCGAAAGCGAGAGAGAGTGATATTGGTAGGAGGTTAATGGAGGCGGTTTTTTCTGTTCTTTTTTTTCTTGTTGGGGGTGTCAGCTTTGACATATCTTTATGTGTTATCTTCTTCCACTGCAGTGTACACGCTTTGCATCAAAATAAGCATGCCGACTGTCTTGAAAAACCATATTGCATGTGAGAGCGTAATCAAAGTAACGTGCTTTGCATCAAAATAAGCATGCCGACTGTCTCGAAAAATCATATTGCATGTGAGAGCGTAATCAAAGTAACGCGCTTTGCATCAAAATAAGCATGTTGACTGTCTCAAAAAAATCATATTGCGTGTGAGAGCATATTTTTCTCCCAAAAATTGGGATAAATACACTAATGGTGCCATAAGTTGTGTACGGCGCTCACTTTGGTGCCAAAAGTTTCTGTCGGATCACTTAAGTGCCAAATCGGAGAAAAAACGTTTACTTTGGTGCCACCGGCGAAAGATTCCGGCCTCCGAAAAAAAAATTCCGGCCAAAATGATTTTTTTAAAAAAAAAAATTCGATAAGCCTTTAAATGACGTCGTTTTCGGTCTTCCTTAAGAAAACAATGTCGTTTTGCCGTCCTACGTGGATGGCTTCATGGAAACGACACCGTTTAGCTTACATGGGGAAGAAATTAGGGTTTCGAGGTCGAAGCCATGGCCGTCGTTAGGGTTGGGGTCAGAGTCGGGGTCAAAGCTGCGGCTGCCGAGTGGCCATCATCGAGGTCGGGGTCAGGGTCGGGGTCGAAGCTACGGCCGTCGAGTGACCATCGTCGGGGTCGGGGTTGGGGTTTGAGCCGCGGCCGTCAAGTGGCCATCGTCGCGGTCGGGGTCGAGGTCAGGGTCGGAGCTACGGCCGCCGAGTGGCCATCGTCGGGGTCGAGGTCGAAGCCGCTGCCGTTGAGTGGCAATCGTCGGGGTTGGGGTCGAGGTCGGGGTCGAAGCCGTGGCCGCCGAGCGCAAGGACGGTCGAGGACGGCGACGGCCAGAGATTAGGGTTTTGAATTGGGGGAGACACCAAACGACATTGTTTTGGTATTTGGATGCTGACTCACCTCTCCAACGAGCCACGTCAGCGTCAAAAATTAATAAATAAAAAGGCAACGTCGGATTTCCGGCCAATTTCGTCGGAGTTGCACCAAAGTGAGCGTTTTTAATTTTTGGCACTTAAGTGATCAAACGGAAACTTTTAGCTTAGTGAGCGCGTCTGTAACTTATGGCACCATTAGTGTCTTTATCCCCCCAAAAATTTAAGGATTTTTAGTGACATTTTTCCTTTGTAATATGATTTGTGGCTCTATCAGAATAAGGCAGATAAGAAACAATTTAAACCGATCCATCCCTTTGTTGTACTTTGCATTTGGTATTTATGACATCTCCAAATTTCTACCGAGAAAAGAAGACAACGATTACATCTTTTTCTTCTTATTTTCCAAGTAACTTGTTGGTAACGTATTAACACTTTTATAAAATTACCAATTTTTGTTATTAGTTTCTAAATTACCAACTTTTATTGGAAAAATTTACTAACACTTTGGATTTACAACTCTCATATGAAACTATCAACCTAAATTAGAATAACTTACCAACATTTGTCTTATTAAATCACCAAATAGTTTTGGGTGCCAGCTTTCATTTGAGTTACTTACCAAAATCTAATTTTTTTTAAATTTACTAATATATTATTAATTTACCAACTTTTATTTTATCTTGATTAGCAATTCCTCATTAGCTACCCTTTCTTAGCGCTCAGCAATTTAAATTAGCACGACTTGCCTTCTCCCATTACATTACCCGCTATTATTAGGTCACATCTCGTTGAGTTATTAACCGGCAAGGAAAATGACACAAATAGTTCCTAAATATTAGCTTAATGTACAATATTGTCTCTAAACTTTTAATTCGTCCATTGTGGTTCCTTATCTTTAGCCAAAATATGCAATACCATCCCTTAACTTAACGTAATATCTGAACTTTTAGTACATATTCAATATAATTCATAGACTATATAGAAATGTTCAATATTATCCCTGAACTTGAATAAATAGAAGGATAATATTAGATCTGTTTATATAGATTAGGGATTAGACTGAACGTTTATTATAAATTTATGAACTACATTGAATAAGGTAAAAGTTAAGAGATGATATTACACAATGGGCTAAAATTTACACACCATTCATGTCATTATCCATTCATCGACATTTATTTACTTATTTGAATTTGCTAGTTTTTCTTATCATTTACAGATTTTTATATAAATACTCAACAACACCTTAGTTTACCAACTCTTTTAAGAAATTAACAAGTTTAATTTTCTTTTAATAAACAACTATTTTTATCTTTTACGAACTTTTCTTTATTTTTCTTAAGCATGTCTTCGATTTATTAAAACTTGTATGAAATTACTAACTTGAATCTAAGTGATTTTTATTAACTTTTTTTCGATTAAGTTAACAGCTAATTTAGGCTTTACCAATTCTCCTTTGAATTAGTTATCAAAAATTTTGTTGTTATTTTTAATCTACCAACTTTTCTATTGCGTTACTTGATTGAACAAAAATAAAAACTCATAGGTCACTAAAAAAGAGGTTGATGATGTCATATAACACCCGATAAAGTTAAAGAGCCTATAAGATAAGTAAATAAAAATTAATAAGTAGAAGATTAGAGAGAGAAAAGGGGTTGTAATATTTTTTTTTTTGGTCAATCATACTTTACTCTTATATTAATTCTCACTCTCAATTTTTGCGCTTGTCTTGCATCCTTCGGTCGTTGAGAGTTGAAACCCACTCTTTAAATAAATTCACCCCCACCCCAACCCTTAAGAAAGTAGGGATTAAATTTTGTACCTCCTTCTTTTCGTTTAAAAGGGTGGCCATTGAAGTAAATCCAATGGTTGAGATTAGTAATTTAAGAGGCGACTGTTGAAAATTTTATTTTATTTTTTACTATTCAACATCCAATAAATCGAACAACACAAAGATTTTTCAGCAGTCCAAAATACAAAATTTCACAAACGAAATTATTTCACATTTTCGTAATGCTCGGAGGAGGCCGGTCGTTATAATCAGTTAAAACGAAACGTAAGACAGCAGCCACACAACCGAAGAACGGCGCTTCGACTTCACAACCGTTTTCTATCCACAACAACAACTGCAGCAGCAGCAGCAGAAGAAAGACAGCGAGATTCGGACAGGATTGAAGCTGCTCTCGCCTTCACCGCTTTCATGGCGTGCATGTTTCTCCCCCAAGGCCTCTCCCTCCCTCCTCGCCCCACCAATCTCTCCGCATTCCCTTCTTCTCCTTCTTCTTCTTCAAGTTTTTCAACCCTCTGTCTCCCGCTCTTCCCCGGCCCCGAGCTCGACGGTCGCTTGCTGCGAGGGGCGCCGTGTCGGTCTCGTGCGCGCTCCGAGCTCTCATCTTCGACTGCGACGGCGTCATTCTCGAGTCGGAGCACCTCCACCGCCAGGCCTACAACGAGGCCTTCGCGCACTTCGGCGTGCGTTGCTCCGATCAGCCTCTCAACTGGGGGCTGGAGTTCTACGATGAGCTCCAGAATCAGATCGGCGGAGGCAAGCCCAAGATGCGATGGTCGGTGTATTGTTTAAAGAACTTCGCTTTTTCAATTTTTGGGATTTTCCCTTTTTTTCAGGGCTCTGGTTTCTGGAAACTTGTTGGTGATTTCTTGTGGGTGGTGCTGGGATTTTGTGAAGGTACTTCAAAGAGTATGGATGGCCTAGCTCGTCGATTTTCGAGAAGCCCCCTGAAAGCGACGAGGATCGGGCGAAGCTGATCGATACGATTCAGGTATAGTAGCTTTACTTGTGGTTTGGCTTTGTTTATAAGGATCTTTTGATGGTTAATTTTTTTTACAATCTGTTTGAGCTTCGCAAAAGGAAAATATAAAAAAGAAGCTACTTAACCGTAAAAAAGAAAAGATCTTCGAAAAGCAAGTCAAGAGACAAATGCGAAGAGCTATGAATAGGGAAATGTGGACCTTCTATCTCGTATTTGAAGATATTGGAGTCTCAGTTTCGAGCACTCTAGTCGTCATGTTTCATTTGAACGATTCCTAAGGATAATGTATGTTTGGGTTGTGCTGTGGAGGGTATACTAACTATGGTACACAACAGTCATTGTTCACACATCTCAAGTGGATAGGCGGAAGATTATAGGATATGCGAATTCAGCTCATCACAATATAATTTGAAACCGAGAGCTTGAATCCTCTCAAACAGGACTTCAGAAATGCTGTCAGTTACAATGTTGGAATGTTCATGAAGTCTATTTGTAAAGACGTTTGAATTGCGTAGTCGTTAGGCAGGACTCATGAAATTGACTATACACTGTTGGCGCAGTGGTTCGGGTATCAATCTTCTTATTCATCATTGTACCCTTAATCTTTTTACAGTTCTCAGTGACGTTGATCAGTAGGCATAACTTCACTGATGAGGCGGAGTTAACGCGGTTGTTGTTGTAGAAGTCAACAGAGCCTGCACTAACATTGTCTACTGTCAGTTTCTAGTTTCATGGAGTTTGGTCCATTGATCACAAATTAACTTCCCACAAAACGGCTCTAACAAAGGTTTTTGTAAGTGTGAGGACTTCTGCCATTTTCAGTGTTATGTAATTCGGTCTTTTATTCAGAACCTCTACAAAATAGTAACAAGTTACGACAATCAGTTGACTGAGGAAGACAGTAAATGTTGACATTTCAGACCTGTTAGGTCCTTCAGAAACAGGTTGCCTTGTCCATGAGGCTTATGGTGAGGGCATGTTTGGCAACAGCAAATGACTCATCCTATTTAATCTTGGGGAAGATTTCACATATATAGCCATTTGGATGCCATTTGGATTTTGGAGACGTATTTACTTGTTACAATTTTCTTTTGATTCTTGGAATGTTAATTCGTCAATTGATCCCTTTGCACTTCTACTGCTTTCTCATACTCTAGTGGTCTACTGTATCAAGCTCAAACTGAAGTTGTGGTTATAGAAGAGGATGCCACAATAGTTGTATGAAATTGACACCCCCAGTCATGGGAAATGCTTTGTTGAATGATAATTATTATAGCTACTGTTGCTTAACAAGTAAGAGAAAACTGCAAAGCTACAGAAAGAAAAATCATCCAATGACTGTTTCTTCTTTGTCAGGAGGCTTTTCCTAGGAAGGGAAACTATATCTAGGAGGCTTAGGAAGTTAGGATGTTGATATTTAGTGAATGAAGTAAAGCAACCCTAGTACTAAGACTGTACCGCTTCTGTTGTGGGAGATACTATGTTTACATGAACTTTTGTGACATTTTCAGGACTGGAAGACAGAAAGGTACAAAGATATAATCAAATCTGGAACTGTAAGATTACATTATATTTGGCATGTCCTGGCTTTACACAAAAGAAAAAAGATACTCTTGTTTGAGTCTGCTATGATGAATGAGATGTATCTAAACATCATTCTCTCAGGTGAAACCTAGACCTGGAGTTTTGAGACTGATGGATGAGGCCAAGGCTGCTGTAAGAAAAATTCTACACTAAAATGTGATTAAGTAAACATGGTACATTGAATCCACGTGTTTGTGTGGTTTATATTTTTCTATAACCATTGAATCTCTAGTTTATTTAGTCCTTTAACAAAGATTTATTCTACTTTATTTTCCTCACTTTATATTTAGCCTAATTCTTACTTGTTGCTAAAATTGTTTCTTGCAACCCCTCAAATTATCTTCAGGGGAAGAAATTGGCTGTTTGTTCAGCAGCAACTAAGAGTTCAGTCATTCTCTGTCTTGAAAACCTTATAGGAATGGTATGGTAATCTAGCAGAATCACAGAAATCTTGCTTTCCTTTTGAGTGGGCTCTAAAGAACATCTTTACACAGCTTGTATCATGATTTTTGTAGGATCGCTTCCAAGGTTTAGATTGCTTCCTTGCAGGTAAGATGAAAATAATTGTTTGGATTCTTGATATCTATTTATCTGATTTGAATCATACTATAGATTCATTTTGGGTATGAAAGATAGGGGGAAGCTTTACAAACTGTCAGTTTGTGTTTGATTTTTTGTACTATCTGCTTTTTCAATCATGCTTTTCTTTTTACCATAAAAAAAATTGTGCTTTTCATGACATCAATCATTCTGAGACTTCCTTTATAATCATTGTCGATTGGGATTCTTGTTCAATGGTTGATCTCACTCATTTAAGTAACATTAGAGGAAATCAGCTCTAAATTTTATTCGCCACAGTCATTTTAACAATGACTTGAAATTCTGTCTCGTAGGTGATGATGTGAAGGAAAAGAAGCCAAATCCTTCAATCTATCTCACCGCTGCCAAGGTGGCTGATACATGTGATTTTATGGCTTTCAACATCTGTGGAAAGTGTCATTAGTTCATATCCTTTGTTTACTGGTTTGTTCTTTTCTCGGGATGGCAGAAGCTTGATGTATCAGGGACTGAATGCTTGGTGGTAGAGGACAGTGTAATTGGGCTGCAGGTATATAATTTCCAGTAACAATGTCTTATTAGGAAGAGGAAACTTAGTCTTATTTGAAAACAATTATGAATCAGTGAATTTGAGAATAAGTAAAAATTGTTAGACAAGATGTTATCAATGTCATGAAGCAGGCATGCTATACTCGATACAGAATCATCACCGAGTTTTCTCTCTGTTTTATTTATGTGATCTCTGAATCGAATGCACTTTGGTTAAATTCTTTAGGCAGCGACAAGTGCCGGGATGCCTTGCGTAATTTCTTACACATCTTCAACAGCAAACCAGGTGACGTTCTCTTTTGATTCATGGTCTTGGAAAACGTGGAAAGATTTCCAACGTGATAATTAGTGTTTGATTTAACTAGCTTATTCTTTTGCTCTCTCTCTCTCTCTCTCTCTCTCTCTCTCTCTCTCTCTCTCTCTCTCTCTCTCTCTCTCTCTCTCTCTCTCTCTCTCTCTTGCTTGCAAGCTGCAACATTTCTAGCTTAATTTCATCATGAAAGAAGTCTGAAAGCTGTTCTTTGAGCTCAGGATTTTAAAGAGGCAATCGCCAAATACCCTGATATGGGCAATGTGAGGTACGGTTGCCCCCTGACTCACTGCTTGTGAAAATTCCGTACTTGTTGGTTGGAAATAGATCGTAAGGTAGTTACAATCTATGCAGATTGACGGACTTGGAGCAATTACTTCAAAGTGTTGTTGCTGCAAAATAGGAAGACAAAGTACCTTGCTGCAGCTATAGAGAGCTCGAGAGCTTACCTTGTAGATTATGTAGATATGTTTTCTGCATATGAAGTTGGTCACGAGGGCGATGTTTCTATTCCTCTTTATAGCAAATGCAAAATCGGAGAGGAATTGTGGATAGGAATCATGATTCTTTGGAAAGGGTATGACTCCATAAGTTATATCGATTCTTCTGCGACTGGGGCTGGAAGGGAGCAACTCAAACTTCGAACCCTGCAACTTATTCTCTTTATTAAAATTAATGGGTCGGTCCTATCGACCAAAATTACTAGATTGAGAGGTTTCGTCTTGAATTTGTACTGTCATTTTATTGAGAAGATCGCGTAATCGCCCCTTCAATTTAAGAGCAAGTTGCACTTTGGGCAGAAGATTTTAATAGATGATCTCACGCTACTCTAAACTTTGGGCATGCTCAGCAGGAAAACTGTGATCGAAATGAAAATCAAGGAGACTCAAACTAAGCCCTTCAATTCATTAGCATAATCTAACGTAAGTCTTATGTTGACCTGTTCTTTATATGTCCACCACATAAGGATCCTGGCAGGGAAATGGTCTAAAACAAGCCCAGAACATCCGGTTCTGGCAGAAATTATGCAGACTCTTCCCTCTTTCCGTGAATTTTTAACGAATTTACAGCATCATTTTCATGACAACCAGTCCCAGTTTGATGGGAAATTATGCACCTTCTGGTCATGTTTCCACCAAACATTGCCACATGAATTCAGTCTCCCGTGAAGCAAGTGGTCCAAATCGTCGAACCAACTTAGGGCGGCATGAGATCCACATTTCTGCGGGGGTGACGTCTTAGATCACTCACCCGGCCGCCTAGCTGAGAATTTCACTAAAGATGGCCAGTGCCATTGCTGTTGCCGTTGCAAATTAGCACAAGAAGGAGAGATCTCCACAGCAGACAACACGGTGCCGTGCTGGAAATGATTATACGAATACTAAGTTTAAGTTTTGCTTAAGAGTTGTCAAAAACCTGTGACTTTAAGAATCTAAAACATCTTCCTAACTTCTAACCCATGTGTACCACTTCGCATCCGAACCGAATTCTAATAACAAAAATTCAGTGGTCAAATTAGACGTTTCAAAATGTTTCCTGAGGGGTGACGGCCAGCTCCTTGATTTTAAACGTTCGGTCAATGGCCAGATGTTTGCGTCCTTCTCCAAGGCGTTTTGGTCAATTCAGGTCGCTCTGCAAATCTGAAACTTGGTTCAGCGAGCGCAGACACAAAGGACACGATCCATGGGACCGTGAAAATCCCAAGACGATAAGAAAACTCCAACGCAAACGAAAAAAATTACAAATCATACAAATCCAAAAGTCAAAAAAGAAAAAAAAGAAAAAAAATTCATTGCAATGTCGTACTGTCTGTCCACAAGAGTTTCTGTACATCTGTACATAATTTTCAACGATTGTACACATTTAACTAAAGCACACGCACATAAACGCTCTCTCTCTCTCTCTTAAGTATAATCTCATACTAAATCCTCATCCCAAAGACAAACTGAGAGGTTGGAATTGCATGCATCCGACTAGGGTTCCGAGATATCTCTCGCAGCACAACTCGAAGTGGGATTTCTTGGAAGAACAATCAGCAGCGTTAGCCGGCGATAACTTGGCAATGCTTGTTCATGTTGAGTTGATAAATCTCGGAGACCCCATGAAATGTAATGAGTAAGCAAGCGACGGTGTGTACGGCTACTAGGGGTTGAACAAGCGGTTGCGGCACCGGCATTTCCAGCCCAGGGGCTTGTAATTGGAGTACCTACCTGGGGATGCAGGGTACGGGTCGACGAACTCGGCCGGCCGGCTCGCCTCCTCTCTCTTCCTCTTCTCGCGGCCGCCCGCCGCAGGCAGGCTCGGCACTTGGACCGCCATGCAGGGGTGGCACCCGTTGCACTTGTTGTGGCAGCTCGGCGGGGTCGACCCGAGCCGCGTCTTCTCCTCGAACGACAGCCCCTGCCAAGGCACGAGAGCACCGGACCAACGTTCAGCTGCCCACTTAAAGATGGGAGAGTTCCACGTCGCTAATGAAAATTACAAGACGACTAGAGGGAGAGAGAGTACCTGGCGAGGGAACGAGGGAGGAGGGAGGAGAAGGAGGCAGAGGAGGAGGAGGAGGAGGAAGAGGAGAGGAGAGGCGGTGCAGGTGAGGACTAAGCGGGAGAGGGTTGGTGATGAGCTTGAGTTCATTGCTTCATTTCATGCCTCTCCATGAAGTGAGATCATGAGTCTGAACTTAAAAGAAGATCAGCTCAGCTCAGCTCAGTTCAGGCATTGGCAAATGATAAATCCTAGATGATGAAGCAAACAAAGTGGGTTCAGAATGTGAAGAAAGCCAGAGGTCCCAAGATCCCCAGATACAGAGTCAGAGAGATATATAGAGGAGAATAGAGAGGAGAGAGAGGGTGAGGTGTGGTGTGGTGTGGTGGGAGAAATGGTGATGGATGGTGAGTGGTCTGACTGCAGTAGAGATAGAGAGAGAGGGTGAAAGGAACAATTCAAGGAAGGGAAAGCAAATTGGGAGAATCCAAATCAGAGGGGAGAGGACAGTTTGGACTATTTTATTGTTTTCTTTTTAATGCATTTGTCTATAGAGGGGGCACCTCTACCAGCAGCGGAGCTGTGAAGGAAAGCGATAGACTAGTTAACGTATGTATTTTCACATAATAATGAAATGCGCCTTTTAAGACCATTGTACTCTCCTGTATAGAAATATGCAAAACGTACGAAAGCGCGGAATTTATATAAATGAAAAACTCTAAGACAAGTCATGTTCAGCGTAGCTGAGACAAGTATAAGATGGGAAGGGAACTCATCAAATTCTGTTTTGATGTTTCGAGAAATGTTAGAAATTAAATTAAATTTTTGATTTTCCACAATTGGGTCCTTAGGAAATCAGGTATGCCTTGACATAACTAAAATGAAGAATTTAGTCCGACATGTAAAATTAAGGGAAAAAGCCACATAAAACCCCAAACTTTATCAACTATAACACATTTATCTCAAATATTTTTTATGATATCAAAAACCCCAAATTTATATCCGTACGACACTTCATCCCAACTTTTTTCCATAACACCAAAAAACTCAAACTTATACTTGTTTTGTAACACTAAAAACCTCAAACTTATATTCAAGTAACACATTTATCCCAAAAATTTAGTGTCAAAAAAAGATTTGAAATTTTTGATGTCAATGTATCACAGTAAATAAATTTGGGGTTTTTTATCTAAAAAAAAAATAGGGATAAATATGTCATGAATGGCATAATTTAGGATTTTTAGTGGCTTTTACTCTAAATTAATAAAAGCATATTGTCACGGCCAAAAAGAAAGCTAATCCAAGAGGGTTCTAAGGGACTGTCGTGACACATCCGTGGATCAAGCAACTCTCGACTTGTATTCCCAAGACTTAGGGT
This sequence comes from Eucalyptus cladocalyx, assembly GCA_017140615.1. NCBI lineage: Eukaryota > Viridiplantae > Streptophyta > Magnoliopsida > Myrtales > Myrtaceae > Eucalyptus > Eucalyptus cladocalyx. The sequence goes on along the minus strand of CM029523.1, from coordinate 71,110,424 downwards.
TTGAGTCTGCTAGAATACTCCTTGAGGCGGGCGATACGGTAATTATATTCGTATGTAATAAATGCGATTAGTTGGTAATTAGATAAATGCAATCTCCACTATTAGATTGAGGGGAGATCTACGGATACAATTTGTCTTGTATTTATATATATAGGGGTCTATTCTCATCATTGTACTCATCTAAATACAATCAAAAGAATCTCTCTAGAGTTTCTCTCTCTAAAGATCAGTTTAGTGTGCTTGGGAAAAATTCTAAGGCCGCATTAGTAAAGGAATGCTAGATAGATCGGCCGTAACACGATCAGCCCATGATAATATCTAAATATTTAAAAGAAGAAGTGGCTGAAGTGGAGTTAAAAAAACTTTTCTTTTTTTTATGGTTGGTGGTGGTGGTCGGAGAACGGAAAGTGCATCTGTAATGAATGACAGTAATTGATAGGGGTCGCTTTTCAGTCGCATTATTCAGAGTTTTATGTTGGGGTTATGGTGGAGTTTTGACTGCGATTTGATTGAATGAATGGGACAGTTCTGGGAGTGTGGAGGAGGAGGGATGGAAACTGAACTGTTGTTTATACGGTCTTGTTTTCGTACCCCTTCCTTTGTTTTTGCATTATGAACCCTGTCAAAAAACATCGTCAGTGAGCATCCTTATATGCACAAGGCGGTGACACATGCTTTTCACTCTTTCTAGGACCATTTACTTCTTTGCCAGGATGGATAAGTAGTACTTCGCATTATTTGGGCGATTGAAAACTGGCACAGCACATCAGTGTCGTGGCTCGTATGACCCAGCCCATGACCTCTCGCTTTTAAAAGTTTTTAAATTATTTACAAATGCGGATCTCCTGCAAGTACAATATTCTTGATTTTGGATTTATATTAGCCTTCGACAGATTACTACCTCATTTCCCACTTCCGGATTTTCGTTCGATGAGTGATGGAAGCGAATTTTCAATGGAACGAAACGTAAAAAAGTAATGCACTGTTATATGCAGGCGAAATGATTCAATAGTCCACAAAAGCAAAGAGTTCACAGGCTGAATCCTCATAAGGCCCTCTCTGGAAGGAGAAATTGGCAACTCTGATTAACTTACTATAGGGAAGTGTAAAACTCCAAGGTCTTCTCTTTCCCCAGAAGAGATCACAAAGGGTTGATCAGCTTCACCAGCGATGAGCCATACATCAACAGTTTCGCATATTTGACCGGTAGGATTCCTCATCCACAATCACTGGAGGAATGCTCCACATCCCAAGCGACGGTCCTCCAGTCCGCCCACCTGAAACGTAATATCATATCCATGTAGACGCTACCGAATTGAAGTTTCACACACTGCATTAACAGTCTCCACCGTTTCACGCACCTTCTGCAGTAGCTTCTTCACATCTTTTCCGATACTTGGCAGACAACTGAGGCTCCAAAGCTTTCAGCAAGCAATCATACTTCTCTTCAGCCTCTGTAATTGATTTTGCCTGCACAATAAAAAACCATACAGCAGTTTGAGAGACGCACGTAAACTTCCATCGATGATGATTCTTGCTATTCTAATTTTCCTTATAGCTGATAATTGTTGCTTTACATCCCTCTGTCAGATGTTAAACATAACATTTGCCAATTACATGCCACAGTTTACCGTGCTTAGCATATGGCCAAAAATTTACTTGTTAATTGTTGCTTATATACTAATAATCACTTTCCAGATATTAGGTCCCACAATTTTATGACATTAAATTTGCAGATCAGCTGGGCAAAATTTTAGTTTGGGTGGAAATTTTCACATGGTACTGCAAGCGTCAGTCAAAGCAACTACTTTAATTGGAACATTAGAGGCCAGGCCGTGCTCTTTTGTATATCAACACTTCTATTCTAGATTTGAAAAATGTATAGCAGCCAAACACAATCAATAACCAAAAAAAAAACTTACTGCCAGATAGGTTGGATCTCAAGTTCACAATTGATGGATAGGGAAGAAGGTCAGTATTCACATAGTAATTCATTTACCAGTGTCGTAGCATATTGGAAATACCTACCAGCATGGTTGGGGCCGTAGAAGCTCCATATATTTTGACGAACATGCGAAGGATATTGAAACTATTTTCTAACACATCATCCTGCAGAATAAAAAAAAAGATATGCAAGAACAAAGAGATTACATACAGAAACTACAACAATAATGAGCAGTAAAGTGCTATATCTTAGGGTATTTACCTCATAGTCAAAGCTAGAGCATCCACCAAATTGATACCAAGCAACAGAAGGGAGAGGAGAGGATCAGTCAGGAAATGTTATGAACAGCATTATATCGGTAAAGGTCCCAATGACATGCAACACATGCACGCACCAATAGAACGACTTGGCTGATTACATCTACATGAAGTCCTCCTTGAACGTGTCCAGTGTGCATTTCTACATATACATACAATATCTAAATAAACATAATATTTACCCCAGAGATGCACACATATACACAATGCTTATGATTCAGACACAAATAGAAGTATAGGGAGTGCATGCACATACACTGAGAATGTACACATACATAAACTTCTGGATAGACCAGACACTGCAGATGCAAAGTCACTTGTCGATTGGAATACTATCTATTCAATGTACTGAGTTGATTTTGCAATCATAACCAAATGATAGAAGCCAGACAAAAGCACACTTACAGGTCATCAGAGATCTCTACCAAATATTCCGATATGGAAAGGAACTCCATGTGCAGGTCATTCACCTTCAGAACAAGTTGAAAGAAATGAAGAATTCACTGAGGGGCTACCATGAAATGAAAAGGCAAGAGATAAATCATACCAAGGTAGCTGACAAGAAGATCAGATAATCAAGAAAGTGGACAAGTACATTGTACCAGCTATTCATGAAAGCTAGAGAAAAAAATTCATCGTAAGGCATTTTCTTTTATTTTCCTTTATATTTTTTGCTTGTTGTACACAAATAGTACTAGCACGAGTCTCTTTGATTACAGCAAAAGCATGTGCTTATCTATATAACAATATAATTCCAAACCAAATGTACAACATGATAGTGATGACACAATACAAACAAGATTTACAATCGCAGCGATGAGAAACTGGCAAAAAACAGACACACGAACAAGCCACTCCAAAACAAACTGACCAGCCTAAGTTCCTGTAATCGTCATCCTTTCCACTATACGAAACTTCATGTAAAACCATTTTGAGCTTTGAAACTAGTTTTTAAAGCATCATACTTTCATAGGAAAATCCACCATTGACTATAACTTCACTGCATATTTTAGTGAAGGTGTGTCAAATGACTATAAATGCATGTCAAGTGAGCATGCTCATACTAATTCAGACCTCTCAGTAATAGTATCCGATTTTGTGCTAAGGACATTGGTCCAATAGGGCAAAAAAGACCTAAGATGACAATGGAACCATGAAAAAATAGGATCTAGAAGATGACATCCTGTTAAATTGTGTGTGGAAGCATCCAAAGATCAGCATAGAGGCCTCACATTCTAGGAAACACAGCTCTTATTATTGGTGGTTCTCTATTCACCTTAAAATTGATAAAAACCAAATCATTCATATTACACTTTATTAGAGTGGTAGTAAAAGTGATTGAGGTTGCCAAGAGGAGATATATGTGGGAACCATAAATTTGTCAAAATAATAAAATCACGAAAGATGCTTCTGTTCAGAGGGAAGAAAAGTCAAGAATTACCTTTTCACCTCTCAACTCGTATAACAAAAGATTCAGTACCCTGTAATCAAAAGATTTCAAATGTATTGCCCTCGTGACATCTTCAACTGAAACCTGAACAAATAACTTTGATTATAACCTGACCTAGAAAATTTAGATAGAGATATTGCTCATCCATAATGACAATAATTCACAAAAAGAAACACATGACAGCTGCTAAATTACTTATGCAACAGTTAAAAGAAAAAAATCTTATTAAAGTATGTCTTAACTAATAGGAAAAAAATATTCAAAAGCTTATGTCATTTATTCAAAGAAGCAACAGTTTGTCTCTCCTCCATAATATGAAATTTCTTCTCAGTCAGATGATATTCATGCAAACTGAAAGTCCAGACCATAAAAAGAAAAATAGACGCACATTACACCTAGACACACCCAAAGAGAGAGAGGCTTCAAGAACTATGGTATCAGACTATCAAGGAAATCTCCAAGAGCAAAACCAGAGCAAATGTAAGACCAAGAGCACAAGAACTCCTCTCCTGATTTAAAAGCACTTGAATGAAGCATAGGACATATCAAAGCATCCATACCGCCTCCTCGTGCATCAAGGCAGAGCATAGCTTTCTTTCCAGTGCCCAGAACTCCTCTCCTGATTTAAATTCTTCATTTATCCTAGAAAAAAGAAAGGTGAACAGCTCAATCCCCCTTCATGTTTAGCAGATATTACCTTCAAAAGAACAGTTCAAACCTGTCATTTAGAAGTCCTCGAAATTTAAGAAGACTCTTAAGTGGTCTGAATGGATCTCCTTTGAATGCATTGACAAGTTCACTATTGAGATCACGATCCCTCTCCTGTATAGTGGACAAGATCTTCACTAGAAAATTTCAATCATTTCACATTCTTCCCATTTCTGTAAAGGTCAAGAAGATTATGACCTCGGATTGAGCTTTTAGTACTTGGAGTCCACCAGCAGATAGCTGCACTATTCTCTCATTCAAAATATCCAGCTGCACAATGAATACAGTAAGGCGCATGATTGGAATGTCTAACCACCATCTAGTAAAAAGCACCTTTTAATAGGCAACCCACATGGGGAAATTACATTCCTTCAGGAACAAAATCTATGGAGAATTTTCCTACTACTTTTAAAATGCTTAAGAATTTCAAAATAGATAACCTCAACACCCATGGAATCAATGATAGAAGGAAATAGTTTTCCTTGCCCAGAGCTTTCGGAGCACACTAAGCTCTCCTCATAAATTACTCTTAGTCACCAGCAAATTCACGAGACTGTTTAGAGAACCTGATGCATGGAAGCTTCTAACAAGAACCGCAAAAGGGAAAGAAACTTAAAACTTTCAAATTGATGCATACAAATTTTCACTGCACAATGAATTGCTGCATTCGCAAAGCTATATTGTGGAGTGACTTTCCTCATGCCTTTATTAGTAGAAAAATCAACTTCCAGATGAAGGAGCAATGAATACAACCTTGAAGTACTCTATACTTTCGAAAGAACTGAAAGCCACTGTGATAACACAATGTCTCATGTGTCAGCCAGAAAAAACATAAAAAGCGAGCTAAAGCTTGAGAATAAAAGAGCATATAAATGAAGATAGATACAGAATTCAAATAAATCTGAAAATCACCTGATAAATGTAACTTTCTGTGAAAGAAAGCACGGGTAGATATTTGAATAGTGATTCTGGTCTGTTCACATCCATTTCATGAAACATAAAATAGGACCTGCACTGCCAATTGGTAACATTATAATTAAATCACTGGATGAGATCAAATAGAGACATATTTACGGAACTTGTTGATGGGACAACTGACAAATTTGGGAGAATGCCCACAAGCCGAAAGCCTCAATTAAGTTTAAAATGCTGATAGTGGGGAAATGAGATTGAGAGAAAGAGGAAGAGATTGTGTTTAATTAATGATTAACATGCATCTTTACCAGTTTATACATTCCACTCTACTTTGTGCATTGAATGACCAACAACCAGCACATGCCCCATGACAATCAGGTTGGAGACAATCAGGTTGATCATGTAGGGAAAACAACCTTTACTTTAATAGAAAAAAATCCACATTAAGTCTGAAGATTAGGGGTATGGAAGAGAGAAGGAAGCTTTAGGAATGCCCAAGAGCCAAGAGCCTCAATTAAGTTTAAAATGCTGATGGTGGGGAAATGAGATAGAGATTGTGTGTAATTAATGATTGACATGCATCTTTACCAGTTTATACATTCCAATCTACTTCGTGCATTGTATAACCAACAACCACTATATGCCCCATATGCAGACAGGATAAAGAAGCAGTCCAATTAATGCGAGAAACACTTACAAAGTCCTCAAGGGTTGAATTTGCTCTCTCCATCGCATTGAGTCCAATTACAGCAACATTGTGGAACTCAGTTTGCAGGGCACAATCGGTCTTCTTGTTTAATTCAGATTGAACTACAATAGCCCAAGAAACCAGCTCAAATAAATCTAGGGAGTTATCAACACTACATGAGAGAGAGAGAGAGAGAGAGAGAGAGAGAGAGAGAGAGAGAAAGGCAATGAGGTTGATGATGATGAGAAGCATCGAAGCACCTCTGAGCCGAACATGAGATAGATGATAAGAGAAGTGGGGTGACAGCAAACTTAAAGGATTAGGCCCAATTAATGGCAAGAAAGCTGAATCAGCTGAGCTGACTTAGCACTCAGCATGTGATAACCTCGCAGACACAATCATTACATCAGAAATATAATGAGAGCCCTACCATATTTAGAATCCTTGTTTTCCAGCTCCATTAGGTCATCTTGATCAAGCAAATGAGAGGCCTCCTTGATCAACGTCCTTAATATCTGCCAAAGACGAAAGAAGCACCCATCAGATTCGATGAACCAAATTTCAAGGCGAATGGACTTAGTAAAGTTTAAGTATACCTCACCTTTGGCAAGTAGTCATTAATTAAATTGACCTTCCGGTCGATATCAAGCTCCCCACACGGTTGTATCTGCAGATTTAATATTGTTATGATAAGAAAGAAAGCCAAAGCGCGAAAGAAAAAATATCAGCTGTGACTGTGCTTCTTTTGATAAAGAACCAATCCCTTCCAATTGATATGAAAACCAGACACCAGATGCAGCCTGCTGGATTCCAACACCTGCTAACGTCAGTTTCACCGCTGAAAAAGTACCTAAGACTCTTTCTCTCCCCTCTCTCTTAATCCTCAGCCGTGAGCCTGCTGACCGGCCAAGCAGCAACTCCGACCACCACCTTGTCAACGACATCCACTCGCACCACCACCGCCACCGCGACTCTCTCTCTCTCTCTTCTCGTCTTAGACTACAATAACGAGATATGCCTTCCTACACAGCCAGTAAAATGCAAGCGGAGAACTCTTTCTCTCCCCTTTCTCTCAATCCTCAGCCGTGAGCCTGCTGACCGGCCAAGCAGCAACTCCGACCGCCACCTTCTCCGCCACCGCGACTCTCTCTCTACTCATCTTAGACTACAATAACGAAATCTGCCTTCCTACACAGCCGTTGAAATACAAACCGAGAACCGGAGCAAAAGAAGCCTTTCCGCGCTTCGAAAAAGCAACGCCGGCGGGCGGGAGCCAATCGAACGGGTAAAGACCTAGAAAGCGCGAGCACGCAGGCGCCATTTCCGTCGACGGAGCGACGGTTGGCGAGAGTTCGAAGACCGAGGGATTTACCAAGAGGAGGAGATCGGCGAGGAATCGATCGGAGTCGGGATCGGAAGGCGAGACGCCGCGGCGGCGCATCAGCTCCAGGGCCGCCTGCGCTCGCTCCAGCTTCCGCAGCTCCTCCATCCTCCGTTTCTGGCTCGTGACTTTTCCCCCGATCGGACTCCGTTCCCGGAACAATCCGCCGGATTCGTCTTTAGCGGGAAGCTCTGCAATTTTGTAGCTTTCTATAGGAGTCCAAATGGATAAATATTTTAGGGATATGCCTAAATTCTCAAAACTTGTCGCAAGAATATAGTTTAGTCCTAATATTTTTTAAAGTATAATTAAATTCTAAAATTTATAATAAAATATAATCGAGTTTTAAATCTTTTATAAAGTACAATCAAATCTTAAAATTTGCTGTGAAAATGCAATCGAATTTTAAAATTTTAAAAAGTACTATTATTGGAAGAACTTGACTGTACAATCAAGTTTGTAATAGCATTTTTAAAAAAATTTAGAACTCTATTTGATAAGTTTTATGACTTAATTATATTTATTGATAAGTTTTAGGACTTCCAAATTTTAATTTTGATATGTAAGAGCCATAAGAAACTTCATACATTGATCATAAACAAATTTTCACGCCAAAAACTCTCAATATATAATATGTGATATAATTACCTCAAATTTATATTTTGATGATATATTCACTTCAGTTTTTTCATAATGCCAAAAACCCCAACTTCTATTTATGTGATCTATTTATCTAAAAAAAAAAATTACCAAATTTTCTAAACTTAAGACTCACGTTACATTTACTTTTCATCAAAAAAAAAAAAAAATTATGTTTTTCCTTCCTCTTTAGTCTTTGCCACCACCATAGCCGTCACGCCTCTTATCATCACTAGTGCCACCGTTCTCACCATTGCCGAACCAAAAAGGAAATAAGAAAACGGAGAAAACGGAGGTGCAAGTTTTTTTCAAAGAAAAAGGAAAAAGCATATAACGAATTACATATTTTTGCCATATCAGCATTCCGTCAGCATCATTTGTTTTAGATTTTTACCAACACGCGGAATTTTGATGGAGGATAAATGTGGAGTCATAGTGTTATTAAAAATTTAAGATAAATGTGTAATTTGAGATTTTAGTAATTTTATCCCCTTTTTAAAAAAAAAAATGATATTCTTCATATTTTAGGAAGGAAATAATAAAGGAAACAAGAACAGGCCCAAATCCAAGAAAAGGACAAGGCCCAACGAAACCAAAAAAAAAAAAAAAAAAAACTTCCTTCTTTCCTACCGCCACGTGATTCGAACTTAGGGTTTCCGAGTTTCCACAGCTCCCCGTCCAATCTGCATCGAGCTGGTTTTGATCCCAGGATCTCTCTCTTTTTCAGTCGCAGCTTCAAGTGCTCGAAACTCCCTGCGCTTCCCTCCAGAAAACGGTCGTCTCCTTCGCCGAGCTCAGACTCCCTCTCTCTAACCTTCTTTCTCTCCCTTCTCCGCCTCGCTCCCTCCCGGCTCCTCCCGTCCGAGGCGAAGGATCGTCACCGTCCGGTTACCGCCGTTCGCTTCCGGGTGGCCGGATGCTCAGGTGCTTGCTCGACTAGTCGAGGGGCTGCTCGGCTGGTTCGATGCTTATATAGGATCGGAACCGGCTTGACAAGGCAGAAGAGCACTGGCAATGCGCTTGTTTTCTCTTTGCTTGGCGGGACGATTGAAGTTTGAGGTAGTCTGCTAGTCCGCGGGATCTCTGCACCGATCGCCGAGGCGACATTTCGACCGATAGAGTTGCCGGTCGCCGCAGGCGGAGAGTTATGCCTATCGTGCCAGGGCGTCCTTTCCGGCTCGGTTGGCTAAGGAGATAAGTTAGCGGTTGGGGGCGGTTTTCAGGACCGGCGATGGCGTCGCGGTTTCAAGCCTCTGTGTTGGTGGCTTCGCCTTTGTACCCGAACTCCATAGCTTGGTCGGACGAGAACTTGATTGCTGTGGCTTGTGGTTGCCTCGTCACTATACTGGTAAAACGCCTAGTAGTTCGATTTGTCGACTTGTCTATGCTTGCTTATAACGGCGGCTTGTTCTGTGGCTTTCTGCTCAGCCGTCTTTTTGCTGGGCTGATTTGCTTAAGTTTTGATTTTTCACTGTGATGTCGTGGGAATGAAAATATTCAACATGGTGTAATGGCAGAAAGAATGTGAGGACATGCTTTTTGCAAGAGTTTTTTTTTTTGTATTTTCTCATGGCGTAGTTTCATTTTTCCTGGAAGCTAATAATACTCTACTTTTCAGTTTCTGTTTGCCTGATTCTTACACAAGTTCGCGAAAATAAATAATTTTGTGGCTCTACTTTTCAATTAAATTTCTCTGCAGAATCCTGCATTGCCTTTTGGACCTCGAGGCCTAATCAAAGTACCCTCTACTGAACCCTTCCCAATCGGAGTGATCCAAAAAGAAGGTATTTTTATTTGATCTCTTGTTAGAAAGTTTGCTGGTGTTCTCTATTGACTATTTTCCCTGTGATTCCGTGTGATTCAAGAAGTTTCCCAAGATGTAGGAACAATAAGACCTAGTCTTTTCCCAATCACATGTTTCTGTTATATCTCCCCTTGGTACAATATTACACTTGGTGAACATTATTTGTGTTCTGTAGACAAATAATGACAAGCAATTGTATTGCCATGAGTGGATCATGATTTGTCTGCAAATATTACCTTTAGCTCACTGGGTTTTGCCAAAATGTGATACAACTTGATTGCTGCATTATCAAGAGTAGTGGACTTCTCCTTTTGATTGTGTTTTGTGCCATGAATTGGATATAATTTGATGTTATGCTACTTCTATATTATATCCAGTTTGCTGGTACCCAATTCACTTCAGCATTTTATCAGTAGATTAAGAAAGCAGTGTTTCTTCACAGAATTGCTCTCCAGCTGCTTGTTGCCTACCTGTTTATCTCGCGATCGTGATCCTTATGTACGATCAGTCTCATGGTCTCCTCTTGGAATGGCACCTAATGCAGGGTATATGTTTAATCTGCTCCATTGCTTTTGCAACTTCTTTTGCTCTCATGACATAGTACTCCTCCCAGCCTGTGTTAGTATGGACCGGTCAAATCTAAGTCCATTTTGTTGGTGATAGGTGCTTGCTTGCAATTTGCACTACTGAAGGCTGTGTGAAGATCTATCGTGCCCCTTTTTGTGATTACTCTGCAGAGTGGATAGCGGTATGAATCAGGCACTAACAACTACCCTATTGAATTTGTGATTTATGTGACTTCTAAATATTTGGAACCTCCACATCCCTAGTTTCCTTATCGATGCTTGAAACAGCTACCATACTATATACAGCTTGCAGCTAAAGCTTCACTGTAGATTCATAGAAATGAGATTTATTGAGGATTTGAAATAGATGATAGATTAATTTCAGCTAGGAAGCTTAACAATGAAAAGAGCTGGATCTAGTTACGTAATTTTTCTTCAGTTTTGATGCAGTGCTTCTGCATTAGAGATGGTTCTGTTTAAGCTTAAAAACATATGTTTCTGTGTAAAGTTTATCATGAAGTCTTTACACGCTAAATATCCATAGGTGGATAATGATGTCTTAAATATGTATTAGATGTGGTATCACTGTTGTCGTATATATAAGTACCAAATGAGGTTCTGTTGTCAATAACATATACAATGTCAGGATGTCATTCGTTATTTACATCTTATCCAAATTCATGTCAACAGTTGAATAGTCAATTTTCTGCATAGTCTCCACTATGTCATTTCATAAGTCCACAGGACGCTGTCTCTGGTATGAGTTTGTGATCTTTCAAATATGTGCAAATCTATGCTCGAAGAAGATGCACTTCAGTCATAGTATGTAGATTAAGGTATAAAAATCCCCTTTGTGGCCTTAAGCTAATTTGAAGAATCACAGTTATCCTAAAGTTTAAAGACCTAGGATGTGAATTTTCCCATTCATCACCAAGGCCAAGTTGTTCAATTGTAGTAGGTCATTTGCTTCTCAAATCTGCAGGTTATGGATGTATCAGACCTGCTTCATGATTACCTTGCAAATGCCAACTATCAAGTGTTAGAGATTCCTTCAACAGAATTTTCTGATGTGAGTTTTTCTGACTATATTTGCCAATTTTTGGTCTTAACCATTCATCTGATAATTAAGAGGTATTCAGGCAGAGCAATTCTTTTCCTAGATAATGATCTTTAATTTCATGTTGCAAGAAGTTTGTAACAGAGCAGAGACGTACCAATAATCCAGCAAACTCAGGTCATAAGATGGAGTTGAAGCGAAAGAGACTGCATACATCTGGAATGATGTAAATCGCAATTCTCTTCCCTAAATCTTTATTCACTTGTTTATTATTTTCTACACGAGTGCATTTCCCCTGATAAACACGTGTTTGTGTTTTGACTTTTACATCGACTTGTAAACATGGAGTTTCTGATTAAAATTTTATGTGTAGGACTCCCTGCAACAATAAGAGTTCAAAAACATCTAGGGAGAAATCATGTCCCACAAACAGTAACGATAATGAATCGGCATCTAACATGAATGCTGAACAAGAACAGGGATCTCCTCAGGTATGGCCTTGTTGCTAAAGTTCCTTCTCTTATCCTTTCAGCAAGAAGTGTGAGATATTCCCAGCTTAGCATGCTTAAATTGTTGCTTCTTGAACCCATCTCTGGTAGTATTTTATGTTTTCTTACTGTTGGACTATCCCAAATAACAATAACAGCAACAGCAAATGCATTTCCTTTCACACGGAATTAGATATATGATGCTTTCATTCTGTCATATATAGAATGTATTATGTCCGGACATCCATACATTGATGTTTATTGAGTGTTTTGCAACTTCTTTCTCTGATTTTAAAGTTCTTTCAGGCTTTTGCAATTAGCGTGGTTGGCTCTGTTAGCTCTTATATCCTATTTGCTTCTCTTCTCTTGGCTAATAAACCCAAACAAAAGGAATTGCAAGATACTTCTTTACAATTCTGTTTCATTTTTTGATAGGCCTAGTTGATGCTTTGTTCTCATTTGAATCTGTTACATAGGAATGAAAACTTGGCTTGCCCCAATGAGGTTCATCCAGGTACTTATACCAGTATTTGCGCTTCCCCTGTTTGCAGGCACAGGAATTTCCACTTGTGAACATGAATGAAGATGAGTCATTTCAGAAAAATTCTAAATCTCATGGGAGATCCACTAGGAAGAAAATAGAAAGTCCCACACTCCCGCTAATTAGTGCAGATCAATATGCTTCTCGAAGTGCAATGCTTTCTTCACTTGTTATTGCCTGGTCACCGTTGTTGCAGTTTCCATCTGAAAGTTGTTCACAAGTTCAAAATGGTGCAACTCGCTTTTCGCTGCTTGCAATAGGAGGGAAATCAGGCAAAGTTTCTTGCTGGAAAATTCATGCACAGGAATGCTACTCCATTGAAGATGGCAATGTTTCTCCAGATGCAGTGGTTGTTGGGATCTTTCAGGCACACAGTTCGTGGGTCACCGCAATCAGTTGGGCACTACTTACGACTGATTCTTTACACCCCAGGTTCTACTTTCTACTGGGAGCTCCAATGGCAGGTGACTGTTGGAAACAATCATTATTTATCCATTGTATACTTCTTTTTAAATAGACATAGCAGATCCTCCCATGCCATTTCATTCTAAACTCCAGGGCTAATCTTAGGGAGTAGTCCTCTTATTGTGATCTGGTTGTCTCCCCATTTTAGGTACCGAGGGAAACCCTAATTGAGTATAAGTTTTAACCAGGGCTATTGAAAAAGGGGGTTTATTTAGTTTAACAATTTTTCTGCCGATGACAATGTACAGTCAAGTAACTTAATATGGTGAGTGAAACCTGACATTGCCATGCTCTCAGGATGCATTTGACGCTTTTAACAATCTTTCTTCTTCTTTTCTCTCTCAAAACTTCCTGATATCTGCTCCTTTCATTGGCAGTAAGAGAGAAGAATTTTATTGGATCCTTTTAATGCCTGATACCAAAACTCTGGAATGTCTCGTCTGTCTGCTTCATTCTATTTTTTGGTTTTTGACAGTGTGAAGATCTGGTTGGCACATTCTTCTGAGCTTTTGAAGTCATCAGAAGCCAATTCTTCTCCTTTCATCCTATTGAAGGAGGTAGTCTTCCTTTATTGGAATTACCTCAAATTAAACAATATTATTTTCCAATTAGCTGATTCTGTTTTGGCTTGTGTAATTTTTAGCTTATAAATCCTGATAGCATCCCAGTCTCAGTTCTTTCGCTTACAACACCTGTTAGATCTCCACACAGGCAGCTCTTAGCAGTTGGAAAAGGGTCTGGATCTTTTGAAGTGTGGGTACATGAGCAACACAATTGTAACTTCGAAAGGATTGGATCATATGAGGCACATGACCATGCCGTGAGTTTCTTCTAATGGATCAATTTTCTCATGCTAGAGGTTATCATCTGTTTAGGAATCCATTATCAGGTTACTTCTACTTGATCAATCTTTTAATGCATGTTGATTTTGATTTATGTGTTTAAGAATCTTTTTTTCAGGTCACAGGTTTAGCTTGGGCTTTTGATGGATGTTGTTTGTACAGTTGCAGTGAGGTACTTTTGCCCAAGCAAATAAATGTAAGTGGCTCAATATTTAGTGGATGTTGACTCATTTGTCTCTCTGTTGTCAGGATAACTTTGTACGCAGCTGGATGTTTCAAAGAAATACCCTATTTGAAGTACCTATTCCTTCTGCTATTCCCAGCCAGAGAGGCTTGATTGATGTAGGGGCTATCACTTTTTCCAATTCATATTTCCTTTAGCATGTTATTTTTCTCTCTCTTTTTGGCAAAGTAGTATAAAAAAAGAAAGAAAAAGGTCCTTTTTGGAGATTGTATCACATGTTGCCTTTCTCTTCAGGTTCCAAATGTATTTCATTCATGCTTTGGAGTAGCAGTGTCCCCTGGAAATCTTGTCATGGCTATGGTATGGATCGTGGTATTCTTGACTAAATCTTTACACTTACTTTCATCGTTTGACATGTTCCATTCCTGTGAAAGTAGTTGTCTTTGGTCAAATGATCTGCTCTGTTTAATGAGGCAGTAAATGAAAGAAACTAACACCTAGGGCACATTGTTTACTCATTTGAGATATTCGTTTGGTAGAGAATTCCGTTTCTTGTTCTTTTGACTCTTGTTTACTATGCTAGTAATGCCATATGACATCAGTTGATCCAGTTGTGGTAGAGTATGGTCTATTCGATGGGATCACACTTTATAAGTTACATAACAAGTTGCTTATTTTGCGAAGCGCTGGCATTGGTATTTAGTTTGGCATGTGACTGATTTTGTTCAAGATAGTCTTATGAAAACATAAAACTCTCAGGATCATTTGACGCTATTTAGATGAATTGTGTGCGTCTTTCTTAGTGTTTCTCTTCTTCTGCTTCTTCTTTGTCAAAGTTACAAATTCAATAAAGGGGTTTGGCAATTAATCCAATTAAACAAAAATCAATGTCCAGAGAGCTAGTGCAGAAGAAAGACATATGTATAGAAACCTAGACAATGGGAGAAAGTGCTCAATCAGAGCACATAACTTCAACTTAATAAATAGAAACTTCCAGACAAAAATTGTTTTTCAGCGATGGGAACTATTGAACATGTCTAAATATGCAGCCATTGCCAAGACATTCAATGAATTTATTAGGGTTAACGCCATGATAAATCCTAAACTAGTACCATTTGGACACATTTACCAACTTTTTTGTTTTCCAACCCAAAGTGGTACTATTTGTCCCAATTTTGTCCTCTGTAACAACACCATCCAGTTTGTTCAGGAAGTTCCTATGTGTTGTCCAAGGGACCCGACTTACCAAACCTAATGGAAGACACATAGGACACTTGACAGCCAAATTAGCAAGAGTTTTGATGGAGGGTGACATAGGGACAGTCGTATCCTTTCGGGGGATTCTATTGGTCAAAATATAGTTGAAGTAAATGTCTTCATATGGTACCAATTTAGGATTTTCCATGGTATTAATCAATCTATTATACTACGAGTTGTGTGGTTCCATTATCCTAGCCTTTACTGAAGTTAATTATATTTTACAGTCACTTATACTCCCTAACAATGTATAATGCATGAGCTCATCAACCTGTCATGATATGAAAACCTTACCAGAACTTCAACATTTTGCTCCGGTACTGCAGGTTCGCAGTTTTGATTCTTATGTTCTGAATCCAATGTATCCAGGCAAGGTAACATACTCCTTTTGCTTTTAATGTAATCCCATTAAAGTGTATCTCACATCACTTAAGTACAGGATTGCAATGAGCTCGATATGCATGTAGTTTTTCTTAGCAGGTTAGCTTAAGATTGTTGGTTGGAACATTCTAACATTTTATTAGAGTCAGGTTCTGCATTCTTCATGCCCTTTTCAGTACTCATTTCACTTTATTTCTTAGATTATCCCAGTTTTCTGTATTTTTGGTTTGACTAAATGTGCAAGATAATCCTTCTGTCAATTTTTCATTTTAAGCTTGCATAAGTGTATCTCTCATGACTTAAATACATAGTTGCAATGGGCCTTGTATTCATGTGATCTCTCTCCATTTGTTTGCGTAAGCTTTTAGATTAGACATTCTAATGACTCCAATAAATCTGTCTTGCACATTGAAAGAGTTAGAAACTTGCTTATCATTTCCCAGCGCAACTCACTAAATACAGTGGCAGAGACAGATATAACCAGAGTAGCTCAAGCCTTTTCTTGAAGGAACGTTAACGGATGTATTTGATACTAATTCCATGTGCAATGATATGACTATTAACGGATGTATTTTATACTAATTTCATGTGCATAAAAAAGAAATTGGTTTCTGCAATTTATGCTTTTAAACCTCTTTAGGTCTCAAAAAGCTGCTGTTGAGTTTCTCTGGATGGTTGGGCAAAGAAGTGACATTTCATCCAGCGAGAAGTTGAATTGTGAAGCCTTATCTGGTGTCTCTAAGGAGGAACTAGTTTGGTGGAAGTCCAATATATTATGGTCATTGCGACAATACGAATGTTTTGAGAAGCCTCTAGTTATGTGGGATATCATAGCAGCATTATTAGCTATCAACCAATTAGTGCCGCATTTTGTGGATGATTTACTAATTGAGTGGCTCTCAAGTTCTTTTACGGAATCATGCTCAAAGCTTTCAAAGGAAAAAGTTTTGGCGGATTTTTCCGAACTCTCAAAGCTTACCTCTCGGCACTTGCATCTTCTTAATGTTATATGCAGACGTGTAATATTATCAAGTAAAAGCTTATGATATTAATAGCAATGAACATGACCACGGGACAACGTGTGAAAATCGAGAGGAGCAAGTGATGTTATGGATGGACCTTCTTTTGACAAGTGAAAGAGAGCTCCGAGAACGACTTGTTGGTATTAATTTTGCCTGTTCCAGTCTAATGTCTCAAGTTGATGCAAATATGTCTCCAAGTGGATACTGGTATCCATATGGTTTAGCTCAAATGGAGCAATGGGTTGGGTGTGGTCAAGTGCGGGATCAACTAAGGCTTCTAATATCTCAAGCCAATTTGAATGGGAAGAGGTACTCAGTACTTAACTCTTTATTGCACATGTTTACTTAATTATGTAATGATCTGGTTGATGGGAGCTCCAGGTTTTTTAGGAGGTCTATGCTTCCAAAAATTAGACTATGGATTATAACCTTCATAACTATTATTTTGGAGAAATGAAGAGTGACTTTGAGCAAGTATTCAAAGTCTTTTTGCTTCTGAAAAGCCTTGCAGGCCATCCCTTAAAAATAGCATAAATCTTTTTGACCTAACTTTGGTGCTCTTCTTGGAATCGGATTGTGATGCTGCTTCTTCTGCCCGTTGCTGCAAGTACATCTGGACAACGTGAACTCCTTAGGAAAGTTATTGGGTATCAGGAATTTCTTAGGAGAGTCAGTATCCATTATAAATGCTTAATGTTATAAGGAGTGAGAATAAATGAGCGACTAGAGTACTATAAGACATCCTCCTACTGCGTGTCATGCTGATTTTTATCTCCAGTTTATATTTAGCATCTGCAGCTGAATAACCTTAGTCAAACTAAGGATCCACAAACTCCTCTGTTGCATACACATCAGGCCTCAGTTATCAGATCATTAGGTAATAAACATCGACTCTTGATCAGTTAAAATATTTTGCCGTAATGTTGTTGTAGAATTTTAAGATGCAATAGCATCATCAGACTTTATTTATAGTCTTTAGGTGCATGTAGGCGGCGCATCTTTTACTCCCACTTCATTCTATTTCCATTTGTTGGGTCCCCATGCTTTCATCTATCGTAGTTCTGTATGCCTTTTTGATTGACAATTGAGATTGCCGTCCTCTGTTTGTTAATTAGTTTCCACATTTTCCATAAATGGCAGCCTGAAATCCCGTGACCATGTAAAGGAAGAGAGATGCCCCTGTTGCACGGCTTCAGTTCCTTTTGAATATGCAAGAAGTTGCGTATTGTCAAGGCACAAAATTCCAATGGCAATGTGGGCCAGAGACACAAACTGGTCGATGCGCCGTGTCGATGCAGATTTGCCCAACAACTCCCCTGTGGTTCTGTATCTGTTGTCACCGGCCAGGCTTCAAGCTGGCTCCAGAACCTCTCTTCACAATGGTTGAGTATCCTGAAAACTTCGCTTCTTTAGTTGGATCTTCTTCTCTAAGAGTAGCCTCAAAACCTTTGTGTCCTTTTGTGGGATTCTGCTGCAGACACGGCAATTTCTCACTTTCGACAGTTCCAGTTTAAATTGGTTACCTTGCTAATTATGTTGTAAAACTGTTTGCTCGTCAATAATCATAATTCTATGCTTACAAACATTATTGTTCCAAAAAAAAAACGTGATTCATGATGATCAATATCTCTTTCAGTCCTCAAGTCAACAAAACGCTCCTCGTCACAAGATCACACAGGCATGTAAGGCTAGAACGACCAGCAATGTCACGCTGAACACGCAGGAGCTCTCTAAGCCAGTGGGCAGCACACGTCCATGTTCGGGCAGATGTAGACGCTTTTAATGCTGAGTTAGATGTCCTGACACTGTCACAATAAGGTCGAGATCGCGCCAAGTCTCTTAACGATTGGTTAGTTTGCATAACCAATCATTATCCCCTACTGGGCCTGTAATCCCGCTCCGCCTCTTGCGCTTCCTTTGATAAGAGGGCGTCAAGAAGCCGCAGCACCTATCGTTCCTTGGACGATCCCAAAACACCCATGTGCCCATCACTCGTAATAATTCAGCTACCCACCTTTGGCAACAGAGAGACTGTAGGGGGAAAGGACCTCTCAAATGTACCTAAAGTGCATGGGACAGAGAAGAAAGGGAGACAGAGCCCTGAAGAGCGATTCACGAGCTGATGTTTAGTTGGAGGGACAGTTCATTTCTCACGTGTCGGTGTAATTGCGTTTGTCCTTTTGATTGTCTACGGTGCACGAAACTCGATCAGAAATCAGAAAAATGTGAGGACGTTCATCATAGCAAAGAGGGATTCCACGGCAACTGCAAATGTAATTGTCCGGAAATTTTTTCATTTGAGGAACCGGACGCGGCTCTCGTCGTCGGCTCCCACTGACCGCGTGTGAACTACTACTTTATAATGCAGAATTGCCTACACGAGCAAAGACGTAGACCGGTTCTAGAGACTTGTAGATATTGCATGGGTTTCCAAATAGATGGGTCTTGAATGCGTACGGCTGTATAAAAGAGACGCAATTGTGTATACCGGTGTTTCAACTGACTTGATTGATTGGGTGTCGTATTTGTTATTAAGTCTATTGATTGCCACATACGACCTTCCATTTTTAGGCAAGAATTTGCACTCCATATTGCTTCCGTCACCTTCTTCTCTTAAACCAACTTACGGATTCCGATTATGCTCCGTTGACAAGGTCTGTTGAACTCCTTTCCTTAACTCCTATTACCTTATTTTCGGGCAAAATCTCTTCCTAATTAAAAGAAGATTGACATAAATGACACGTGAAGTAAATCTTGGTTTCTAGCATGGGGAGAAGAATATCACGTAATAGCCAAGTCCCAACTGTTGGTGATCTCGGTAGGACATGTTCATTCGAGCACGTATGTACTGTCCAGTCCACCATGCCTCGTGGGTCTTCCTAGACAAACATCTTCCATAGAATATTCCTCCAAGTTCCGTATTTCAAGAGCTCGTGCCAGCAATTTTGAAAAAGGGTCACATTAGTAAAATTCACCACTCTAGTCTTTTAGACTTGAAACTCATATGCCATAATATCACCATTAAATAACTTTTGTCATCGATGGAAGAGATAATCGATAGAATTATGTATCAAAGTTATGACCCTTTGTGTCACATTCTCACTCTAGCACTACTTCCTAAGAGCAATGTGTCTATCGATTTCACCATTATGTCGATAGAGCCTTCATCGGGTACTACCATTGAGACATCAATGCTTCTTCACGACCTCTGGAGGGCCTCAGATTTGATCACCGCTATTGTCGTCAGTAGACATACATTGTCATCTTAATTGCAGACCGCCATCAATCTTCTTCATGATCAGAGCCTATTGGAGAGAGAGAGGGGGATGGCAATGTCAAGTCAAATGTGATAGCTTCAAAGTAATAAGCGACTCCTTTCACATTTCCTATCAACCGTACATGGCACGGAAAGTTAATTTCCAGTAACAAAAACTTAGTAAAATGATGATTTACATGTGTCAGTGAATTATTGGAAGATCTCACATCACGTGATGGAAATCGACTTTATGGTTACGTGGTACACGAATGAGGGTGTAATAATTTGGACACCCCTCACATGACTTGTCCCCCCAAATGATGTCGATATTCTCCCATGCATTAATTTACCAAATCATCCTCGTCCCCCGCCCCGAAGTCCCTAACCAACCGACGCCACCGCGACCGTTGTTGATCTCTACCGAACTCTCTTCCCTCCCTCCCAAATTCCCTCTCACCTAATTAAATCAATAATAATAATAATAATAATAATAAACCATCGTAAATAAATCATATAATTGAAATAAAATGTGAAAACCCTATAAAACCCCCCTTCCCTCCTCTCTCTCTCCGCACGCACTCCTCCCTTCAGCCGCTTCCCTCTCTCTAGAATCTCCCCGCCGCCGTTAGAGCGAGAGAGGACGCCGCGACGGCGACGGCGACGACGGCAATGGCGGTCGCGAGCTCCTCCGCGCTCTCCTCCAAATCCGCATTCGCCGGCGCCCACTCCTCCCTAGCCAGGCCTCGCCAGCCGGCCCCCGCATTCTCCCTCCTCCCCGCGAGGGGCGCGCCGCCCGATCTCCGCCGTCCACGCGGCGGACCAGCCGAAGACCCCCGGCGCGGCCGTCGCGGCGAGCAAGTCCTCCGCCGTGGCCGCGCCGGCGCCGCCCCGCCGCGGGGACCGGAAATGGGCCGTCGACAGCTGGCAGGCGAAGAAGGCGCTGCAGCTGCCGGAGTACCCGGACAGGAAGGACCTCGACTCCGTGCTCGCGACGATCGAGAGCTTCCCCCCGATCGTGTTCGCCGGGGAGGCGCGCAGGCTCGAGGAGAGGCTCGCGGAGGCCGCCATGGGGAACGCGTTCCTGCTCCAGGGCGGCGATTGCGCGGAGAGCTTCAAGGAGTTCAGCGGGAACTACATCCGGGACACGTTCAGAGTAATGCTCCAGATGGGCGTGGTCCTCATGTTTGGAGGACAGATGCCTGTCATTAAGGTCAGTTTGCTTCTTCTTTATATTTTCTTTCCCATTGCTTGTATCTGATGCTTTAAGAAATTTCTTTATGATTCCGGGCCTTCTCTGCTTGGGGAGGAGGGCTTGTCTTTGAACTATCTGATATCGTAATGTGAGATATAGTTGTTATCATTCCTATGAATATGTGCTTCTTTTACAATTCATCTGTTTTGACAGTTGATTTCAGAGAAAATCATTATGGTGTATCAAAAGGATGTGTTTTTTCTTGTTACTGCACACGCCTGTTCAATTCTTCTCAGTTGTACAGCGAGTTATCGAAAGCTGCTGCTGACTGGTGAATATCTTTGGTTTCATTGTGAAGGTGGGAGAATGGCGGGTCAATTCGCGAAGCTAGAGTAGCCCTTTTGAGGAGAAGGATGGGAAGCAGCTGCCAAGTTACAAGGAGACAACATTAACGGTGATGCTTTCGATGAGAAATCAAGAACTCCGGACCCTCAAAGAATGACAAGGGCTTATTCTCAGGCTGCAGCGACTCTGAACCTTCTAAGAGCATTTGCAACTGGAGGTTATGCTGCCATGCAGAGAGTTACCCAGTGGAATCTTGATTTTGCACAGAACAGTGAGCAGGGAGATAGGTAAACCTGGCTGACATTCTTTTGCTTTTAGTCATCGTGGATTTCCTTAATGATGATTATCATTTGAATTTAGTGGAGATGGAAATAGAGGACTGCCGAAGTGATGTAGCATGAGCTAGTCCTTCAACTAAGCTTCCTTTTGTGCAT
Source organism: Eucalyptus cladocalyx (assembly GCA_017140615.1). Lineage (NCBI taxonomy): Eukaryota > Viridiplantae > Streptophyta > Magnoliopsida > Myrtales > Myrtaceae > Eucalyptus > Eucalyptus cladocalyx. Next base: position 71,088,547 of record CM029523.1, on the reverse strand, counting down.
AAATTCAGCTCTGTAGCATCCTCTGAATTATAGGACTGATTGCTGAAAGTGAGCCTGGTTTGAGCTTATTGCTCTTACTTGTTAGGCCTTAACAATATATTCTGTTTCATATTGCCGGTGGTGAGGATTGGATAGTGGATATTGGTGATGCTTTATACTACTAGATAGGTTCATTACATGGATCTAATTGTCTTTCTCTTGATACGGTTTAATAGGTATCAGGAACTTGCTCATAGGGTAGATGAGGCCCTTGGTTTCATGGCTGCTGCTGGACTCACTGTTGAACACCCTATCATGACATCTACTGAATTCTGGACATCTCATGAGTGCTTACTTTTGCCTTATGAGCAAGCTCTGACTCGTCTAGATTCAACTTCGGGGCTGTATTATGACTGCTCTGCTCACATGCTCTGGGTTGGGGAGCGTACTCGCCAGCTTGATGGTGCTCATGTTGAGTTCCTCAGGGGAATCGCCAACCCTCTTGGAGTTAAGGTATGCTGATTTGCTGTTTTGTTATGCCATGGTTGGATCTCAATGTTATTTAATCACCCATTGTCAAATGAACCTACTTCATATAAACTCCATTTCACATGGTATGATTGTAACCCTCAATTTTTGTTGCAGGTAAGTGACAAAATGGATCCCAATGAGCTGGTTAACCTAATAGAAATCCTGAATCCACATAATAAACCAGGAAGGATCACGATTATCGTGAGGATGGGTGCTGAGAATTTGAGAGTGAAGTTTCCACATTTGATCAGGGCGGTCCGCAGAGCAGGGCAGATTGTCACCTGGGTCTGTGACCCAATGCATGGGAACACCATAAAAGCACCATGTGGACTCAAAACACGTGCCTTTGATGCAATTCTGGTATGAACTACCTGTCAAAAATTTCTCTCTGTCACCACCATTTTGCACAGTTAGTTTATTGCACGTATAATAACCATTCAGATGAAGTTAGAAATAGTTGATCCAATCCTCAAAAAATGAGACAAGTCACAAAAAAGCACGCCCTTTTTCAATCTTATGGTCAAGGAGAGTTATTGAGATAGATGGTTTGCTAGTAATTTTTAGGTTAAAACTCCAATTTAAGTTCCAAATGAGTCATATGGCTTCAGTTCAGCAAATACAGGCCCATAGCAACAAAAAAATAAAGAAAAAGAGTTTTGTGACGTCATATTCTGCGGTAGTATTTCAAATTGAGGCAGGCAACCATATTCTGGCGTTTGTTTTCCTTGCCAATCAATCGGAGATATGCATTAGGATGCACTAATGGGATCCAGCTCATTTAATTGTCCAATAAATTGACTGTATCTATAAATAGAGGTTGTCTAGCTATTGGCAATCTTGTGTGTCCATAACTTTTTAATCTTATACTCCACTTAGCACTAACTGATTTTCTATTGCCTTTCTAGGCCGAAGTGCGCGCGTTCTTTGATGTTCACGAGCAAGAAGGAAGTCATCCTGGAGGAATTCATCTAGAAATGACTGGCCAGAATGTAACCGAGTGCATTGGAGGGTCCCGCACTGTGACATATGACGATTTAGGCTCGCGTTATCACACACACTGCGACCCAAGGCTTAATGCTTCTCAAGCCCTTGAGCTGTCATTCATTATTGCCGAGAGACTTAGAAAGAGGAGGATTGGAACCCAGCGCATGCTTTCATTGAGTGTTTAAAAGGTTTGGACCATCAGTTCTCATGAGTGGCAAACTTGATGTCACTGATGATGATTACTGATGTTCCTCTTTTTAAGGAAGCCAGAGCAGATGAAGTTTTGCCGACCTATTGTGGAAACCAGTATATAGTTTGTTGGTTCAGATCGTCTATTCGTAGTAGTGTGTAGTTGGTTTGTTCTGTGGAAGCGCAGGGGAATGCCGTTGGGGATTGATCAGCATCCGATATCTTATTGTAGCTTAAAGTTTGAGGTTCAGTTGTGTACTTGCACATCAATTTGTTTAATAAGAGCTTTGTCTCAATTTTCGAAAAGAATAATACGAGCTTTTTGCTGAACATAAATGGAAACGGGCGGCGTGCTTTGATCCATGAGGTTGGGGCATACTGGAATTGTTTATTATATATGCCAAACTAAAATGATATGTAAATCCATTGCTGCAGCAGCAACTGATCTCTGTTGGTTTAGGATTTCATTTCTATAACTGGTAGCGTGACATTGTTTTTTTCTTCTTTTTTTATTTGGTCGAGGTAGCAAGACATTTTTGACAATGATTGGCGATGTACTTCAGATTAAAACAT